>CM028138.1:204540000-205165000 GCA_016271365.2 Neoceratodus forsteri
AGCCTCAGCCTGACTCCTTGCCTGACTCACTCCATCCAGTTGCTCAGGATATGGTGGGGGGTCATTTCTCCCTCCATCTGGATGGATGGCGGGAGATCACAACCGATGCCTGGATACTGCAACTCATAGAACAGGGACACACTCTAGAATTTGTGGAGATGCCTCCAAATTTCCCTACAAGGCCTTCCGCTTACCCTTCAGCCAATGTACCCATGTTACTAGATGAGATCCATATGCTGCTGCAAAAAAGGGCCTTGGAACCTGTCCCTGAGAATCAACAGAACATGGGCTTATACTCCCACTTCTTCCTTGTTCCTAAGTCTAAAGGGGAAGTGAGGCCCATCCTGGGCTTGTGAAACCTGAACTACTACATCTAGTACAAAAAGTTCAGGATGGTCACCCTTTCAGGTCTATTGCTCTGGAAAGGAGACTAGATCTGATCCCTAGATATGCAGGATGCATACATGCACATCGAGGTGTGCCTTCCCCACAGGAAGTACCTTAGGGTCCTGTCTCAAGGGAAGCACTACCAGTTCAGAGTCCTCCCTTTTGACTTGTCTTCTGTGCCTTAGTTCTTCACCAAATGCCTAGCTGTAGTGACAGTGGCCCTCATGAGGGAGGGACATTACTTCTTCTCCCATCTGGATGACTGGTTGTTCAAAGCTCAGTCCAAAGAGCAACTGTCTTTTACCCTGGCACGCACCATGCAATTGTTCAGCCATTTGGAGATCATAGTCAACCAGTCCAAGTCAGTGTTGACTCTCAGCCAGCATCTCCAGTACATAGGAGCTATACTGGACATGGCTCAGGGCTCACTTTTCTGCCTCTGGACAGAGTGGTGTGTGCTTCATGGCGCAAGCCCAGGAACTCTATCACATTTGGTATGTCACAGCCAGGACATATCTCAGACTGCTGGGGCCTAATGGCTGCTTCCATTGTCACGGTTCCCCTGGAAAGTTTGAATATGAGCATCCTCAATGGACTTCGAGGGTACAGTGGATCAGTGAACTGACAGTCTGGAGCAGATGGTTCTAGTCTCTTCACTGGTAAAGGTTCTGTGGTGGATGGAACCCAGTCATTTGCACAGGAAGTCCTTTCCTCATACCTCCCTCATCTGATCCTCACTATGGATGCCTCAGGGACAGGCTGGGGCACATATCTGTCCTTACCAGACTCAGGGCACATGGACTCCACTCAAGACCATGCTCCATGTCAATATCTTCAAGAAGAAAACTGTTCTATATGACCTGAAGGCCTTCCAGTAACACCTGTCCCCAGGACATCTGCTAGTGCAGATGCATAATATAAGTATAGTACACTACATCAACAAGCAAGGGGGCACCCACTCTTATGCCCAGTGCAAGGAGGAGATGAGGGTTTGGTACTGGGCTCTGGACCATGACATCAAACTGTAGGCTGTCCATGTTCCAGGTGTCCAAAATGTCTTGGCAGACAATCTAAGCAGACTGCAGTCTGGAATGCACGAATGGGAACTGCTCACCTCTGTGATAGAAGACCTGTTCAACAGGTGGGTCATCCAGAGCTGGGTCACCTTGATTCTGGTGGCCCCCTTTGGCCTCAGCAGATTTGATATCCACTGTTGCAGCAGTTAGCAGTGAAGCCTCAGTGCCTCTTCCTGTGCCTGGGCTTGCTGTAACAGAAACAGAGAACCTTTGTCTGTTCAAACCTCTGGACCCTTCACCTGCATGCCTGGCTCCTGAAGATATAGCTATTGCCAGATTTGGTGTCTCCCCTAGTGATTGACGTCCTGGCAGCTGCCAAAAGCCATCTACCAGGACGATTTATTCCAAGAAATGGAAGGACTTTGCTTTGTGGGCAGCTTCCCATCACCTTGATCCCTTCACCTGCCCAGTGAACCAGATTTTAGAGTACTTGCTATCCTTGTGAGATGCTGAACTGAAATACTCTTCACTAAAGGTGCACTTGTCCACCATATCAGCCTTCCATCGCCCACTGAGGGTCATATGGTAGACCAGTTAGATGTGACCCATACCTTTCTGAGAGGCATCCTGCACTTGAAGCCTCCCATCTGTAACCCATTTCTGGGCTGGTACTTGAATTTTGTTTTGAAGAAACTCACTGCCCTTTTGAGCCTGCTGTGACTTGTGAGTTATGTTTTCTGTCATGGAAAGGCATTTTTAGTTGCTATTATTTGCTTTTCAGATTTCCGAGCTGCAGGCATTCATGTGTGAGCAGTCTTCTCTTGATTTTTCACAAAAACTTGGTGTCTTTGTGTACGAACCCTAAGTTTTTGCCAAAGGTAGCATCTGAGTTTACTTTTGAATCAGCCCATCCACCTACCTGTTTATTATCTGGAGCATCCAGTCTAGAGGAAGCATTGCCTCATACTTTAGATGTACATAGAATACTGAGCTATTATGTTCATTGCACGAAGGACTGTAGGAATTCTCATATTTGTTTGTTTCTTTCACCCTGGAAAAAGGATGTAGCAGTTTCTAAACAGTGTCTATCCAACTTGTTCACCAACTGTATTATTTTCTGTTATAGAAAGTACAGTAAGGAACTTGCTGGGCTGTTAAGGCCACCCTACCAGAGGCATGGCCACTTCCATTGCTTGTTTCAGAGGGGTTTCAGCAGCCAAGATCTGTGCTGCTGCAGCTTGTAGTACTGTTCACACTTTCACAAGGCATCACAGTCTCAGACATCACTTCTGAAGGAGGGCAAGTTTTAGCCTAGCAGTGTTACATGGCCTCCTTCATAGACCATTGCCTTCCAGCCATCTGGACTGTTCTCCTCTACAGTACTGCTTGGGACTTCTCCGTAAGATGTGACCTGCTGCAGGAGCTATCCTTGAAGAAGCTAGGACAGTTACATAAGAACTTTCTATAACAGTAGCTGTTTGATAGAATCTCTTGCAGCAGGTCGTGCCATCCCACCCCCTTCCCCCTTGCTTCTGAGTTCATCCTTTCCTGTCCTCTCTTTTCCAGGATGGTAAGCCTTCTGCCTTTCTTGCTCCTTCTGGCAGGTCTTTTTGGCTCTCCCTCAGTTCTCTCAGGAAAGCGTACTTAGTGGATGGTCTACGGTGGGGAACTGAGGAAGGTGCGGGCCACCCATGGCTATATAGGGAGGATGTCAACATGATGACATTGCCGTGGGTGGACCCAGTTAGACTACTAGCAAAAATGTTTCTATGTGGTCCTGGTACCTGACAGCTATAATTCCTATGGTGTGACCTGCTGCCAGAGAGTCTCTTGAAGATTTACTTTTATAGCAAGTTCTTGCTTAACTGTTCTTTACTGCTTCCTTGAATCTTACTAGTTCTAAGCATTTCCTCTTAGTCCTAAGAATTTGGCTATGGGGAATAGATTGTATCAGGTTCCTGGGATGGCAGTGTTCTGAATGAAGGATAGAATTTCTATCCATGTTTTGCATGTAGTGTACACTTACTTTTGTTAAATTGTAATGTCCAAAAAAGCAAACTCTATATAGTGTGTGGTGGAACGCCTCAGCGTATGTGGAAACCATCTCAGAATATAGAGGGATAATGTATGGCCCTCTAGCCATGACAACTGTGTATAACCATTGAGAGGTTGTCAATGGTGACCGTTTTAAGCTTCAAGAGCAAAGCTCGAGAGGTTTTGGTCACCAAGGTAACCTCGAGATGGCAACTCATGGTTGTTGTGGATAGCGGACCATACATTGTCTTTCAGGCAGTGTGTTGTCCACTAGCACTAGTAAAAGGAGCGAGGAGGTGTGCAGCTGTGTCCTTGCTTTTTAAATTTGTTGCCTCATCGCTGCTCTCTTACTGTCCTGCTCTCAATGCTGTCACCGCTTTCCTGACAGGCGGAGGTTAGCGTAACCGCATGCAGGAACGCTGCTGATGTTATGCTGCAGTAGCTACGTGAGTTAATGCAGCATAACAGCTACAATGACATAGCTACTGCAGCATAAGAACCCTATTCAATTCATCCCGAAGAAAGTTCCACCATAGATGGATAGAGGGCCATACATTATCCTCTATGTTATGCTGGATCTTGAGAATTGTCAACCGGCTTTAGAGATGTAGAAACTGGACAAACTTCACTTTATGGAATAATTTGTGAAGTTTGATGAATTTGTGACATGCCAACTTTGCAAAGTTTTTTGGCAGGTGAAGGCACTGTTTTTCCTGAGAAGTTATGTGAATTTGCTGGCAAAGTTGCAACTTCTTCTTAACTGCACCTTAATTCACCTGACTTCGCCAGTGAAGTAGAACTTTGCAGCATATCTAGTCCTAGTGTTAACATAAGTATAGCAGTCATCTAGTTCCTGTTGTGTTTCTTGCCAGATGACAATAATGTCATCTATAAAGCATCTTCATATAGCCGTTTGATTCTTAAAGGGTTTTTTCTCATTAAGTTTATGCTCGCGCTCAAAATTAATCAAGTAGATGTTGTCATACTAGTGGGCCATGCTTGGCCCATGGTTGGCCCTCGTACTTGCAGAAAGTATTTCTTTTCAAACAAAGTATTATGAGACAGTACAGTCTCAGCTATTTTAACCAATAATGATTAGGCTGGTTTGTATAATATCTCTCCCTATCCAAGGCTTAACAGTGGTCTTCACATGCCTTGTTAAGGGGAATTGATGTATGTAAATCTTTTAGGTCCTATGTGACCAAGTTGCAATTTTCTAGATTTAAATCCTTCTCATTTAATTAATTTAGCATATTAATTACAAAAGTACTATCTCTAATGCAGGCCCCTGTATTGTTCAATAAGGTTCTAATGTAGTGATCCACACAAGTAGAAAGTGGTTCAAGTACTTAGTTTACCCCAGAAACTGTGGGACTCCTAGGTGGATTACTACATTTTATGAATGTGGAGAGGGTGTGAAAATAGGAAAAGATAAAAATTTCGCAAGAGAGCATCTTTTTTCCGCTTAGTGATCCATCGAGTCTCTCTCTCTCTCTCTAGGAAACCTCTAACTAAATCCTCACTTTATTTTGCTGGTTCAGATTCTGTTTTAAAGCAGTTATTGTATCTTAGAAGAACCTCATACTTTTCTCTATACTGACTGTAATCCATTACCACTATGGATCCCCACCTTGTCCACTGTTTTGATCAGTATTGTAGGATAATTCTCTAAATTCCTAAGTGCTCCATTCTCACATGCAGTAAGGTTAAATTTGATTCTTCTTTCCATATTTCTCTTCTAATTTAAAAGATGATCAGTGTCTTTTTTAACAAGTACAGTGTATGTTTCTATTGTGTGTGGTTATATGACCAGGTGAAACAAATTGTGATTCATGCTTTAACTTCAAACTTAATGCCCTTTTCTGTCTTTTTCTCCTGTATTTTGTTCTGGATATTCAGGGAATATGTTAAAGAAGAACTTCAGGCCCAATTTTATAAAAAAGTGATTAAGATCCCATTTCAGTTTAAATGGTTTAATTTTACCATGAGGGTAAAATGACAATTCTTTTGATAACACTCTATTTTCTTTGAATGTTAATGCACTGCTTGACAGATTAAAAACCATTTGTTCTTCACTGTGTTC
Source organism: Neoceratodus forsteri (assembly GCA_016271365.2). Taxonomy (NCBI): domain Eukaryota; kingdom Metazoa; phylum Chordata; order Ceratodontiformes; family Ceratodontidae; genus Neoceratodus; species Neoceratodus forsteri. The sequence goes on from CM028138.1 coordinate 204,545,521, forward strand.
CTCTATCATCTTGTAATGACCTTGTCAAGTGTTGTTTTCTTCTGTTTCTTTTCCTTTCATTTCTTTTCTTTCCTTTGCTTTTCATTTCTTTACTTTCCTTTTGCCTGTGGTGCCTGTGGTTTCCTCTTTTCTTTTGCCTGTGGTGCCTGTAGTTTCCTCTTGTCTTTTGCCTGTGGTGCCTGCAGTTTCCTCTTTTCTTTTGCCTGTGGTGCCTGCAGTTTCCTCTTTTCTTCTGCCTGTGGTGCCTGCAGTTTCCTCTTTTCTTCTGCCTGTTGTGCCTGTAGTTTCCTTTTTTTTTTCTGCCTGTGGTGCCTGTAGTTTCCTCTTTTCTTCTGCTTGAGCTTCCTTTCTTTGGATCCTGTCTGTTTTCTTGTTTTGTATTTCTTGTATACTGGTATCCCTTCTTGCACCTCTGCTGTGATGGTCTTTATCCTGTGAAGTTCCCTCTGTTTGAAAAAGAGATACCTCTACCCCTATATGCACCCCTTGCCTGTTCAGCACAATTACTTGAGGAGTAAGAGAAGAATCTGAGTCGATATTATATATAACATTTTTGTTAGACTCTGCTTTCTTATCTTACATCCATGCACTGTATCTACTGTACATTATTATTTTGTAATCTTCTAAATCCCTCTTCAATGTACTTATCTTAGTGACTCTTATCTCCTCCTCAAATTCATCTAACTGAGCATTCACCCTACTTAGAAACTGTTTTAATTCTTCAGTCACAAATATCTGCTTGACCTTAATTTCAGTATACTTTTTTATTTCTACTGTACCTCTAGCTTTCTCAACTCTATTGTAATAGCTTCCACAATTAAGAGCATACAGTCTCAAGAACATCTCTTCTGTACCCCATCCCATTTAGTGTCTAGATCCTGTTTAATAAAACCTAAGTTTGATTTGACATTAATTCCCAGTCCCCTTGGTATACTTTTTTTTTTTGTTTTAGGTAGTGGGTCAATGTAAAAGCATGCCACTACAATTTCATCTATTTTTGCTTCAGGTATTCAAAATTATTTGTAACAGATCTAGTTGTTGCAGGGCCTGTGAATTCTAGTTTACTTTTAACCTTTTCTAAAATCCACTGTTCATCAGATTCTTTTTTGTTTTATTTTGATTTATCTTCCTCCTGGGCGGTCCACAATCATGCAGCCCCCCCCCCAGCCCCATCCATCCATTTGCAGCGCCACCTCCTGTCTTCTTCCATGGCTTACCCCCCATGGTAGAGTGGTGGGGATCCCTCAACCCACCAACATGAATTTGGTTCTGGAGGTGGTTGCAAGTTATGATGGCTGCGCCTGCGTCAGCAGTCATCCAACCACCCAGGCTTTTCTCCTCCTGTTTTTTCTCCTGAAAGTGGAACAATGTAGCATCAGCAATGGCCGAACTGTGTGTGCTTCTGCTCACAGCACACTGGCTGACTGGGCTCCAATTCCTCATCCCTCGCTTTCAGGACCCAGGCATTCCAACATCCAGCCACCGCTAGGTGTTGACACGCTTGGCCCCTGTGTTCCTTTCTCTCCAAGAGAGGAGATGTCCTCCAAATGATCAATCTTCTCCCACTCCAGCCAAGCCCCAGCAACCCACCTCACACACTGAACATGGGTCACGGCATGGCAGGAGATAAGGCATGATGCCTCAGCCTCCACATCACTGGGAAGCATCAGAGTCCCTTATTAAGAATCTAGACCTTTGTCCATTACCATATCCAGCTCATTACAGGTTATCATATTATACTTTTAAAGGTTCAAGCATCTATCAAGTTCACTGTGGTCAAAATAGAGGCTAAGTTCAAAAGATCTTCAAATGATATATAAAGGTTGAGTCCAGCAGAAAGTGTCAGATCCAGAATACTCCCCAAATTGTGTGAGGCAAAACAAAACCAGTTCAAGCAGTATTCCAAAGTTTCATATAAACCATCAGGAATAAACAACAGTTTCCTTGAGATATGGTACTTCCATAATCTTCCTGTGTGATGGCCCTCTGAATGTTTGGCATGATGCTTCTAATGGTATACTTAATGTTCATTATACTGAATGTAGTACTAAACATTATCCTATTCCCTCGGTATGCCTTCATCTTCCATCTCTGTTTTCTAAATGAGAACTCCTGTTTTTCAAGCCTGTTTTGGCCTTGTCTCTTCTATTGTGCTCTGTGGGTAACCTCTCTCCTTGAACCTAGTGGTCACATCATTTACTGGTTCCTTCAATCTTTCTGGTTCTGAGGAATTTTTAGCCCTAAGAAACTGGCTACAATGAATAGATTGTATCAGGTTCCTGGATGGTATTTTTTGCATGAATCAGTTAGCAAGAATACATGATTGTTAATATATATTGTAGGATATTATATTAGGAATATTTGGAATAAGATTTCAGTGCCTGTCTACTCTGAGTGAATTATAAATAATTATTATTTTATCATTTTCCACCATTTTACTCTCAATGGATTATTGTCAGTTTAATAGATATACAAGGCTATATTTTATGTATCAGTTTTTAGATGCAGACCAGTTTAAACCCTGAGGAAGGAGATCTCTCTAAAACATTGGTGATGGCTTTTGTTGTTTTAGCAACTGTTTGCTTCTGGTGTTTGTGTTTATAATAAAGGCAGTGACACTATTACTGCTTGATGAGTGGGCATATTTTCCAGTCTGTTTTTGAGTTTATTTGGCACTTGATTGGAAATGGCTGCTCCCTCCGAAAGTTTCTCTTATTTTTCTAGGTTGGCTGACCTGCCACCTTTCCTACACCTGCCCTAAGGATCAGTGAGAAGTCAGAGTCACAACAATACCTCTCAACCTTCTGTCACTGAAATGAGGGACGAGGTCATTCAAAATGAGGGACACTATAGGACAGTGACCCTCATAATGAGGGACATACCTTCAAACATGGAGATACATGCCCATAACTCCATGGAAACAATTTACCTGTAAATCATTTATTTTTAATTTTACAAGTTAGAGTATTATGAATTTTTGCTCTGAAATCGAAATGTGTAGTTCCTTCTCTGTGTGGGCAGCATCTTTTCTATGAAGGACAGAGCAATTTTAAGTGGGTTAAATGAGGGTTGTCCCATGTAATCAGGGACAGTCGAGAGGTATGGCCACAACCATGAAGGTGCTGCTCACACAGGCATGCATGCAACCTGCCAAGTCACACACATGGACATCCCTCCTCCCCTTTTGACTTTGTAAAATGTCAGCAAAGTGCAGATATGCAACACAGACTGTGAACCACACATACAGGGTACTTACATGGATGTTGGTCAGGAAATGCTCACCCTCCCTTGACGGTCACCTTCCAATATCACAGCTGGCCTCCCTTTCTGCTTGTCTGCCATGGGGCCACTCATATCCAGCCCATTCAGCCTTGTCCAGCTCTGGTGGATCCTGTTGTCAGTGGAGGGGCACAAATGTGACATGTGGTCAATAGTACCAGGTAACATACACAATATGCATGCCTGTACACTAGTACTGTGCCATGTAGTCACATGTGTGGGGTGGAGATGGACAGTAAATGCATGGACCTGTCAGAAAGGTATGCACAGCCATGCCCTGGCACACTGAGAGGTGAGACCAGGGACTGTGCACAGAATCAACACTACATACCAGTTTTGTAGCTAGGAACTAGCACTATGCAGACAAGACCTGTTTGGTGCTCTGTGCCACTTTCTTTGTCACCCATTTCCAGCATACCCATACATATCAACCAGACCCTTGTACACCGCTATTATTTAGTTGGATGCATATAGCACAAGGTCTTATAGAAATTGAGCACCCATACTCCTTACTGAAGGAACTAAAAGAGGAACTGTCTATGCCTCTGATGGCCCAATTCAATCTATCACTGGATACGGTGGAAGTTCTGGGGTACTGAAGGAGGGAGGATGTGATCTCACTACACAAAAGTGGGACTAGGAAGGAGGTAGGAAACTACTGACCTGTAAGTTTGACTTCAGTGGTGGGCAAGGTTATGGAAACTCTGCTTAAAGAAAGGATTGGGGAATACCTTAACACTACTGGATTGCAGTGTCCAGGGCAGCATGGGTTCAAAATAGGTTGATCTTGGCAAACAAACCTGATAGAGTTTTTTGACTGGGTTACCAGGGAGGTGGATCAGGGGGGAATGGTGAATGTGGCCTACCTGGATTTCAGTAAGGCCTTCGACACTGTTCCATGCAGAAGACTGATAAACAAGCTAGGCAGCATAGGACTGGGTCCAAAGATAGTAAAATGGGTAAAAGGTTGGCTAAATAACAGAACTCAGAAGGTGGTAGTAAATGGAGTTCACTCGGAAGAAGGTAAGTTAACCAGTGTGGTGCCACAGGGGTCAGTAGTAGGACGGTCCTCTTCAATGTCTTTATTAGTGACATTGCAGAGGGGCTGGAAGGAAAGGTATGCCTGTTCATGGATGACACAAATCTGCAGCTCAGTGGTTGTGTGTGTGTGAGAAATGAAGGAAGATCTAAAAACTGAAGACGGTCAAGGGTTTAACAACTGAGCTTCTTTTAAAAATGAAAAATTATGCATGGGGCTACCCAGAAACCCAAGGGCAATCATTTTGTGGGGGGTGTTAACAACAAAACAGGAAAGGGATTTGGGCGTCATCATATCTGATGACTTGAAGGTAGTAAAGCAGTGTGATAAGGCAGTAGGAAAGACTAGTAGGATGCTGGGGTGAAGAGGAAGGGGTACCATCATCTGAAAAAGGGAGGTAGTGTTACCCCTATATAGATCAATGGCGAGGCCACACCTGGAGTACTGTGTCCAGTTCTAGAGGCCCCCATCAGGAGGTGGTAAACAGAAGGGCAACCAAAATGGCTTGCATCAGAAGCCTTACGAGGAAAGACTCAGGGAATTAAATATGTGTTCATTGGAGGAAAGGAGAGAAAGGGGAGACATGACAGAAATGTTTAGATACCTCAAGGGTATCAATAAGGTACAGGAGGGTGGCATGTTCCTAGCCAGAACCTGCCTTCCCCCACCACACACAGCAAACATCTCCCTGGGAAAGGACGGTTTGGAGCAGTCTGAAGAGGTGTCCTAGCTGGAACACACACACACACACACACACACACACACACACAGCAAACATCTCCTGGGAGCAGATGGTTTGGAGCAGCCTGAGAGGCATCCTAGCTGGAATCCCCGCCACACACAGCAAACCTCCCTGGGAGCGGATGATTTGGAGCAGCTTGAAGAGGTAAAGGAAGCCCTCCCTGCAGCCATTATCCTGAGGTTTATTATCCCGCCCATGTCACGTGACTTCCCTCCCACCCAAGGCTGACTCTCAATTTATTACCCTGCTCACTTCACGTGACTTCCGTCTACTTTTTCTAAGTTCCCCAGCTACAATTGCAAGTTATAATTTATGGCCACTAGGGGTCAGTATTGTGCCTATTCCTCCTTTCCTAACTCTATCCTCTCTATGCTTCACCTGTCTCGCTTGCCTATTTTGCCTTGTCCTCTCACCACTCTAGCTGCCTTGTTCCCATTTACCAATGCTACCTTTGCTGGGTCTCAACCCCTTCCCTTTGCTCTAAAGATGGACACTTAAGACCTGCACCACTTGTAGTGTCATCTGCTTTCTGCTACCTGCTTCTCTGTTCCTATATCCTGTTTTCCTGATCCTGTCCGCACCCCTTTCTGTTCCCTCTCCATCTTGTTTACTTTCTGTTTCTTTCTGCCAAAATGAATCTCTGCTCTGTTTATTCCTGTGCCCATCCTTCTATCCTTTCTTCCTTCTTACACCCCTTCATTATCACTCACCCTTCCACCTGTTACTCCTGCCATCCACCACAGTACTTCCTTTGGCACCATGTACAGCCTCCCTGCTTTGCTGATCCCCGCTGCACTTCTGTAGTGTCTGTGTTCCACCCCAAACCTCTGGGGCCTTGCAATCCTGGTATTCATCTGATCCCCTACTGTAAACCAGCTCAGCCCCCACCACCACTAGGGGCACCCAACTCGTCTTAAAGAAACTACCCAAACATATGGTGTTTATGTTCTCTTTCATTCTCCTGCTCCTCTCTGGAAATGTTCATCCCAATCCGGGCCCTATGCCCACCCCCCCCTCAAAACTTAAGCATGCTGATGGCCTCCTACTGGCCACCATGAACATAAGTAGCCTTCTAGAGAAGCATGCCAAACTCCAAGCCTGGGTATGCCTCCACAACCCAGATGCTCTTGCAGTAGTTGAAACCTGGTTGCCCCACAACACCCCTGACTCAGCTGTCACACTATCTGGTTAAACTCTGCCAGATCAGATATAATGGGTGATAAAGGGGCTGGTCTATCTAAAGCAATACACTTCAAGGTCATGTAATCCTGACTACCCTCCCCACTGCTAACGCTCAATCTCTTACCCTTAAAATTCCCATTGGGACCTCCAGTAAAACTGTATACCTGATGTTTATATATATACCACCCCGCAACCAGAAAGAGGCTTTCACTTCAATCCTAGACATCGCAGCCCAACTCCCCCAAAACTCTGAGATCTTCACACTTGGCGACTTTAACACAAATTGGCTTGCCCCTCAATCAACCTACTTCAGAGATGCTGCTGCCGCCCCAAACCTAACTGAACTGGTCCCCTCTCCTATAATCTTATTTGACTCACTTAGTGATCACTCCCCAGTCACCTGCCACTGGTCAAACAGCTGGAAACTGCCCCCCCCCACCATATCTCCAGGCATCGACTCCATAGAAAAGGCTGTCTAGGGCACTTCTGCAATTATCTTCTCAACTTTGACTTAACCCCACTCGACTAGAGTGCATCTGTCGATAATGCGCTGTCCTTTTTTATTAGTTCCTTTAACACTGCCTGTGATATCTTTGTCCCCTTTGTTAAGGGAGCGGTGAAAGACCATTTCTCTCCCTGGGTCAACCAGTCTATAATTGACCAAATGACTGCTCGTGACAACCTATGGTGCCAAGCCCTAGAATCTGGCCACCCCTCAGACAGTCAACTATATTGTGCTGCCCAAAACTCCTGAACCTGAGCCATTCACCAAGCTAAGTCTGCCTACTACCAACCTAAACTCACCACCTCCTGGGGCAGGGAAGTAACTTCTGGGAGAATATTAAGGAACTCAGTGGTAGATCCTCCTCCTCCCCCCCACTGATCATAAATGGGGTCCCACCCAAGATCCTGACCAGATTGCCAACACCTTTAATGCAACTTTTACTGACTTTAGCTCAGTCCTCCCCCAATTTCTTCTCCCCTCCCTAAGCTGTTTCCCCAATGGTGTCCCACCTTTCCATTTCAAGACCATCTCCCAGTACTGCCCACTCCTACCTGTTTAAGTTCCTTGGCAAATCCAGACAGAGTGGAGATACACTAGACCTTAAACTGCTCAATCTGTCTCTAGATGCAGTCCTAACCCCATGACCAAAATTCTGAATATGTCTCTATGCCTCAGTCAGTTCCCTTCCCAGTGGAAATGGGTGGTGGCCACCCCCATCCACAAGAGTGGAGACTGAACCTTCCATAATAACTACAGGCCTATTTCCATTCTGCACCCCCACTGTAAAGCACTCGAAAAAATCATTGCCGACCAACTCACTGAATTCCTGGAATCACATAACCTCCTTTGCCAGAAACAGCATGGCTTCAGGAAGGCCACAGTACACTACTGCCCTCCAGGAGTACATGTCATACATCCACAATGCCCTTGACCAAGGGCCTTGTTGGGTCTGTGTACAAAGACCCTGGCCCAAGGCCTTTGAAATGGTCAATCATTCTCTTTTTATCACTGTCTCTTTTCCACTGGCCTATCCCAGGAGGCCACCTTCTGGTTCACTCACTACCTGCAAGTGAAGATAAATGGCACTCTATCCAATAGTCTACAGGTTCACTTGGGGGTACACCAAGGCTCCATTCTTGACCCACTCCTATTTACACTGTACCTGAACTCTCTCCCTTTGGCCTGCACCAGATGTCTCCTCCACTATGCGGACAATGCAGTGATTTTCAGTCACTACCCTGACCCCCACCCTGCTTCTACAGCGTTCCTTCAGGGAAGTTGAATCCTGGTTTTCAACCCATAAACTTATTCTTAATTATAAAAAGACAAAGATAATGCTATTTTCCCACCACCAAAATAATCACAAGTCCACCGCTCTCTCCATCCTCAATTCTCATGGCACCCCCATGGAATCTGTTCCCCACTTTAAATACCTTGGTATCACCCTCGATCCTACTTCTCCTTCCATGAATGGGCAGACTGGATGGGCCTTGTGGTCCTTATCTGCCGTCAACTTCTATGTCAACTTCTATGAACACATTACTGCTACCTGCTCCACAGTTAATGCCAGAACTGGCCTCCTGTACAGAATTAGGTCCTGCCTCCCCGGTGATCTTAGACTGGCTATCTCCAGCTCTATTCTATCCCTGGTAGACTATGGTATAGTCATCTATGGGTCTGCCTCAAACTCTGCCCTGAGTAAAATTAAACTTGCCTTGAACAAAGCTTGCCTCATGACCACTGGCTGAGACAGGTTGACGCATACCTGCGCTCTCCATCAACGCTCGGCCTGGCTAAATTTCCAAGGGCATCTCTACTACCAGATATGCCTAATAGCAAAAAAAAGCTCTCTAGGCCACTTACCCCCTAGCTGTAACTTTCTTCTCTCTCCAGGGCAGCACAGACAGGCAACCAGGCATACCAACAAAGCTGCTTTCCAAGTCCCCTTCTATAGAACCACTGCCAGTCAAAGGTTCTTCAAATATAGGGCCCCTTTATGGATGATCTCCAACCCCTGTTCCCCCCTATCCATACCAAGGTTGGGACCTTCCAAAAAAGAACTGCAGAACCACATCCTGGCTTCATAAAAATGTGACTGCCCATAACACTGTCGTAATCCTCTTCAATTTCCTCTTCTGCACCTTTGCGTCGACAATGCCCATTGGGCAGCTTTGGATCTCTACTATCTCCTGCTCTCTTGGTCCACTTCCTGGGCCTGTTTCTCACTTTCTCCCCTAGTTCCATTGCTCCTGTCTCTACTATTTATTTTTCACAGACTTATTTCAGCAAATTTGGTTACTCCCATGTCAAGTCACAATGCTTGCTGTATTGCTTTGTTATTATGTAACTGCCTATTGTATAATTTCAATTTGTGTATAACTAATGTCATTGTTTATGATGTCTGTAACACTTGCCTTTCACACTTTGTACTGACATGAAGCCTTCGAAAAAGAGTCCCTGACTCAAAGGGTTGCAGTCCCTAGACTTCAATAAATATTGCACAGAAAGAGAAGCTCAAGGATGAGAGAGCATGATATGAAGCTGGAAGGGGGGAAACTTAGAGGCAATGTGAGGAAATATTTCTTCATGGAAAGGGTGGTGGAAGCTTGGAACAGCCTCTGATAGAAGTTCTGGGTACTGAAACAGTAACAGGTTTTAAACATGCCTGGGATATACACAGGGGACCTTAGTAACAGGGCTGGGGTTGGTATGCAGAGATCAATTAGGGTCTGTGGTAGCACAGTAGGTAGGGACTTTAGGGCAGACCGTGGGCTAAGAGGTTCTTTCTGCTGACAGCTTCTATGTTTCTAAATTTCTATGATATTCATACCACCACAACAATAGGGTGACTATCAGACAGTAGGAGTAACTAAACAAAATGGCAGGTCCTAGACGCACAACCACGCATAATACAATTGTAAGTCATGGATTATGTGACATATGCATATCTACACTGTGCTATATACCATGTACAGTATATATGGAATAGATACAGGTTGCAGCAACATGTTGTTGGATACACCTAACTTCCTGGCTAGAAGTACACGCCAAAGTACAGGACATATTCACCAACCTGACACAACACCTAGTATCAAACAGTTATATATGCCTATGTGGTATTGCACACCCTTGGTGGTTATGGCAAGGGTACTGGGTCAAAATAGTGCACCATGAAGAGACTACAGGAACCATGCTGTATGAAGGCCAAAGGATTTAGAGCAACAGGGTAGAATAGCGATAGGGAATTACCACTACCCCTGTCACTCTGCACTTCACCTGGAAGGGACCAACTAGCAGTGTGCTGGGGTGCCTGGGCAAGCTGCTCCTGTGGTGGAATGGCTAGGGCGATAGCATACAGCGAAGTAGGAAACCTGGGATCACGATATGGGTCAGGCTAGGCCTCCTGCTGAAACTTTTATTTTTTTATTAAAAAGAACTTTTACCCCCTCCTGATTTTTTCCCCATCCCTCTAACCCATGACCACCCCTGGATTTTATTATTCTAAGTCCAGGGGTGGGAGGGCTAAGCCCCATGTCAGGGGCAGGGGCTGGAGTCCCCATAAAACAAAGAAGTCCCATTGTATTCAATGGGCTGCACCTTTACATAGAAACATAGAAACATAGACGTTGATTTGCAGATAAGGACTGTAAGGTCCATCCAGTCTGCCCATTTCTTTTTCTACCTTATAAATGTGCCATCGGCCTTTGCTCTGTCAAAGGCCTATCTATCCATACTCATCTGTATTGATCCCTTATGCCTATCCCATGTCTGTTTGAAGCCCTACACTGTATTCATATCTACCACTTCCTGAGGTAGGCCGTTCCATGCATGCAGCACCCTTTCTGTGAAAAAGAACTTCCTCACATTAACCCATAATTGACCTCCCTCTAATCTCATGCTGTGTCCTCTTGTCCTGCTATTTTTCTTATACTGAAACATGTTAGACTCTTTCACCTTGTTAATGCCCTTAAGGTGTTTGAATGTTTCGATCATATCACCTCTCTCCCTCCTTTGCTCTAGGGTATACATATTGAGCTCCATTAATCTGTCCTCATATGTTTTTTGATGTAGTCCCTGCACCATTTTGGTTGCCCTTCTCTGGACTGCCTCAATTTGGTTAATGTCCTTGTGAAGGTGTGGCCTCCAGTACTGCATGCAGTACTCCAGATGGGGCCTAACCAGTGTCTTGTAAAGAGTGATTATTACCCCTTACTTACTTGTGATACCCTACTAATGCACCCTAACATCCCCTAGCCTTACCTACTGCTTTAGTGGTCTGCTTGATGATTTCAGGTCATCAGTGATGATGATGCCCAAGTATCTTTCTTCCTTGTGACTGCCAGCAACTCCCCTCCCAGCCTATAGGTGGCTTCAGAGTTTCTCTTCCCTATGTGAATGATCTTGCACTTCTTTGCATTAAACCCCAATTGCCACTCTTCCGACCATTTTGCTAGTTTATCCAGATCTCTGCTAATTCTGCCCACCCCATCTGGATCCTCTACTGTGATGCAGATCTTGGTGTCATCTGCAAACAGACAAACCTTACCCTCCAGTCCATCTGCAATGTCACTGATGAAGATATTGAAGAGGACTGGACCCAGAACTGATCCCTGAGGTACCCCACTGTGACTTGCATCTCTTCTGACTGTATACCATTTACCACCACGCTCCTGTTTTCTGCCAGTCAACCAGTTTGCCACCCAGTTGACCAACTTCTAACCCACCCCGAGCCAGCCCAGCTTATTAATCAATCTTCTAGGTAGAACAGTATCAAAGCTTTGCAGACGACAAGGTAGGTGACATCAACTGCTCCCCTTGGTCCACCACTCTGGTTACCCAGTCAAAGAAATCTATGAGATTAGTTTGACAGGACCTTCCTTGTAAACCCATGCTGTCTTGGATCCTGTGCTCCTATGGATTCCAGATGTTGTACTATCCTTTCCTTAAGGAGTGTCTCCATAATCTGCCCACTACTGAGGTAAGACTGACTGGTCTATAGTTCCATGCCTCCTCCCTGCTACCACTCTTGTGGAGCGGATCACATGAGCCCTTCTCCAGTCTTCTGGGACTTCTCCTGTGCTCAGAGACTCACTAAACAGTTCTGATAATGGCTCTGCTAGTTCCACCCTTAGCTCCTTTAGTACCCTGGGATGTATGCCATCAGGTCCCATTGCCTTGTCACCCTGGGCTCCCGAGGCTCTTGTGGACCCTTTCTTTTTGTGAAGGGACTAGTGCTCACCCTCCTCCCCTTGTGTTGATGGTGCTGCCCTGTGGCCCTGTCCTCCCTTCTCTTCGGTAAATACTGAGCAGAAGTACTCATTTAGGATAGATGCTTTTACACGGTCCTCCTTCTCACACGCCCCCTTATCTCCTTTGATCTTAGCAATACCCCCTCTGAACTTTCTCTTTTCACTAATGTATCTATAGAAAATCTTGTCACCTTCTTTTACTGTTTGTGCTAGTGTTTCCTCGGTTTGAGCCTTTGCCTGCCTTACTGCCTTCCCCCTGCTTCCCTTAGGGAAGTTTGGTATGCCTCCCTATCTTCATCCCGCTGTGTTCCCTTATATTTCCTGAAGGCCAGAATTTTGGCTCTGATCTTTTCTGCTACTATTTTTGAGAACCAAAGTGGTTTCCTTCTTCTTTTACACTTCATTTTCTCTCTAACACAATGGGATGTTGCTTCAAGTATTGCATCCTTAATGCTTGCCCACTTTGCCTGTATCCTCACCTGTATTTCTTTTTCCAGGGCTAGCTTAACTCTGTTGGTGATCTTATCAAAGTCAGTACTCTGAAGTCCCATATTTTTGTTTTGGAAAGGGATGACTTAGTTGTAGTGGACAAACTGATTCATACCATGTGATGGTCACTGGCCCTGTTAGTCAGTACTAGATCTAGGATAGCCCTGTCTCTTGTGGGTTGTTGTACCAGTTGTTTGAGGCCTTCCCCCTACAGGGAATCCACCATGTGTCTAGTTCTGGCAGATGTTCCTGCTGGTATTGACCAATCAGAATCTGACATGTTGAAGTCTCCCATTATCAGAACCTTCCCTTTAGCTGTTATGTTTTGTATATCTTCAAACAGTAATGTGGCTATGTCCTCTCCTGGTCTGGGGACCTGTAGACAACCTGACGGGTCACAGCTGTACCTAACTTAGTTTGGGATGCCGCTGTTTTCCTTCGCGACATTTATTGCCTCGCTGTTATTGTTTGGCGGCGATATGACTCCCCATGCTCTATGGCAAGCAGCATGGCTCCCAGATCTACAGTGATTCTTGTATATACAGGAAATGGAAGCATCTATTGGGACTATGGTTCCATAGCCCCTGCATATACAGGACAATACAGCAAATCAGTTTACATGACAAAGCTGCATTAACACAAAGACACAGGTACATTGCTCTTTCTTTCAGAGAAAGTAACAAAGCAGTCCTGTATAATGGAAAGTACTGTTCCCCAGACACCACAGAAACCAAACAACAACTTGCTTTACTCATCTGGCCATGGCACAGTACCACTGTCCTCCATGGCCCACAGCTGTTGGAGTCGCTGTGGTTCCATCCAGCTCAGGTCACGATATCTGTGGAGGCACTGGTTGCCCACCCCGGCAATATCTGTCCCGCAGGCCAGATGCTGCCCACAGATGCCCACCCCTCACACTTTCATTTACCAAATGCCTTCCCCCTTCCCAGAACCAGCTTCTTCCTGTCCATTATTCAACTCAACCAGGTTGGCCAGCTCAACAACCAACCACCTATTGTCCCTCTTTCTGGGCCCATGAACCTGCCACACCTGTCAGACATGTTAGTTTTGTTCTGAACTCCTCTCACTTGCAGCACTGCTCCCTGGACTGCCAAGTCTGTACTGAGTAGGCTCTGGCACTAGTGCTGCACATTTGACATTTGTGCATTGCTAACATTAATTTTGCACAGTGCTAATCAGGGTTCTGAGTGCAAGATTCAGTGACCACATGAGGACAGCAGTGTGCCTCCTGGGTGAATGGTGCACATGAGCAGCACCACAATGCCCATGTAGTGCAACATCATAACCCACACACTCAGCAGCACTATGACATCAGCAGATGTCACACAATGTCATGGTTATCACCAGGCTACCCATAGTGCTAACGCTGCACTATAGCGATAACACTAGATGCTAAAATGCAGTATTGAAACAGTGCATGCCAATGGCCTAATTATGCAGCCTGTGCTCTGTGCATGTCATTCCTGGAATAAATTCAGTCATTTGTGTAACCCCTACCCAGGTATACCGTTTCCATCTGACAGCACTACCTGGTGGGTTGGGTTCGGGGAGAAATATGTCACTCGGCACTTTGGCTAGGTTTGGCTACTCTGGAACAGGGGCACCCAAGTAACTCCGGACAACGGAAACAATAGCTGTAATGTCCAATACCAGAAGTGGGATTCTAAAGTGTGGATTTTATTCACATCCAACAGAATAAACAAAGCATAGATGGACCCCCACGGGGCTACACTCCTGGTAATGCAGATTTAAGTAGACCAGAACACATCCTCATTCACTTTAGCCCTCAGGCTCTGAAACACACTGGGCACACAGCCCGAACTTGTACGCTGCTCTGGGTTTTCCCTGGCTCAGCTCCCTTGCCAGTCACTCGGATACTTTCCATACAGCATGGAAACATTTGCTGGTGGTTCCCTAAACCACCTATGAGCACTTCTGCTCCATAAGGGAATCTTCCTCATCAATCCCACGTCTGGGTACTTTCTTCAGGCACTGGCCAAGTACCTGAGAGAAAGCAACAGGTGTCTCAGAGCAAATCCGTAGAGGTGAATTTGGTTACTGCTGATGGGGGGGTCTCCCACCTCTCACTCCCACAATTCATACCCGCCCATTTCTCTGGACTGTAACACTCATCCTTTAACACACTTTGCTGTGTAGATTCTATAAAAATGTATTTCGCATTCAACATACTGTCTTTACATCCCATTTGTGCTGGACTTGAACATACTTAATAAGTGGCTCTGTCCATTACTCTAGACCCCCCCCCATAGAGTTAAGCAGTCAAATCCCCACATCTTCCAAACTGTACATGGCTGTATTTTCCTGACCCCACAGTAACAGTCCCTTTAGCTTCATCTTGATGCAGTTAAAAAACACATGGCCCTTTAGCAGAGTGAACTCATCCTTCGGTTGCAGGTGCCCCACAGGCGTTTCCTCCTCAAGGAACTCTCTTCCAGAGCTTCTGGTGCCTCAGCACAAACTTAAAACAGGCAGCTTCTTTTCCTTAGCCAGACCAAGGGGATTGCCCATGGAAACAGGCTGATACCTTCCCCCCCATCCCCGCAGGGATGGGGCCCTGAACCATTGAAAGCGGTCTCCACCACTTCAATATGCTCTTCTTGTGTTCTTCTTAAGGTGAGAACACACACCTAAAACAACAAAAGTAGCTCTTTTGACAGAGCTTGGAGCTCTGAGGGCCTGCCTATAGCAGAGCACCTCTTTAAGACTGAACACTCTCTATTGAACTCTACAGAACTCACTTCAAATTCCCCAACATTCTACTCTAACCTCCAACTGCAACATTCCAGTGTGGCTTATGCAGCTGTTACAGTTCTAAATGATGTCATCCCTCAGTCTCAGCTGAGACTGAGAACAGAGTGAGACAGTGTGAAATCCATTTAACTGAAGTTTCACAAGCTGCCTTCCCTGCCTACCACTAGGTCTTACTGGGATTCTAATAACCCCAGGAAACAGGGGGGTTACACTCACTCTGGGCCAGGAAAATGACTGTCTGCAGTCTTTAGTTACCTGACCTAGGCCATCCTACCCTATGTGTTACCTACGGAGAGGGTGATCAGGCCCTCTCCTACCATGTGCTAGGCACAGGCAGACAACACTAAGGGTCTAGAGGCCTTTGGCTAATGTATCAGCCTCTACTCTACCCGCTGACTATGGGTATCTAGTGGCTCTGGTAGAATTGTCCAGAGCATAGCCCCAATAGATCAGTACTGCAACCCTACTGCAGGTCAGGGTCACAGCCTGTCTATCTCCCTAGCCCTCTAGGGAAAATCTGTCTGCCTCTAACTTAAACATTCCCAAAACAAAACAAACAGTTGACCTCCCCACCCTGGACATCATGCTACCACACACTCGAAGCTAATACCATACACTATGCATTACTCCCACACTCCACAACCATACCTGTGGAAGAAAAAAGCACACAGTAACAATAATGACAACAACAGTACTTTAAACACTACACTCTAGTACTACTGAGGAATCCATTGAGTCCCTCCTACTCTTCTTGTCTTCTCTATCTTCTTCAGAACACCAGCAAGAAAAAGAAAGACAACACACACTCCTAATTTGCATACACAGTCTATCCAAACCCCTACCATCAAAACACTGGAGAATCCCAAAAATATTTTGTTTAGAAAAGTAGAAAAACAGTATAAACATTAGAAAACAGTAGAAAACAATGACATTATTTACAACACACGATATTTGGGGGATGGAGTGCCCTTAAAGTCCTGTCTAGTGACCACAGTGCCCGAAGGCAAGTCCATTAAAGATTCTATCCTAGGCAGGAGCACAGTAAAACACAGTTCAAGCAGGTCAAAATCCCGAAGAGGAGAGTCTTTGAGGACAGTTCAAACATCTGAAGTCTGCTAGTGTAGGGTGTGTACTACAATGTCATAAGAATAGAAAAGTCTGGACTTACCAGTCCCTTGTAGAACAAAAATGGTACCACACCTGGTCCTCAGCCGAAGACTCTCCCTGGCAGCATTCTTCCAATACAGCTGGGTGGACATCTTCTGGGAAATGACAGGAGGGTACATCTGGAAACTGCTGGGGTGATGTTATCTCTGGAGATGGAACCTTGGAACAGGAACAAAAAGGAAAACAGCTGGTCTGAAGTCATCTGATTCCCAGATGATGAATCAGGATACAGCTAGGCATTTCCAACATCTAGGGCACAATTTTCCTTTTGCTACCTACAGTTTTCCACACTTTTCTTTGTCACAAACACTTTTAAAAGCTGGCAAATTCTGTAAATCTGATGCAGGACAAGTGCATACACTCTCAGGCTTTACTGATCCTTGGTAAACAGTTGGCATTTTAATAGCAGCACATGGATAACAGCACACAACGGCACATTAGTTAAACGTTGCTTCAGCTTTTTGGGCTACCCACTGCCAGATAACCAAAATGCTAGCCTTTGTCTGAGCAACCTTTCTTACATTCCTCACAAAATTCCAAACCCAAATCCTCAGCGGTGCCTCCATTATTGTAACCCCTACCCAAGTATGCCATTTCCATCTGACAGCACTACCTGGTGGGCTGGGTTCAGAGAGAAATATGTCACTCGGCACATTGGCTAGGTTTGGCTACTCTGGAACAGGGGCACCCAAGTAACTCCAACAAAGGAAGCAATAACTGTAATGTCCAATACCAGAAGTGGGATTCTAAAGTGTGGCTTTTATTCACATCCAACAGAATAAACAAAGCATAGATGGCCCCCACGGGGCTACACTCCTGATAATGCAGATTTAAGGAGACCAGAACACATCCTCATTCACTTTAGCCCTCAGGCTCTGAAACACACTGGGCACACAGCCCAAACTTGTATGCTGCTCTGGGTTTTCCCTGGCTCAGATCCCTTGCCAGCCACTTGGATACTTTCCTCAGGCACTGGCCAAGTACCTGAGAGAAAGCAACAGGTGTCCCAGAGCAAATCCATAGAGGTGAAGTATTTGTTACTGATGGGGGTCTCCCACCTCTTGCTCCCACAATTCATACCCGCTCATTTCTCTGGACTGTAACACCTCATCCTTTAACACACTTTGCTGTGTAGATTCTTTTAAATGTATTTCACATTCAATATACTGTCTTTACATCCCATTTGTGCTGGACTTGAACATACTTAATAAGTGGCTCTGTCCATTACTCTAGACCCCCCACAGAGTTAAGCAGTCCAATCCCCACATCTTCCAAACTGTACTTGTCTGTCTTTTTCTGACCCCACAGTAACAGTCCCTTTAGTTTCATCTTGATGCAGGTGAAAACACGTGGCCCTTTAGCCGAGCGAACTCACCCTTCGGTTGCAGGTGCCCCACAGGCATTTCCTCCTCAAGGAACTCTCTTCAAGAACTTCTGGTGCCTCAGCACAAACTTAAAACAGGCAGCTTCTTTTCTTTAGCCTGACCAAGGGGATTGCCCCTGGAAACAGGCTGATACCTTCCCCCCATCCCTACAGGGATGGGGCCCTGAACCATTGAAAGTGGTCTCCACCACTTCAATATGCTCTTCTTGTGTTCCTCTTTTTTTTTTATTTAGTTGTTTAACCAGGTATAGCACACTAAGCTGAAAGCTTTTTTACAGGAGCTACCTGGGAGCACAAGGAGGTTAAGTGACTTGCTTAGGGTCACACAGTATGCAAGTGGAAACTGTGGGATTCAAACCCAGATCTGGTCTGCTGGATGTCACCAGATTTGAGCTCAGAGCCTTAGACCACTGTGCTATACTGCTTCCTGCCTCTTAAGGTGAGAACACACACCTAAAACAACAAAAGCAGCTCTTTGACAGAGCTTGGAACTCTGAGGGCCTGCCGACAGCAGAGCACCTCTTTCAGACTGCACGTTCTCTACTGAACTCTACAGAACTCACTTCAAATTCCCCAACGTTCTACTCTAACCTCCAACTGCAACATTCCAGTGTGGCTTATGCAGCTGTTACAGTTCTAAATGATGTCATCCCTCAGTCTCAGCTGAGACTGAGAACAAGTGAGACAGTGAGAAATCCATTCAACTGGGTTTCACAAGCTGCCTTTCCTGCCTACCATTAGGTCTTACTGGGATTCTAGTAACCCCGGGTAACAGGGGGGGTTACATGTGCATGCTGAATTGCACCTGGAGTGCCTAAAGGAGCAGGCAGCTACACATAGGTTCCAGAGGTACTGCAGGCAGCTAGAGGTAAGTGTATACTGAATGGCCTGAAAACAGGCACATGTGTGTTCATAGTATTGGTTAATTCTATATCCAGAATTGCCTGTAGTTGTATCTGCACTTAACTCTTGAGTCTGGAATAGGCAGGCAGCTCACTGTATTAGAAAATAAAAAAAAAGAATGCACTCAAGATAGGCAGCAGTGCTGCAAAGGTGGACAGCCAGCCAGATAAGTAGAGAAATTGCAGCACTCGGGCAATAATGCAGTCATGGACCAAAATGCATCTTTGAAGTTCATTGTGGCAAAAAGTGGTAGCTGCCAACTAAAAATCCAAAATGCCCTGGTGATTCAACCCAATCCTGATTTTCGGCAGGGGTGGATCTGATGAGAAGATCGGTTTTAGAGTTCTGGTAGCAGAGTGGCTTGTGTCTATGTGGAGCTCCCATTGATAAGTGAACATTTTCTACACTTTTCTAGTTTTAAATATTTGTTTGTGTACAGTTTGTGTACTGAGGAGGAGGTATTGTTGTCAGGAAGGTATGGGAAGTGTGTGTTTTATGTTAGTTGGGAACAGTATAGTCAGCATGTTTGTTCTGTGATGAATCATATCTTGTGTAGGTTTCATCTTGTTTGTATACAGTAGATAGTTTGTTTGAGATTTTTGTGGCATTTTTCTTGTCACCAGGATTAGCTGGCTTGTTGTTGGGTGCTGGCATGTTGTGTAGGTGGCGCTTTGACTTTGTTTGTCACTGTTTCATGGGATTTCTGTGCTGATGATTTAAGAGGCATTTATTAAAAATATTTTTTTGAGCTAGAATCAAGTGGTTACTAAGAAACAGCTTCCTTGGCATAGTGTTCTAGTTGTGATAGAACACTGGAAGTAGCAGCCTACTGAGTTCTAGATTGGGATTGTTGTTACATTTTAATGATAAAGTGAGATAAATTTATATATTTTTGAATGTTATAGTTATTTTATAGTTATGTATAACTGGAGGCTAGGTGAAGCTGGGCTGGGAGGATGTGGGGGAATAGGTGCATGTATGGGAAGCAGGAAAGTGGTAAACTGCAATAGCTGTGGGGCAGCAGTCTTTCTAGGGGTGTTGTGGAGTAAAGGGGAATGTCCTATGTGTAAGATCCTGGAGCAGCTAAAGGTTGAAATAAGGCTGCTCAGATGGGAGCTGGGGAGGATCGTGTGCAAAGTCAGAGGAGCAGAGTAGTGGAGGGAAAGGCAGAGAGGTGATGCCCAGGGAAGTGAGGGCAACAGGCAGGGGATGGGAGTGGAGAGAAGCACCAGTTATACAGGAGTATCTCTTCCTCAGAAGACTAGACAGCCCAGGGTGGAGGAATGTCAAGTGGTAAGAAGAAGGGGTGGGAATGTGAGAGTAGCATCAGGGGTGGGAAATTCTAAATGGTGCCTTTATTGAATAGATTTGCACCACTGTCTGGAAGGAGGGAGGGGGCAGCAGGAGGCGAAGTAGGAGGTCAGGTTGAGCCAGGGCTGAGGTAGTAGTACAGGGAGGGAGAGGAACTAATCAGGGTGGGCAGGAAAGAGAGGCAGGCAAAATGGAGTGGAGGATGGGGGAGGGAGAGAAAGGAAAGGAAGAGGCAGGAAAAACTGAAAGCAGATACAGATAATCAGAAGGGGAGGGTTAGAGTGGGAGATGGAAAAACAGTTAAGGGGATAAATGATGGATGTGGAGATAAGTTCACCAGGGTGCAAAGATTGCAGTTAAGTGTCGAAGCTGCTGGTATCGAAGGTAAGAAAGGAAGAATGGGGAGCTCGGGTGCACTGGATGGAAGGGTAGGAATCATAGGGGACTTCATAATTAGGGGTATTCACTGGGGAAGGAAAGCGGACCCAAATGCAAGCAGTAGGGTGGTTTGTATGCCAGGGATGATAGCAGGCAATGTGGGCCCAAGAATAAGGGAAATAGTAAGTGAGGTTGGAGGAAAACCTAATTTAATTATACATTTGGGAACAAACAACCTAGCTGGGGAGGAGGTTGAGGTAGTACAAAGTAGGTTCAGGGAGTTAGGGAAGATCTGCAGGGAGGAAGGAAGTTTGCTGACCTTCTCAGAGGTGATACTGGTACCTAAGTGCCAGCACAGCCAGGAAAGTAGAGGATTTTAATAACTGGCTGAGAAATGGTGCAGAGGTAGGAGATGTTTCATCTGTTTTGGGGACTGGGAGGAGACCTGGTCAAACAAAGCACTCTTTCACCAGACAGGCTACAGCTCTGTAGGGAGGGCTTGAGGGAAATCAGGGACAAACTGGGGAATACATGCCACTACCCTTAATTTAAACTACTGGAGGCAGGCAGGACGTGCAGAGCCCACAGATTCTGAGAGGAGAGATGAACCTCCTCCCACAGTGATGGAAAGGGTCTGGAGGGAGGAGGTGGAAGGATGAGAAAAGTTAGCAAAGGGTGGAGGAGGTGAGGAACTTATAACAAGGGTACTTGGAGGGGTACACAGAGGGAATAAATGTAATAGAAGAATAGAAGGAATAGAAGGAAGGTCAGACTCTAGGTGCAGGATGGTGTCTCTGAATGCGGAGTCTTGGAAACAAGATGGATGACCTGCAGGCAATATTAGCAGACAGAAGGGTGGACATAGCTACAGTAACCGAAACTTGGGCAACATCACACCATGATTGGGACCTTGTGATCCCTGGATATAAACTATACAGGAGGGACTGGGCAGTCAGGAAGCGGGGGGAAGAGTGGCAGTTTATATCAGGGAGGAAATCACTTGCACAAGGGAGGAAGGGGAGGTGGCGGCATTATGGGCTCAGTTAAGGTCCAATAGAAGGAGAAAGGTGAGGTTAGGGGTGGTTTACAGACCACCCAATCAGAATGAGGAAAGGGACAGGGAACTGAGCTCACAAATATTGGAAGCTGTGGGGAAAGGAGAGGTGGTAATTGTGGGGGACTTCAACCTGCCCAAGGTGGACTGGAGCATACCCTCCACAACATGTGCTAGGAGTCAGGAGATCCTGGAAGGACTGCAGAGTGGGTTCATGACTCAGGGCATCACTGAACCAACAAGAGCTGAGGCAATTCTTGATCTGGTGCTCACAGATGGGGATTATATAAAGGAAATAATGACCAGTGAGCCACAGGATGGAAGTGAAACATAGAAACATAGAACTTGATGGCAGAGAAGGACAACTTGGCCCACCTAGTCTGCCCATTTCCCTACCTAGTGGATAAGCTGCAGATCCTAGTTAACCAACAGCCTACTTCCTCCTACACCCCATTAGAAGTGCCTTATGTCTGTCCATGCATTCTTGAATTCCCCACTGTTTTTGACTCCATGGCCTCCTCAGGAAGGCAGTTCCATGCATCCACAACCCTCTCCCTGAAAAAATACTTCCTCACATTACCTCTGAGCCATCTACCCTCTATCTTCAAAATGTGACCTCTTGTTCTTGCACATCTCTTTTTCTGAAAGATGCTACCCACTTGGACTTTGTTGACTCCCTTGAGGTACTTGAAAGTTTCTATCATGTCCCCCCTCTCCCTCCTTTCCTCTATGGCATACATATTAAGCTCCTTTAGTCTCTCTCTCTTTGTATGTCTTCTGGTAGAGACCCTGCACCATTTTGGTTGCCCTCCTCTGGACAGCCTCCACCCTGTCTATGTCTTTGTGGAGTTGGGTTCACCAAAACTGCATGCAGTACTCCAGATGGGGTCTCGCCAACTGTGTGTACAGAGGGATAACAACTTCCTGTTTTCTACTGGTGATGCCTCTGCCTATTCATTCCAGTATCCCCCCCAGCCCTCCTTACTGCCTTCTTACATTGCTTGCCTACCTTTAGGTCATCTGATATAACTACCCCCAGATCCCTTTCCATTTTGTTGTTGTCAGTATCTCCCCCCCCACCCCAATTGTGTACTCTTCCCCTGGGTATTTGTTTCCCAGGTGCATTACTTTGCACTTTTTTGCATTAAATCTAAGCTGCCATACATTTGACCATTCCTTCAACCTTACCAAGTCCCTTCTTATCCTTTCCACCCCACCTTGTGTATCAACTCTGTTGCTGATCTTTGTGTCATCTACAAAGGGACATACTTTTCCTTCCAGTCCCTCTGCAATGTAACTTATAAAGACATTAAAAAGGACCAGACCAAGTACTGAACCCTGTGGTACCCCACTAGTAACCCCCCCTTTTTTCACTGTGGACTCCATTTACTATTACCCTCTGCATCCTGTTGTCCAGCCAATGTTTTATCCAGGCTACCACCCTGGGACCCACTCCCAGGCTGGCTAATTTGTTTATTAATCTTTTGTGTGGGACTGTGTCAAATGCCTTGCTAAAGTCTAGGTAGGCCATGTCCACAGCCCCTCCCTGGTCTACTACTTTGGTCACCCAGTTGAAGAAATTGATTAGATTAAGTTGACATGACCTTCCCGCTGTGAATCCATGCTGCCTGTGGTCCTGTGCCCCACTGGCCTCTAGGTACTCAACAATTCTTTCCTTCAGAAGTGATTCCATCATTTCCCTACCACTGAGGTCAAACTGACAGGTCTGTAGTTTCCTGCCTCTGTCTTGCTCCCACTTTTGTGAAGGGGAATCATATCCGCCCTTCTCCAGTCCTCAGGCACCACACCATCCTCCCATGATTTGTTAAAAAGGGTAATCAGTGGTGTTACTACTTCTCCCCTTAGTTATTTTAGAATTCTAGGGTGAACACCATCAGGCACCATTGCTTTGTCCACCTTCAGTTTTAGGAGTTCTTTCAGAACCCTTTCTTCTGTGAAAGGACTGATATCGACCCCCCTATCCAGAGTGCTTTCATTGGTTGGATTAGGTACCTCCTCCTCCTTTCCATATGTGAATACTGAGCAGAAGTATTCATTCAGTATCCCTGCTTTTTCACTGTCCCTCTCTGCCCACCCACCTCCTCTTTATTCAGCCTCAGTATTTATTTATTTAAAAGTTTTACCAGGAAAGGCATACTGAGCAGACTACCGCTCGATTCCAGATGCATCCTGGTGGGTGTTGGGGACGGGAGGATACATACAAATACAGGAATACAAATACAGAAATGTCACAGACTATATGCAAAATATATTCAAAAGATATATAGGAATATATACAGTATGTACACAGCAAGCAACAGAAAAATCTGAGTTGATGTCCCTCCCTTTGTCTTTCTTTGAAAAAATGTACCTATAAAGGTTTATCCTCCTTCTTAACCGAGTTGACTATCTTTTCCTTGGTTTGGGCCTTTGCTATTCTGACTGCCTTCCCTGCTTCCTTCTGCTTTAAAGGGACACTGTCAACCTGTTTTTCATCATATCATTTCTAGTTAAAAACTCACATTTTATGATTGCTTGCCTTCTCTAAAATTCATTGATGCTGCTGTTTGTTTTGTCTGTCTCCTTGTTTAGTAGAATTGAAATGCATGGCAATGTATATTTATAAACAACTTTGTTTTTGTTTACAATTCTGTACTTGTTCTTACTGCATACTTCCTGAGCATTAGAAACACACCCAAGCAGTACAGTCACTCATGAGGCAGTAGCCTCCTAAACACCCACTGCATCACTAGGGGCTAGACTGTGCTGTGGGTGTTCCCAAGTCCAGGAAAGATGCAGTTGGAGCTGATCAAGGAATGTAAACAAACCTGTGTTTTTGTGGTACACCAGCATGGTGGGCAGTCTGTTTTTCACTTTTTCTAAGAAAAAAAGAGTCAGAATCAAACTAGCAGCTATAGCAGTAATATTTATAGAATGTTGGCAATCATAAAATGTGTTTTTTAAACTAGGGACATTTGAGACCTAGGAGGGGTTGACAATGTCCCTTTAACTGGTACAGTTCTCTGTTCTTCTCCTTCTGTATTTTCTTATACTTCCTGAATGCTATCTTTTTCTCCCTAAAGTTCCCCGTCACCTCTTTTGAGAACTAAAGTGTTTTTTCTTTTGTTTTGATTTATTTATTTGCTTCACGCAAAGGCTTGTTGCTTCTGTGATGGCAGTTTTGATGTTTCCCCATTGTTGCTCCACACCTCCTTCTTGCCTGTTTGCTAGTGCTTTTCTGAGGCACTCTCCCATTTTGACAAAATCAGCCCTCATGAAGTCCAGTACCTTCACTTTTGTATGGCTTGATTCTACAGCTGAGTTTATCGTGAACCACCCTGTTTGGTGGTCACATATTCCCAGATGGCTACCCACTTCTAG
Organism: Neoceratodus forsteri; assembly: GCA_016271365.2. Lineage (NCBI taxonomy): Eukaryota > Metazoa > Chordata > Ceratodontiformes > Ceratodontidae > Neoceratodus > Neoceratodus forsteri. The sequence continues at coordinate 204,570,377 of CM028138.1, forward strand.
ATCTGAGATCCTCCCTCCGTCCTGATTTGAGAGTACCAGGTCTAAGATTGCTCCCTCCTGAGTGGGTTCCAACACTTGCTGTTTGAGGCATGCCCGCTGTAGAGCATTGATAATGGCCCTGCTCTTGGATGTGGCTGCAGCAAAGGTGCTCCAGTCAACATCTGGTATATTCAGGTCCCCCATCAGCAATATCTCCCCTTTTTCTGCCATCCTAAGGATGCCTTCTATCATTTCCTTGTCCATTTCCTTCCCCTATAACGAGGGTCTATATATAACTCCTGTGCGGATTGTAGTGCCATTTCCAGTCTCCAAGGTGACCCACAGTGTCTCCTCTCCTCCCCTCCCCTCCCCTCCCTGTTTACCCTTTAGTTCCATTGCTTTAATTCCTTCCCTTACTTAGAGAACTACTCCTCCTCCTCCTCCTCATCTTCTACACTCCCTGTACCTCCTGTAGATTGTGTACCTTGGTATGTTAACATCCCAGTCATGGTTCTCTGTGTATCATGTTTCTGTGACTGCTATGATATACAGGCATCCCTCTTCTATCAAGGTCACCAGTTCAGGGAGCTTGTTACCTAGACTACAGGTATTGGTACTCATTACCCTCCATTTTTTGATAGCCTTATCATTTTTGCCCCATCACTGTCCTTACTGCCTTTTTCTTTTCTCCATTTACCCTTGCCCTTCTCCCTATTGTCTTCTCTATCTTGGTGTTTACCTCACTAACCACCCTGATTTTTGGGGGGGACTAGGATTTCCCTTCTCCTTTTCTGTGCTTCCCCCCTTGGCTAGTTTAAATGCTTGCCAATGAAGCATTTAAGTCTATCCCCTAGGATCCAGGTTCCCTTCTTAGACAGTTGCGGACCATCGCACCAATATAGGCCTGCATCCCTCTAGGTGGACCCCAGTCCCCAATGAAGCCATAACCCTGAGCTCTGCACCAGTTTTTTATCCACTGATTGAATCCCATAGTGTGGAGCACCCTAGCCTTACCCATGCCATAGAGAGGCAGCACCTATGAGACTGTTACCGTGCTTGCTACTTGTCTAAGGCTCCTCCTCAACTCCACAAACACCTCCTGCAATGCTCTGATGCCTTTCCCAGCCAGGTCATTTGTGTCTAGGTGGACAATGACATCCAGCTCCCTCTCCATGCAGCTGCTCCCATGATCCTAAGGACTTGATCCCTTCCCTCCAAGCCATGGTGTCAGGCAGGCACCTTACCTCCTGTCTCCTCCCTTGCCAGTTCTACCTCCTAATAATGGAGTCCCCACCAGGAATTGTTTCTTCCCTGTGGGTCTCATGCCACCCTCCTGTGGATCTACTTTGTGGAGGTTCCCAGCATCCTCCTTGGTCTCCACTGTGGGTGCCTCCATAAAGGAACCACATTCTGCCAGAATGGCATATGAATTGTGAGAGGTACAACTGGAGGGATGCACCCTGTTCCACCAGTATCACCCTCCTGAGCCCACTGTGGTCCAACCTTTCCACTTTCTTGGCAACCTCTGAGGCAGTGGCAGTGGCCCTGGTGGTCCCTGGGTGGAAAGGAGGTCCCCAAATCCTGATCAATTCAGCCTGAGATGAGCAACCTCCTCCCTCAGCCCAGAGAGGTGCCTGAAGATGGGACAACACCACATCCTCCAGAACATCTCCCAAAAAATTGCTGCTGCAAAAGACTGCTGCTGCACAGCCACTGTACTGCACCACTTCCATCATGTCTTATTTGTGGCCCCTTAACTGTTGTATTATATACTTACTCTTTCCTCTCTCTCTCTCTCTCTCTCTGTTTATTTATGTTTTTTATATATAATTTTCTTTTTCTCCATACTTTCCTACTGCCTCCGTGCCCTTGAAGCTCCTGATCTTCCTGTTCTGGGACAGGAAGTTCCTATATTCCTCAGTAGTCTCCTTCTTACTTGCTCAGAGTCAGACCTCCAGCAACTAGGGGGTGGTTCTAGTTGGATATGGGCACGGAAAGCATCTCGAATAAGACCAAAATCTTGGAATTCAGGAAGGCGGACTTCAGGAAAATGGGCGAAGTGCTAAGGAGCCATCTGGCGGGCATCAGAGCAGATATGGGGGTGGACCAAAGGTGGTCCATCATTAAGGAAGAAATACTGGTTGACACAGATGAGTGCATTAGTCACAGGGTAAGAACACAAGGGCCAAAGCGCCTAGCTGGTTCAGTTCTGGGGTTGCCCAGGCAGGAAGGGAAAAGAAGTTGGCCTATAGAAAATTCAGGAAGATCAAAAGAGAGGTGGATAGGGAAAATTACCTAAGGTTGGCTAGTGAGGCAAGTAAGAAAGTCCAGCAAGCAAAAGCACAGAAGGAACTGCAGATAGCTGAAGGAATTAAGACAGGGGAGAAGGCTTTCTTTCACTATATACGTGAGAAAAGGGACAAGAAGGAAGGGAATTTTAGGCTTAAGAAAGGGGTGGAGTGGGTGGAGGATAATGGGGGAAAAGCAGAGATACTAAATGAATACTTCTGTTCTGTCTTCACCAGGGAAAAGGATGGACCAGTGCACTCAGGAGGGAAATGAGGAGCAGGGAGTTAGGGGAACACAGATGTAGTGATAGAGAAGCATAGACTGAGGGAAGGGCTGCTGGCATTGAAGGTGGACAGATCTCCAGGCCTGGACAGAGTACATCCAAGGGTACTAAAGGAACTGGTTGAGGACCTGGCAGGGCCACTGTCAGACCTATTTAACAGTTCACTAGAGCAAGGCATGGTACCACAGGACTGGAGAACAGCACATATGGTGCCCCTCCACAAAAGCGGTCCTAAGGATGACCTAGGGAATTACAGACCAGTCAGTCTGACCTCCATTGTGGGTAAGCTCATGGAGACCATACTAAAAGAATGGTTGGTGGAATATCTAGAAGAGCATGGTCTCAGGATGTGAGGCAGCATGGGTTCATGGGGGGGGGATCATGTCAAACAAATCTGATTTACTTCTTTGACTGTGTCACTAAGACAGTAGACAGGGGCCAAGTGGTAGACATCCTCTATCATGATTTCAGCAAGGCCTTTGACTCTGTGCCCCACAAAAGGTTGTTCAGGAACTTGGTGGATCTTGGGGTTGGGGAAAAGATGGCCAGATGCATGGGAAATTGGTTGAGGAACAGAACCCAGAGGGTGGTTGTGGGGAGAGAGTTATCTTGTACCACAGCGATAACCAGTGGGGTCCCACAGGGATCTGTGCTGGGGCCGGTGTTGTTCAATGTCTTCATCAATGGCCTGGGGATGGCATTAAGGGCAAAATATGCCTATTCGTAAATGATACCAAGCTCTGCGGGAGAGTGAACACAGCTGAAGGGATAGAAGACCTGCAGGAAAGTCTGGAAAAGCTGGGGAGGTGGTCCAGGATCTGGCAGCTTGGCTTCAATGCCAAGAAACACAAAATTATGCATATTGGAGCCAATAATTCCCAGACAGAGTACTACATGGGTGGAGTCTGAGTATCTGCATCAGAGGAGGAGAAGGACCTAGGAGTGATGATCACTAGTGACCTGAAGCACTCCATGCAGTGCAAGAAAGCAGCAGCAAAGGCAAACAAGATGCTGGGATGCATATTTAGAGGGATCAGTGGTAGGAGACAGGAGGTTATACTGCCCTTGTACAGGTAACTGGTAAAGCCGCATCTAGAGTATGGAGTTCAGTACTGCTGTCTACACCTCAAAGGACATTAACCTGCTGTTGAAGGTCCAGAGAAGCGCTACAAAGATGACAGTGGGTCAGCAGGTAAGGCACATGAAAGGAGGTTGAGGGCACTGAACATGTACTCCTGGAAGACAGGAGAGAGATAGAGAGAGAGGAACATGATTGGGACCTTCAAGTACTTGAAAGGGATACATAAGGTTGATAAGGAGAGTTTCTTTAAGCTGAGTGGCAACCATAACACTTGGGGCCCACTCTTAAGTTAGAGGGTGGGAGGTTTAGGAGGAAAGTCAGGAAGCACTTCTTCACAGAGAGGGTGTTGGACACTTGGAATGCACTGCCAGAAGAGTTAATCTCATTCAAGACAGTGGGCAGCTTTAAAAGAGGCTGCAATAGGCATAGGAGGAAAGTGAGGATCATGGGGAAGGAGGATGGGAGGGTGGGAAGGTAGGGGAGGAGGATGGAGGAGGTGGGAAGGGAGGGAGGGAGGATGGGAGGAGTGGGAAGGAGGGCAGGGACATTAGCTCAAGCTGTGTACCCTGCAATATGAGCAGACTTGATAGACCAAATGGCTTTCTTCTGCTGGCTTCTTCATATGTTTGTATGTTCATATGATATCAGATCCACCCCTGACGAAGACCCAGATTGTGTTGAAGTGCGGGGCATTTGGATTTTAATGACAGCTACCACTGTTTGCCACAATAAACTTCAAAGATGCATTTTGGTCCATGACTGCATTATTGCCAGAGTGCTGCAACTTCTCCACCACCTGAATTAGACCCCTGCCATTAAGGGAAATGTACATGCCCAGACAGGGGGCATGGAGCTGGCATGCCACTGTGCTTGTGCCATGTGCTCTGCTGTGTGTATACATATAGTGCTGCCTGTCCTCCCATTCCTACAAGTATCATAAGTAGGAGAGACAAAGGATAAGGAAATTCTTGGAGGAGGAGATCATCGCCTGGCCCATACCTACGTGGCCAGGGAAGAACTGGTGGGCCACCTAGGATCGACGGATGAGATTCCCAAGGCATGTAAGAAATGATACAGTTGGAGGCAACCATAGAATACAGGGCAGGATGGTGTAGGAGACTAAAAGTGGGCAGGAGACCTGAAGTACTACACAAAGGACCTCATGGCCAGGGTGCAATCTGACCTCCTGGCCACAGGCAGTGGCCCACAAACCATAGAGCTCCTAGCCCCTGAAGTGATACTTGTGTTTGGCACAGTGCAGGCCATGACCATCATGGGGGTCCCCAGTGGTTGATATGAAAGCCGGGTGGAGCCAACAAAGCCATGAGAGTGACTGCAGTAGCCCAGCACATTGGAGGGGGAAGGGGTTACATGAACCAGTAATGTTTTGTACTGCATACTTGGCATGGGTCAGGGGAGGACATGTCAAAGTGACATGGGCCACAGCTGACCAAGCGCAAAGGGCAAACATAGGATGTACTGCACACATCAGTGTTCTGCAGACACTGTCAACAATAGGCTTATGCATGCATCCTGCATGGGTAATAGTACACCATGTATGTGGGCCCTCACTGCTTCTTGTATTGTCTTTAATGGTGTACTTGTTTGGATGGGTTTAAGCTTGGTGTTGGAAGCCACCAGATAGTATCCAGGAATTCTGATGGTGTGAATGTCTGTGGAGATATTCTCTACTGTGCCACACATGGGTTTCGTATACTGTGTGATTACTGGTGATGAGAGGGTTTGTGTGAAGTGTACAGCACTTGGGGTAGGGACACTGCACTACATGGATGGCATGTGTGTGTCTTTAAGACAGTATACTGGCCCTGCATGCAGGCATTGTCCAGTGACTGGTATATAAATTACTCAGAAATGTCCCTCTCAACTCTCAACAACCCAATCTATTGTGTTGGACACAAAGGTGGATGATGCCCTGGAGCCATCCAGATGCTGCTGCCCCTGCAGCCAACCCTTGCTGGAGCACCAGAAGATATCAAGATGGACAGCAATAGAGAGTAACCTTTGCCTCAGTGCTTATGCACTAAGGTTCTTTATCTGTTAGCTTTTTTTGTTTTTTTGGGCTCACCACAACCCAAACCCAATAATAGACCAACTTAGGATAGCTGGTTCATTCTACTGAGTGTCATACACAGGCGAGGCACACTGATGTGTCCTGGTAGGATGAGGCATGTGTCTGGAGTTCTGTTGACACCCTTTGCAGACTGTGTGAGAGGCCTTTGGCACCATGAATTTCTGCTTAAAATTGAACCAGCCTAACATTTTGTGGGATTTGCATATATATCCCATGATGTTTTTCATTATGGGGATATGTGATTTTGTATTTCTTGAAACTTGGCTTCCTGGTCAATGCCCTTTGGGCAATCCCTTGCCCTCAGTGCCACGCGACTAAGGTTCTTTGTCTTTTAACAATAGAGAGGGTGGGTCAGTGGTAGGGAACCATCCACCTGTTTCAACCACAACAGACTGACCTCATCATCACTGTCCCTCCTGGGCCCCTCCCAATGGGACCCAGCCATCCTACCCTCACACAGCTATAGCTGTGCCACCCCAGGCCAATGCCCACAACCCAGCCACTGCTGTGTTGCCCCAGCCCAATGACTATGCTATGACCACTGCTGTGAAACCCCAGGCCAGTCTCCCTGTACAGCCACTACTGTGCCACCCCAGGCTAAAGTGCAGATTGGATGGGCCTAAAGGTAATTTTCTGCTGACAAAATCTATGTTTCTGCATTTCTATGTAATTACCCCAGCACAGTTCCTGCTGTGCCGCCCCAGCCCACTCCTTCTGCAGCACTAGCTGCAGTGTCACCCCAGCCCACACAATGAGCCAGGAAGAAGACTGACCTTGTCTGTGGGATAGTCCACACTGGCAGCTGGCAGCAGCTAACAGGCAGATGTTGCTGGCCACCATGAGGGCTCAGGATGGCCTGCAGAATGAGATAGACCAAATGCGGGCCATGTTGCAGGCCCATAAGGAGTGCACAGAGGTTTGCCATGTACAGCACATGTTAGACTTAGATGCAGGCTTTACCAGAATAGAACAATCCATAGCAGTTGACTTTGGCGGGGTGGCCACTGCCACGCTGAAGGTTGCAGCCACAGTCCCAGGGACTGTAGGGACAACACACAGTGCTGGCCATTCTAGTGGGGGAAGTGTTATTTAGTGGTGGACACCCCCAGAAGGTGACCACACTGTGACAGAGACTGCAGCATCATTCTACCCCACAGAGTACAGTCAGTCGTATGTGCAGAACACCCCATGCCTTGGCCCATGGGGGACAGCTGCCTCACATGTTGCGATGTGTGCCACACTGTACCTGTCCACTACAATGGATGAGGGTCCTAGGACAGCTGTTAGCAGCCAGTAATGCAGGAGTTATTCACTGTCCCCAGTGTAGGTAAACATAATTAATTAGTGAGATGAGTGGCATCTATGCTCTGTGGTAGAGCCTTGGACATATACTCACAAACAAGGTGATCACTAGGTATTTTCCCACCCTTGAATCTCTGGCACAGGATGAAGTTGTGCCAGGTCAAAGTGGGGTTCAGTTGAGGAAAATGGCAGCAGGCAGAGGCTGGGGCATGCAGCTTCATGATCCCCCCCCCCCACTATGTGAATGCATACCTCAGCAATTTGGCCTTTGAGGCCTTATTAGATGAGTTTTTCAGCACCAGAAGGGGAAAACCTAAACAGAGTAAATACAGATTTAAAGTCATTTTATAAATTTGGCTTTAATATGATGCCTAAAAGTATATCGATCCACGAAAAATAAGAATCCAACTAAGTAGTAATAACACATGATGAGGTATGCATTACACAGTTCTAACACATGGCTAGGGAGCATAGTGATGCAGGAGTCCATAGGTTGAGTGCATTCAGTCCCCTAGTCATGCATTAGAACTGTCTAATGCACATCCCATAGTGGCTTATGCTAATAAATGGGTCTGTGTATTCTACATGGGGTTTCTAGTTTTAACTGTACATTAGACACTTCTAATGCATGGCTAACAGCCAATTAGATTACTTGAAATCCTTTTCCCATTTTAGAAACTTAGAAACATAGAAACATAGAAACATAGACTTTGACAGCAGATAAGGACCGCTTAGGCCCATCTAGTCTGCCCATTTCCCTACCTACAGGATAGCCGCAGAGCCTAGTTAACCAACAGCCTATTTCTTCACTCCCACAAGAATTGCATTATGTCTGTCCCATGCATTCTTGAATTCTCCCAGTTTTAGACCCCACAACCTCCTCAGGAAGGCTGTTCCATGCATCCACTACCCTCTCTGTGAAATAATACTTCCTCACATTGCCCCTGAACCCCTCCTTCTATCTTTAAATTGTGTCCCCTTGTTCTTGCAAGTCTCTTTTTCTGAAAGATGCTACCCTCTTGGACTTTGTTGATTCCACTGAGGTACTTAAAAGTTTCTATCATGTCCCCCCTCTTCCTTCTTTCCTCAAGGGTATACATATTAAGCTCCTTTAGTCTCTCCTCATACGGCTTCTCTTGCAGACCCTGCACCATTTTAGTTGCCCTCCTCTGGATTGCCTCTATCCTGTCTATGTCCTTGCGGAGATGGGGTCCCCAGAACTGTACACAGTACTCCAGATGGGGTCTCACCAACTGTCTGTACAGAGGGATAACAACTTCCTGTTTTCTGCTGATGATGCCTCTTCCTGTACATCCCAGTATACCCCTGGCTCTCCCTACTGCCTTCTCACATTGCTTGCTAACCTTAAGGTCATCTGATATGATTACCCCCAGGTCCCTTTCCTTTTTTGTTGTTGTTACTACCTCCCCACCCATTGTGTATTCTTCCCCTGGGTTCTTGTTTCCCAGGTGCATTATTTTGCACTTCTTTGCATTGAATCCTAGCTGCCATACTTCTGACCATTCCTCCAACTTTACCAAGTCCCTTTCATCCTTTCCACGCCTCCTTGTGTATCAACCCTGTTGCAGATCTTTGTGTCATCTGCAAAAGGCATACTTTTCCTTCCAGTCCCTCTGCAATGTCACTGATGAAGACATTAAAAAGGACTGGACCCAATACTGAACCCTGTGGTACCCCACTAGTAACCCCCTTTTTTTCAGAGTGGACTCCATTTACAATTACCTTCTGTGTCCTGTTGTCTAGCCAATGTTTTACCCAGGCTACCACCCTGGGTCCCACTCCCAGGCTGGTTAATTTGACTATTAATCTTTTGTGTGGGACTGTGTCAAATGCCTTGCTAAAGTCTAGGTAGGCCATGTCCACAGCCCCACCCTGGTCTACTACTTTGGTCACCCAGTCAAAGAAATCTATTAGATTTGTCTGACATGACCTTCCCGCTGTGAACCCATGCTGCCTTGGGTCCTCTGCTCCACTGGCCTCTAGGTACTCAACTATTCTTTCCTTCAGAAATGACTCCATCACTTTCCCTACCACAGAGGTCAGACTGACAGGTCTGTAGTTTCCTGCCTCTGTCTTGGTCCCACTTTTGTGGAGGGAATCACATCCGCCTTCCTCCAGTCCTCGGTGCCACACCATCCTCCCATGATTTATTAAAAGAGTAGCCAGTGGTTTACTAGTTCCTCCCTTAATTCTTTTAGAATTCTGGGGTAAATTCCATCAGGACCCATTGCTTTGTCCACCTTCAGTTTTAGGAGTTCTTGCAGAACCCTTTCTTCTGTGAAAGGACTGGGACCGACCCCCCTATCAAGAGTGCTTCTGTTAATTGGATTAGGCACTTCCCCACATTTTATAAAATGATTGCAAAATCTGTGAAACAGCTGGAAATGCTAATGCAGCTAAGAACTTCTTCTTTAAAAAATAACCTTCCAGCAATTGAAAATGGAAACATTAAACCTCAAGGTATAGATCTGTTAAACTCTAATAGAGCTGCTGGAGTTCCAGAATCAAGTACTGCAGCCTCACTACCATCCAAATTACCTCTGGCTGCTATTTGTTTTTAAAAAAGGTTCCTCAGTGAAGTCTGGTACTCTACCAACTAAAAAGAGTACAAGTGCTGAGCATACCTTGGGAAACGAAGCTTGCTCCAGCGAGAGCAAGGAAATGGGAACAGTGGGACTGATGAGTGGTTCTTCTTCTGCAATCTAGCCAAGATGATTATTGAGTGTAACAGACCAGAACCCATAGCAGAGTTTTATGTAAATGGATCCCAGAGTAAAGAAACTGAGGTTACCAAGGGAGCCAATGTTTTAAGTGAGAGACACTCAAACAGGTATAGTATTAACTTCCTTTGGTGAAATGGACACAATAAATCTCAAAAGTAATGAGAATGAACAAACTGAATCCTGTTCAGGTTTATTCGGAAACAAAAGTACAGATAGTTTGTCCAACTCAGATAAAGCAAATAAACCCATATTTCATGGCTCACCGAAAACACAACGGGGGCCGGGCAGCAGTTGAAAGCTCAAAGGGTCAAGAACGTCTGTGCTAATAATAATTTATGAAAAAGCCAAAGGATTTCAAGCTATCTGATTGGTTGTTAGCCGAACATTAGAAGTGTCTAATGCATGGCTAAAACTAGAAATCCCATGTAGAATAGACAGGCCCATTTTATAAGTGCAATAAGTCACTCTGGGGATGTGTGTCAGACAGTTATATAAACTGGGCAATGAAATCCCAGTGTCCTGATTGGCTGAGACATGGTTCTAGCCATGGCAGTAAGACAGCACCACCAATAGCTAAAAACAAGTCCCTGACAACCTGGGCAACTCATAGAATACATAATCCACTCATTTCCTAATTTTCATCACAAACATGGTTGCAGCCTTTACTCATACGTAAAAAAGCTCAACTAGGCCCTAAAAATAAAAGTCAATTAAATTAAATAAAGTAAGTAAATAATGTAATGCTATTTACACTCATGAGCCCCGCCCCCACACACACACATACCTGAATTTTAAAAATCAAGTACTATTCAGTTCCTTCGCTGGTGTTTCTTTGATGACCATAATAAAATACCTCCTATCCCTACCACTTTGCTAGAGAACTACCTGCTCCTTACCTGGCAACAGATAAAATTGAGGTTCTGGCTCCACTTGAGGCCTGTGTGTGTGCCTTTGTGTGTATGTGTGTTCCATGTTACCATTCTGTGTGTGTGTGTGTGGAGGGGAGCATTCTACTATTGCAATAATGCAGAGCTTTGAATTCTTCTATTGCATGGTAAACAATCACACAATGTATTGAGTGTGAAGAAAGACAGATGACTGACAGGTGAAAACATCTATGAAGGGAATATTTAACATTATTTAGCAACATATTAGTATAATTTTGTGGCTCTGAAAACTTTTAGAATATTATTTTTTAAAAGCTGCCTATTGATCCATTTATGTAAACATAAGACATGGCTGGGTGTTAGAACTAAGATACCCACACACCCAGATGCTGAAGGCACTCAGCCAGTGGCCTAATGTCTCACTATGCCTCTGGGTGTGCTGGTATCTCAAGTACCAACACCAGCCATGTCTTATTGCTTACCTAATGCATGGCTAGGAGACTGAATGCGCTTGTCCTGCAGCTTTGTGCCTCACTATTCACCTTACCATGTGTCAGAATTGTCTTACGTACACCCTGTCATGTCTTATTGTTTACATAGGTCATACAGTCACAATGGATATTACAGACATTTTACAGAAGGGTGCTGATAAAAGTAAAAGCCTACTGGAGAGAGTAAATTTTAAAAATGGCAGGTGGGAAAAAGATTTACAATACTTGCAACTTCACCATAATCCAGAAGTGCATGTACAGCAGGGCAAACCGGAAAATATACTTATTGCAATTAATCATGGAATTTAGAATACTGAAATAACTGAATTAATTTGCCAGAACATCAAACTAAAAAAAAAGCCAATCATTGCCAAATGAGGTTACTGCTGAACTTACTGGGGAAAGAACTAAAGAGATGATATCTTTGGAGAAGGAAGATGTGTTAAAGGGCTTATCTGTTTCAGACCAACCTGAAGGTGTAGATAGCTCAGAAAGTCTGGACAAGGGAGAACATGAAGGCACCCACCCCATATTGGGAAAACTGATCTTAAATCAAATATCCAAAGTAAATGCTAAACTGACAAAAACAGAAATTTTGGAGACACAACTCAACAACTTCCAATCTATTATAAATCATTTAATTTTAGAAAATAGAAAACTAAAGTCAGAACTGAGTAAAGCCCAACAAAGAATTACCATATTAAAGGATGAAATGATATCAGCACAAATACAGCTTAAAAACATGGCGCAAATAAACAAAGACTTTAAAACTAACCTAACATATTTAAAAACATGTGCAAGAATTTAAAATATAAGGATATTGAGGGTGCTGGAGACCTAGGACAAGGAAAGGCCTTTGATGGAGAAACTTAAACAGATTATGGCAGTTTATATGGATATGGACACATCAGAAATTATGGTGGAAATAGACCAAATACATAAAACATTCAGTCCCAGTTCAAACATACAAGGTCCACGAAGACCTGTCACAGTGACATTTTTCAGTCTGAGGACAAAGAAAAATTAGTGACAGAGGTTTATAAAAAGTATAGAATATCTTTAATGGTTGACACCATCTCAAATTTTAATGACCTTCCTCCAGACTAGAGATGTGCGAAGTCCATGAAATTTGCTCAGCGATGTAATTTGCAGAGTTCGCAGATTTCTCAGAGCAATTTTGTGAAATTCGCAGATATGAATCTCACAAATTCTGTGAATTCTTCCACAAAACACAAAATTTCACCCACAAATTTCACACTTTGCTGGAAAAATTTCACATTTTGCTGAACATTTTGTGCAAATTGAAGTTTTAACAACCAGCCAGAAATGCGCAATTCCATAAAAGCGCTGAATTTTAAGACTTCATACCAAAATTTGCAAGCAAAGTTTAACGTTGCAGCTTCTCTACTCCAGATCTAGTACAAGAAAAAAAAATGTACTGAAGAACAAGCTGTGGGCAAACAAACTGAAGGCTACTATAATTTAACCAGCACAAATAGATGGTGATTGATGGGGTCAGATACATATATGATTCCCCAGAAGAAGCTGCAAGAGATCTTCAAAATATTTGCCAAATATGTTTTAAAAAGTATTAAATAGAGACTTTTTCAATGTTTCCTATTGTTAACTAGGATTAAAGGAAATCTGAATCTTGGTTGTACTGGGGTTAAGAATAGGATGAGTATGATATACATAAAATATAAGATGGGTTGTTGAAAAGGGGGTGGACAATTTAATGGAGAAAATATAAGGAAGGATTAACCCACATCAGAGTGTGGGTTACTGGGGAATTAATCCTCACCTGGGGGAAGGGGATTGTCACACGAAGCTGTTGGCCAAGTGCCGACAACCACCCAGGCATGGATTAATTCCCTATGTAACCCATTCTCTGGAGTAGGTTAATTCACTTATAACATGGCCAGGGAAAATGGGGACTGTGTGGTTAGAGATGCGATACACGTGTGCTTTTGCAACAGCAACATGACGAATACAGAACACAACGCTGTTTTCCTTTGCCATGTTATAATAACACTTGTGCCCAGAACAACTACCTGCACAGTCATCTCTTGAGCTGCTATGAAGATCCGCTTTTACTTCCGCTGATGATGACTGTGGTAGTGAGCAGGTTTGAGGGGATCACTTTCTGTTTTAACACCAAGTGTGTCAGGAGAAGCTCTGATTGCTGCTTTCTGTGCCTCCAAGTGTGTGTCCCCAGTTGTGCCTGCAGCTAGCAACATTTAATTTTTTAAATACAGGTTTGAGGGGCATCACTTTCTGTTTTAATGCTGGGTGTGTTAGAAGTAGCTTTGACTGCTGCTCTCCACGTCTTCAAGGGTGCACCTCGCAGTTGCATCTGCAACTACTGACATTTAATTTTTTAAATAATAATAAGACCGGGCGCCTGATGGTTCCTGATGAATGGGAGTGGGCTATTTTCCCTGATCATCTTATAAATGGGTTTAAAAGGCTGTCCCAGTGGAGGGCAGGGGATTTATTTGGTTCATATTGATAATTTATGGAAGGGGAAGGTTAGGATGGCAGGGGGCAGGACTCGCTGTGCCATTACTTGAGGCCATATAATATTGTGTAAACTTTTTACAGGATGGAATTGGTATATGTAAAGGTTATAAGCTCCATGATGGCAAATTTTAACATTATTTGATGTGCTTCCTTTAATGTGAATGGAATACATTCCTCCTCCTTCAAAAGATCCTGAATACTAAATTATATAAATGAAATGAAAGTAGATAGAATAGCTATCCAGGAGACACATTTGAACTCATCCAAAATGATGAAACTTACAAGAAATTGGATATCGCATATATTTTGGTCAAACATAAGAAGAAAGAGTGCTGGAGTAGAAATTATTTTAAGAAAATCAGCAAACTATGTTATTATGGATTCATACTCCAATAAGAAAGGACGAATAGTATTAGTTAATGTAAAAATTAGGAATACAGAATTTACACTGGGGTCAGTTTATGCACCCATCAGGGGTTATTCTGAGTTTTCAACAGAAGTCACGGTAGGCCTGGTTAAAAGACAGGCAAAAAATATTATACTGCAAGGAGAGTTTCATTCTCTTATTAATCCTGATTTAGACAAAACTTTAAAAAATAAAATCTGGTCAGATCCACCATGGCTGCTTAATGAAGTTAGTGAAGTTGTGTGGAATTGTTAAGGAGGTATGGAGAAACAACACAATGATTTGTAAGTAGTAAGATTTGTTTTAGTTTCTGTTCTAAGGAAGGCATACACATTATTAGGAAAATATATGGAGGTGTACATTTTAATGGAAGGAATAGGAAGCAATATAGGTTTGCAAAAGGACCCAAGAGCAAATGCCACTGATGTATGTGTTATCCCGGTTGATATTGGCCGGACAGACAAATTTTAAAGAAAACACAATTGCACATACCCCAATAAAACTAAGCATCATGGGAAACATATACAACTCCCCATGATGGTTCAGAAAGTGGCAGTACATGAAAAAGCAATGGCTGGCATATGTTTAGCCTTGGGATTATTTACGCAGTTTTTTATTTGTTTTTTTTTTTTTTAGAGAAACAGGGTTTTTGTCCATGAGGTGATGTCAGTTATATTTAAGCAATGTGTTGATGTCAGAAAGTCAGGCGTAATGATGCACAGTTAGCAGAGAAAATGTGATGATAACTTTCAGAGAGGGTCGCTTTTGATAAGGGCAAGGTAGTTATGCTTGTGATAATGGGAATATTAGGAAAGTATGAGATCTATGCAGAAGTGGAGTACACATATGCACAGCTTCATAAGTATGTGCTCATAGTGCAAGCAAATGTGATATGCAGGTTTGTTTTAAAAATAGGTAAAAATAGCGATACATGCAATTGATAGAAAGATAAATAATTACCTAGACTTATAGACAGAGAGAGAGAGAGAGAGAGACAGAGAGATACACAGACAGACAGAATAGGAATGGCAGTGAAGTATTGAAGTGGTGCCAACCCCACCCCCAACCTGCAGAAATGGACAGACACTAGGGTGTGCCTTTGAGTTATCGCCCATATTGCTCACACCATTTCACCTCACCCTACTTTGCAGATACAGACAAGTGTCAAGGTGTGCCTTGGGGTGTTCAAACTTTACACTCACCCCATTCCATAATGAAATACTCTGAAATGGGTACAGTATAAGAGAACGGAGTGAACTTTGGGGCTGAATAGTCAAAGGCACACCTCGATACCTGTCACTGGCTGCAGGGTGGAGAGGGTGGTGGAATGGCTTGAACATTACTGTTGACAATCCCAAGTCACATCCCTGATGCATGTCAGTCCCTACAGGGTAGGGTGTTGTGGTCAGAAACCCTAATACCCAGGGTGTTTCTTGGTATTTCACTCCAAGTTTTCAGCATGGGCTTTTCGTGACCCCACTGCATGAACAGTGACACTATCAGTTCATTAGCCGAATGGTGATTTTGCACGCGACTGTGCCATTTGGCACCACAGGTGCAAAACACATTTTGAACAGGATGTAAAAATGACAGCTGTACTGTTTATGAGGAGGTATAAAAAATGGTAATGTTGAAAATCTAGAGTGAAACTATTAAAAAATTGGTGACGTCTTGACACTGCTGCTAATGTATACTTTTTTTCAAATTCCTATGCATCCCATTGTTTTCATCTCTATTTCTGTTATGTGACTTCTTAACCTAGCAACAGCATTTAATGCTTTACATTATAAGGACAAGTAAATGTTTTTGATATATTTGCAGTTACATAAACTTAATTTCCTTCATAGAATAATGTAAATTTAGTAACAGTGGTAGTACAAAGCAATTACTCCGACAATTTGAAAACTATAACTACTTTATATTGTACATTGACCCCATAAGAACGTCCTTGAAATTGAGATGCAAATGTCATGCATTTATCAGGAATATTTTATTATCCTAAATACATTTCTTGCTTCAGTAACTGCTCAGCACATCTGTTGCATGACCTACTTATTGACATTTTACAACAGCTATGCAATGTATTGCTACTTACTACACCAACATCATGAACCATAAAACAGATGACTGCCATAACTAGGAGCAGTATAGCACAGTGATTTAAGCGCGCGCGCAAATCTGGAAATCTGGGTTTGAATCCACAGCCCCACTTGCATACTGGTTGACCCTGAGCAAATCACTTAACTTCCATGTGCTCCCAGGTTGCCCCTATAAAAAAGCTTTCAGCTTAGTGTGCCACTCCTGGTTAAACAATTGAAAGAAAAAAAACACAATATTTTATTTTTCTTGCTTTATTTTGCTACTACAATCTATGACTAAATGTATCCATCCTTAAAAGTACTTATGCATCTGTGACCTAGACAGAACTACACTTAAAATCCTCACACATAAATAAATAAATCATCAGAATAGCATTCATTTTAGTAGTATCTCCTTCCTTTTCAGGTGCCCATGACACTATATGTGTGTGTGTATATATTATGGTAGCACGGTAGTGCTACCATAGTTAGGGTTGAGGAGCCATTTCTATGTTAAACCCCCAAACTTTGCACCTTAATAACTTTGCAACTGTTTCATGGATTTGGCTGAAATTTGGAATACATGATCAAGAATCATAGACCTTGGGATCTGCCAAGTTTTGTACTGGTCAGATATACGGCTGTGGGTTATTAAGCATGATCTGTGCCGCAGCGTTTCACGCTTTTCTCCAATTCTGATCGGCGCTACAGGTCGTACCAGTTTGCGCGACCAGCCGAAATCTTCAGGGAACATACGACCAGGGTCCCCGATGTGCCTTTTGAAGATTTCATGAAAAAATATTAAACGGTTCAAAAGTTATTCAAAAAACAGTTTCCATTATATGTCAATGGGAAAAGTTAACAAAAAGTTTGACAGTGTCGCAAATGCATTTTTACTTTCGCAAATGGGCCTCTTACTTTCGCAAATCGGCCATTTTGTTTTCAGTTGGTGATCAGAAAAATGGTTGGCATTTAAATTTGGGACCCTCTAGCAACCTAATTCTTTTTGCATTCACCTAGTCGGACCCTGAAGATGCTTGCCATGTCTTTATTTTGTGGTAAAACACCCCAGAAATATGTTTTTCAAATTTATGGAAAAAGTACTTTCACAAATTACTTTCGTGCTCATGAAAGTGTCGAACTTTTTTGCGAAAGCTTTCACAAATTGCGACAGTAGTTTTCCATCTGTGGGAAAGTGACAGCGATTCTTTGGCACTGCGCTGCAAAAGAACCGTTGGACGTTTTGGGCTGAAATTTGGAGGGAACGGAGCCGACATCTCTCAGATGTGCCTTTCAGTGTTGTATTGAATAAATATTACACAGCAGCAAAGTTACGGCACTCCAAAGTTGACAGTTTTTCCCATAGGATAACATTACGGCGCCCGATGCATTACAGAAATCCTTTGGATCCCTGCTGCAAAATTACGGTTTGGTCTTTTTTCCTGAAATTTGGAGGGAAGACAAGCAACAGCCCACAGATGTGCCTTTCAGTGGTTTGGTGGAAAAATATTACAGGGAGGCAAAGTTATGGCGTCCAACTTCTTTTTCCCATAGGATAACATTACAGCGTTCGCTGCGTTTTCAGGGCCCCGATCTCGAAACGGTGCGAGATACAGACTTTTTGAAAATTCTTAGCCCCTAACAGGTGCTAAGTAAAACTAGCCAGGACAGTCATCAATCATACAACTTTTAAATTTTTTTTCTACGTCGTACGGTTCCTGAGATATAACTTATTTAGTATTCCAAGTCCTCATTTTCTGCTCCGATGCCCATTATTATGCATACATTCTTTGTACTCACTGTCTTTCTCTATTCAGCTTTTGGGAAAACCAGCCTGTGCGCTATACATTACTGTTACCATTGCCTTTCCTCTTGTGGTTCCATACCCGCTTTCACTTACCGTTGACGCTCACGCCACCACATCGCCATCCATTATGCTTTCATTTGCGCTATGCTTTCTGTTACTTTTTTGCCATTTGTGTCTACCGTACTGTTTCTCTTTCTGTTTCACTTTGCGTCACCATGCCCATTGACATTTCCATTTACAGCTACCATGTTATATGTGACAAGACATCACATGGCACACCGTTCCCGTCTACGCCACCATGTTCGTTACCCTTTCTGTTCTCATTTGCGCTTGCGTTACCTTGTACACCACTGTTAGCACTTCTGTTTGCGTTGCTGTTCCTGTTACTATGCCACAAGACATCATGTGGTGGGAGTGCGGGGCTCTTTGGGTCCTGCGCTCCCGCTGCTGCATTATGCGCCGGGAGCGCAGGGCCCTATGTGCGTTATCCTTTGCGTTTTCATTTGCGCTTGCGTTTCTGTTATTTTTTGCCATTTGTATCTACAGTACTGTTTCTCTTTCTGTTTCACTTTGCGTCACCATGCCCATTGACATTTCCGTTTGCAGGCACCATGTTACTATGTGACAACACATCACGTGGCAGACTGTTCCCGTCTATGCCACCGTGTGCGTTGCCCTTTCTGTTCTCATTCGTGCTTGTGTTACCATGTGTGCCACTGTTAGCATTTCTGTTTGCATTGCTGCTCCTGTTACTATGCCACAAGAGACATGAGGAGGGAGCATGGTGCCCTTGGGGGCCCCGTGCTCCCCGCAGTACATTCATACTATTTCTCGTTATCATTCTCAAAAAGAAGGGAAATTAGAGGCAAAAAACTCCGTTTAATGCATTAGTTAGGGTTGTTCCACAGCGACAAAAGTGAGGAAATTCGCTGTTAGGGTTGAAAACCCTAACTCCGAATTCACCCCCCCCAGCACCACACACACACACATTCAAGTATGGGGGAGGACCAAGTCAACACAACCAATGACAGACATCCAGCAGCAGGTGACATAAATAAACAATTGTCTAAATGTACTACGAGACATCCCCACCCACCTGACCAGGTACTGCATGCTCAGTGGAGATCAACAGCAAAACTGAGGCCATGTACACCAAATGTACACATGCCTGATTGCAGCTGCACACAATGTACCACACTTAGTTGTATGGTTTCATCTACCGATGCCCCACACCACACCAAAACTGGTACTGTGCCGTTAGTCAATATAAATGCTGAAGGTGCATGATGACAGTTGTAGAAAGGTTTTAACACTAGTGAGTATACATTAATTAAGAGAAGTACATAAATTAACTACAAGACACTAGCATGCTCAAGATGAAAGTAATGTTACATTTAGTAGGTGATTTACTATAGTAGTACATTTACTGCAATGGTTTACTCAAGATAGAGAGGCTGATGTAAACGTATGGAAAAGCATTGCCTGTTCAATGCTGTGAAATTCGTACTGCCAGTATCAGATGCATTCTTACTGATGAAGGTGTACTGCTGATGTACATACATAGACCTTCAATGTGTTTCAATACTAAAGATGCAGTAAGTATGCTTTGTAAGAAACAGTGTAATTGCATGGATCAGGCCAAGCAACTTCTAAATATCATAGCACTACTGAGCCAACAATGACATACCTGTATCGGAGATGTATATAGGATAGATTTTCCTGTAGGCACTTACTGAGTATGTTGTACCTGATAAAGACAATCTCATTGCATCTGTGATGACTAACTTATTCAAATAGTAATACATTTACTATTGTTGCAATGAGTGATCTGTGCCACTTATGGACACAGTGTAATTTTTTAACAGTTGTTTCATACTCAGGCTGTATGCCTAGTGTTTGGGTTTGCCACACTTCTGTCACTGATGCTATCAAAGTGCTAACTATGTTAATTGTGGTACATCAGGAATCAAGTAGGTATGGTGTAGATATAAACAGAATGTCTTTTAGTATTGATTTAACTCACAATGGAGTAAGTGTACTAGGACAGCAGGGGTTATTGTCTATCACTGACTCTGTCAGTTATAATCATACTAAGGTTTCGATGAGTGTAATGATCAAGTTACACTGTTCATCTTCATGAGTTCATATTCACAGCCATTCTCCAGTAACTAGACAGTGTATGGTGTAACTGGGGGACACCGTCGTTGCAAAGCTGCTGCAGTGCCTAGCAGAGGAGAGTATCTACTCATAAAGACAATTAAGCAATAAGGCATGACCAACAGTTATGTTAAATGGTCTGTTAATCACCTTGTAGGGTTTAATGTTGAATGAGGCATAGCCGAGTGCCACATGTCGCTAGACAGTGATAAACTGACCATTAACATAATACCTGGAAGTGGCTTATTGCTATCATAATAAAACTGTTTTTTAAACAACATTAAACCATGTTCATCATATGGTTAGGCTCTACATGTATGTTAATAAAAACTAAACATAATGCTGTTACAATGTTTACAGTCAATTAGAAAGCTGCATTTCTCAAACCATTGTTATAATCAGAGATATTATACCTGTACAACTCCTTGGTTTTGCTGAACTCTGTTGCTCAGGTGGCCCACCACATGTGGTGTGGTCTGGTGTAGGGCATTGGTAGGTAAGGCCATGCAACTACTAAGTGTGGTACTGCTGTGTGCAGCTGCAATCAGGGATGTGTACGTTTGGTGTACATGGCCTCAGTTTTGCTGTTGCTCTCCACTGAGCATGCAGTACCTGGTCAGGTGGGTGGGGATGTCTCGTAGTACATTTAGACAATTGTTTGTTATTTCTGTCACCTGCTGCTGGATGTCTGTCATTGGTTGTGTTGACTTGGTCCTCCCCCATACTTGAATATGTGTGTGTGTGTCTGTGTGTGTGGTGCTTGGGAGGGTGAATTTGGAGTTAGGGTTTTCAACCCTAACAGCGAATTTCCTCACTTTTGTCGCTGTGGAACAACCCTAACTAATGCATTAAATGGAGTTTTTTGTCTCTAATATATATATATATATATATATATATATATACTATATAGCAGGAAATATTAGCTTTCAGTTTATTTTCGCTATATTAGCTTAACTGACAAAAGCGCTAAAATAAGCTGATCGCTAATATTACAGGGAGCATAGTGCTGTAATGGGACATGAAGCTGATGCGCTTAATTTAACAGGGCGCCAAATAGTACTGCATCCCACTCCGCACCAAATAAAGAGGGCGCCAATATAAGCTGCTATACAGTATATATTTTAACTTCAAAGCACTAAGCATATTCAAATGCACAAACACAAGACTTATTCTCTTCACATTACTGTTAAACTTCAGATCCCAAATGGCCAAGAAACAGTTTAGGCTTCACTCTTGCATACCACTGTCATGCCCACTTCTCATGCAAACAACAATCAATTACAGAAACCCTTTCATTTATGTGCTATGCACTCTTACATCAGAGAGACATAAATCTTACAGAACTGCTAAAAAAACAAATTTATCAAGGCTGGATTTCTGAATTAAAACCTGTCATTTACAGTGCCTACATAAATTACAGTTTACTGGCTACAAATGATGCTACAGACGTGACATTAACAAAATTTCTGTTTTACATGGAAAACATCCATATAATGAACTTGTCATACAGGATTTGTGACCTTCTGTCTGCATGTATCTGACAAAGGAAAGGGCACCTGCTTGATCCTTTTTTTCTATTTTATTTTTATGCCCTACTTGCTCATACTGCTAGAGCCAAATATTGACATGCTTAGAGTTAAAAAAAATCATGATGTCTCTGTGTGTGTGTGGGGGGGTGGATGTTCCTAGATGCAGTTTCAGGCACTCCATAATTACTTCCAAAGACAGCTCTGATAGTCAGTTGTTCCAACATGATAGATCCACCTCATGCCCCTCCCACATGAACCAAAAAAAAGGTGGGGGTGGATCTTTAGGAGCTTCTCTGGTGGAGGTGGGGGTGGATCTTACTCCCCACCAAAAAACTAATGCTGCCTCCCACTACTCAGGTTCCAGTTCTTGTACCTCCTATTTAAGAAAGAAAATAGTGCCCTGCAACCATTGACTAACATGAAAGCATTTTTATTGAGGATGGAAAACATTTCTTGGAGGAGGGTAAGGCAGAGGAGACTATTTACACCTTTAGTCAGTTCCACGGACAGAAAACATGACATCACTCCTTTTGAACATGCAAAATGTCTGCAGGCTCCGCCCACTGTAGCCATAAAAACACCTTTCTAATAAATATCAATCTAATTAAAAACTTCTTGCAAATACATGATTTAGTTGATCCACAGAGACTAGCTTTCCCTACTGTGTGGGAATTTACTGATCAGGACAGAAAAAAAATCAAGTTTTCCCATATTGATTATATATTTACTTCTAAATTGATATTAGCTAGCCTTCAAGACCTGAAAATTAATACAATAATACTTTCAGACCATGGGGTAATACAAATTGATATCAAAACAGACAAACCCAATAAAATATATAGAAAATTATGAAGATTTAATAATAACTTATTAAAGGATCACAAGTCTGAAAATAAAATGGGGATCACAGAAATTTGGTATCATAACTATGATGGTAGTTCACCAGCTATTAAGTGTATTTGGACAGAAGAGTGCAGGAATATAATAGCAGTAAAAGCCACAAAACAAGTATAGAGTAAGGGAATACAGCGACGGGAAGAATAGCGCTGATCAGTACAGGGCTTACCTGTCACTGTATCTACTCACGCTATGCAGGTGATGTAAGGAAGTGGGAGCAGAGTCAGTGTGCTGCTGTTGTGGCTCACAGGGTAGAGCCACAGTCCAGAAAGGCAGTACGGACCTGAGCATCAGGGGTTCGGGTCCTACCCCTGCACCCTTTGTGTAGGTTTTGCTGTCTGTGACTGCTCTTTACTTTCTTTTGTTCTCTCATGCCCGACTATTGCCCAACATATTTTGTCCCCCTCCCCAAGTGTGCTCCCCCTTGGAGTTGGTTATTTTTAGTAGGGGGTGTGGGGGGGTGACCCCCCCGCATTAAAACATTATGTCTGTATTACATTTTGTGTGCTGTAGGGGAATGCTGGCTTTTGCTATGTTATTTCTCCTGCTGTTCTTCCGATGCAGTTTTACACCACACTGTTTTGCTTGTGTGGTGTTTGACCACGCTTATCGTATCTTTGCGTTATCATTCTGAACCATTATTAAGCTATGGATTCATTTAAAGAAGTATTAAGAGGCATAATAATATCATATCAAGCACACCAAAATAAGGTGAAAAGGGCTGATGAGATAAAGCTAAATAATAGATTACAGGAACTAGATCACTTAATAATGGAAGACTACCAGAAATATCATAAGGAATTGTACCACCCTAAATTACAAAAACAAAAAACAGAAATAAATAATAGGAAGTAGCCTCTAATATAAAAAAAAACTAAAAATGGCTAGGTATATACATGGAATAAATCAGGCAAAATATTGGCTACTTTATTAAAAAAACAAGTAGCAAAATATGATAGCAGTTTTGGAAGATGAAAATGGTCATTGCTTTTAATGATAAAGAAATCTCTCGTGAAATAGCAGAAGCGTATAAAACAATTTATTAAAGAACACTACCTACAGTATGGATACAGTAGGAGTGACAAATTACATAAAAATGCTACTTTACAAAGATTAAGGGCACAGTATTCAAAAGTTTGCACAGGCACCAACAGGTGTTTGCCCATGCAAACTGGATTTTGCACTGGAGCACAATATTCAAAAGGGTCAGTTGCTCCAGCAAACAGTGATAGCACCTGCACAAACCACAATGTGTTGGGGTATGCAAATGGTTAGCCGGGACAGGAATATCATCACAAGCTGATATTCAGCATATTTGTGCTGCGCAAGTGTTTAGCTCAGTTCTTTTGCGCCACACAAATACAGCCAAACCAAACCCCTCTTACACCATGAAACACTAGCAGCTGCTGGAGGTAAAGCAGCCAACTAGATGATTGGCCGCTGTGGGAGCACACCTGCCCCTGTGGTCCATGGCACCCCCCCCGATTGCCAGCCCATAGTTAAAAATAAACTCCCATTTTCTACTGTTTCACCTCCTCCGATCGCCAGCCTGTAGTCAAAAGAACCAGCCCTGGTGTAGTGGTCCCCTCTCAGATCACCAGCCTAATTAAAAAGCCTCCTGGTGCTTAGTGATCCCCACCTCCAATCCCAAACCCATAATTAAAAAAAAAACCTTCCTGGTTCTAGTGGTCCCCTCCTCCAATCACCATCCCGTAGTAAAATGTACAGCCCTCCCAGTTGTCCAGTGGTCCCTCCCTGGCACTGATGCATGGTACTGCTGGTTGCAGTTCCTTAATCTCTGGTGTTTAACCCCCTCTCCCACTGTGGCACCGAACACCCACCTCCCAGTCACCTTACCAGTACCCTCAGTGCCACAGGTGCACTTACAATGACCATTACAGCCCCCCTCACACCTCCTCAGCTGGCCACTGTATCTCCAGGAAGAGAGTGTGCATCTGATTTATAGAGCAGGGTGACATGCCCTGTCCTATAAATAAGATGCATGCTCCCTGCCTGGACATATGGCAGCTAGCCAAGGAGGTGTGAAAAGGGCTCTGCTGGTTGCTGTATGCACACCCATGACACTCTGGGTACTGGTAAGGTGACTGGAGGGTTGGGTGTTCAGTGCCATGGTGGGGGGCTGCTAGACACCAGGGGTTTTGGAATTGTGCTCAGCAGAACCATGGATCGCTGCATGGGGGAACACTGGCTGTCAGGAAGGGTAGTCCATTTTACTATGGGATGGTGTTCGGGGGGAGAGAGGAACAGTAGCATCATGGAGGGATTTTTTTTTTAATTATGTGCCTGCAATCAGAGAGAGGGGGACCATTAGCACCAGGAAGGTTTTTTTTTAAATACGGGCTGGCAATTGGAGGAAGGGGGACCTCTAGCACCATGGAGGATTATTATGACTATGGATGATGATTGGAGGGAGAGGCCACTAGCACTAGGGAGTTTTTTTCAGTTATGGACTGGTGATCAGAGGGGGCCACTAGCAAGAATGAGTTTTTTAATCACAGGCTGGCAATTGGAGGAGGAGAGACTACTAGCACCAGGGAGGGTTATTTTGACTATAGACTGGCAATCAGAGGGAGGGTGACCACTAACACCAGTGAGGTTTTTTTAATTACAGACTGGCAATCAGAGGGAGGGGGACCACTAACACCAGGGAGGGCTTTTTAATTATGGGCTGGTGATCAGTGGAAGGGAAGACCACTAGTACCAGGGAGGGTTTTATTTCCTATAAGTTGGTGATTGGAGGGGGGACCACTAGCACCAGGGATATTTCCAAATGTCTTGAACCAGGGAAAGGGGAGCAGCACCACACCAACCTGCCTATGAGATCCATGCAAATGTGCCCATCATAGGCATGTAGATGTAGCACAGTGGTTTAAGGTTCTGAGCTACAAATCTGGAGACCTGGGTTTGAATCCCACAGCCTCCACTTGCATATACTGTGTGACCCTGAGCAAGTCACTTAACTTCCCTGTGTTCTCAGGTTGCACCTGTAAAAAGCTTTCAGCTTAGTATGTCTCTTCTGGTTAAAACAATTGGAAAAAAAATAGCACCTAGCATGTCCAGTGGACTCATTTGCATGGGTCTCTTTGAAAATTGTAGCTAGCGCTTGGACGCTATCCACTCTTGAGGCCCATTTCATGAACCAATTCCAGGCAGTACTACTTGACCTAGCGCTGTGCCAACATGGCCATATATTCAGTCAACTAGCATTGCTGTGATATCCGACTGCATATAGCATCCTCGGACCCCTGGGCAATTGCAAACCACAGCATAAACCTCTGTGCTTCTCTGAATATTGGGCCCCAAGTGTAGAAATGAACTATTCACCCAGAATGATATTAGCGAAGTTATCAGATCAATGTCCAAGAAAAAAAAGCCCTGGGCTGGATGGCTTTACATCTTAATTCTTTAATACTTTTTTCAGAACTATTAGTGCCTTGGTTAGAACAAATGCTTGGGGAATTAATGGATGGGGTCAAACAGCTACCTAAGTCTATGGAGTAAGCTAAGATAATATTTATTCTAAAGGAGGGTAAAGACCCCCAAAAATAGTTAAGACCAATTGCACTGTTAAATACAGATTGTAAAAGTTTCACAAAATTGACAGTTACTAGGCTTTAGGGGGGGTTGCCTGACTCCATCCATTCTGATCAATTTGGGTTCATACAGGGAGAACAATTTTCCAAGCTATGAGGTGGAATTAAATTTTATTTCAGTATTTTAAAAGAAAATAATGATAGATTTCATGCTGTAGCGGTGGATGCAAGTAAGACTTTTGACCTTCTAAATAAAGTTTTTCTGCTGAAATGTTTGGAGATTTTGGGGATACCAGAAATGTTACTTACAATGATAAAAAACTTATACAAGAAAACTTCAGTAAGGTTTTTAGTTAGTGCTTATTTGACAGATTCCTCTAATGATAACTAAAGTCTGACAGGGTTGTCCCCTAGTCCCTGCACTTTTTATAATGTGTTTGAAACCCTACCAGAACTAATTAGAAAACATCTGGGAATTCAGGGAATACAACTAGGTGAAAATCATATTAAATTTAACATCTTTGCTGATGATGTTTTACTCCTATTTAAAAATATAAATCAAAGTTTGCCTAACTTTTTGAAGGAAGTTGACAAATGTGCAACCTTTTCAGGTTACACATTAAATAAGCAGAAATTAGTGATGATGACAATATCAGAAAAAGACTACACTGTGGTCCCCAAACCGAAAGATATTTTATGATACAAAAAAGTTTCAAATATCTAGATATTAGTCTTTCAAATAATCAGAAAGAAATTGTTAAAATAAACTTTGAAAAAGCAAAGAATAAAATTAAACTCCTTTTGGATAATTGGTACAGACTGTCTCTTTCATTAGGGGTCACATAGAAACCATATGAATAATGGCTCTACCATATTTGATTTTTGCTTTGCAGACTGTAATTGTTTCTCCTAAAAGGTTTGGTACAATGATGTTAGAAGAATTTTCCTAAATTCCTTTGGAGGAGATAAACCAAGGATAACATGGCAACAACTGATCACCCACAGGAATAGGGAAGATAACTGCCCTAATCCCGCAGCATATGGGGTGAGCCACCATCTTCATACTTTATGGGAATGGGTATTCTGTGTTAAAGGATCAGATCATGTTGCTATTAGTGCCAGAGGAGATTGGTGATAATAACATTAATAATTTAATATTGGATGTACTGGAAAGAGTACAAGTATCTTCACATCTGTTTGGCTCTTCAGGACCAACAATTCAACAGGCCTCATAGAAACTATCTAAAAATAATTATTTTCCATGGTTGAGCTTAAACATATGGGGAAGTAGATTCATTTGGACAGAACATTTAAAGGAATACTGCCCGTTTAAAGTAAATCTCACATTCAGAATTGGTGTCAGCTAATTGATAAAGGAGAATATTGTACATGCACAGCATCTAAGGTAATATGTCCTCCAACAATACAAATAACATTTTTAGCTGTCTTGCACTCAAAAATAAATTCAATATAATGCTTAAAATGCAATTTAGGTACATCTAATAACCTGATTAGTTCAAGAACAGGAAACTGTAATTAATTACAATTATTACAAAGAATTTATAATATTGTGATAATGTCTAATAAGGAATCTTGGTCAAAACTAACACTAAATGAAATTCATGAGATGGTCTACCCTATTCAAGCCAAAAGTGGAAAAATCTTCATGTTAGTATGAATAAAGATTATATTTTTGCCAAGAATAAAGCCATTAAAAAAACAGCTATTGACAAGGCTTACTACATGCCACAAATCTTAGGGAAAATAGGGAAACAAGGTAATCAAAAATGCTGGTTTAGGGGACTTATACCATTGTCTATGAGTCTGTAAAAAAAATTTGCAATGGTGGACCCAGACATCTAAAAAACTAGCTAAAATTTTAAAAGCCGTGAAACCAGTGGCATTCCAAGTGTTGGTCCTGAATGATACAAATAAGTTAAGCTTAAATAAAAATCAAAAATGTTCTTCTGCATTTGTACAATGTCTACAAAAAGACTGATTCTTGAAAAATGGAATGCCCAATCTATAGATGATTTTGAGGAAATAAGATTGTGTTTATTTGACAAAAGAATCCATTTTATTTGAGAACTTATGTTCTGATGTTTTAGAACAGGAAGAGACTGTAGATCCTTCACAGAGAGAAATCAAATCCATCCTTACATCATTTACATTACAGAAAAAAATACAAATAAAAAGGCAAATAAAGAAAGAATAATATATTAAATACAGAAAAAATAAATCACAACATGCCCATTCGAAGTATAAAAATGAAGTTAAGATAACTAAACAGTTGATTGAGACCAAGAAAAGAAATTTCGAGTTCAAGTTATCAATGAATAAAGGGAATAATAAAGCCTTTTTTCCCCTATATTAATCAATTGAGTAAAGGAAACAGTCTATTCAAACTGTACTATTGAATGGTGAAATCACTAATAATCCAAGTGAAATAGCAAGTACTCTTAATAATTATTTTTCAACTGTCTATGGAAACAAAGACTTAATAAAAGACAAAAAATTATTGTCAATGAAGAACCTTCCTCTGTTAACACAATTGAAACTCAGAAAGTTATTGACACACTTAGATTCAATGCTGCACCAGGACCAGACAAAGTACATCCCAAATTCCTAAAAAACTTATCCTCAAGTATTAGTAGACCATCAACTATACTTTATAATAAATCAGTAAAATCTGGATATATACCTGCTGAGTGAAAGACAGCGGTTATCTGTCTGATATTTAAAAAGGGCAATAAAACACATCCTGAGAACTATCATCCATTAAGTTTAATATCTATTCCATGTAAAATCCTTGAAACTATAATAAAGAATAGGTTTGAAGAAGAAACAGCTAAACTGAACTTACAAGACAATAGTTAGCAAGGACTAAAAAACAGATAATGTGTAACTAATTTAATAGTCTTTTATGAAACAATTAGTCATAGTATGGACATAGGTTGACCATGTGATATTGTCCTAATAGACTTCAAGAACGATGACAAAGTACCTCATCAACTACTAGTTCAAAAATTATGCAAAATGAAATATTGTCCCTATTTAGTATCGTATTAATAATTGGCTTATGGACGGACACAACAGGTTTGTGTTCAAGGTAAATTATCAGAATTAATAGAGTGCCAAGTGGTGTGCCACAGGGATCAGTCTTCGGACCATTCTTATTTAATTGTTTTGTGTCAGACTTACATATAGGTATAACAAAAAAAATTATTAAATTTGCAGATGACACCAAACTAACCATTGAAATGACTAGTTTAACTAATTATGAATCTCTTCGGAACAGCCTTACTACAATATCTAGATGGTGCATTAATAATGGGATGGAACTAAATCATGATAAATGTGCCGTGATACACCTGGGGAAGAATAATCCTCAAAATGTTTATACAATAGATTCTATATAAATGCACACTGTTGATACCAAAAGAGATCTCAGTATAATAATAGACAGGACTCTCAAACACCAAACTCATATAAGAACCATGGTACAAAGGGCAAACAAATTATTAACATTACTAAAAACCCTTTATAACAAGAGACAGGTACACCATCATGAATCTGTATAGGAATTATGTGCGCCCACATGTGGATTATGCATCATCCTTCTGGGCACCATATAATAAACAAGAAATTAACCTCATAGAAAAGTAAAAAATGTGCAACAAAGATAATACCAAGCCTATCTAGGTTATGCTATAAAAAACAGAATTCAGGAATTGAATCTTATGCTCCTGGAGGTTAGAGAAACAGAGGAGATTGTCTTCTCTTTCATAATATTACCAGAGATCCAATCCTAAGAAAAGAATGTGTTATAATTCCTAATACTCAAAAATCAAATTTTGAGATCACATAACTATCAATTGAATTACCGTGACAAATACAAAAAGAGAGAAAACTTTTCACCAGGCTTGTAGTAGTCTCTTGGAACAAGTTACTAAGCACTGTAGTTAGTACACAGGATCCCTATAAATTTAAGAAAGCACTTATAATTATCTGGGTTATTAAGATGTGCCCCACTGGCATGGGGATGAGTAAGATGGGCTATAGCCTAATTTCATCCTAAAGTTACAAAGTACAAAGTACAGAGACATTTGATTCTTATGTAATAAATTTTGAACAGATGAAGAAAGTAGGCTCTAACATGGCATTATGACATTTGTTAGTAGATATATTGTGAAAATGATATCCTAGCTTTAAAAAGATTTATATTTATGTATGTATCATATTATGCTATGAAAATGTGAATGATTTTCTTAAAATCAATAAAATGTACTGGGGAAAAAAAGAATGGAGTTGTGCCAGAGGAGGTATTGTTGGCACTGCTGGCAAACCATGCCCGAACATTGGTGATGCACCCTGTTGCATCACTCACCACCTGACTGTTGATGGAGGCCCATGTGAATAGAAAGGGCTTCCACTCCCATAAGCCTCCACCCAATCCCCTGAGGTGCACAGATGGCAAAATGGGTGTAGTCAATGGCACCCAGTACAGGTGGTGATGCGCTACTGGATAGAATTGATGAATGGTTACTATTCACCCTGCTGACATGGTAGGGAATATGATGAGCTCCTCGACATGAGCCACCAGGAAATATAGGAACTCACCCAACAGGCATAAGCTGGCAGACTGTGTGAAATCAATGCTGTAACCCACCGGTATCAAGAATGATCCAGTGGCCAGACATACAGTGTTGCTGTCACCTTGAGCTCAACAGAATAAATAGAATTTATGGCAGATGAGGACCACTTGGCCCATCCAGTCTGCCCACCTACTCTACCCCCAGGTGACCCTTATTGCCCCTCACCCCTTCCCCACTAGGATTCCTGTATGCCTATCCCAGGCATTCTTGAAAGCCTCCACTGTTTGTATCTTTGACACCTCTGTGGGAAGACTGTTCCATGCATCCACCACCTTTTCCACGAAAAACTACTTTCTCATATTCCCCTTGAACCTACCTCCCACTACCCTCATATCATGACCCCTTGTCTTTGTGCATTCTTTTTGCTGAAGTAGGCTCCCCTCCTGAACTCTGTTAATACCCTTTAGGTATTCAAAATTCTCCATCATATCCTCCCTGTCCCTTCTCATTTCCAGCAAATAAAGGTTAAGGCCTCTTAGCTTATCCTCATATGTCTTCTGGTGTAGTCCTTTCACCATCTTTGTAGCCATACTCTTGACTGCCTCCACTTTTTCAATGCCCTTTCTGAGCTGCGGCTTCCAGAACTGGACTTAGTATTCCAGATACGGTTTTACCAGTGATATGTAAGGTGGCATTATTACATCCTTATTCCTACTGGATATACCCTCCCTATGCATCCCAACATTCTGTTGGCCTTCCTTGTCACCTTATCACATTGCCTGGCCACCTTTAAGTCATCTAAATTATAATCACCCCAGACCCTTTCTTGCCTGCTGGTCTCAGCAATACCCCCTATTGAATACTTTTCCCTAGGTTCCCAAACCCCAAGTGCACAGCCTTGAACATTCCTCCAGCCTGCCTAGATCCTTCTCATTTTTCTACTTCCTCTGGAGTGTCGACTTTATTGCAGATCTTTGCGCATCTGCAAAAGACACACTTTCCCTCCAGCCCCTCCGCAATGTAGTTTATGAAGACATTGAAGAGGACTGGCCTGAGCACTGAGCCCTGGGGCACCCCACTGGTCACAACACTGGATGGATTGAGCCCTGTTCACTCATCACAATTTGAGACCTCCTTTAGCCAATTTATTACCCAGTTCATCACTCCTGTGTCCCACTCCCAGGCTTCTCAACTTGTTTACAAGCCTTGTATGTGGGACAGTGTCAAAGGCCTTGCTAATGCTAGGTAGGCCACGTCCATTGCCCCTCCCTGATCTACCACTCTGGTTACCCAACTGAAGAAGTCTATCAGGTTTGTTTGACAAGATCTTCCTTCTGAAGCCATGTTGATTCAGATCCTGCTGCCTGCTTGATTCTAGGTACTCCACAACCATTTCCTTGATCAAATGATTCCATCAATTTCCTACCACCGAGGTCAGACTGACTGGATGTAATTCTCCACCTTCACCCTACTCCCACTTTTATGGAGCAGGATAACATTTGCCCTTCTCCAATCAGTTGGGACCACCCCTGTCTCTAGTGATGTGTTGAAGAGTTCTGATGGGGGTGCAGCTAGGATATACCTGCACTCCTTTAGAATTCTGGGGTAAATTCCATCTGGTCCCATCGCTTTGTCTATCCTCAGTTTTTCCAGCTCTTCTATGACTCTCTCTCTCCTTTGTGAAAGGAATGGTGTACACCATCTGTTTCTGACCACTTTTAACTCCCAGTGCTGGTCCCTCCCCTTCATCTGTAAATACTGAGTAGAAATACTTATTCAGGATTTCTCCCTTCTCCCAGTCATCCACTGCTGGCCCTCCTTCCTCCCTTTTTAGTTTCACTACCCCCGTCCCCCCCTTGGCTTTTCTCTTCTCACTGATGTATCTAAAAAAGGTCTTATCACTCTTCTTAATTGACTGGAAAATCCATAGGACATTTGCATGGCTATGATAGGTCTCTGTCTGGAGTGGGGCTAAGAAGGCTATAGGCCCCCAAGCCCCCCTCAAAATTATGCATTGCACAATGTTCATTGGTGCTGTAATTTTATGATAAGGAGCACTACAGAGCAGTCTGTGAACTGGGCTGGCAAGAGAAAGGGGGCACCACACATGTACAAGTGTGTTGTTTTTTTTTTGGCAAGCTCTTCAGCTGTAATGTTCATGCCCAGCAATGGCGTGCACTCTGATGTCTGAGTGACATACCTGCTGGTGGCTAATCAGGAAATGTGGCAGTGGTGCTGTACTTCTGTACAGGATCATGGGACCACTGAACTCCAGGTCAGCTGACAGAACCATGAGCACAAGATGTGACCCACCTCTTGTCTGTTCAAGTTCCAAATAAGTAACGTGGACTCACCAATAGGGAGTGAGGTTGCTTAATAGCCACTAATGGTCTGTATCCTTCCTCTAAGTCTGTCCCCTCCCAGCTCTGCTAGGTGCATGTGTGAGCAGCATCAGCACAATACTGTTCACTTCTCACTGGCTTGAGACAGGAGATGTGCACAACATAGCTCATCTCAGTACAGAGATTGCAGATTTGTTTTAATTTTAGTCAATTCAGTTTGTTCAAGATGTTCTTGTTTGTGTAAAAAGCTCTTTTAAGAGCTAGTGAAAGAAAAACATTGAAAGAGTCAAGAGACAGAGGGTCCAGGAGTCAGGGAGAGCTGAGCTGGCTCTGGATGGGAGGAAGGGAGCAGCAGTTGGGACCTGCAAAAAAATGTTGTAGCTGGACTTCATAAATAAACTTTGTAGATGCTGCTGGTCTTGTAGAGCCACTTCTGTTTAAACTGAGACTGTAATAACCAACAGTAACTTCTAGCTTATTTTGACACTAAATAACTAATCTCTGAGCTCTCCTCCTTAGAAGAAGAGAGCTCAGAGATGAGTTACTTTGCTTCAAAATGAGCTACAAAATACAGCACAGAGCATCTAGTACCCCAGGGCTTCTGGGGGCCTAACAGCCCCCACACCCTCTGGTCTACAAGCCAACAGGCATAGTAACAAGGTAGTAAGCAGCATCTTGCTAGCCTCACGTACTGAACACATATGTAGCATTCAACCTGCAGCCAGCCAGATAATTTTCCTTAGAACAAGACATTCTGAACCTAAATAACTCATCTCTGAGCTCTCCTCCACGGAGGATGAGAGCTCGAAGATGAGTTATTTAGCTTCAAAATAAGCTATAAAATGCACCACAGAGCATCTAATACCCCAGGGCTTCTGGGGGCCTGGTGCCTCACAGACTACCAGTTTTATGAAACAGAACCCCACCTTCCCAAATTACTAGCCCCTCCCAACATTTCATGCTGGTTGCGCCCCGCTCATGCAGCATCCCACACAGCTACATGAGCATGGGCCTGTTGAGCCTGTACCAACCCATGATTTGTTCATTCCTGAAGACTCTGAATGTGACTTATGGACAGTACTGTCTGCAGCATAGCACCTCCGGGCCTGTGATGTGGCCCCAGGGGGGCATTCTCCTGTTCCTTATCCTCCAGGGCAGCCACAATTAGATAAATAATGTGGGCCATTGTTGTTGTAATTCTTGGTTCTGCCATCCTGTTTTCCCCAGTTAAGATCTGCTTTTTACAGTCCTTAAATTGCACAGCATTAAGTTGTACTAAATGCTACTAGTGCAGAGCTAATTTACTGAATATCATGCTGCACCGAATATTCCTGTCACTACTCCTTTTATGTGCTGACTACATTATGTTAATGTGCATGTGCTAACATCACAGGCCAGTGCAGCCCAAATGGCTGAATATTACACTCATACACAATCATCCATTTGCACTAGCATAAACCCTGTTTGGGCAGCACAAACCTTTTGAATAAAGGTGACCTGAGCAGCATAATTACATATGTGAACTGAAACTCAAAATAGCTCTACCTTTTCACACATTTATTGTTTTTCTTGCAATCTTTCCTTTCTGGAATTGTGCTGAGTTTTTTACACACCAAAATTGTTCAAAATTATCAGGTTTGCTATTACTTGTTTCACAAATTCACACAAAAATGTGAAAGAATTGATCACATATTTTGCCTACATTCAAAAAATCCTGCTTTGTAAAAATGCAGATTGCAATTTTCATGTAAAATATATGACCGTTTTCATTTTAGCCAACTAGTTTATTTATAAAAAAAGGTTTTGAAATGTGCGATTTGGAATGTTTTTGTGCAAACATGTGGATGTGTGAAGAAAAGGGCAGACTCGATGGGCCAAAAGGTCCTTTTCTGCCATCACGTTTCTGTGATTCTATGATTCTATGCTCATTTTTGCCCAACTTACACTTTTTAAAAAAGTTTTTAAAAAATTGCAGTTCTCTATGCTTTTCTACAAAATGTTTGAAAATGCTCAAATCTGACTGAATTGCTCATTATTTTTAAAACATAGATTTAAAAAATGTGTACAGTGAAACTTTCATTGCAAAGAATACATGTTACATGTACATGTCTGTCCAAATGGTGCATTTAAAAAAGCAGTTTAAAAAGCAGTGCAGTTTTGGCATTTTATGTCCAAAATATGGAAATATGTATATTTTAAGCTCGCCAAAAGAACTTGTTGTATTGCTTATTTGAAAGTTGCAGTTCATTGTGCAAAAATTAGAATAACCTTTTTGGCAGTTAAAACAAACAAAAACTTAAGGATATCCATTCATCCAGCAATTTCATTCTACTACCAAGGCAATATAAGTGTTTTTTGAAATTTTAAAAGATCGTGTTTCATTTAAAAGGCCCACCTTTATAACACTGAGGCCCCAATTCATGAAAACTCACAAAGGCAATGCAAAATTTTGCATTGCACATTGTTGTTGCCCAGGTACTAAAATTGCTATTCACCATTGGATAGTGCTCCACACTATCTGACTGTGAATAGGGTGGTTCAAGCAGTGGTAACCCCAGTACCACCAGCACTACCCTGTAGCATTGCCCCAACATGCAGCCTATAGCATGACCCCACAAGTAATATGCACAGGGTGCTATTTCCTGTTCACAAAGGAAGACATGTAAAGGCACTAGGTGGCCATTTGCATGCCCATGACCATTATGGGGCTATTGTATAGGTTGTGGTGAAGCACAGCCTCCCCATTTCCAACAGCCATCCCAAGAAATGCATAAATGAACAGTCCCTGGTAGATAGTGGTGCCTCCATCACCAATCACTGTCACATTGTTAAAAAAACAGCTCCCTGGTGGTCAAGTGGTCTCTCCCCTTCCCTGATTGCCACTCACCATCCAATTGATAATAAAAAATATGTCCCTGATGCTCTAGTGTTCCCTCTCCTCCACTCTCCTCATCTATCACTGGCCCAAAAAGAAAAAAAGAGTTACCCTGGTACCAACGCCCCCCCCCCCCACTGTGATCAACTATCACTGGCCCAGATAAACAAAAAATACCTTTACCTAGTATCTAATGGTCCATCCTCCAACCTGCACCCATGCCTGAGCTAGAAACATGTATCTCTGGCATCCAGTTGTTCCTTTCCCATCTGATCACCCACCTGACATTGTCAGCATAGTCTCCAGTGTCCAGTGTAACACCCCATCTCAATCCCCTGTGTAGTATATAGAAACATTTCCTTGGTGGTCTAGCAGACCCCTCTCCCATTCCCCCATCCCTTGTATAGTGTAATAAAACCTTTCTCTGGTGTCTAGAAGACTTCTGCCCCCCCACCCTGGCAGGTAGTATCCCACCACCCCTCTCCCCCATCCCGACCTGAGCCAGCGACCACCACAGCCCTTCTCTCACCACCACAGCTGGCCACTGACTGAGCCCTCAATGAGCATATACTGTATACAGTATGCACTCATTGAATGACAGTTCACTTTGAGCTGCCAATCAATGTCAATGAACACATACTGTATACAATATGCACTCATTGAGGGCCCATCAGTTGCCAGCTGTGGTGAAGAGAGGAGGGCTGTGCTGGTCACAGGCCCAGATTTGGGATGGGGGATTGGGGTGGTGGGATACCACCTGCCAGACTGGGGCAGCAGGGGATCAACTAGACACCAGGGAAGGTTTTATTATATTATACAGGGATCAGGAAATGGGAGGGGACCACCAGACCACCATGGAAATGTTTCTATGTACTACACAGGGGCTTGGGATGGGGTTACACTGTACACCAGGGACTATGCTGGCAATGTCAGGTGGGTAATCATGTGGGGGCAGGGACCACTGGATGTCAGGGAAACGTGTTTTGTTTTTTACCCGGTCAGTGATCGGCAATCAAGTGTGGGGGACATTGCACCAGGGTATCTTTCCTTTTTCTTTTGAGCCAGCAGTTGGTGAGGAGAGGAAGCACTAGTCCACCAGAATCTTATTATTTGATATCGGATTTCAATCGGTGAGAGGAGGAGCAGTGCCACTAGGAATATCAGTATTTCATATTGGGATGGTGACTGGTGAGGGGAACCACTTCCACCAGGGAATAAATTTATTTTTTTATATATTGGGCCAGTGAGCAAATGTTGGGGGGGGGGGACAACAAGCACCAGGGAATAAAATTATGTTTTTTTCTGTAAAACCAGCATGGGTAGGGTGCTGCCACGGTACCTCCGCCAACCACTAGGGTTGTGCAGAATTAAAGCAAAGCCTTGCTTGGCCGTATTTTCTCCATGCAAAGGAACCCCACAAAAGGCCATTGCAGGGAGAAAATATTTTGTGAATGGGACTGCGCCAATATGCAGGTCCCCTCTCCCTCATTTGCATTGCAGTCCTTCCCCACTTTGCCCTGGCATAAACCCAGTTTGAGGGTGCAAACTGCACTTTTGTGAATACCACCTTGGCACTAAACCCAGTCTGTGTCAGGGCAAACTATTGTGAATCTGGCCCCACGTTTCTTGTGGCTATATTGTATTATCAGTTTTCATAAAAAAAATTGCTTCACCTAGACATATCTACAATCTGAATACAGTTTTCTGCTTAATAGACACCTCAGGAAGGTGATTTTAAAAATTAGCAAGGGCTGCCATCTTTATTACGGTTATGGTTATTATGGTTGTGCAGTAATTACAAAACTAATATTTAGAATTAAGTATGGTTTAATGGGCAGAACATACTGTGGCAGAAAATCAAAGGATGGCAGGAATACATTGCTGCTACTATACAAAATAGTATAGTGAAAAATGTTCCAATTCACATGAACTGTTGCTTTAAGAATGCACAATTATACAATTTTAAAAATGTCAAAACTATTCCAAAATGCACCATATATGCAAACAGTCTATGCAATACAAGCAAACTGTGAAAAAAATGTTTACTTTTTAATATTGCCCAGAACTAATCTTGTCATACTCTTGAAATATTTCATTATTTTCCATTTGAAATGTGACCCGAATCCTGTATGTAAGATTTATGTAAAACAGATCAGTAGTTTATAAATGGCTGTGGGATCATTCAACATCAACCTGTCTCTGAGGTATTTCACTGAACTAACATTTAGAAGTAAGTTGATGAAATATACAAACATACGAATATGCCAGCAGAAACAGACCACCCGGTCTATCTAAGTCTGCTCAAGTGTGCACCCAGCACCCCTAGTTTGCAGCTACCCTACCCCTCTCCCCTTTGTCATCCCACTGCCACCCCCACCTCCTCCACTCTCACTCTCCCCTGTTCCCTGTTCCACGCCCTTTTGAAGCTGTTCACAGATTTACATGATACCACCCATTCTGGTAGGGCATTCCATTTTGCTACCACCCTCCTGTGAAATAGTGTCTCCTCATTTCCTTCCTAAACCTTCTCCCATTATTCTTAGCCACTGCCCCGGTGACCTTCCCTCCTTAACTTAAAGACCCCATCTGCTCCATCCTTATTGATTCCCTCAGATACTTGAATGTCTCTATCATGTCCCCTTGTCCCTTCTATCTTCCAGGGTGTACATATTCCAGTCTCCCAGCCTGCTGTCATAGTCTCTCCCCTCCATTCCACATATCATCTTTGTTGCCCTCCTCTGCACCCCCTCCAGTAGCCTGATATCACACTTTAGGTATGGCTCAAAACTGCACACAATAGTCTAGTGCAGCCTTACCTTTTGACCTATAGAGGGCAAGATCACCCCTATTCACCTGGATGAAAAACCCTCGCTAGAGCACCCCAGCATTTGTTGACTTTTGCAACCACTCTCCTGCACTGCACAGTGTTGTTCATGGTCCCTGTTATTGTACCCATAGACCCTTCTCCACCCTCACGGATCCCTAGCTAACCCCCTTCCCCAGCCAGTATTCTCCCTGGTTCTTCACCCCAAAGTGCATAACCTTACACTTCTTTGCATTGAACCCCAGCTGCCACCCTCTGACCTCCTCTAGCTTACGTGGGTTCCCCTGCAGCTGCTTCCATCCGTCCTCTTCATCCACCACTGCTCGATTTTAGTGCCATCAGACAACAGACTTACCTTCCTCACCGCCCCATGTGCAATGTCTAATATGAAGAGCCCAAACAATACTGGCTAGCATGAGCCCTGTGACACCCACAGATACTTTTATGTAATGTTTTAGACATTAGTTGTACAGTGATGCTTAGTGTTAAGTTCCTTTCTTTCTTGTCATATCAATCCAAATCTTCAGTGTTGTAAATACAAATTTTGCTGGTGAAGTGGCTGCTAAGTGGCCAGTGTTTTCCTTCACAAAGTTCTGCATATCTTCTAGGGACCTTAGGAACATTGATTTTGCTGAAATTACAAAGTTTTTCCACAAAGTAGCCATTTTTTCTTGGTGACTTCACAAGTGAATTTCAGTCAATTCACCGAAAAAAATGGAAACTTTGCCTGACAAAACTTAAAATTCTGTGAATTCACACTTTGTGAATTCCATGGAATTCATAAAGCACATTTTGGCCACTTCACCCATCTGTATTTTACTGTATTGTGTTTTAATTTCCATGGTACCTATGCTGTATAGTGTACTTACTGCTTTTAAGCAATTTTTGGCTGTAATGTTATATCTGCTTACCATATGCCTTTCACTTATGTCATGTGTTCATGTACCTTGCTCTTGTATGTCTCCCACTCCCCTTTCCCCAAGGTCACTTCTGGAAACTAGCTTTGCTGCTCAGTATGCTTTCCTGGTGAAACTTTTGAATCTGTATTGCTTAAATGCCTTTAATCACCTAGTGCATCCAAACATCATGATTACTTATTACTAAGGACATCATGACAACAGTGTCATGAGACTTCATTACATTTTGGAATCTGACACTAGTCACTACTGTATTTCTTCAAAGTTCAGATTTAGAATTTCATAAAAATGCTTTTGTGATTTTAGCAGCCATGTGTTAGTTTATATTATTTGTAAATAATTAAAATTGTAATTTGTACATGTAAATATAATTTTTGAGGATATGTGTATTGAGTTTAAGAAATGGGTGGGGTTCAGTGCTTTGCAATCTGTTTTTATGAGGTTTTTATTTACTGAAGAGCTACAGTATGGACAAATTGTAAATTCTAGATTTATTTTCTATTTTTTGCAAAACTTTGTTTATTGACTTATTCTTCATTTATTTGTTTTTGATAACCAGGGTTTGCAGACTAGACAACCAGATGCCTATTCTCAGGCATAATCTGAACATGAAACAGTGTGACAGCATAGACAGTAGTATATAATTCTAAATAACATACTGATAATAATACAGTAAATACAACTTAAAATATTAATACTTTAACACGTTTGTTTCATTCTATGAGTATATCCATTAATTTGTTTTATTACTTCCTTCTTGTTAGATACACTAATGAAAGTTATACTGGAAGCTTTTCAGTGAAAGGGGAATTATTTGCCAATGAATTTGCATATACTGGATAAGTATCTCATAAAATACCATATTCAGATTCAGGGATTAACTCTGGTTGATGACAGAAAAAAAAATTAAAACGTGTGAATTCTGTT
The DNA here is from genome assembly GCA_016271365.2 of Neoceratodus forsteri. Lineage (NCBI taxonomy): Eukaryota > Metazoa > Chordata > Ceratodontiformes > Ceratodontidae > Neoceratodus > Neoceratodus forsteri. The sequence continues at coordinate 204,610,953 of CM028138.1, forward strand.
GCTAAAAATGACACTGTTTATGGCTACCATTTACTTGATAATCATAACTCCCAGCATAAGCACCTCAAAGACTGCATGTAAAATGAGAACAATGGAGATAAGTGGATACACAAGAAATGGAGACATCATTATTGGGGCATCTTTTCCAGTTCATACTGCAGTTGGACTAAAGGAACTTCCATTCACAAGTGAGCCTCACAAAATTGATTGTGACATGTAAGATATTTTAAATTATCTAATAATAATGATAATAATAATAAGTATTTATTATTATTATTATGAGTAGTACTAGTAGAAGTAATAGTAGTAGAAGTAGTGGTACTGTAGTAGTAATAACTTCTGATCCGTTCACGAGTGTAGCCTGCAAAAGCATGGGAAGATTTGCATTTGGCTGATTGGTAAATGAGGATTTTTTTGTAATGTGATTGGAGTACTTTGGAAAAGTGATATCTTAATGAGCATCATATCAATGTTATTTGAACCAAACATCTGTAAATATTTTAAAACGTTGTTTAATACATTTTTAAAAAGTCTTTCCGCTGATATATTGAAAGCAATTCTTGGTATGTTGAACCTCTGAAACTGAGGTTTATGTTGATTCACCAAAATTGACAATTGATGTTGCATTACTTGAAATATTCCATAGTAGCATGATGATGATATGTTACACATGCGATTATGCTGTTAATAAAATCTAACTGTATCAATATGGTGTTTTTTTAGATAAATTTCTTGTAATTTGGTTATTGAAACACATTTACAATAACATCTTTAGGTTTAAGCTGGTTTTTACCATGTTGAGGCATCAAAAATGAGTTCTGAATATCAATGTACCATTTCTGAGAATTATTGCTTCATTATTTAAAAATACCATATAAACAATTCAGTATTATTACAATTGCAATTGTATTATACTGATACACTCTAAGTGTACTGCTATGCTGTTCTTTAGAGAATGTTTCTTTTCATTGGTTTAATTGGGCTAGCAGTATAGCCTAGAGGTTACATAGAAACATAGAATTTGATGGCAGATAAGGACGGCTTGGCCCACCCAGTCTGCCCATTTCCCTACCTAATGGATAAGCTGCAGATTCTAGTTAACCAACAGCCTACTTCTTCCTACCCCCAACCCCTATTTTGTTTTTATTTTAGTTGTTTAACCAGTAGTAGCACACTAAGCTGAAAGCTTTTTTACAGGTGAGACCTGGGAGCACAGGGAAGTTAAGTGACTTGCTCAGGGTCACATAGTATGCAAGTGGAACCTATGGGATGCAAACCCAGGTCTGGCCTGCTGGAAGTCACCAGATTTGCAACTCAGAGCCTTAAACCACTCCGCTATACTGCCTCCCTGAATTGCCTTATGACTGTTCCATACATGCTTGAATTCCACCACTGTTTTTGACTCAACAACCTCTCCCAGAAGGCCGTTCATGCATCCACAACCCTCTCTGTGAAAAAATACTTCCTTACATTACCTCTGAGCTGCCTCCCTTCTACTGTATCTTCAGATTGTGTCCCCTTGATCTTGCACACCTCTTTTTCTGAAAGATGCTACCCTCTTGCACTTTGTTGATTCCCTTGAGGTACTTGAAAGTTTCTATCATGCCCCCCCCTTTCCTCAAGGCTATACATATTAAGCCCCTTAAGTCTCTCTTCATATGTCTTCTGGTGCAGACCTGCACCATTTTAGTTGCCTTCTTCTGGACTGCCTCCATCCTGTTTATGTCTTTGCGGAGATTAGGTCTCCAGAACTGCACACAGTACTCCAGATGGGGTCTCACCAGCTGTCTGTACGAAGGGATAACAACTTCCTGTTTTGTACTGGTGATGCCTCTCCATATGCATCCTAGTATCCCCTCAGCCCTCCTTACTGCCCTCTCACATTGCTTGCCCACCTTTAGGTCATCTGATATGACTACCGCCAGGTCCCTTTCCATTTTTGTTGTTGTTAGTATCTCACCCCCCATTGTGTACTCTTCCCCTGGGTTTTGTTTCCCAGGTGCATTACCTTGCACTTCTTAGCATTTAATCTCAGCTGCCATTCATCTGACCATTCCTCCAACCTTGCCAAGTCTCTTCTCATCCTTTCCACCCCACCTTGTGTATCAACTCTTTTGAAGATCTTTGCGTCGTCTGCAAAGAGACATACTTTTCCTTCCAGTCCCTCTGCAATGTTGCTTATAGACATTGAAGAGGAACGGTCCTAGTACTGAACTCTGCGGTACCACACTAGTAACCCCCCTTTCTTCAGAGTGGACTCCGTTTACTATTACCCTCTGTGTCCTGTTCTCCAGCCAATTCTTTACCCAGACTACCATCTTGGGACCCACTCCCAGGCTGGCTAACTTGTATATTAATCTTTTGTGTGGGACTGTGTCAAAAGCCTTCCCTAAAGTCTAGGTAGGCCATGTCCACAGCCCCTCCCTGATCTACTATTTTGGTCACCCAGTCAAAGAAATATATTAGATTCATCTGACATGACCTTCCCGCTGTGAATCCATGCTGCCTTGGGTCCTGTGCCCCTCTGGCTATAGGTACTTGACAATTCTTTCCTTCAGAAGTGATTCCATCATTTTCCCTATCACTGAGGTTAAACTAACAGTTCTGTAGTTGCCTGCTTCTGCCCTGCTCCCACTTTTGTGAAGTGGAATCACATCTGCCCTCCTCCAGTCCTCAATTACCACCCCATCCTCTGATGATTTGTTAAAGAGGGTAGTCAGTGGAGTCACTAGTTCTACCTTTAGTTCTTTTAGAATTCTAGGATGAATCCCATCAGGCCCCATTGCTTTGTCCACCTTCAGTTTTAAGAGTTCTTTCATAACCCTTTCTTCTGTAAATGGGCTGGTATCAACTTATGTATCCAGAGTGTTTCTATTGTTTGGTTTAGGTACCTCCTCCCTCTTCATTTGTGAATGCTGAGCAAAAATATTTGTTTAATATCTCTACCTTTTCACAATCACCCTCTGCCCACCTCCCCTTTTATTAAGCCTCACTATCCCTCCCTTGGTCTTCCTTCACTCCCTGATGTACCTATAAAAGGTTTTATCCCCCTTCTTAACTGTGTTGGCTATCTTTTCCTCGGTTTGGGCCTTTGCTGTTCTGACTGCCTTCCCAGATTCCTTTTGTTAGAGGAATGAGGTGTGAATGAGCTTGGTACATCCAGTAGACTAGACCTGAGTTTGATTCTTACCACCTCCACTTGCATACTGTGTGATTCTGAGCAAGTCACTTAACCACCCAGTACTCCCAGGTCACCCCTCAAAACAGGTGCTTGTGCCTAGTGGGCCTTGCCCAGTTACCAAAGACTAAAATAAAATAAATAAATAAAATCCCAATTTTATAGAAGCTTGCCTTTCTTTTGATATAGGGAAAATGATGTTAGGTACATTGATGCAGCAAAATTGGGTTATGCTATGTTAATGTCAATCAATCAATCAATCAATCAATCAAGTCTTTATTTAACCAGGCATTCATCGTTGAGCAGAAGCTCATTTGCAAGATTGACCTGGGTGGAGCATGAACAATTGTATATACAGGTCAACACATGTATTTACAATGCAATACAGATAATACTGTTTACAGAGAGGAAGAAAAAGAAGTTCATATGGACATAGAATTATACAGATATTGTACAGATTACAGGGTATTTACATACATAGAAGTGTCTATAGGAAGATAAAGTAGGCTATCTAAGGCTGCAGGAGGAAGTAATGGAAGAAAAAAATATATATACACCAGGTAGAGGCGAATGTAGGGGGGGAAGGGAGGGAGATAGGGGAAGAAAGGCTAGGAGGGCACGGTGCACAGAGAGGAGTTGGTAAAACGGGATGTAGAGAAGGTGGATGGAGAAAAGGAGTATGTGTGAGCCCCGGGATTTAATGCTATAAAGTACGGGGCATGGCAGGATGTCACAACCCAGGGATAGTGAGCTCCTATCCGAAGTTGGGAAAGGAAGGATAAAGGGATGGACGGGCCTAGTGTTGATAAGACAGGGGGATAAGAGAGAGAACAATTAGGCTTGTGAGGAACAAGCTGGGGGGTCAGTACTTAAAATTGGGTTTAGGCGTGGTTATAATATGATATGATGATAATTATGCTCAGAATGACTCAGGATGCCCTTGTACTTTATTATGTCTTTACGGTCAGAGGATGCAGCGACAGACTCCTAAGAAAAACAAAGAAAAGTGTATCACACTCCTGAATCTTAATGATTCCTTTTATTTATAGCATCCACTACTTACATAGTTGAAGCTTTATGGCATATGACCACTTCCACATAACAACAGTGGTTACTGCTTAGACAGAGCTTGCCTTATACCCTGACAACACTCAATAATATATCCTTATTATGGTTTCTGGCTTACCTGTCCATCCTTAATTCTCTTTGCTACTAATTCCCCTTCAAGGATTTCTTGTAGTTTCTTTTGTAGTAGCCATTCTCTACGCTACTGAAAGTCACCAGTAGTGTAGAGGATGGCCACTGGAAAAGAAAATAAAAGAAATCCCTGAGGGGAATTAGTACCAAGAAGAACTGGAGTGGTCAAATAATTTTGAGACCATAATAAGGATATGTTATTGAGTACTTTGTCACTGACAGGCAATAAGTGCCTTCTAAGCAGTAATCACCATTGTTTTGAGGAAGTGGCCACATGCCATGAAATACCAGCTATGTAATCAGTGGATTTTACAAATAAAAGGATTCATTAAGATTCAGGAGTTTGACCCCATTTCCTTAATACTGAATATGTTGATATTGACAACCACTCTACCATAATTTGAAAATGTTAAATCATAATGTTGACGCAGTAAAATGCAACATGAATAGGTTACTACAATAGTGCAAACAATAGTATTCATTTGAAAACTTTTATTCTGGTGAGAGGCATTATTTTTCTTTGCACGTAGGTTTTTCTTGCTCCTTCGCCTGGGGGAAGGGGGGACAGTGGCATCAGCCTAATCCCTAGCCCCTCCAGACTGATTCTCCGCCTCCTTTTGCTACATGTCCACTGAGGTTTCCCCATGAGTTCCCCTCTCATGGCAGGGCAAGAGGAGGAGGAGGACAGTCCTCATCCCCAGTTCATCAAAACCAAGGCAAATCAGGTCATGAACCAAGTGGCAAAAGGGGCCATGGAGACAGCTGGGCCAGACTTCATGATGCCCCCCTGACATACCATTTTCTGCATTTTCTGGTCCCACCCCTACTGTGGAGCATCAGGCTTGTGCATGGAGGTGCACCCATCTGCTGTTCCCCACACTCCCCTCTCATACTTTGCTGTCATGACCTGCTGTACCCCCAGACCTCCACCTGGGGGCATCCTAGGCCAGGATAATGTGCCTCTCTACCCTGAGATAGGACAGCAGCACCTCGGGCACTTGATCCTCTCCCTCCCTGACAGACCTCCAAACCCTGAGTCTGATCCTGAACCCAGGTGACCGGCATGGGAAACGGTAAGGCACACATCACATCAGCCCTCTTTGCCACCAAGCCAGCTGTGAGAAACATTATTGAGACTTCCAGTGACATCATTACACAGCATGGTTGGTTAGGGACTGTGCTCCATTCCATTCCCTAGTGTTAACCTCCTGTTTTCATCTTTTTGTTATTTATAATCTTGAGTCTGTGATCAGAACGTAAGCCTTGTGCATGGACAATGTTGAAAAAAAATCAAAAAGAGGTGATACTTCTTGTGATGCTCACCACAATCAGTCATCGGTGTGTCAGCTGAAGAAATGATGTCTTCATCTTTGACGGCCTCTTCCTTGATGGCGACCACTCTGTTTAATGCTGCTGTACTAGAAGAGCTCAGGGCTTTGTAGTGGAAAGCAGAGACATGTCTGAAGATATTAAAACCACAATCTATGCTCTGGATGGCAAAGTTAAAGATCTGGAGCAGCAATACACATCAATGGATTCCAGGGTGGATAGGCTGGAGCATGTTCAAATTAAAGTTTTACAGAACAGCTAATGTTTGGCAGAGAAGTGTGATGACTTGGAGAACTGCTCCCACCGTAATAATCTGAGACTATGTGGCCTTCCAAAAGTGAAGAAGGATAACCTTTTTACAAAGTCTGTTGCCTAGTATCTTAAACATAGAAGACCTTTGTCCCCTGCCCATTGAAAGGGCACATTGGACTTTTGCTCCACCTCCAACCTGCTCTTCACAATGGCCATACTCGGTAGCCCTGAGGCTACACAATTATGCAGTGAATCAAGCAGTCTTGTCCTGGGCCTGGTGAAAGGGACAGACAGTGTATAAAGACAGCAGGTTGCGGATTGATAATGACTATTCATCTGGACTTGCTGCCATGAGGAGGGCTTATTGGCCTATTCTTCAGGTTCTAAAACACAACCAAATCAAGTTTTCCACCCCATACCCAGCCTGGCTTAAGGTGCATTTTTTCTGATGGGGAAAAGACTTTTGAGGATCCTAAATACTGCCTTTCAAGACTTGCAAGCCTGCCAATTATTGCCTCCAGATGATCGTGTGGAATGTACTGAAATAAGGGAGAAGTGAGAGTTGCAGCGCAATGCATGAGCTAAGGTTTCCCCAAATAGTTAAAAGTGAAGATTGGATCAGGCTTTAGTAGAAGTGAAAGCCTTGCTCCAATCATTTTGAAGGGATGATCCTGCCTGATGGACCAGATTGATGTTTGGTATGAGATGACTTCAACAAGGACTGATTGGGAGATCACTTCGAGCTCTGTTTACGGACAGACAGTGATACCTTTTATTATTGACTTTGGGATTTTTTGTTTGTTGCTTTCTTTATCCCCATTCTATTTCGTATGCAGGGGGGCTGTATAGTTTGAAGATATGTGTACTATTCATCTCTGGAGTAGCGACTGTAGAAAGCTATATAGTATTTTATGTTAAAACTGCTTGTTGGAGCCTTCATTTCTAAAAGGTTCCATGTTTTTTGTTATTTTGCCAATGTCTTTAGGGACAGTGGTTGCAACATCCCAGTGCCCCCACTAGATGGCAGCATGGGTTCAAATATAATTAGGTTATTTTTTTTGCCACATTTGATGTTCGGTTTGGGTTGAGGAAGGGGAGGCGACAGTTTCCGCTTTGATTTTTTCTATTCTTCCCACTCACAGTGTTTTTTTTCCTTTTTCTTATTTTTCAGGATAACAATTTTGAAGATGTGGGGGGTGTAGTTTTAAGTGGTGGGTTATTGGATTTAGTGAAGGTTGGTTTTTGGTTTGGCGCTTTCCTTTGGTTTTCTTTTTTACTTTGATAGAAGCTACAGAAACTTCAATTTAAGGGGGGATGGGCTGGAACTCAGAGGTGTTAAAGATATAATATACATGAGAACTGTATTGGAACACAAAGTATTGGGGGAGCCAACCCTCTTCTGTTTGGTATAAGTGTTTTCTTTTTTCTTATGGACATTTCTCCCCCCCCCCCTTTTTCTTCTCTCTGCTCTCTTGCATTTTTGTTGTTTTTCTTGTGTTTATAGGGAATATGGACAGAATGTTCGGTGGGGTTTCTGGGAAGTCCTACACATAGAGGGCTGTATGATATGGGTGGTGGATATGGGATGGATATCCCGCACACATTTACTGTGGCTCTCCTGGGGAGGGGGGTCCTCTGACAATATCTCATGGGGTCCAGGGGCGGATCCAGGAGTCGTATAGCTGGGGGAGCTCAAGTCAGAGAAAAAATAAAAATAATAGGCCTTGGGGTCTGGTGGGCCGCCTATGGCCCCATACATCTTTTTAATATTTTGGTGCATTTTGGAGGGTATTTCTAATGCAATTTCTACTCATTTCCTCCCTCCCCATGCTTTCTTAGTTGCACCCTAGCACTATCCCCTAAGTCCCTACAGTCCAAATGACAGTATGTTGCCCAAAATACCCTCCCACCCAAAAAAAACAAAATACCAAAAGACTGCAGCTGGGCAGCAGCACATCCGAAACACATAAAATGAGAAAAGTTGAAAGAGACTTGGTGATAAAGACAAACTACAGACAAATTAACTGACAATCCAAGTAAACAAGTTCACAAATGTCACTCATTCAAGCACATTATGACATCATAAAGTCAACCCATCCCAGTTTGTCCTGCAGTACAGATTAACCTATCCCCCATCCTTATCTCATAAATAAATACAATGGGCCAGATATTCAAACTGCGCTATTTTGTGGAGCAAGCCCTTGCGCTGCACAAAATAGTTGTGCAGGGGTGTGGCCAGAGCGATATTCAAAGGAGTTGTGCCCTTGAGCAACTCCTTTGAATATCACCCCCCCGGCCACAGCCACTGTGCATGGCGCAGTGGAACTTGTGCCACCGCAAGTGGTCAGAGTGGAGCATTCAACTCGTATGGTGCAAGCACCATTGTGCCATGCTAAAGTCCCGATATTCAAAAGGTGACATGCAAATGGGCCATAATTCATGCAAAGCGCGGGGGACATTGCATCTGATTATAGCCCCATTGCATTGCCATTAGCATGCAGGTGCGTAATCCCCGAGGACTTGACCTGGCACCCTGCCAGGCAGCAGCCATCGGGACCCGACGCCCCTGCAGCCCGATTGCAGGCAAAGACAGTAAAATCCCCACCACCACCCCACTGGCCTGATCGTGGGCATAGCTTTAATTCCCCCCACCAGCCCGATTGCGGCAGCAAAGTCTCCCCGAACATATCCTGGTGGTCAGTGGACCAAAAATCCTGATTGTGGGATTGGTAGTAACCCCTCCTACCTCCTGATTATATCCTTGGTGGTCCAGTGGACCAGAGATCCCAGTCACGGGATGGGTTTGCAAACACCCCCAACACATCCCTGGTGATCTAGTGTCCCCACCCCACCCACGAAGCCCACCACCCGCTCCCCCGCGGCGGCGGCGGCAGCATCCACCTGCCTGCCGCCCGCCGCCCGCTAACTGACTGCTCAGTAGGGCTGCATGCCAATTGTGTAGAGCAAGAGTCAATGGGCGTGCAGCCCATACGTAACACAGTCCAGATTTGTGAATGAACCATTCACATATCTGGACTGTCTTGTACGGTAGCTGCATGCCCATTGGCTCTTGCTCTGCACCAATGGGCATGTAGCTCACTGGCAGTCGTCTGCGGGTGGAATGCTGCCACTCCGCCGCGGGGGAGGGATGGTGGGGCTTCGTGGGTGGGTGGGGGGACACTAGGTCACCAGGGATGTGTTGGGGGCGTGTTTACAAACTCCATCCCGCGATCGGGATCTCCGGTCCACTGGACCACCAGGGATATAATCGGGAGGTGGGAGGGGGGTTACTACTCAATCCCGCGATTGGGATCTCTGGTCCACTGGACCACCAGGGATATAATCAGGAGGTGGGAAGGGGGTTACTACTCAATCCCGCGATCGGGCTTTTCCGTCCACTGGACCACCAGGGATATGGTGGAGAGGGGGAGACACTTTGCTGCCCGCGATCAGGCTGGTAGGGGGGGCATTAAAGCTATGCCCGCGATCAGGCCAGTGGGGGTGGTGGAAGGGAATTTACTCTCTTTTGCCCGTGATCGGGCTGCAAGGGGGCACAGGAAGTGGGTTGAGGGCCAGCCACAGGTGACAGCTGCTGTGTTGTGCCCAACAATGCAGCAGCTCACCTGTGGGTGGCCCTCGACTTATCCTTTTTTGCTCAAAGTTGTGCAGGCGAGGTTGGGGTTGCGCCTTTAACAACTCTGCACAGCCCGGCTGAATATCGGGCTGTGCAGTTTATACATGGTTCCTCCCCCTCCAGTTCAGCATGCATTCATTTGCATTGCGCTGTTGCTCAGCTTGTTTTCAGTGGTGCAACTGCCTCCTGCTGAATATCGCAGAATGGAGCAATTTCGGACTTGCACAGGCACAACCCTATTGTGCATGGCGCAATCCTTTTGAATATCTGGCCCAATAACTATAGAAATATGTGAACAAAGTCACTTTGCTATCTAGTTTCTGAAAATAGAATTTCAAGTCTGCTTGCTATTTTTGCAAAACATATTTTATTCTATAGAACAATTTATTCCAAAGAAAATACATGTTTAAATAAATAAAATATTTTTTATTGTTTTAAAATGTCCTTTACTGGGATAACCCCATGGTATGAGGCATCTCATTTTTATGATAGGCCCAAGAAGTCAGTTAGCAGACAGAAAAAAACATTTTTAAACAAATATAAAAATGCATTTTTTTTTATTAGCAACATCACTTGCTTGGGTACATCACAACTTGCATCCCCCCCCCCCCAAATTATTCAACACATAGAACTACATAAACTAAATATTTGATTCTGTCACTTTTTTTCTGGTTTTATAACTGCCTGTGTCAATGAGCCAAACAAGGTCTTGTGACTTCTGTTGCCAATTTTGCTCTCCAAGCATGTAGAAACTCCTGCACATGCCATAACATACAGCAGAAGACCTTCAAAGTCCCCATGTCTATTAATTCCCTCTGTGCTCATTCACACTGTACAACCACGACTGAAAAGACCACACAGATTAGACATACAGACTAGTACATGCTGAAGTTTTTACCTCAGTTCAAAGGTCTCATGTACCAGCTTCTGCCTCTCCTGGTTCATGCTGTCACTGAGACCAGACCTGCCCCACCATTAGTTCTGTACCATTCCTAGCATGCTACAGGAGGGCACTACTCTCCAACTCCCTCTCCTGCAAGTCTGCATCAAAATCAATGTGCCATATAGGACAAAACTAGCAGTGATCTTAAACAGTTTTAATGTCATGAATTTAAGCTCCCCATACGAGAAATTAATAACACTAGTACTACACTTATTACACACTCAGTTTGATGGAACACTCATGTCCTGTCCCATCCCAGCAGCTGCCCCCCACCCACCATAGTTTGTGACTGTGAAAGTCTTTTGTTTTTAAAGCAAGAAGTACCTGATTAAATGAAGACTTGATCAGTTTTCAGCAGGCTGAAGTCTATGTGCCCCTAGTTGAGTACTGTCTCTGGTCACCTGGCCACCAGACTCTCTCTCTAGACAGCACACACTGACCCCATAACTCCTAATGAGCAGAGCTATTAGCTACAGCTTGCTTTAGCTACCAGAAGATGACCTGAACCTCACTCCAGCTCCTTGTGCTGATTTATCAAGGCCACACCGACCTTGCGTTGCTGGACTGCTTTTGCCTGAAACCTTGGCTTTGTTCTTCACTTGTGGGCTCCACTCTCTCTCTGTGTTTCCTCCTCAGTAGTACACTTGCTCCTCTCTTGCTCCAACATTAATCTACTGAGTTAATGAATTAAAGCTCACTCTTGTTTCAGCAACCCAGACATTTAAAGAAGGCACCCCTTGCTAGCCACATCCACTACTGGATGCAACAGCAAATCAGGAGCAGTGAGCACCAGGTGACCTGGTTGAGATCTGTATTGTTAAGGTCCACTCCACTTGCTGCAGCTGTACTCCCATGCATGAATCCCCTCTCCCCCACGCGTGAACAAAGGAGCTGCACCAAGCCTGCAAAAGTAGAGAATGAATGCTCAGGCTCACCAAGGCAAGACCAGCTGCCGCCACAGTGCTGGGACTGGACCACATGGCGCAGGATGAACGTTAGTAAGAAATTCATGCTGGAGACTGGCCTTTCGGCGGGGAGGATCAACTATGTAATGCGGGTGGGGGTAGTTATTTACTGCACTACCAGGACACTGGAGGACAGGGCTGGCCTTAACTATTGCCTAGCCCCTGTGCAGCCCCCTGCTGGGCTCCACCACTCCATTCCCTATGGGCCCCCCACATCTAACATTTACACCTAACTAACCCTCCTGTCCTGAATTACTAAAGCAGTACCAGGTCTACTAGTTTAACCAGCATCTTTTAATTAGTGCCATTGACTGCATTGAATTATTTGACTTCACCACTGGAAATGAATCTGACTGAGCCTGGAGCAAGAACTTAAATAAGTACAGTAGTATTACCGTATTCATTTATGTAAGGACAGGGACATCATCGCTGGACACTCACACCTCAGATACTCTGATTTGCAAACAAGTTAAACAACTTAACTTTTCTGGAGGTGTGAGTGACAGAGAATAGAGAGGATTATAATGGGACCACCAGTAAGGTTGCCACCTGTCAGTTTTTTTTACCTGGTGATCAGATTTTCAGGTTCTCTATCAGGATATCTGTTTTTGCACTGTGATGGTCAGGTTTTTGAGTGCTCACATACTTTTGAAACATATTTTGTCATATCATTCATTGTTTCACCTGCATATCCAGGTTACAGACAAGTTCTCTTGTCAATATAGCCATTTGTTTATGAAAGTAGTCAACCTGGGAGGTGTAAAGTATGGCCATTCACACCATTAGCACTTACTTAACCTAATCTTTCCCACTGCAGCAAAGCTGCCCCCACCTTTTGTAACAGTAACAGAGCCAGTTGTCTTCCACTTTCATTTGCTGGTAAACATTTTCATCTCTAACAACATTTAGGCATTTTTAAATGTTTTAAATTACTTTTTTTCCTTAAGAAAAAAGCGTGGGCCCCCAAGGTGCAGGGGCACAGTTTGCATCTTGCTAAGGCCAGCTCTGCCGGAGGACAGCTGAGACCTGTGTGGCTCAGACAGCTTTCATGAAGGCATTAGTGCATACTGATAAAGAATGCAGCACAGTGTGTTACTAACAGAGGAGCACCATGATGAAACATAGAAACATAGAAACATAGAAGTTGATGGCAGATAAGGACCGCAAGGCCCATCCAGTCTGCCCATTTCTTTTTCTACCTTATAAATGTGCCATCGGCCTTTGCTCTGTCAGTGACCTATCTATTCATAGTCATTTGTATTGCTCCCTTATGCCTATCCCATGCCTGTTTGAAGCCCTGCACTGTATTCATAGCCACCACTTCTTGTGGTAAGCCATTCCATGCATCCACCACCCTTTTTGTGAAAAAGAATTTCCACATTCCCCTTAATCGGCCTCCCTCTAATCTCATGCTGTGTCCTCTTGTCCTGCTATTTTTCTTATATTTAAACATGTTAGACTCTTTCATCTTGTTTATGCCCTTAAGGTGTTTGAATGCCTCGATCATATCACCTCCCCTCCTTTCTCAAGGGTATACATATTGAGCTCTGTTAATCTGTCCTCATATGTCTTCTGGTACAGTCCCTGCACCATTTTGTTGCCCTTCTCTGGACTGCCTCAATTTGGTTAATGTCCTTGTGAAGGTGTGGCTCCAATACTGCATGCAGTACTCAGATGGGGCCTAACCAATGTCTTGTACAGAGGGATTATTACTCCTCTACGACTTGTGATACCCCTACTAATACCCCTAACACTCTCTAGCCTTACCTACTGCTTTAGAGGTCTGCTTGGATGATTTTAGGTCATCAGTGATGATGATGCCCAAGTCTCTTTCTTCCTTTGTGACTGCTAGCAACTCCCTCCCAGCCTATAAGTGGCTTCAGGGTTTCTCTTCCCTATGTGCATGATTTTGCACTTCTTTGCATTAAATCCCAGTTGCCACTCTTCTGACCATTCTGCTAGTTTATCCAGATCTCTTCTCATTCTGCCCACCCCATCTGGCTCATCTACTCTGTTGCAGATCTTGGTGTCATCTGCAAACAGACAAGCCTTACCCTCTAGTCCATCTGCAAGGTCACTAATGATGGGGGAGCTATAGCACCCTTAGCCCCCTCTAAATCCACCTATGGGGTCTCCATAGGTCTTTTTTTTTACCATCTAGGACCTATTGTTGTGCCAGGCAGGTACTGGCCACTGTGAGGCCATGGGGGAGTTAACATTCTTTGTTTTTTGTTGGAAACATGAAATAGCTGGTTAGGCAGCTTCTAAATACTGTTCTTGAACTGCAGCCTAGCATGGGGAGCTTGGCCCAGGAAACTCATATTTCTGGGTCAGAGATCATAAATTTTGTACCCCTGTGTGAGCGGGGCGAGCGTACATAGATGCACATGGAAACATGTGCTGAGTCAGTGGATATGGAGGGAAGGAGGGCCAAGACCTGTAAGTAACAAACAAAACAAAAAAAAGGATGAACATGGATACAGTTAGCAGTATTCTACAACAATTGTGCCAGGAAGGAGTTCTAATCCAGTGTAGCAAATGCAATATGTATGCTGAGAAATCAGCTCCAATTTGGGGGATATCAGAATGTAATAAGTGCCTGCAACATGATACAGATTGTTACAAACTTAATAATAGAAACATAGAAACATAGAAGCTGACGGCAGATAAGGACCGCAAGGCCCATCCAGTCTGCCCAAATGCCATAAATGAATTAAAAAATATGCTTGAAGTTATGAATAGAGAGCAGAGGAGTGTAACATAAGCTATGGAAAATGTAAACATTGAAGTAAGCATACCATATGCCAGTAGAAAAAGAACAAGCTTGCCAGCCCAGTGGCACAGAGGGTTGAGGCACTATACCTTAACTTATGCTGTACCAGTGACCTGGGTTTGAGAATGACCTTGGGTCACCGGGGTGCTGGCATGGGGAGGGAGGAGCAGAATTGAGCAGCCTAATGGCAGCTATCCTCTCCAGGGGGAGGTCATCACCCCCCCATACTTCTGTTGCCACTAGGTAGAGGTCTGGTGGCAGCGTAGGTGGGAGAGGCAGCAAGTTGGGAGGTCTCGGAACACGGCATGTGTGTGCCTCCACACTCATGAACTCATCCCCAAGAATGGAGATGGGCACAAACTGGGAAAAAAGCCTTCAAAAATGTTAATAGAAAAAAAGAGCAAGATTACCAAATATAACTGATTATGAATTACAATGAAGAAGGGAAAAGGTGAACCACTAGAAACTGAATCAAGGACCTCTAGCATGCCATGCTAGAAACTCTACCTCTGAGCTATGGTTCACACAGCTGAAGGGGCTGTCCAGGTCTTCCTTCAATGTCACATTCCCTTCCTCTGGTGTTGTGTAACTTTGCAACCTCAGAAATACATCAGAACAACAGCCAATCAATTCCTTCTCAGTGCAGTTTAAATAAGCCATTGCTAGGCAAATTTTAAATTAAGAATTACAATGAAGAAGGGAAAAGGTGAACTGCTAGGAACTGAACCACCTTTTTCCCTTCTTCTTTGTAATTCATAATCTACAATTTGCCTAGCAGTGGCTCCTTAAACTGCACTGAGAAGGAGTTGATTAGCTGTTATTCTGATGTATTTCTGAGGTTGCAAAGTTACGCAACACAGAAGGAAGGGAATGTGACTTTAAGGAAGATCTGGACAGCTCCTGCAGCAGTATGAACCATAGTGTAGAGGTAGAGTTAATAGCATGGAATGCTAGAGGTCCTAGGCTCAATTTCTAGTGGTTCACCTTTTCCCTTCTTCATTGTATTTCATAATCTAAAATTCCCTAGCAGTGGCTCCTTTAGACTGCACTGAGAAGGAGTTGATTGGCTGTTGTTCAGATATAACTGAGGAAGATATAAAAGAGGCTTGTACTAGCAGTCATGAAAAAAGCAGGAAAACTACAAGTGATGAAAATGATTGGTATACAATACAGAAAGGTCACATTAATAAAAGAGAAAGAAGGGCATTCTCAGCATTAGAGATACAGACAAGTAACATATATGAGATTCTGATGAACACTACTCCAAATGAACCAAATATAAATACAAACTATGTAGAACACAGAGAAATGATTATCTTAGGGGACTCAAACATTAGAAAGTGTGAAGCTTCAATATGAAATCCAGATAAACATAATCGAATGCTTTCTTGCTTTCTTGGTGCAAAGGCTGATGATATTAAAAAAGTAGTACCAAATATTCTAAAAAATACTGGACAAAACCCATTCATCACTATCCATTCTGGGATAAATGATGTTGGTTACAATCATGAAAAAGATATTTCTGAAGAACTAATTGATTGGGGGGGGACATAAAAGACAGGGGAGCATATGTATTTATCTCAGGACTACTTCTGGTCCTAAGTACCGGAAATAAAAAAAAAATAAAAAAACACCACTATACATAGAATAAATATAAGACTGAATAACAGATGCCAAAGGGAAGGATTATACTTCATTGATTCTTGGGGTTAGTTCTACAGGAAACCTTCATTATGTAGTAAGGACGGTCTACATTTGAATAAGAAGGGAGCAAACATTTTAGGACATCTCATTAAAAAAACAAATGGAGATGGACCATTTAAACTTATAGATAAAGGGGAAATAGGTGAGGTTTCCATCAATAATGAATGTAACAAAACAACTAGGAACACCTGTAGTAGGGAAACAAGCAAATGTTTATTAAGCAATACTTGGAGCACAAACAACAATATGGCAGCGTTACAGAGTGCATTATTTTCAGAAAATATAGATATAACAATGTTAACAGAAACATGGTGGACCGAAAATGATGATTAGAATAAAAACATTTCAGGTTATATCTTAATAAGACTTGATAGAAAGAAAAGAAAGGGTGTGGCATTGCTACTTATATTGCACAAAAGTTGCAAACTGTTGATATTACATCAAAAATTAAAAAGAGTGTGCCACGACAGAAACACTATGGATACAACTAGCAAATAATGGATTAAGAAATAATATTATAGGACTTTGCTATAGACCACCAGATATGTCTGTAGATGAAAACAATGACATTTTAGAAGAAACCACAAAAGTCATGGAAATAGGTGACATAATACTTACACGTGATTTTAATTACCCCGCTATTACCTGGAATGCAATGAAGGCCACATCACAACAAAGAATAGCCTTTCTAGAAACTTGCGTTGACAATAATCTAATAAAATACATAAATGCCCCAATGAGAGGTAATCATTTGTAAGATTTAGTCATCAGTACAGAAAGAATAAACATCACTGAATGTAAAACAAGAGCCCACTTAGGAAACAGTGATCATTCCTGTGTAACTTTTAGTATACAAGAAAATGATGCCCCTCTAAAAGGATGTACAGAAATCTTTCAATACAAGACTGCCAATGTCAAAACAAATTCATGAAGATAGAGCAAATCTAAATTGGCTTTCAATATTGAGTGAAAAAACTGTTGAGGGTAGCTAGTTAATTATAAAGAATACCATATTTTCTGTAATAAATAGGCATGTAAAAAAGTACAGAAATACAATCACGGGGGTATAAAACTAAAGTGGCTACACAAAGGAAAAATAAAAATAATAAAAAGAAAATATAACACCTATGGTAAAACAAAGACACAAAATTCAAGAAAAACTAGGAGAGTTTAAAAAAAAACTTCAAAAACAGTGTAAAAACTAGATACATAAAGCAAAACAAAACTATGAGAAAAAACTGGCAGCAACTGCAAATAAAACAAACAGCAAGCAGTTTTATGGATGCATAAACTCACTTAAAAACAGATACAAAATTAAGGGCCAGATATTCAAAACTTTGCCCCGGTGCTAAAATAGCACTGTGCGGCATGCTAAATTAGCCCGGAGTCAATAGCCTGCTATATTCTAAAGAAATAGCCTGGTGCTAAAGCAGCCGAATATAGCATGCAAAGGAAGTCGGGCAAACTGGGCTGGGTGTGCAGGGCAAAAATAGCCTGGGAATAAGACAGCTCCCAATATAGCAAATAAGACTGCACTGAATGTAGCACCTAGACAGGCAGTGCAAAGACCCACAGAAACACAGTGCAGAGGTGAGACAGCCTGCCCCTGGGACACATGCAAAGAAACATAGCCTGGGACATGATCCCAAGATCTGAATGCAGTGCAGAACCCAGGATATATGACACACAGGCAGCTGACTGGCATGCAACAACCAGGACCCATGTGTGAGAACCAAGGAACAGTACACACCATGTGAAAACCCTAGCACCCAAAAATAACACAGGACACAGTTAACTAGAAAGTGAAATGTATTATGAAACAAAGGAATGTCAAAGCAACAGGAACAGTATAGTAATGCAAATAGTACACACAGCAATACGAAAGTAAATGAATACAAAAGCAACAACCAATACCTAAATGTGAGCAATGAACGCTACTACAACTACCACTAGATGAACTACTGTACCACTAAAACAAACAAAGCTAACCCTACAAACACTACAAACAGAAATGTTAAGAAACTCCCCCATGACCACTGAACCACAACACAACACTACCACTATGATGACTACTATATGAACAACTACAATTATGACAACAAAATCTAGAAACATAGAAATATAGAAGTTGATGGCAGATAAGGACCGCAAGGCCCATCCAGTCTGCCCACTTCTTTTTCTGCCTTATGAATGTGCCATCGGCCTTTGCTCTGTCAATGGCCTGTCTATTCATACTCATCTGTATTGCTCCCTTATGACTATCCCATGCCTGTTTGAAGCTCTGCACTGTATTCATATGCACCACTTCCTGAGGTAGGCTGTTCAATGCATCCACCACCCATTCTGTGAAAAAGAACTTCCTCACATTACCCCTTAATTAGCCTCCCTCTAATCTTATGCTGTGTCCTCTTGTCCTGCTATTTTTCTTATATTGAAACATGTTAGACTCTTTCACCTTGTTAATGCCCTAAAGGTGTTTAAATGTTTCCATCATATCACCTCTCTCCCTCCTTTGTTCTAGGGTATACATTTTGAGCTCTATTAATCTGTCCTCATATGTTTTCTGATGCAGTCCCTGCACCATTTTGGTTGCCCTTCTCTGGACTGCCTCAATTTGGTTAATGTTCTTGTGAAGGTGTGGCCTCCAGTACTGCATGCAGTACACCAGATGGGGCCTAACCAGTGTCTTGTAAAGAGGGATTATTACCTCCCTCTTCTGACTTGTGATACCCCTACTAATGCACCCAACATCTCTCTAGCCTTATCTACTGCTTTAGTAGCCTGCTTGGATGATTTCAGGTCATTGGTGATGATGACACCCAAGTCTCTCTCTTCCCTTGTGACTGCCAGTAACTCCCCTCCCAGCCTATAGGTGGCTTCTGGGTTTCTCTTCCCTATGTGCATGATCTTGCACTTCTTTGCACTACCTACACAGTTACATGCAAAACATTTACAAATCTACAGTACGTACAGGATGGCAATGGATTTGGAGGGAAAGAGGAGGTGGAAACAAACAGGTAGGAATAAACACAAGCCAGATACAAACATTAGTCTGGAATGGGGGTGAAGATAGCCAACAGAAAAGGGATGAGGCCTATAGCTAGATGCTGGATGGGAGCAGCGGCAGCCACCTGCCAGGTTTCGGCAATCAGGACCGCCTTCTGCTCAATCAGGGTCCTCTGCTGGTGTACAACTTGGCGGAGCAGGTCATCTCCCCTCTTAGATTCCTCCGGGTGCATGGCCCACAGCGAGCAATGACATGGACCTATGGAAGGAAGGGGGACTAGGTCAGGATGGGACACTGACAAGATGGTACAATGCACACCCCAGATGGCAACCAGGGTTGGACAGCATGTCCTAACAACTATGCA
The DNA here is from genome assembly GCA_016271365.2 of Neoceratodus forsteri. Classification (NCBI taxonomy): domain Eukaryota; kingdom Metazoa; phylum Chordata; order Ceratodontiformes; family Ceratodontidae; genus Neoceratodus; species Neoceratodus forsteri. The sequence continues at coordinate 204,630,299 of CM028138.1, forward strand.
CATGCAGTGATATGACACAGGACGTACTGCACAACTGGACACGCACCAGTATGTTGAAGCAAGATGGCACAGGCAGCCCCCACCAACCCACTGTACACGGACAGGTGTGTAATACCACTGGCAACACCGTGACACAGTGCACACCACACAAACCAGTGGAGCACATGGTGTTACAGTGCAACCAGGCAGCCAGTCCCTGGGATTACGCAAACAGGGGACCATGGCATGACTAATGCATGGAATGACACAAGTTGGGACAAGCTGCACAAAGGAACATATCAATGAGACACACATCAAGGCACAACCGCCACTGGAGTGGCCACAACCACACCACAATATGATGGCATACAGCCCATACAGTAGCAGAGCATGGCATGTGGCAGTCCCAACACCCACAACATCAGCACACATAAGGCAGAAATGTATAGCCAATCCCATGTAACAAAAGGACACAAGCCATGGGCCACCAGCACCAGGTCAGCAGTAGGCCAAACATACACACAGTACAGTGCTGCACATGCTGGCATGGTATGGCAGGGCCCCCCCAGAGGGCGCTACACCATCCGCATGAGCGTACCCACTGCACACCATGCTGCCACAATCGCCCAGCCCCTGCACCTCCCATGCATGTCCAGTGTACAAACACCAGGCACTGCAGGGACAGGGAAATACCAGCCAGTAGAGGAACATGGCCCCCCACCCCAACAGTACACAACAGGTACACATGATGGGCAGAGCTACACAAATCTGTACAGCACTAGGGCCCAAGACTGCCCCCCCCAGCATGCACAGTGTATGGCCGCTGCCCAACCAGACCCAGGTTCCACCATGCCATTCCAGTGGCCATAATACACTGCCCACACACCCACACATAGCAGGGTGTTGCCATCTAGAAGCCACCCTGCAACACCCTGTAAAGTACATTGTCAATAACACCAGCATGCACCTACAACATGCCCTGCAGTATCGCAGTAACCCTAGACCAGGTAATGAGATACTCACATGCCATGTGAACAGCAGAACAGTCAATCAGGGCTGTATACGACAATGGTAACACATGATGGGCAGAGCAGCACATGCCAGTACATCACATAGGCCACAGACAGCCCCCCCCAGCAGGCACAGAGTATGGCTGCTGCCCATCCAGACCCATGGTGCACCCTGCCACTCCAGTGGCAAACACAGTACCACGTGGCACATGACATAGTACCAGGCACTCAGCCAGGTGCTTGGTAGGAACAGCACTGTCAGCCCATGGAAAGATCCACTCATGTCACATGCTGTGCAGTGTGTAGACAAACAATGTACTCACACAATATGCTCCGGTCACCATTGCTGCTCTCCTCCACCCGCTGTGGCATAGCTGGCACCCTAAACCTGTCACAGTGGCCCGTGGCTCCCTGGGCACCCTCCTGGTCTGCATCACTGGTGCCAGCCCTGTCAATGTGCTATGCAGGGGGAATAGGGTACAGCACCATTACTACAATGTGAGCCACCATGGTATGCCACAGTACTGTCCATGGTACACAGGGTATCCCACACCATCACCCCCCCACCACAGATGGCATGCAACAGTGCACGCACATGTGCCCCCCCCCAGTGTGCAGGCACACTGTATCACCTGTGCCATGCACAGCCCGGGACATGTGCAGCTGCAATGCTCCGCTGTATGGGCACTGTGCACAGGTCTTGTTGGCATGGCAATAGTGCCATGGACTATGGCCACATGTAGGCAACCAATGCAGAACACACACACGGCAGTGGAGGTCTGATTTAAGGGGATACATACACATGCACATGCACACCTCCTAACACATAGACACACTCAAGGGCACACACACACACACCACTTCTGAGTGCAGCGCCAACCAACACCTACCTGGCACGGGCACTGTCCCATCATGCACCAAGCACCTGTAGTGCTCCAGCTGGTATGGTTGTCTCTGCTGCGTGTCCACATACCTGTGGTGGCACTTTTCACCATCTCGTGCGAAGTCTGTTCTGGCTGTCAGGTGCCAAACGATTGATGCCCACATCTGTCCATGTGGAAGGTCCCCCTCACTAACCTCCACAAACAGCCTCCTGTGCCACTGCTACACAAGGTCCACCAGATTGGCAGTCTCTACATCACCCCACCTCCTGTCCCTGTGGACAACTGTCCACTGTCTCCTCCATGCAGACATGACAGGTATAGCCTTACTTGGCACATCCCTAGCACTACAGTGGAACACCCTGCAGCTGTCCCTGTAATAGCGCCAATCACCATGTGTAGTGCCGCACTGTTGTGTGCTATGCTGCGCTATTGAAATAGCACTTCACAACTTGGAAGTGCACAATTCATGCATGCATGACCCCGCCATGACCCCAGTAATGGCTCCAAGGACGTGCCCTGTAGTGCCGCACTACCGCGATAGCGCCATGCAGGTGTATTGTGCATGCGCATAGCACAATGTCACCATGCATGCACGATGGCTGTGCAATTCCCCTTAGCATGACACTAATGCTACAGTGCAGTGTTACATACCAGCATATTAACCCGGCACTAACCATTTGCCCAGCACCATCTATTTGCCAGGCACTAACTGTTGAGGTATTCAAAGGCTGTATGTAAATGAGGCTACTTGTGCATGCGCTGGGCAAAGACAGTAATTAGCATATCATTCATGCCTCATTTGCATGCTCAACAGGCTGGATTGCCTGTCCATGCTATTTAGGGGCAAACAGTGCTCCACCTGTGGTGCCAATAGGAACTGCAGGGCAGCGGCTGAAGGTGGATGTAAACACTGTGTGCAGGGTGTCCCAGGAGATACAAACTGAAAATGCAGGTATGTACAGCACTCAGGCCAGTTTGCCATTCTGACAGCCAGCACATGGGACAGGGTGGTGGGATTACGCATGCAGGAGTGCTAACCGGACTATAGCTGTGCTGTCCATGTCAGTACATGCACACAGCACTGTAGGCCATCATGAAGCAGGACAGCAGCACAGGCAACACTGTCACAGTCTGCACAGTACACACTGGTACTGCCATGTGGCATTGTGAGGGTTCCCCTGACACCACGCAGTGTGACATGGCTGCATGCATCATGGAAACAGCACTGCTGCAGCAGGGTGTGTGCAGGCTGGGGCAGTGGTGGAACCAGTGTCCATTTGGCCCCACTGTTGCTGTCAGGCATGCAACAGCACTGCACTGTATGGGACAATGAACTGTCAACTACCATGGTGGGAGTACCGCGGCTGCTGGCAGGTGGCATGCACAACTGTGCTGTGGGATGTCAGGGCACCATGCCTCTGTCACAGGAGTGGGTCCAACATGGTGAGCACGGTGTGTGGTACACATACTATGGCAGTGCTGGGGGGCCACAGCTGGGTTATGTATGTGTCACAGGCCGTGTGTCATGCCATGGGGACTGGTCACATGACCACGCACATGGTACCATGTCCCCTGCAGAGTGCACCTGACCATGATGACTGACACATTGCCAACATGGGGAAACTGCATTATGCACAGATATGGCCACTGTGTGCTGTGTAACACACACACAGTGGTATGGATGCATGGCAGCACGTGTGCTCACCACCACACATGCGCATGTTATGTGCCAGCAATGCAGTGTGGCACACAGGCACACTATTACCATGTCTGAGCTGTGTGTTACACTGTGTGCCCAGACTGCACCATGCCTGAGGCATGCAGAGCCTGCCACTGTATGCTATGTGTGTATGGTGCCATGGTCAACAGGTACAGCAATGGTCATGCACACATTGTACACCTCTGTGTCTAACCACTACCATTTCCTCTGTCCCACACAGGTGATGCTGCCAGGCAGGAGTGTCTGCATGTGCACAGATTCACAGGAGATGAGCTGAGGGCACTGGTACATGCCTTCAAGGAGAGGGAACTGGTGATGAGGCACAACAAGGCCACCAATGCCATCATCCATCGTATGTGGGAGGAGATAGCAGTGGAGATTAATGCAGTGAGTGGTCATGGACGCCGCACAGATGCATGCGAAAGCGCTGGAATGACCTACTGTGATGGGCAAGGGAGAAGGAGGCACAGAGCATACAGGAATGGCTGTGGATAGGTGGAGGGCCACAGACCCTGGAGCAGCATGACTGGGACTTGATCCTGGTGTTGGTTGTCTCGAACCCTGAGGCCAGTGGTGGTGGTGGTGGAGGGGGTTGAAGGAGGTGGGTGTGAGAAGCAGCTGACACCACCTAGGGCAGGTATGTACACGGCATGTCAACAACAGTTCCTGCATGACACCTATGGGTGGTGTGGGATACCATCCCACTGTCATGGCCCAGTGGCACATGCCAGACACACACACATGGGCAGGTCGAGGTGTGTTTGTGGTGCATGTACGGCACATCAGTGTGAATGTGTTGGCAGTGCACAGCAGGTACCGGTGTACAGTTGTATCATTCTGTGTGTGCCATGGTTGGGAGTGTGTGTACAGGGGCTGCATCATCATAACACAGACAGCACTGTGGGAGTGCAGGGCATTCTTCAGGATCAACACTGTTGTGTGTCGCATGTCATAGTGGTGGATTCAGCATACAGTGTGCTGTACAGTTCTCTGACACTGTTCTATTTTCTCAACAATGCAGGGTAGACATCCAGCCATGGGAAGAGAGGAGCATTGCCCAGTGGTTCTGGAGGCTGAGGAGGATGCTACACAGGTGTTACCGTCAACATCTTGCATGGGGACCAACCGTGGACCATCTGTGGCAGAGCACTAGCGGGTGGCATGTGGCCATGGTACATGTCTGCCAATGGGCAAAATAGTGGCCTATGATGATAATGATGAGGAAGATGATGACATGGATGCAGCATATGGCCTTGAGGATGCACAGGTCAAGGACCTCATTTGTGGACCAGTGGTGACCTTCACAGTGACCAGTGACCGTGGTTGGGGGACTCAGTGACTGAGGATGACCTGCTGGTGCACAGCACTGTGGGCAGGAGTGGCGGGATGGGACCTGCAGGGGCTACACACATGGCTGCATTGTGGGAGGAGGGTGCACAGGCACATGGTGTCAGAGCACAGCTGCAGGATGTTGGGCATGCAGGTGACCAGCATGCACCGTTGGACATGCGCTGCCAGCTACAGGGTGCAGTGCAGGCCCTGCAACAAGCACTACCCCCTGCCACCACCTCCTGCACTCAACATAGCCATCCACCATCCACACCTACGTGACACGCAGTACGCAGTGCTCTTATAACCACATCACAGGTGCACAGTTCCATTGTGTGTTGCACCAGGGGGTTGCACAGTCTACACTGTTCTGTACTGTACTGGGTATGCACACATATTAAAGGTGCTGTACATGAATTGTTGTTTGTCTGTGCTGTGTTCACTCACCTTCCCATCCAGGCTAGTGTTTCCATGATGCCTCTCCTATGCTCTAGGGCCCTGCGTGCCATTCAAGGATCTCTCCTCTCGAGTTGTTCTACTATCCCCCTGACCTCTGGCTCTGGGTCACTGTCTGACTGTTCCTCAGGTTCAGGTGCATGTATACCATAATTTAGCACCATGTTGTGTAGCATGCAACGTGCTAGGAATATATGGCATACCTTCTGAGGCCTGTACTATAGGGCACTGCCCAAACAGTCTAGGCAGCAGAACTGCATCTTTAGCATGCCAAAGTCCCTCTCAATGATGTTCATGATTGCAGCATGTGCCTCATTGTACCTCTCCTCAGCCTCTATGACTGGCCGGGGTACTGGTGTGAGCAGCCAGGGTCTCAGAGGATAGACACTGTCCCCATGAAAAGATGCATACATGTTAGCTGCACTGTCCTGCTGTCTAGGCATTGCACATGTATCTCACTTGTTTTGCTGTCCCATTGCCCCATGCTCCAACATCCACCCTTTCTATCCCTGCTTGGCCCCATTCTTACTTTGGTGTTTGCATATCATGGTTGCAGATACTCACCAACAAGATGCCCACTGGGTATCATGCCCTCCTCAAAGGCATGGCACAGACTTGATTGGTGCCATATGAAGGCATTGAGGGCATTGCTGGGGTACTGTGTGAAGGCATTGCTGATGCACCCTGTCGCACTGCACACCACCTGGCAACTGATGGAGTGATACCCCTTCCTGTTGACATTTATGTCACTGGCATCCACAGGTGGTGCGTGGATGGCAACATGGGTGCAGTCAATGGTACCAAGTATTGCTGGTAGGTGCACAACTCGATAGAATTGTTGCATGGTTTCTCTGCTCTCAGCTGCCATGCTGGGGAATACTATGAATTTGGCAGCATGCAGCAGGAAACCATCTAGGAACTGGGTAAGGATGCACAAGGTGGTGGGCTGCGATGCCTCAATGGTGTCTCCCACTGGAGTTTAGAACATCCCAGTGTCTAGAAAAAACATCACTGCCATCACCTTCTCCTCCTCCACTGACATGGCATGGCTGCATCTGCTGTTGGGCTGCAGCTGCTCATGTAGGAGTTCACATATCAGCCTCAACATTCCCCTGTTCATCCTGTACCAGCCAGTGATGTGCTCATCAGTCAGGGTCTCAAAGGAGACTCTGGGCCAGTACCACATGTGTGCAGCATATCTTCTTCTTGGCCTGCATTGTGGGCCGAGTTGTGCCTGGTCCCTCTCTTCCTCCTCCACTACTTCCTGTATTAGGTGCATCATCATTGCATTATTAAACAGTACCATTGTGGCTTTCTGCTCTGGCCACTGCCCCCTATGTGGATTGCCCTGGGATAAGACCTGCCTTTTATAGGCGTTATGTAGCGCTGAGCTATGTGTTGTGCAAAGTGGTCTTGCATGGCACTATACCTTTGACTATCCCATTGTGCCTGTATGCACATTCCACCCCTCACTTTGCCCCTTGCATACATTAAGTTTTTGCACCGGTGCAATTTCATGTTTTGAATATTGCGGAACTGCGCTAACCTGGCACTATTCTGGTGCAATCTGTTTGAATGCGGTGCAGACCTTTGAATATCTCCCCCTAAATACCTTAAAAGAAAATTATATCATGATTACTGACCCTGTAGACATGGCCAGTATTTTCAAAACTTATTTTTGCTCTATTTATAACAGTTCCATCATACAATACGGCCAACAGATCCAAACACAGAACAAGGAGAGCATGAAATCACAATAGATGAAATCATTCATAAAATTACAAAACTCAAAACTTATAGTGCGGCAGGCCTACACAATATCATCCCTGCTATGTTACAACTGATGAAAAAAACTATTTCTGTACCTTTCAAATTGTTATTTGAAAAATCGTTAAACACAGAAGTACCTAGTGACTGGAAAATAGCCAAAGTAACTCCAATACACAAAAAAGGTGATAAAATAAGTCAAACTACAGACTTATAAGTCTTATCCCAGTACCATGTAAAATACATGAATCTATCATCAAAGACAAAATGCAAAATCATTGAGGCAATAATCCTATCTTTGATGTAAATCAGCAGGAGTTTAGACGAGGGTGTTTCTGTACAATTAACTGAGTCAGTTTTTATGAAAATGTCAGTAGACAAATGGATAAAGGGAAAACTATGATGTGATACTATTGGATTTTAGTAAAGCATTTGATTCTGTTCCCCACTGGGCAGTTGGGGAGACATTACATAAACATGACATAGACAAACACATTATTAATGAGATACAAAACTGGATATATAGTAGATCCCAAAAAGTAACAATTAAGGGGTACCTATAGATTGAAAGTAAGGTTACCAGTGACATGCCACAGGAATCGGTGCTTGACCCGGTCATATTCTGATTTTTGTCTGCAGATATGGATGACAATATACATAACAATATCATCAAGTATGCAGATGATGTGAAAAGAGGCAGTGTATGTAACACAAAAGCTCAAAGCGTACTAATACAGAAAGACCTGGATACTATAGTAAGTTGGGCAGAAGATTGGGGAATGTCATTAAATAATGACAAATGTTGTGTATTGCTTACTTACTTGTATGACTTTACTTACTTGGTATGAAAGAATTGAAGAAGGCCAGAGCCCATCGAGACTGTTCTCCACACTATGTGGGACATTATTTATCTATTATCCCTCAACCAAACATCTAATTTGTTTGTAAAGACAGTGGCACTAGTTGCCTCTACCAATTCTTGTGGCAAGGTGTTCCATACAATGGATGCTCTTATTGGAAAAAAGTTTCCCCTTTTGCTGGTTTTATAAGTTTTTACTTCAAGCTGTTTATTATGCAGTCTCGGAACATGTCTCCTTTTGGAGAGTATTAGACCACATTTTCCCATTAAATCTGGTGAATTTATTAAATTAAAAACCATAAGCATATCACCTCTTAATCTTCTAGTTTGAAGAGAGAAGAGACCAGTAGCTTTTCATCTGTTCTGATAATCCAAGTTTGTTAATCTTGGAATCATTCTAGTTACTCTCCTTTGAACCTGTTCAAGAATTGCTATGTCTTTTTTGGGGTTTGGATTCCAGAAAGGGGAGCCATAGTCTAGATACAGTCTAATGTATGCTCTATACAATGGAATAAGGCATTGCTCAGTGCAATTAACAAAAGTGCATTTTATTTGCCTCAAAAGTCTGTTGGTCATGCAAGCAGTTCTAACACAGTGATCATTTGATGCAAGTTTATTGTTAACATATATCCCTAAATCTTTTTCACAATTTGATGAGTGAAGTGGTAGTCCATTTATATATCGTTTTTGGATTATTTACACCAAAATGCACTACTAAACATTTGCCTTGATTAAACTGCATATGATTTTCATTTGCCCAAAGTGTAAATTTTTCCAAATCCTTCTTTAATGCAGAAATATTTTCTTGATTATTAACCTTGCCCCCCAATTTAGTATCGTCTGCAAATTTAACTATGAAGTTATTTGGCCCTGTTTGTAAATCACTGATAAAGAAATTAAACAATGTTGGCCCCAAGACGACCCCTGTGGTACACCACTTGTCACACTACCCAAATCAGACAAGATATCATTAATTCTGACTCTCTGAGAATGATTTGTCAACCAGTTTAAAGTCCAGTTGACAATATCAGGTGACAAACCTAGACTGTGCATTTTAGTAATGAGTTTTTCATGTGAGACTTTATCGAAAGCTCTACTAAAGTCCAAAATAATTACACCAGTAGAGATACCCACATCTAGTAGAGTACTTATATTATTGTAAAAAGATATCAGATTGGTGGTGCAGGAATACTTGGGAGTAAACCCATGCTGATTTGAATCATAAATTCCTAATTTTTTACAATCTTGATCTATTAGAGACTTCATTACTCGTTCCATTAATTTACCAGCCACTGAGGTGGCTCATTGGATGATAATTTTGCACAGAACCTCTATTGCCTTTTTTAAATATGGGAGTAACTACTGCTGAATGCCAATCATTTGGTACAATGCTTTCTTGTAAGGATTTGTTGAAGATAATTGACAACCTTATAGAAATATTTATAGAGGTTTCGATCAGAAGCCATGGATGAATACCATCTGGGCCCAGACTAGTATTTTTTTTAGTTTTTTGATAGCCCGTATAATGTCAGTTGGATAGAACCTATAATAATCTACATGGTGAACTTTAAATGTACTAATAGGTGATTACACATGGGAAGAAAAAACCTAGAAAAAAATATAAATTAAATAATTATATATTACAAGCCAAAATAACAGAAAGAGATCTAGGTGTACTTACAGACAATGAACTAAATTTTAAGGACCACTGTGCTATTGTTGTCTCAAAAGCAAATAGAACATCTGGAGCAATAAAAAATAATATAAAAAGTAGGTCTGCTGAGGTAATGATGCCACTATATCTGTCCTACGTCAGACTGGTATTAGATTACTGTAATCAGATTTGGAGTCCATTTATGACAAAAGAAGTGAATAGATTAGAAAAGGTACATTGCAGATATACGAAACTGATAAAAAATCTACACCATGAAGCAAATTTAATGAGATTAGAGACTCTGGGATTACACAACTTGGAAACAAGAAGAAAGAGAGGAGATCTTCTACTCTAGTATGATATAATGAATAGCCCAATCATGATAAATGAATTAAATATACAAATAAAAAATATCAACTCGGTTACAAGGGGGTGTCCATTACAAGTCACAAAGACAGTTTTAAAAGAAATTTGGATAAATACATAAATCAAAATGGAAATATGATATACTACAGTTTAACATAAGGGCACTACATTTGGGCTTTTGCTTTCTTAGCCCCTGTATACATTAAGTGACATTTCTAGTGTGAGACTTTTGGGGGAGGGAATTTTTGGAATATTTGAATTTTCTCTTGTTGGGTTTTCGGGATAATGAGGTTTGGCATTAAAAAAGATTTATAAGCCTGGGCAGGTAGATTTTGGGTTATTCCTAATCTGCTGTTTTTTTATTCAGATCTAATGGGAAGTTCAACTGTTTGTTCATTAAGGAGGAGGAGCATACTAAGCTCTGGAGGATGAGGGTGGGAAGTTTTTTTTCGGCTGCACATCCATCAGCTAAGTAGGTAGGGATGGCTGTATTATTAAGGGAGGAACTCCTATTCCACCTGACACAGTTGCAGATGAACCTGTGAGGTAGATATGTGGCAGCTTCAGGTACTCTAAAGAGTATCCAGGTTCATCTGCTTTCAGTCTGTAGCATCCCCCCTCATGATTTTTTTTGACAATTGCTTGCTTTTTTTGGCTCAACTTCCAGAAGGCCAGTTGATATGCACTGGGGACTGGAACTGTGTAGCGTATCCTCATCTAGACAGAGCTCCAGACCCCCAGAAAAGGGAAGGCAGTCAGTCTCAATTATGAACCCTGATTTCCGAAGAAGGTTTGGTTGACCCCTGGTGTCAACAATATCTGGATACCAGGGATTACTCTTTTTATTCCCAGCCTCAAATTCATATGCCTGCTTAGACTGCATTTATGTACAACAAAAATGGATATCAATGTTTAAGTTGATAAATATCCATCCAATTTCAGTTTCAGATCATTCTTTATTAGTTGGCAAATTAGAAGTGGCTCCCATACAGAAAGTTGGACTATGGCACCTTAATGTGGGATTGTCTCATTCTTTTTAATTGAATATACTTTATTGAAAATTTCCAAGTATAACAAACTATCAAACAATAACGAATCATAAAAAAAGGACACCAAAACATCTCCCACCGTCCCCCCAAACCCACAAAAAAGGAAAAGAACACAGTGCATCATGTGTCAGATGATAGTGTGCTAAACATAAACAAGCTGTAATATTGCAAAACAGATTGTCACAGTAATAAAGAGAAAAATGAGAGGAGGATTAAAAAGAAAGCTAAGAAAGACATTGGGGTGATCTAATGAAGCAGTTAAACATCACATAATATTACAATGATATTAATGTGTGGAATGGCCCTCATTGATGTATAAACTGGTCTTTGGACCCTTGAGCAACTGCAATTTGCTTTACAACCATCAGGGCTTGAAAAATGTCCTGATGCCACTCCTTGTAACTGGGAATGGCATCATCCAGCTAATGATGTAAGAGAATAAGCTTAGCTGAGCCAGCTGTTAAAGCCATATATACTTTCCGATGACCGATCAGGTCCTCTGGGTAGATCTCCACTACACAAATCTCAGGGGTTAAAATCTCACTGAGCCCCAATAAGGGATCAAGAGAAGATTTTATTGAGCTCCATAGGGGAGCAGCTTTAAAGCAAGCCCAAAGCAGGTGTTCAAGGCTACCATCCTCCAATCCACATCTATTACAAAGCAGCGTAGGAAGCTGTCCCATTTTAAAGAGCCGCAAAGAGGTATAATAAACATTTTGCAGAATCTGGAATTGCATCAGTCTATACCTATCCTGCTTAATCAATGTGTGTAGTCGCCACCACATGGTCTGCCATATCTTAAAGTCTGTCAGCAGGTTCAAAGTTTGTTGCCAATCATAACAAAAACCCATAATGGAAGTAGGATCTGCTTTTTGGAAAATAAAAAATATAATCTCAAGACAGGATAGTGCTGTTGAACTAAAGAGACAAGATTGGGAATATTGAAATGGTCCTGAAAAGACCAAGGGGGGGCCCAAAAAGTTAGGTACAGTAGTAGCCACAGACATGGTCAAATATTTCCAGATATTTTGTTAAATTTCTAGAGTTTCTCTCTGCTGCTTCTACTGTGGAAATGTAAAAAGCAGGAGATTTCTCTAGAAATATCACAGAAATGTCAGGAAATACCTGACCATGTCTTTGGATATGACTGTAGCAGCACCCTTTAGTCGAAAATATTTTAAATCAAAGAGATGGGTTAATGAATATCAAGCTCTGAAGTCTTCTAATGTGAAAAAAGCTACCTTCCACTAGCAGGTCAACAATAGTGGCCCCCTGAAGTTGTGGATAAAAAACAGATGGAATTGGACAACATGCAATGACACAATTAGGATTACATATAATTGATTGCTGTCACTGGGCCTGTGTTCAGGATACACATTTTCAGGCAGACCACAAGTCAGGTATAAAAGAAATGCATAGTTGCGTTTATCATTTTATTTTCATCAAGTAAAATATACAGAAAATCAGAAAAATTGGTTAGACAAAATAAATCAGATGACAACTGCTTTGCTTCAGCAGTGTCCAAGGCTTTTTCTTCAACCTGTGATAGCACACACTACCAGGAGGTCTTTCACCTTCCTCAGTCTCAGTCAAAAAAAATCACTAACCCTTTTCAGATTGTTGTAGTCTCTCTGGAAATTAGGAAAATTCCATTCATCAGATAACATAAAAGTAGCCACTAGGGCCATTGTTGCTCCACAGATAACAGCTCAAATGGCAGCTGCAGACTTGTTTACAGCATTGGGAAAGGTCAGAACTGAGGTCAGAACATTCTGTACTTTTCTGCAGGGACATTCTGTCTACTGTAAAAGACATACTAGCAGTTTTATACATAATAATATGGGGCAGCAGGGAAACTTCTGAAAAACACAGACACAAGCTTTTGCTATTCCCATATCAAAACAGTTTTGTTTCAGCCAGCCAAGCAGAATGTTGAACGTTATACAACATGTATTAACTGTTTGGGACATGGTTCTAACTTATCCCAGGGGTGTCCACTATGACAAGGGTCACCCTGTCACACATCCCCCCACATAAGATAGCAACCATCCTATGGTTGTCCAAATCTTAACTCAGACCCTGGAAGGGTGTTTGAGCTTCTGCTCACCTTCACCTGCAGCTTTGTCTCAGGGTCCCTTTCAGAAAAACATTTGTAAAGTATCTTTTTCATAACAATACAAATACCTTGAGACATTTTACAAGTTTACTACATTAGTAAACTGCAAAACATTACATATACCAGGAGAAAGAACTATCAACATTAGTTTTATATGATCCTCTGACTTTCCCTGACCAGATAAATTTAAACATCTGGACTGTCCAGCAGTCAGAAGAACTGTGTTTGGGGGGAGAACTACCTTGCTCAGTCCCCACTTAGACATTAAAAGGTAGGTTCATAACATACCATGCTGTATGCCTAACAGCCAGTTTCTAACATCTGGGTTTATGTATCTTATACACTTCTAGTAGTGTTGGCTACCACCTTGGCCTTCTTTTCCATGTGGGGGTCTCCCCCTCTTCCAAGGGTGCCACCTCTTGTTTTTCCACCCTCTGGGTTACCCCTCCCACATTCCTTCCAGGTACATCTACCTGCTTGCCTTACAACAGGTCTTGTAGTATGATGCTACCTGCCTGTACATGCCTGGCTGATAGAAATACGGGGTTACTCTAGCCAATAACTTCCCATGGCTCAGATGCCCTGAGTGACTGGAGTGCACATTCTCCATCACCTTTTTTCTATATGCCATGGGCACCACTACCTGGGCATCCACTTGCTTCATTTGGGGGTTGGGCCTTATATGATATAGAACTTCCTTCCTTAGTTCATACCATCATAACCTGTCCCCCCACACTACCATTAACTTGTCTCCCATCCTTGATTTTTAAATACTCTCTTAACTGGGTTACTTCAGGTTACCCTACCTGCACTGTTCCCTAGTCAACATCAGGAAAACAGTCAACATTTATGGGAGGAGATTCAAAACATGCAAAGTCTCTTCAGCCAAAATTATTTCTTCTATCTTGCTTGAAGTCTTCTCCCCCAGTAATACATTGCCAGTCAAAGTCTTACCTGAGGTCTCTTCTTCTTGTTTGCTGTCCTCCACCAAATAACAGCCCAGAAAAATGGGCAACAATGGGATGTCCCCCAGTGTTGGTGACAAATGCACTGTCAGGGGTCCTCTTCCTCCTCCTGAACCCATGGGTCCTCCTTCACCGATTCTTCCTCAACATTGTCTGAGTGGAACCTCTCAAGTAGCTCCTGGCATCTGCACTCCACCACTCTCTGGTATTGATCAGCCTCTGGCCATCTCCCACTCATCCAGTGAAGAAGACCTATCAGGGTCTCCATTTGGCCATCTGATCCATCTCAGCCCATCCATGGTGCCTTGCCCAGGCCATCATCTCTATCAGATGCTGTCCTCATCTCACCTGGTGCCATGCACCTCTGCCACGTATCCTAGGTACGAGGTCTGGCACCAACTGACTGAAATGCCCCGTTTCCTTGGATGTCTGGACAGATCCCACTTGTCACACCATATGTCACTGGGCATGTGTTCAGGATACACAATTTCAGGCAGACCACAAGTCAGGTGCATAAGAAACACATGGTCACATTTATCATTTTATTTTCATCAAGTAAAATATACAGAAAATAAGAAACATTGATTAGATAAAATAAATCAGATGACAACTGCTTTGCTTCAGCAGTGTCCAAGGCTCTTTCTTCAGCCTAACTGTGATAGCACACACTACCAGGAGGTCTTTCACCTTACTTAGTCTCAGTCTTAAAAAAAAACATTAATCCCTTTCATCTTTTTATAATCTCTCTGGGAATTAGGAAAATTCAGTTTATCAGGTAACATAAAATTAGCCACTAGGGGCCACTGTTGCTCCATAGAGAACAGTTCAAATGGCAGCTGCAGGCTTGTTTACAGCACTGGGAAAGGTCAGACCCAAGATCAGAACATTCTGTACTTTTCTGCAGGGACATTCTGTCTGCTGTAAAAGACATCCTAGCAGTTTTACACATAATAATATGGGGCAGCAGGGAAACGTCTTAAAAACACAGCCACAAGCTTTTGCTATTCCCATATCAAAACAGTTTTGTTTCAGACAGCCAAGCAGCATGTTGGACACTATACAAAACATATTAACTGCTTGGGACATGGTTCCAACTTCTCCCAGGGGCATCCACTATGACAGGGGTTACCCTGTCACAGTTGAGAGAGTGCTTTCGTCCAGTCAGTCCCCATGTGGAGACAGAACTGCCAAAGGGCCTTCAGGGACCACAAGATAGGGGTAGATTTTAAACTGGAAGAAAGGGAAGTCTGCTTTAGGAATAAAAGGCTCTTAAGCTGAATGCCAACTAATTGGCAAAAGCTCTTTTCGATCCAGAGCCAGAGGGGAACATAAGTATCTTCCAACAAGTCAGACCAATCCTGGCCCCATCTCAGGAGCTGGCTACCATGCAAAGCACAGTAGGAAAGAAAAAAACTTCAGAAGACATAGCCCACCACTATCTTTAGGCACTGTATGTTTGAAATATGTTCAGCAGATGGCTTTACCCTTCCACAGAAAGTACTTTATTAGCTGTTGTAGACAGGAAAACCAAATTTTCAGGAGATAAGAATATATCATATTCAGAGGATACAGAATACAGGAAGCAGGTTCATTTTAACAATACTAATACGCTCCATAATGAAATGGGTAAAGATGTACAGTGCTGTAAATCTAACTTGATCTGCTGAATTAGGGGGACCAAGTTTTCCTTAAGTAGAGCCAAATGAGACTGAGCAAGGTAAATACCTAACTAGCTTAGATCTTTTGGTTCCCAGATCAGACCCATATTTAGTATCTCCTGTTTTGGGACATAATTACTTAAGGGGAAAACCTCAGTTTTATCTAAGTTAAGTTTGTATCCAGAAACAAGGGAAAAATGGTTGACTTCACACAGGACTGCTGGAACATTGGTGGAGGGCTCCAGGATATGTAGAAGAAGATCATTGGTGTAAGCAGAAATCTTAAATCAGGAGCCCCCCACCTCTATACCTTGTATTAGTGGGTTGTTTTGACTGTACTGAATCAGTGGTTCGAGGTATAAATTGAAAAGAAAGGGAGATAAGGGGCAACCCTGCTGGTTCCCCCTATGTAATGTGAACAGGGAAGATAGGACATTATTAGCCCTGACTTTAGCTGTGGGATTACTGTACAGTACTTTAAGCCAGGAGATAAATTCTGAAGGAAATCCAAATTTGTCTAAAACTAAAAATAAATAGGGCCAGAAGACCCAGTCAAAAGTTTTTTCTGCATCTAGGGAGACTTAGACCACAGGGGTCATGCTTTCCCTGGATGCAGAAATAATATAATGAAGCTTCCAAAGGTGATCACTTGAGAAGTGCTGGACATAAAGCCCACCTGCACAGGTCTGATCAGCCTGTCCTACACAGATTGCAATCAGATGGGTAAAACCTTAGCTTTTTAAATCAGTATTGAGTAATGAGATAGGTCTGTATTAATTGGGATAGAGACTGTCCTTCCCTGGTTTCTTAATTAGAGTAATCCAGGCCTAGGCCATAGAATCGTCAGAGATTCAGGCATCTAAAAGATAAATCTGCAGCTGAGTTAAAAAGGGGGTTAGTTCTATAATAAAAGCTTTATAAAAATTGTTTGTGAATCCATCAGTCCCAGAGGATTTGTCCAACGGGAGCTGTGGGATTGCTCGGCTCACCTCCGATTCTGTCACTGGATATCTGAAAAGATCCTGTTGGTCAGAGGTCAGCGTCAGCAGTTGAACTTGTGCCAGGTATGCACTAATCTGCTCTGGGAAGACTGCCTCACCCAGGCCAAAACTGTACAAAGAATTATAGTATATGCAGAAGACATCCACAGTTGCCCTGGATTGTGTCTCAAAATTATCAGCAGAATTGAGCTGTAGCTTAGGGATACCTTTAGCAGAATCTAATTGCTGGAGTTGGAGGGTGAGTAGTTTCCCAGCTCTCTCCCCAGATTCCAGATCATGGATCCTTGTGCACTTAAGAGCTAGCTCATCCTGTTCTGCCATCGGGTTCACGTATTGAGCATGGAGAGAATTGAGAAGGTGTCACTCTGACTCTGATGTTTTAGAAGATAAGTAATGCTGAAGCCATCTAATTTCCTAAAAAAGTTGCTTGGAGGTAGCGGTTCAAATACATTCCCCTCTAATCCAACATTTTGCTGCCCCCCACAAAATGTCCAAGGTAGAGACTGAAGATTCATTAACCTCGAAGAGGTGCTTAATAATTTCTTAAGGAGTTGTAATAACCTAGAATCTCGAAGAAACTGAGGATTGAAGAGCCATACCTTGTCCTTAAGTATGAGATCTTGGACAGAATGTAGCATGGTAATAGCTGTATGATCTGAAATGACAAGAGGCTGTATTTTATGGGAAACTGAGTTTGCAAGCATTTCACCACTAATGAGGAAGAAGTCTACATAGGAAAAAGTACCGTGGGGAGTAGAATGAAATGTTAATTGTTTAACATCATAATTAATTGTTTAACATCATAATGGAAGATCTGCCAGGGATTGAGCAGGCTGAGAAGATCGCCAACCACCTGAGGGCCCCTCTGCCCTACGGTTGAACTCTTGCATGCAGAGCTAGAGTGATCAAGATCAGACTGAAACACTATGTTCCCATCCCACCAAGAATTATACAGGTTTGGGAACATTGGGCCAGTTGATTCACTAACTCTGCAAAAAACCCAGGCGAATCAATATTGGGACTTATATTGATCTGAGGATAACTTCTGTCAGACCCAATCTCCCATAAATGAAAATAAAATGACCACTCAGATCCCACTATTCCCAGAGAAGTTGGAATGTCAAACGGCGAGCAATCAGTATAGCAAACCCAGCTCTTTCATTGCTGGAGTCAGCACCAAAAACTTGACCCACCCACTCTCTTTGAAAAAGCCCAACATTATCCCTATATTGATGGGTTTCTTGCAGGAAAGCCACATCTGCATGCAGTTTATTTAAATGATGCAGGACCATGTGACATTTTCACCTTTCTTGTGCCCCTTTGATATTCCAGATCACAAACATACAAGCACTAGACATTGTCTGAACTAATCAGAAAACCATATATACAGCATTGGTATGAAATGAGGTAAATAAAGCCAAGAATAAAACAGAATATAACATTACAACCTCATTGTACTAAAGTGATGCCCTGTGACAAAACACTTATCCCACTTCCCACAAAATATTAATATCAGCACAAACTCAAACGTCAGAAAATCCCACCTCCAGCCCTCCAAAAACACCCAAACACCATAACAAAGTAAGAAGCACAGAAGAAAAGTAATAATACAAAAAAAAAACAACTAAACACTGAAAATCCCCCAGTCCTAACAATCAAGCTACACTAAAACCCTGGCTTGTGATGAAAATCATCACCTACTCAAGTAGACTATCACCCTCTGGCCATCTCCACCCCACCCCCTCCCAAACAATAAAACAGCTGTGTTCAGTAAGTATAGAAGAAGAACTAGCCCAATCCTGCACAAGTATTATAAAATATTGTATGAAATCACCATGAACCACATTATTGTATTATACTGGGAGTGGTAAGCTAGAAACCAATATAGATATATATATATATATATATATATATATATATATATATATATATACATGAACAACTAAAATGGAAACTAGCTAGTCTTGCTCAGTATTAAAAATCTACTAAAGGTAAAACTTCACTGTTGCTTAATTTGGACCCAAAATGAATTATAGTGGTGATACTAAAATAAAAGAATCCAGTGAGAGCATGATATCAAAACATTAATTACAGTAGTTAGAAAAGTCCTTCACTGAAGTTCATAGAACACTTCAGAAGTACATTGAACTTCAGACTTCAAGATGTCCATAAGCAAAATAAAGCAGTGGCAGTTTAATCAGTGATGAACTCTGAAGGAAATCTGCCCTGGCTCCACACAATAAATTCATGTAGAAACATAACTGAGGGTATATAAATAATAATAATACTACAGACAAAAAACGTTGATTGGGAGTTCTAAAAGTACCAGTTGACTGTTGGAACCTTGACAGGCTTAGACTAATAGCAGGTAAAGAAAAAAAAAACATCGAGGGGGGAATTCTAAAAGTACCAGTTGACTGCTGAAACCTTGAGAGGCTCAGATTAACAGTAGGCAAAGAAAAAAAAACAGTTCCAGGGTTGACAGTACTTATCTTGAATGGAATACATAAAAGGCCAAGGCCAGAGCACATTCCATGAGTGTCCAGAGCACATTCCATGAGTGTCCAGATGTGTTAGCAAAATGGGACCTAAAAATACAGTACAATATGATCCACAGAGTTGAACATGAGGACAATGAGGCAGATGATGGCTCTGGTAGTCACTAGGTAACAACTCTGTTGGAACTAATCTCCATAAATAGAGCTGATCAGAATGTAATTAAATAAATAGTCCATGAATGAACTGTAGCCTCTAATATAACAATCACACACGGGAGCAGACTTCAACAGAGAGTTATGTTCATACACTGCTGCAAATCAAAACAAAATGATGAAGGAGTGCTGTCACACACTTAAAATGGACCTGTTACTTCTAGGTTATCAAGAGGTCCCATCCAAAAAAAAAAAGTCAGCATAGTATTTTGCTACAATTCAGACACCGTGACAGAACATCCAGAAAAGATTAATTAGTCCAAGGAGGCTTACCGGTGCCGATACAAGATCTAGCCTTCAAATTATTCCTGAAGAAGTTTGGGAGCAAACTCTTGACCCCTCTGATGATGTTGCAGCCATGTTCCTAATAATAAATGCAGCTAGAAGAAACATGTTCAGAAAACCAAGACCGGAGCACATTTCAAGGAGGTCTCGGGAAGTTGTCCGAAAATACTCCAAATTTGGGAAGCACAACACCAAACATAGTGGTCATTTTAGGAGCGGTGAGGATACTAGTAGCACCAGTAATTAAATGGTTTAAACCACAGTAAAAATAAAATATAATAGGCCGAGCCACTCAGAAAACAATTAAGGAGTATGCTGTATATTGACCATTAACTCCAAAAAAGTGATCAGAAGCTGAGGCATCAAAATCAAACCTTAGCACAACTGTATATCAGTCTATACAATAAAGATTGCTGCCAGTTTAAAAGAACCAATTTCCTCCCTGGTTTCATGAAGTATTATCCTACCAGAGCAAGCAAAGCATTTGTCAGAAACGAGATGCAGTAACAGAACAGCCGATGAAAGTGAAATATTCATATAAGGCTCACCAGTACTGGTCCATAATCTGGCATTCATCACTTCCTGAAAAGGTTCAGAAAAAGTTTCCTAACCTCCTCGGATGCTTTTTTAGCTGTATCAAACAAGATCCAAGGATCCTGATACTAGACTGGAGGATGGGTAGGCTACTGCATGTGAAAACCTCTTGCATGTGTTCTTCACCTCTATAACACTTACGCTCTCTGCCTTGTGGTCCTCCTGTATAATTGCCATTCTGGACCTCTTTTCTGCTAAGTTCTTCCTCTGGTCCTCCTCTGGGCTATGAGCCCCTATCCCTTCAGTCTGGTTCCTTGAAACTCCCCCCTCCAGCCCACCATAGTCCATTCATCCCTCCCCTCTCTCCCCCTTCTCTCTTTCCAGTGGCCTCCCCTTTTCTTCTACTTCTAATATCTCTGGTATTTTATCCCACTCCCTTTTTTCCTTTCCTCCCTCTCTCCTGGACAGCACTTATTCCTATCTGTTTACTCCCATATGTGTTTGTTCTGTCTCCTTCAGTTTTAGCACTCCCCTGTTAGGTGTTAGGTATTACCTAGTATGAAGTTCATTGTATCTTAATTATTGCAACACCTGCGACTTCAACTCTAGCATTAGCAGTCCCTTGTTAGGTGTTTCCATTAATGAAGTTCATTGTATCATAATTATTATAATTCCTGTGTCTGTATCCCTTTACATGTAACCTTCCTGTAATAGTAACTGCCCTGTTGTGTTTTTACACGTTGTTCCTCCAGGACCTCCTTGCAAATGAGATTTTTTCAATGGTGTTTTCCTGGTAAAATAAAATTGAATTGAAATGAATTGGAAATGAATTGCTGCTGCAAACAAACTTGGTGACAATGGGGTGGAAGGTGGACCATCATTGTCGGACGATAGCGCGCAGGTCCTGCACAACTTGGAGATGAGCTCCCTCCCATGTAACTTCATGGAGCTCTCTCACTTTACTTAATAGGTGCTGTTTAGCCAAACAATTTAAAAACTTGAAGATGAAGGGTCTAGGTGGTGATACTTCTGGGGGCATTGGTCTGAGAGAGTGGTGCGCCCCCTTGATAATAAAGCAGGGCCCATTGGGAGAATGTCCTGCTAGTTTGTCCATTAATTTCTGGGTGAAGAGCATTGGATTATTCCCCGCTGCCTTTTCTGGGAGCCCGATCACCAGCAAATTATTTCTCTGGCTCCTCTCTTTCAGATCTTCGAGTCTCACCTCCAGTTGGGTAGATTTTTGCCGCAAAGTCACTAATTCGGGCTCCAGGCAATCATGCCAATTCTCTAAAGAGCTGGTCCGAGCTTTGTTGTCTCCAATGCACCTGGCGAGCCCTTTCATGGATACTCTCATCACTTTAAGATCTTCCTTGAGCCCAGTAAACACATCTTTGAACGGCTTGAACTCTTGTAGAAACTTCTCCTTTGTGAGAGATGATGCCGATGGAGAGGGCCGTGAAGAGGCTACAGGATGTGTTTTGCTACATTTTGCAGCCTTGTCAGGAATTTCAGATGGCATGTGTCAGGGAGGTGCAGGCTTCATTTCTGCCTCCATTGTCAACATTAAACCATCAAAACATGCAACAGCAGGTAACAGAAAGCACTGAGTACAATATTTGCTGAGTTTGAGCAGGAAATTTAGGTGAACATTTGATAATTTCAAGGGAGAGGGTAAGAGCAATCTGAGAGTGTAGTTAACTGGAGCAGTGCATCACATGACTCCCAGTGGGACTGCTTCATCACAAGAAGTTTATTTCTCAAATTAAAGAGGTGACCTGGCATTATTTGGATGAAAACATAGGGAAAGGTACCCCCTTGGGGCACTTTTGGGGTGGTCTTAAGGCAGTGATCCATGGACATATAATTCCATATATCTCCTTAAAAAATAAGGAGTATTGAAAGTTACAACATGACTCAGAAACTCAATTATCACAGAAAAGGAGCATCAACAGATGCAGGATCCCCAGTTAGTACTGAGGTTGTGGGATATCAGGGAGGAACTTAATAAATTGGCTCTCCATAGGGTTGAAAACTCCCTTCACTTCACTTCACCAATCAAAAAATGTTATGGGGGGAGACAAAGCGGGTAGGCTTTTGCCTGTGTGGCTATGATGGCAAGAGGCAGAAAGATACATACCTCGCATTATTTCAGACTTTCCTCTGCATGAGACCCATGTTAACCCAAAATTAATAATCTGGGATTTTCTGGACTATTACACTCATTTATATGCTAAAGAACAGGACTCCAATCATGAAGCCCGGGTGGCCAGTTTTTGAGTGGGGTTTCCATTCTCACTCTAACTCAGTCTCAGTGGGAGGGTTTAAAAGCCCCCTTCTTGGAGGCTGAATTACAGGTAGTCGTTCATCCTTTGAAATCTGGCAAGACCCTAGGTCTGGATGGCTTCATTCTGGAATTTTATAAGGTATTCACTTCAGAATTGATCCCTTGTTAACTCAAATTTGTAATTTACTGCATGAACCTGGTGCCTTGCCAGATACATGGAATGAAGATATTACTTCTGTTCTACTGAAACCCAGAAATGACCCAGTGTGGTGCATTAATGTTTACCCTATTTCATTGTTGAATTATGATTTGAAGATCTTCACTAAAGCTATTGGGTTGCGACTGCAGAAGGTAACTTGTTCATCCAGAGCAAACAGAGTTTATTCCCAGAAGACATTTGAAGGATAATGTTTGGAAATTGTTGAACGTCCTCTCAGCATCTCAGGCTTTGCCTTTTGACCATCTGGACTGGCAGTTTCTAATGGCCACATTGTCCAAGTTTCAATTCGGGCAGAATTTCTGTAAATGGCTTTAGAATTTATATACTCAACCACAGGCAAGAGTGCGAGTAAATGGTTTGCTTTCTTCCAGGTTTTGGATAGAACAAGGTACCAGACTGGGATGCCCACTTTCCCCCTTTTTATTTGCACTGATATTAGAGCCATTGGCAGTGCTGATTAGGCAGTCAGAGGAGTACCAGGGTATCACTTTAGCAGATGAGGATCTGAGAGTCTCCTTGTATGCAGACAATACTTTGTTGTATCTAGGAGATCCTTCTCATACTCTTCCAGTGGTCAAGACCATGTTGGCCCAATATGGACAGGTCTTTGGGTTTAAAGTTAATAAAACAGACATGAAGATAGTGTTTTTGGGGTCCTCTTTAGCGGGCTTCACTTACGACACTTGGGGTTTTAAACAGGTATCCCAAGGATTTAGATACTTGGGCATATGGATACCTCAGGAGCTTTTCACTCTCTGTGCCACTAATTACTTTAGGTTTTTGAAGGATGTTCAAAGTGATTGTTTCTGCTGGAAAGAGCGACCATTATCGGTAGTGGGCAAAGTGGAAACATTTCAGATGAATTGCTTATGGATATTGCTAACCACAATTCATTGAACATTATTAATCCCTGGTTTACTCTTACAGCTAAGACTTGGCAGGAGGTTTGTAAGGCCCTCCAGCTAAATCTGGGTATATGTAGTGAGACCACACTTGGTTCTTATTTGGACTTTTCCCCTCTCCACTCTGATCTCAGTTTTCAGCACTGGGCCAGTCTCAGTCTTAGTTGATTGGGGCAATTTTTCGATGAGGAGGTTTTTAAATCCTTTGCTTAACTTAAGGAAGAATTTGGTTTATCCCCAATTGACTTTTTTCGTTACTTACAAGTTCAACATTATTTAATGGAACCCTCAAGGGCAAAAACTCTCAGGCCAGAAGTCAACCCTTTACGAGTTTTTTTTATTATCCGAGTGCACATTCGAAAAC
The DNA here is from genome assembly GCA_016271365.2 of Neoceratodus forsteri. Lineage (NCBI taxonomy): Eukaryota > Metazoa > Chordata > Ceratodontiformes > Ceratodontidae > Neoceratodus > Neoceratodus forsteri. The sequence goes on from CM028138.1 coordinate 204,654,412, forward strand.
AATGAATCTCATTTCTAAGTTGAACAAACAGTTCAGAGATTTGGAACCAGACCATCTTATTGCTTTCAAAATGAGAGGTGGAAGCCAGGATCTCTCTCTTTTGGGGACAGAATGGGCTTGGGTCTGGAAAGGTGTTCACAGTACCACAGCCTCACCATCCTTGTGAGAAATTTGCTGGTGGATAGCATTTAGGTTTTTCCTCACTCGGGCTATAATTAAGCATTATGGACATTTTTGCTCTGATTTATGTTGGTGGGGGTGTGGTTTGGTTGGAAATCACATGCGTATATTTTGGGACTGCCCCCAGACTCAGACATACTGGTGGAAAGTTGCTGAGGCAGTAGGTCAAATGCTGAGTCTAGATATCTCGTTTCAGTTTCAGGTCTGGGTCCTGGGACTGCCTCCTCTGGTAGTGAAGGGTAAAGGGGTCAAATATCTATTTTATATCTTAGTGGCTGCAGCCATAAAGACTTTCATTTAATTATGGCTTACTCCAACAATACCTTTGGAGGAAATGTGGTTTTGCAACTGTCAAGGAATTTTTGTTATGGAATGGGTGACAGCTTTATTAAGGCTACAGAGTGAGCAGTTCCATAGTAGATGGCTGCCTGTCTTCCATTTTCTTGCTGCAAAAGAAAGGCTCAATGTGATGGAGATCCTGGCTCACTATAATTGAAATTGAATTTCCAAGATTGTTTGTAGATGTTAATATTCTTACTGTGGGGGCATTTCACTTTTTCTTTTGTGTGACACAAATAAGGGGCTTATAGTTGGGGGTATTTGAATCTGACTTATTGTCAGTTGATACATTTGTTTTAGAAATATGATGATGCATTTAGATTGTGGACTCAGACATTATTAATATTTGCTTATATCTGGGTTTGCTTTTAAATGGTGAGCCTACATATTTCTTATTGTTAGGTTGTAATACTTGTTGTAAAACTCTGATAAAGATTAATTTCACCAAAAAAGAAACATTCTTATATGCAGTACTGTTGATACACAGATCACAAAAATGTTGTCGAATGACCAAACAGCAAAACCTTTATGTCGACCGCTTTTGCGATCAGCGTAAAGAGGTTCACTGCCTACCATGTTTTCTTCAGGGGGCTTTACCCCCAGAACCCCCCATGCAGGAGGGCTGTGCCCCTGCACCCCCCACTAAATATAATCAACTCTGAGTCAGAGCTGATTTGGGGAGGGGGTGCAAGACCACCCAAAAACAATGACAGGGTCTAGCACCGACACTACAGCGAACTCGCATTGTAGTCGCTGTAGTGCTGGTTGATGTCCAAGTTTTGACGTCGGTGTGGTATACCATCTTTTAAATGCATATATTCATATTTATGGTCTAAATTTTGAGTCATTAAAAGATTTTAGTGGAATTTGATCAAGGAAAACCACGTTGTTTTGTCTACTTATTATTATTAATATTAATATTAGAATACGTCACATATCATAGATAAAATAGTCATATACATAAAAACAAGAGTGACAGAAGAGTAAAGGAGTTACTGTTGGACAGCCATTGTCAGCTACTGCTGCAAACAATTCGGAATAAATGGAATTTAAATGTTAGCACCTTACCATAGGAAAAAGTTGCATTTGCTATTAGAAATGTGCAGGAAAATTAACTAATGAAGAACTGTAGAAAATCATCTGATTAATTCACACTACGCATAAGCCAAAGGCAATTTTTCAGGGGTTCAAATAGTGTATGATCTTCAAGGATTCTAGTGCTAACTGTTCATAGTCGCTTAATTCTGTATTTACATCAACAATTATTTATTTAGTTAGTTCTTGTTAACTGATTAAGGTGCACTAGGTATACATATGACTAGTTTCAGGCACGACCGGGGAGAGTACATAAGTAGACCTTTACAAAGCACAAAGGATATTATTAACAAAAGATCCAGAGTAGTATATACATAAATAAATTGGATAACATAGGGCATTAACATGAGGACCAGAGGTGCACATTACACAAGTGAAAGATTTACTCGAGTACAAAAACATTATAATGGTGTACAGTAGACCCTTATTGCTCATAGAAACCAGAGGTTCTCAAATGTTGTTCTGCTGCAGTTCAAAAGGTCATGGAATGTGATTATACCCTACTGCAGCAGAACAACATTTTGGAAACTGCAAGAGGTTACATGCACTCATTCGTTTACCTTTACTTGGCAGAAATGGCAGGCTCCACACTCCTGGTGGCAGCAGTAGAAGCAGTCACATCAGAGCCTCACAAAATGCAGGATCAACCAGATATTTTTAGTTAAAAAAAGAAAGTAAATGAGCGATCCCCAAAACAACTCCCTCCCACTTGACAAGAACTACGGACGCCATTTTAATTTTGTTGAAAATCCGTCCCAAACTGGATTGACAGCCAATAGAAGGCTGCTCATTAAACAAGGACACGTCTGCTCCCTAGCAACTATGCACACCACCTAGCTAGGGCTCCTAACTCGAAGAGCATGATGGAGCAACAAACTTTTTTTTTAGTATTTTAAAAATTAAAAAGACTAAAAACCTAATTGGAAATGTGGACTATACACTGTAAGAAATAGCCCAGGGACAACCTCATGCCCAACCAGCCAATTGTGACACCTCTGAGTTCTGATTACCTCAGACCTCTTGAGCTTCACTCTCGAGGTCTGAGGTAATTATTAGAACCCCTCTGTGGCACAATAGGCTGGTTGCACATGGTTGCCCATGCACTATTCTCTCAGTCAGAGCAATCCCACAAATCACTGTCACTCCTCCTCCTCCTCTGTAAACACTCTGTTCATGTATGTAACTACACCTAACTATCCCCTCTCTCCCAAGCAACCTCCCTCTAGCCTCTTCTTTCTCTGCTGGGTCTCCCCCTTGCAGGGTTCTCTGCTCCCCAGCAGGGGAACATTTCCTTGCTCCCCCTTCTCCCTCCTACTCCTCTTCACCCTTCCTCTTCTCCTTCTCCTGCCAGACTCTGTCCCCCTGCAGCACTCACAGCATCCTGGGGGTGTATATCCCTGGCCACCCTCTTCTCCCTCTCCTGCCAGGCCCTGTCTCCCTGCAGGGTTCTCAGCATCCTGGAGTGTATTGTTCTTGGTCTTCCTTCCTCTATCACTCCCCTCTGGCTTGCCACCCCTCTTCACTCCTTCCTCCGCTCCCCCTCTCTCTCCCCACCCCTCCATTCTTCTTCTATTTCTACCTAGCACTTAATATCCACCTCCCTCTTCTCTTTTTCCTGCCAGGCCCTGTCCCCTGCAGGGTTCTCAGCATCCTGGGGGTGTATAGTTCCTGGCCTCCCACCTTCTCCCCCCGGCTTTCCCCATCTCACTCCTCTACAACCCCTATAGTCTGTGGAGGGGTTGTGGGATAACAGATGGACCAGACACCAAACTTCAAGTTCAACACACAATCTCTATGTGATATTTATTCAAAATGCAGTAGATAACCTTCAGCAATGACATATCCCTTCTTCAGTACATCAGTTTATAACAACAGACTATGCAAGTCTTTTCTCTACCCTTAGCCAGCACCTACTGACTCACTGATCTCTGATCTAACCTATCTTTTGAGATTTAGCCTCCTCTATGAGGGCCTTGTTTCCTTGAGTGGCGGGGGTTCAAATAAAAAGCAAACAGGCTAAAGACAAAGAACCTCAGTGCAGAAGCAATGAAACAAGGGTTACCCTCAAAGGCCATCGACAATAAGCCAAGTTTCAAAGAAACACAACATCACACATACTTCCATAATGTACAACATCATGGGAAATATGCAGATCACCCTGATATTTTAGATTGGTTCAGTTTAAAGCAGTTTACATGCATTTTAAATAGCACAACTACTTACATAGAAACGTAGAATCTGATGGCAGATAAGGACCAATTGGCCCACCTAGTCTGCCCATTTCCCTACGTAATGGATATGGTGCAGATCTTTGTTAGCCAACAGCCTACTTCCTCCTATCCCCCACTAGAATTGCCTTATGTCTATCCCATGCATTCTTGAATTCCCTCACTGTTTTTAACTCCCCAATCTCCTCAGGAAGGCTGTTCCATGCATCTACAGCTCTCTCCATGAAAAAATACTTCCTCACATTACCTCTGAGCCTTCCCCCTTCTATCTTCAAGTTGTGCCCCCTTGTTCATGCACATCTCTTTTTCTGAAAGATGCTACCCTCTTGGACTTTGCTGATTCCCTTGAGGGAATTGAACATTTCTATCATGTCCCCCCCTTTCCTTGAGGCTATACATATTAAACTCCTTTAGTCTTTCTTCATATGTCTTCCGGTGCAGACCTTGCATCATTTTAGTTGCCCTCCTCAGGATAGCCTCCACCCTGTCTATGTCTTTGTAGAAATGAGATCTCCAGAACTGCATGCAGTACTCCAGATGGGGTTTCACCAACTGCCTGTACAGAGGGATAACAACTTTCTGTTTTCTACTGGTGATTCCTCTCCCAATGCATCCCAGTATCCCCCCAGCCCACCTTATTGCCTTCTCACATTCCTTGCCCACCTTTAGGTCATCTGATATGACTACCCCCAGGTCCCATTCCCTGTTTGTTGTTGTCGGTATCTCACCCCCCCATTGTGTACTCTTCCCATGGGTTTTTGTTTACCAGGTACATTACTTTGCACTTATTTATGTTGATTCTAAGCTGCCATACATTTAACCATTCCTCCAAACTTGCCAAGTCCCTTCTCATCCTTCCCATCCCACTTTGTGTATCAACCCTGTTGCAGATCTTTGTATCATCTGCAAAGAGACATATGTTTCCTTCCAGTCCCTCTGCAATGTCACTTATAAAGACATTAAAAAGGACCGGACCCTGAACTGAACCCTGCAGTACCCCACTAGTAACCCCCTTTCTTCACTGTGGATTCTGTTTACTATTACCCTTTGTGTCTTGTTGTCCAGCCAGTCTCCTGGCTACAACCCTGGGACCCAGTCCCAGGCTGGATAATTTATTTATTAATCTTTTGTATGGGACTGTGTCAAATCCCCTTGCTAAAGTCTAGGTAGGCCATCTCCACAGCCCCTCCCTGGTCTACTACTTTGGTCACCCAGTCAAAGAAATCAATTAGATTCATCTGACATGACCTTCCTGCAGTTAATCCATGTTGTCTTGGGTCCTGTGCCCCACTGGCCTCTAGGTACTCAACAATTCTTTCCTTCAGAAGTGATTCCATCATTTTCCTTACCAGTGACATCAAACTAACAGGTCTGTAGTTTCCTGCCTCTGTCTTGCTCCCACTTTTGTGAAGGGGAATAGCATCTGCCCTCCTCCAGTCCTCAGGTACTACACCATCCTCCCATGATTTGTTAAAACGGTTAGTCAGTGGTGTTACTAGTTCTCCCCTTAGTTCTTTTAGAATTCTGGGGTGAATCTCATTAGGTCACATTGCTTTATCCACCTTCAGTTTTAGGAGTTCTTTCAGAACCCTTTCGTCTGTGAAAGAACTGATATCAAGCCCCTATCCAGAGTGCTTCTATTGACTGGATTAGGTGCACTCCCCCTCCTCATCCTTTGTGAATACTGAGCAGATGTATTCATTCAGTATCTCTGCTTTTTCAGTGTCCCTCTCTGCCCAACCACCCTCCTCTTTATTCAGCCTCAGTATCCCTGCCTCAGTCTTTCTTTGCTACCTACTGTACCTACAAATGATTTTATCCCCCTTCTTGTCTGAGTTGGCTATCTTTTCCTCAGTTTGGGCCTTTGCTATTCTGACTGCCTTCCCTGCTTTAACTGATACAGTTCTCTGTCCTGCTTCTTCTGTATTTCCTAATACTTTCTGAATGCTACCTTTTTCTCCCTAACATTCCCTGCCACTTCTTTTGACAATTATAGTGTTTTTTCTTTCATTTTGATTTATTTATTTGCTTCACACTAAGGCTTGTTGCCTCTGTGATGGTAGTTTTGATGTTTCCCCATTGTTGCTCTACCTCACCTTCTTGCCTGTTTGCTGGTGCTTTTCTGAGGCACTCTCCCATTTTGACAAAATCAGCCCTCCTGAAGTCCTGTACCTTTACTTTTGTATGGCTTGACTCTATGGCTAAGTTTATCATGAACCACACTGTTTGGTGGTCACTTTTTCCCAGATGGCTACCCACTTCTAGATCTGAGATCCTCTCGCCATCCCCATTTGAGAGAACCAGGTTTAAGACTGCTCCCTCCCTCCCAAGTGGGTTCCAACACTAGCTGTCAGAAGCATGCCCCCTGTAGGGCATCGAGAATATCCCTGCTCTTGAATGTGGCTGCAGCAAAGGTGCTCCAGTTAACATCTGGCATATCCGGGTCCCCCATCAGTAATATCTCCCCTTTCTCTGCCATACTAAGGATGCCTTCTATCATTTCCTTGTCCACTTCCTCCCCCTGAGATGAGGGTCTGTATACAACCCCTGTGCAGATTGTGGTGCCATTTCCAGTCTCCAGGGTGACCCACAGTGCCTCCTCTCCTCCCTGTTTACCCTTTAGTTCCATTGTTTTGATCCCTGCCCTTACATACAGTCCCCTAGTAACTTTTTACCTTTATCAAAAACACCTAGTGCCATGGTATTTTCAACATTTTACAGGTTTTATACACATAAGGTATATACATTAAAGTATTTTATGACATAGTGCCATTGCATACTAAATCCAACAATGAGGAACACAGCATGTTGTTTTATATCAGTTCAGATGTCATAACAATAACTTCCCTATACAAGGACCTGAGAGGGAAAAGGAAAATTAAAGAGGACACTATAGCATAGTCAAGAAAGGGAAGGGGGTGCCCATAGGTGGCCAATCTTATGGACTAGAAATTGTAAAGAATAGATTAGGCTAAGAAATAGAAGAACTGTTGCTATAGATTTAAGAAAAAGACGGTCCTCAAGAGTGGCAGGAGCTCCCTGTCACATATCCCCACCTTAAGAGGGAAGCAATTATTGTAGACTGCTTACCACCTTCCTGTCCCAGGAAGGGATGGAGCTTCTACCCATCCATCTTCGGAAGCTCAGTCCCAGGGTCCCTATTAACTATAAACATTCCATCATAAACATAGTGGATATCATTATTCTTTACTCTAAGGCATTAATGCATTTCTAACAGAGACTAACGCTACTTTCCCATCTCCTTTTAGGGAAAGTCTGTTATATTTTATTGACTGAAAATCTGTATAGCTGTTAAGTCCAGTACCACATAAAGAATTACTCTGGGGTGAGTAATTACCTGCTCCAAGTCCACCAGACATGTCAGTTTTAAGCAAGGGCCCAGTCCTAGGTTCAACTTCTCTACATAAACCCACTATGTCTCTTGATTCATTTCACTTGCTACAGATACAGACACCTGAGTGTAGTTACTCTTGGTGCTACCCCAACACAGGTTCCAATCCCTTTTAAATATGTGTGGTTATTTCAGCTGTTACCATCTAGTACCTTGTGACCTGTGTGAGAGTTTTCCCATTTTCAAAGGGTGCAAATTTTTTCTTTGATGACCTATACCCTTTGGGACACTCTTTCCATGCTCCAGGTACTAGTTCCTCTACTGTCCCCAGCAGGTACCTCTATCTGGTTGCACATAAGACAGGTCTTAAGATAGGCTATCACCTGTCTGTGCATTTCTGGCCAGTATTAATACAGGGTTAATCGAACTAATACCCCACCATGACTCAGATGCCCACAGGGACTAAAGTGAGCAGCCTCCATCACTTGCTGTGTGTAGGCCTCAGTCACCACTACCTGGGCATCCACACTTTTTGTACAGGGTTTGGGCCTCATGTTGTACAGAACACCTTTCTTTAGTTTGTACCACCAACATTGTTTTGCCCCCACATCACCATTAATCTTCAGGTTTCATACTTGCATCTCCAATCTCCAACAGGTAACATCCTGGGAACACAAGCAACAAAGGAATATCCTGCTCAGAGATGGGGGTCCTCCTCCAGCTGAGCCCGTGAAAAATCCTCCAATTCTTTATCCAAATTCTCCAGCAGGGACCTCTCAAGCACCTGGCACCAGTGTTCTGCCTCTCTGCATAGTCAGTCTGCCTCAAGCCATTCCCCACTCATCCAGTGGATCATCCTCATCAGGGTCTCAACCTCCTGGGTGTCGTCTCACACCTCCAGTCTGCCTTGACCCCACAGTAGTGCCTCATCCCTTTTGCATCTCATCTCTTCATTGTCTTCAGGCTTGGCCTTCCTCTGAGCTCCCAGGTCCAATCCAGACAGTAGCTTCTCTCTGTCTGTCAGCCATGGTTCTGGTCAGAACTCCACGGACTTTCTTTTCTGGGTTTCTACTCTGGCAACTCCTGCTACATCAGTTCATCTGGGTTATCTGGGTGATATCCACCAGAAAACATCCTTCTTCGGCCAGTCCAGATGCTTCCAGCAAGTTACCCCACTTCTCACACCAAGTCTGTGGAGGGGTTGTGGGATGACAGATGGAGCAGACACCGAACTTCAAGTTCAACACACAATCTCTGTGTGATGTTTATTCAAATTGCAGTAGATAACATTCAGCATTGGCATATCCCTTCTTCAGTACATCAGTTTGTTGCAACAGACTATGCAAGTCTTTCCTATACACTTAACCAGCACCTACTGACTCACTGATGTCTGATCTAACCTATCTGTTGAGATTTAGCCTCCCCTATGAGGGCCTTGTTTGCTTGGGTGGTGGGGGCTCAAATAAAAAAGCTAAAGACAAAGAACATCAGTGCAGAAGCACTGAAACAAGGGTTATCACAATGGGCATTGACAGTAAGCCAAGTTTCAAAGAAACACAACATCACACATACTTCCATTATGCACAGCATCATGGGATATATGCAAATCACCCTGACATTTTAGATTGGCTCAGCATACAGCAGTTTACATGCATTTTAAATAGCACAACTACTTAATTTTTATCATACAGTCCCTAGTAATGTTTTACCTTTATCAAAAACACCTAGTGTCATGGTATTTTCAACATTTACAGGTTTATACACATAAGGTATATACATTAAAGTATTTTATGACATAGTGCCATTGCATACTAAATCCAACAATGAGGAACACAGTCTGTTGTTTTATTTCAGCTAGGAGGTCACAACAATAACTTCCCTGTACAAGGACCTGAGAGGGAAAAGGAAAATTAAAGAGGACTCCATAGCATAGTCAAGAAAGGGAACGGGGTACCCATAGGTGGCCAACTTTATGAACTAGAAATTGTAGAGAATAGATTAGGCTAAGAAATAGAAGAACTGTTGCACCAGATTTAAGAAAAGGTCAGTCCTTAAGAGTGGCAGGAGCTCCCTGTCACACTCCCCTCATCCTTCACCTACCCCTCCTTTCTTTCTCTTCATCCACCTAGCACTTATTATTCCTATCAATCTATTTAGCACTTTTAATCCACTGTGCTCAGCCTGCCACCTTTTGTTACCTATCTGGCATATTCCCCATGGGTTACCCCAACCTGGGTTGCCACTATTCAAACTTTCTCTGTTTACTGTTCTGTCTACACTGCCTGCCTCACCTTCTATCTCTGGTTATTACCTTGCCATCAGATGCTCTGTCTATTCTTAATTTGTCTATTGCCTAGGAGTGATCTCAATTGTATTAGTACCTCTCTTAATGTAATTGTAAGTTATTATATTTTTTGTTGGTTCTCCCCCACTATGCAACCCCTCCCTTCAGGATGCTTCTGGAAATTAGCTGTTTACAGCTCATGTTGTCTTTCCTGGTGAAACCTTTCAAATAAATAAATAAATAAATCCTCTATGTTTCATACAGTGAGAAACACATTTTGCTAAATGAAAAGTGATGGGAGAGGAATGCAGCATGGTAATTGTCTGATGAAACTGGAAGCATAAAGGAGGCAGGTAGAAAGAAGCAGAAAAGTACAGACAAAGGAGTAACTAAGAGTAACACTTGACAGTTGTATGCAGGAGTAATAGCACTGAGGCTAATGGTTTGAGATTAACACAAAGAGAGCATTGGAGCAGGTGAGATCGAAATTGGTTCAGGAAGGTGTTAGTGACTGGGCATTAACATATATGAGGATAGGTGCTGTTCCATAATTTAGGAGCAGTGATAGCAAAAGCCATCTCACCAAACTTAGTCCTTTTCCAAGGGATGGATAGCGGATCAAGGTTGGAGGATCTGAGAAAGTATGAATTTTGACAAGGCACCAGGTGGGAGGCTAAGGAGTGGGGCACTTGGTTCAGCAATGTACTATGGATAATTCTTCCAAGAGAAAAGTCCTGAAAAGTATAAGGGGAAGGCCAACCTAATTTGGAATACAGTGTACAGTGGTGAGTAAGTCTATTGCATCCGAGGGCAAAATGACATAAATTGGTGTATGCCACTTCCCACTTATGCAGTAAAAAGCTGGAGGCATGAGCAAAGATGGACAGGCCATAGGTTAATTTCAGGTGTAGTAGGCCATGCCTACTATCATATGAGCTGATGGGGAAAGATTTGGACTGGCATGATAGGCTAGGCCAAGAATGATATTAACTGCCTTACTGATGGAAGATAAGTGTAAAGAGCAATCAAGGGAGAGATCAAGTATCACACCAAAGTATTTAAATGATTTTACAGAATCCTGGGGGAGCCATTGTTATAGACCACTCTTAGCGGTGTGAGAGTGTTTTTTAATCGGTGGGTGAATCCAAAGAGCATGGCTTGGGATTTTGACTGATTCATTAGTAGTCTATTATACTTAAACCAAGTTTGAACTGTCTTCAGATCTCAGGGAAGGACACTATAGATGTTTGCTACATCCTGTGCACTGGAGAAGAAGACCAGATCATCAGCATATAGAAGAAGAGTACTATTTGCAAATCAGTGGTAAATAGAGCAGATGTGTAAGGAAAAGAGTAAAGGCTCAAGTATGGAGCCTTGGGAGACACTGAAGGTGGATGGAAGGCTGTCTGAAAGAGAGGAGCCTACTCTGATGTGTGTCTTTCTATTAGTGAGGTAGCTAATGAAACAAGGGAGAACATACTCAGATATTCCCAATGCACTGAGCTTACTGCAATGGAGAGAATGGTCTACTAAGTTGAAACCCTTTGTGAGGTCAATAAAGATGACTCCAGCAAACTCACCCTTGTCAAGAGAGGAAAATATACTTTAGGTAAGAGTGAGCAGCACAGTAATGGTGCTATGGCTTTGGCGAAAGCCATTCTGAGCAGGGCAGAGGAGGTTATGTTTACTGAGGAAGGAGGCGAATTGGGCAGCTACAACTTTCTTGAGTACTTTATTCAGCATTGGTAGGATGGCAATAAGTCTATAACTATTAATAAGTTTGCAGTTTCTTTTTTTGAGTATTGGCACTATGTTTGGTGTTTTCCAGACTGTTGGCATGGCGTTAGAAGTAAGAGAAAGGTTAAAGATTCTTGTTAGGGGATGCCAGTTCTTAAGTAGCAAATTTCAGAAGTTTAGGCTTAATACCATCAGAGACAGCAGATATGGATGCAGGGATCTGGTTCAAGAGCTTATAAACCCTGTGGATAATAACCTGTTTGAAAAGGAAATGTGGATGTTGCCCTGACAGAGTAAATGAGGGTGCATATGACTTTTCAAGGGGGCATTGAAGACTTCAGTGTAAGATGAGAGGTCCGGGAATAGCTTATTAAGGGCCTTAGAGATAGTATGGTGGTTGTTACAACTTGTACCAGGTCATTATAGCATGGACAAAACCACGCATGGAATAGCGCAAATGGCTATACAGTGATAGGGGTTGTTTCAGCATGCGATAAGAAAAGCTGTCTCTGTCACTGTACACTTCCATGTCAGAACATGAAGGACACTGCTGGGGTGGTGCCTGGCCATGCCACTCCGATTGTGGAGAGGTTAGAGCACCTGCCTCTGGTGACTTTGGGGACCTGGGGCTGCAGTTTGGTTTTCTCCCCAGATCACACTGTGATGAGTTTTTTTATTTTGTAAAAAAAGGTTTTCCGTTGACATAGTTCTAGCCACTAAGTATTGTTGATTTTTAAACATTACAGGCAAGTGTTTAACCAATATGGCTCTAAGGAGCACCCCTGACAAATCAGAACACTCCTTTCCCCTATGCATGAGACACTATTAATCTATAGTGTCTCCCTGAAAATGTCCTGAACTAGGCTCATTTGGGAACTTACAGTATTTTGTTGACTTTAAAATATTATTTGCCTTCTATCAATAATATAACTATACTTCCCTCGACAACATTCTTACATGTGCCCTCACTTAAAGTATATATTTAGAATGACAGGACAGATAATCTTTGGTTAGCAGTTTTTGATCCCTTAAAATGCATATTTTACACTCAAAATTGTAAGAGTATTGTCAGGAAAAGAATACACATATATGAGAGTTTATTACGTAAACAGTTCCTGATTTCTAAAGTTCTAAGTTGAGCTGATATAGTCCATTTATGACATATATGATTTTCTTATTTTCTGCAAACTAAAACATTGCCTGGCCAAATAAAAGTCTGAAAAACTATTTTTAAGGTTCCTATCCCCTAAGAAAGTATTGTTAAGTCTCCATACCTTGTGATCTGCCTGGGGAGATTATGATGTCAAACTGTTTCTTATAACTTCCAGATGATCTGACGTCTCTACAGCTCAAGTAATGAAATCCTAAACTTGAATACCAGCTATGCAAGTTGCAAAAAAAAAATTGATTGCTTCACCAGGTTTCTAGCTACAAATACCTGTCAGGAGGCTCCTCTGCACCACCAATATACTTTAAACAAACAACATTCTGAGGCTGAGCTGGTTCCCCTTGTAGCTGAAACAAGTCTACTATTTGAAAGGGTCCATCTCCCTTGCACTGATCTACTCCATACGCTATATTGGTACCAGTGGTACTAGGCCATGGCCATCATCCTGTGCAGTGGTCCTCCTATTTTGGGCTTCAGGACCAACCATCTGTGAGGTTCCAGTAGCACCTTCACCTGCTTGAACTCTAGCCCTATCATTGCCTTAAGTCCTCCCTCTGTGGCACCAACTGCAGGGGAGCATGACTCTGTGGTGGGGGCAGTGGTGTGGAGACCTGTGTTTCTGCAAATCTAAGTTCAGAAATATTAGACTGGGGGGCAGCAGGCTGAGAGGACTGTGCCTCCTGAACACTGCATAGGGCTGTCCCAGCAACTGTTTTATAAGAAATTATTCAAGAACCTTTACAGGACACAAAATATCTGCATCAACATTTTCTTCTACAAGATTCACAATATCAGGGGCGGGCTCAGTTAATACACCTTCCCCCACAGTCCCTTTCATGTTGATCTCAGTGTTCTCAGGTACTCACACTACACTGTGAGGAGACACAGTCTGAGTTCCAGACAGTTCAACATTGAGAGCTCGGGAACCAGACACAGATTTTGTATCAGAAAGTGCCACAGAACCAGAGTCCTTCTGTACCATATACACCCCCAGGTGTTTCCCAGTCCTAACACCCTGAGAAGAGACATGGGGGATATATGTGCAAGGGGAGGGGGTATCTCAGTAGTGTGGTACCTTTCATACTTACCAGATAAGCTGCTTCCTAAATCTCTGCAGCTGTTGGTATTTTTCCTGGAAGCCACAGTTTGTCATCAGGAAACAGTTCCATCTCATACCGGTCAAAGCAACGTTGACAGTCCAGGGACGTGACTCCTTCTGTGTGCAGTCTAGTTGACCCTTTCTGAGACCAAAGGACTTGACATGTCTCCACTTCCCCTTCATATTTGGAATGACTGTAACATGGCAAAGACTGTCAGATTCTGTCCTGCTAGCTTAGGGTCTGGTTGAAGAATCTGTTTTACAGCTGATACAAATGCTGAAGTATTGCACTGTTTGTCTGCTGCCAAACATTCCTCTTCTTCAGCTAAAAGCTGCAGAGGATACTTTTTTCTATCAGACATGCCTTGTTCCAATCCAAATTCAGTTTCGGACAATTCAGGGCCAGAAACTACAGACATGCAGACCGCTTCACTTGATAAAATCTTATCTTCAGTAATACCATCAGAGTCCATCTCCACCTCAAAATTGGTCTGTTGGACCACAGACATTGGCTGTACGGTACATCCACAGGTATGTCACAAACTGTACCTTTCCCATCACAAGATTGCACCATATCTTTCATAGCCAGCTGTGTCTTTTTACAGAACTCATAATTTCCAATCCCTCCACCTCCTCCTCCTCCTTCATCCTCCATATCAACCAGCTTGGCTACCTGCCAAACAAGGGTTTCCCTACTGGAAAGTTTCCCTTGTGGCATGACCAACATTCCCCATCAATAACACAGGTCCATGTACACACATTGAAGCAAGCTGGCACAAATTAGTGTGCCTTCCCTGATCAAAAACGACAAATAACTAAATAAATAAATTAAAGGTCAAGTGCATCCAGTTTTCTAAATCAGAAAGGGAATAGGGGAAAAGGAAAAGTCATGTATGCCAGCAAGTGGGGCATCTCTCCTTTACCTGCCCTCCATGGATGGCACAGGGACCTGGTGCAGTGTGAGGGAACCCCACTGCCTCATGTTGTCATAATGTTAATTATGTCAGGGGGCAGTAGACACAAATAGTATGTGCTTCTTGTTGAAATTAGTGGGATGCTTACACAAGCCTGGGGAGACATGGGGCTATGCTCTACATAGTGTATCAGGATTTAGTTAAACCTGAACAGGTCCTGCCTGATCAATTTGCCAGGGTACCAGGTACAGTAGGACCAACAGCGCCACTTCATTGGCTTGAGTCTTACTGAGTTAGGAAGGGGCCAAATAATGAAAAGGTGGGGATTAGAGAAGACATCAATGTGGATATGCTTTTGGGGAATGACTTACAAAGCAGACGTGAGACTGTGGGTGCAGTTACCTGGGGCCAGAACATCAGATGGTAGTTTAATGGGGCTGATATTACAGAAAAGTGGGCTACTGGAAGTAGGTTAGTTTGCTATGAGCCTGCTGGGGTGCAGAGAGACACTGTAGCACACAGTGAGGCCAATATATTTTACGGCCCAGCCTCAGTACCCATTGAGAATTGCTTAGGGGAGACTCCAAAGGAAGGTACTGTTCTTCCAGGAGGACCAAAGAATACAAATCTAAAAGATGCCCTACAAAGGAATGAATCATTAAAAGAGTTAAGGGAATGTGCAGTAAATGCTGACCCTTACCCTCAGAATGGGAGGCAGGGCAGAGTGTATTGGGAAAATGGCTTGCTGTACCAGGGTTGGGTACAGCATGGAACTACAGAGGAATGGCTGGTGTGCAAGCTGCTAATAGTTCCTAAGGAGTATAGGAAAAAGTAACTTAACATTACATATGATATTCCATTTGTGTGACACATAGGAGGAGATGGACTAATCAGAGATTGACACAAAACTACTATTGGGTTGGTGTATAAACGGATGTACCTGAGTACTGTCACACATGTGACACATGTCAGAAAGTGGGAAAGCAAGGGACAAGAGAAAGGCAACTTTAGTTTCTTTACTCATAATAAAGATACCATTCCAGCAGATAGCTGTTACCATTGTGAGGTCTCTCAATGTGCCATTCAGCTTTTGGTCCTAATAAACTATGCCAGCCATTGTTCCAAAATCCATGGTACTGTCCTCCACTGAGGCTAGAATGTGGCAGATTAACCTGCTGGAGAAGGTCCAAAGGAGGGCTACAAAGGTGATAGCGGGTTTGCTGGGTAAGGCATACGAGGTGAGGCTGAAGGCTCTGAACATGTAGTCCCTGGAAGACAGGGGAGAGAGAGAGGGGACAAGATTGGAACTTTCAAGTACTTGAAAGGGATAAATAAGGTTGATAAGGAGAATCTCTTTAATCTGAGTGGCAACCATAACATGAGGGGGGCACAGTCTTAAGCTACAGGGTGGTAGATTTAAGATGGATGTCAGGAAGCACTTCTTCACAGAGGGTGGTGGGCACTTGGAATGCACTGCCAGAAGAAGTCATCTCATTGAAGACAGCAGGCAGCTTTAAGAGAGGCTGGAATAGGCATAGGGTGAAGTAAGGATCATGGGTAGGAAGGATGGGAGGAGTGGGGAGGGAGGGCAGGGACATTAGCTCAAGCTGTTGACCCTGCACTAAAAGCAGATTTGATAGACCAAATGGCCTTCTTCTGCTGGCTTCTTCGTATGTTTGTATGTATGTACCAGTCCACCTAGGTATTGTTTTTGTATGTATGCTGTTTGTAAATTGTTTTGACGAATTAAAGTCAAGATTTTTATTCATGTACTGAAGCCTGGTGCTGGCCTTTTTTGCCAGTGGATTTCCAAATTGTTTGGCGGTAGCTGTTTTCTCCAAGCTACTTGTCTAGAAGAGCAGTGTGGGTGCTTGGATGGGTGTTTGCATCAGGCAAGGTGGGCATTGCTCCTGTCCTCAGGCAGTCACCAAAATCCACCTGTTTAGTGAATGGATTTTTAAGATTCAGCACTTGTAATTGTCATTTCAGATAGCTATCCTGATTACCTTTAATTTAACTATAAAATGGATATTTTACAAAAAAATTGCACTTTTTAAACTTACAGTATTATAAAAGAATCATCAGAATTTAGCCATATAAAGTTAATCCTTAAAATGGACCAACATTTGCTATCGTGATATGGCAATGGCCTGATTTAAAACATTTTTAAATAGAAGCCAAATTTACACTCTATTTTCAGTTTAGCGAACTACCTTTTAAATCATTGCTTGTTGGCAGAGCAGCGCCTCTCTTCATAGCCTACCTGGATGTTTCTGATTTGTAGAAGCTATAAATTCTGCTGTTCTCCCTGTTGCCTGCAGGGTGGTATTTTTCTGTGAGCACAGTGACTTATAACAGTCATTTAACCTGAAAATGAGATGTAGACTGGAAGTCTCATCTGTGTAAATGCCACCAATTGCAGGGCAAAATTCCATGAGCAGAAATGTAGTAACAGGAGTAAAACATGACTTGGGGACTGGGGTATAATTGCAATCCAGTGAAGTATAGTTACTTACACAGCTAGAAATAAAGACCATCAGGAGTGGCTCCCATACCTCTCAGCTGCACAGTTCCAAGCTAACTAAGACAAGGGAGAGGAGAAAAAAAAAGAAAAGTGGTGCTGATTTGCCCTTATGGTTGGGAGGGAATGACTCCGCTGCCCCCCCTCCCACTGGCTACACTGTCAGGGACCCCAGCATCAAGTTTTGCATGGGGCCCCTGCAGGCAAAAGCCTCCTTTGAGTGCAGTTCCTCAGTCTCGCCCCCGACTGCAGAACCTATTACCTGGAGAAATGCGCCTGCTGTAGCTGTGTTCTTCGCACTCCCTTTTTAACTCTGCTCCCCTATTGTTTGAAATTGACACCTTTTTCCCATTAGTATTGTCTGGCTGTGTCCTTCGACAGAGAAGGAGATTCATCCCAGTTGTGTGCGGCATCCCATCCCTGGTTGCTGAAGACAGTAATGTATGTACACTATCCAAGGCAGCGCTCACAAGTAAGGGAAGGAGCTAGGAAAATGGAAATTGCAACAATGTTGAAAAACCAGCACTCTAGACAAAAAACTAAGTGACAGTAGTTATTAATTTTTTACTGAGCATAAAACTTCAGTACTTACAATTGTCAGTGCTGTGCACAAAACACACAATATAAATATAAATCCAGCTCCCACAATGATGGTGAACTAGCCTCAGCACTTCGGCGTGCTGTACCCCTTCATCGGGAGCAAAGGGGTAGAGCACCCCGAAGCACTGAGGCTAGTGCACCATCACTGTGGGAGTTGGATTTATATATATATATATTGTGTGTTTTGTGCACAGCATTAACAATTGTAAGTACTGAAATTTTATGCTCAGTAAAAAATGAATAACTACTCTCATGGGGCCCAATTCTCAAACGAGGTGAAAGGGCGGATCAAGGTGCGTCGGACGCACCGTGAGCAAAAGCACCCTACGCCATCAGCAATGCACCCAATTCAGCAAGAAATGCACCATGCACCAAACACAGTGTGCATGGTGCATCATAGAAATAGCGTAGGCAGACCACATGGTGCATGCAGCGTCAACATGCAGGAGTGGAATCATAGCCGAACTGCAGAGGACACAGCAAGGAGAGAGAGGGCAGACAACCCCAGGAACATGGAGGAAAAAGACTGGGCACTCCAGGAAGAAGAACTTCACTGACCAGGAGACAGACATCCTACTGGATGCAATTGAGGCCCAGGTAGGTGGGTATGTGGGTGACAATAGCACATGTGCATGATGTGCAATGGTGCAAGGATGTGACATGAATGTGACATCCAACAGGCAGACCTGCTACTATCTCAGGGAGGGGACCAGAAGGTACGGACACAGTGGCAGGAAGCATGGGATGAGGTAGCCAGATTGGTGAATGCAGTGGCCCCCTGCAGTCGCAGTGTGAGGGAGCTTCAGAAGTGGCACTGTGACATCAAGCACCATGCAAAGGAGAAGGCAGCCCACAACAGGTGCTGCACAATGGCAATGGGTGGAGGACCCACACAACCATGGCCCCTCTGCAGACATGAGGAACATGTAGTGGCACAGATCAGCACTTGCAGCATACAGGGTGACACTGAGCTGGCCCTGTATCGGTAACAACATGCACAAGGTAAGGACAGGGCATGCATGAGATGGGTGACACCACTGTGCATACAGCAGATGTGGCACCACCAGTGGAGGCTGATGCCCTGCATGGCCAACAGGGACACACAATGCTATCCCCACAATGGATAGTGACCTGGGGGGCGGGGATAGATGGACACAGTGATGGCCTGGTCCACCATGCAGAAGCATGGGATGCATGCGGTGAACCCTCCACTGGCACCACAGTCTGGACATGCACTGTGGCAATGGACACATACCAGAACATGTGGACCAGATGTAACCCACTGTGCACATATGTCTGTATACGCAGCAGGTGGCCAGAGTACACAGACCAGAGGACATGCCACTGCCAGGTGACCCACACCACCACAATGCCATGCTGTGACTGACAGTGACAGTGATGCATCGGAACAGCATGGCACAGATAGCAACAGTGATGAGGAACAACAATAGGCATCCACCAATGACAGCACAGTAAGCCAGATCCAGAGGAGGGAGACAGATAGTGAGGCCAGAGAAGGACAGGGAAGTGACACTGACAGCAAAGCCGTGCCGTCCAACAGCCACAGTACTACGGGGCATAACACACCAGCAGGCACAACAGCAGATTGACAATGGACCACGGCAGACACCGTGCAGCTAGAGGACAGTAGGAATGGCAGTGCTGTGGGACAGGCAAACAGTGTACACACCACCAGAGGCCATGATGTCCAATCACACAGCACCGTGGAACAGGCCCCTGGAGGTGCAGGTGTGACAGGTCAACAAGGTGCATCACCACTGCCACTGGATGATGACCTCAGGAATGACCTGTCTTGATACTGCCAGAATGTCATGTTCACCCAGGAGGCAGCACAGCGTGAGCTGGCTGGGATATGCGACAGCATCCTTGACCACACCAATGCCACGGTAGCACACATGGGACAGCTGCAGCTGACAGTGGCAGACATCCATGCATCAGTGATACATGGAATACAGGATGGGGCAGGCCAAACAATACAGACAGCAAGGCTACTCCAGGACATATGGCTGTGTGTTGCTCACCAGACAGATGCCATAGAAAGGCAGACCACTGTCATGGAATGCAGCATTGCACTTCACATCACCCAGACGGAGGCAACAACAGCAATGGTCACAGCACTGCAGGAGATTGCAAGATGCATGCAACAGCATGCAGCCAGCATGGCAATGGTCCCACAGTCATGTCAGGAATGCAATATGCATTGGCACTACAGACAGACAGGTGACGAACAGCACAGCATGGAACACAAAGCAGGTGTGACCCAGCATGAGTCCCACAGGGGCGTACAGGATGCGAGACAGAGCCATGAGGGCACACAGGGTATGGCGCAGCCAGCAATTCCCACAGGCAACAGCCGGCAAAAGTGTTGAATGTACAGCTGGACCTGAGGACAGGGTGGTGGGTGATATGGATGGCCATCATGGAGACAAAGGGGAACAGCAACAGGATGACAGTGCCACTGAGGACAGACATGTGGGCACGACAGACAACAGGGATGGGCTGGTGGCATGCAGTGGTGCTGGTGTTGATAGTGGACATGGCACAGTGGGGCACCCACAGCAGGGAGTGATAGCCAGACAAGACATGGAAGACACCTAAAGCAACACACCCATGACCATAGCCGTGGAGGTGCACAGGCATGTAGGAGTAGTGGAACAGGAGGTGCAGAGGGGGCAGGATGTACATCTGCCAGACAGTGCTGTGGTGCAGGTCAGCCACACACAGATCATAATGGAGCAGGGCACAACATGGATATGCCAACACCCAGTGCAGCACAGACCCCGGCACAGCACACAACATCCCAGTCCCAAGGCCGCAAGAGGAGCCACACTGATACAGGTGGAATGGCCTGTGAGGGGTAAATGGCCAGGCAAGGACCAGCAGCAGCAGAGCCCAGTGCACAGACAGCAGCAGCAGCAGGCAGCTGGACCAGATGGAGGGGGAACAACAGCAGTATAACAGGAACTGATGCAGCACAACAACCACGGAAGGCAACACCTCAATGGTCACAAAGACACAGGGTGCACACAAAGCCGGCTGGCCCAGGAGCACAGACAGGGTGTGACACACCACAGGACGCAGTGCAGAGCAGTAACATAGCAGAACAGCCACCATGTGCTGCACAGAGTTGGACACTGGCCACTGTAGACCGTAAAGGGCAGTCTGCACACACACAGCAGTAGGCAGCACGCATCATGCCAGGCATGTACACTGAACGGGGGGGTCACCTTGATGATAATGTCTACCACTAAGCACTGGGCCTGTGTCCACACCATACTCAGATCACAGCCCCCTACCAAAACACACACCACACATGGTAGCAAACATGTGCCACGCTTATGTGTGATGCATGTACATGTACCCCATGTTCCGTGTACAGTGCCCATGGCCATTACCCACCCGGACATGCCACCAGAGCAATGGACACACACACACACACACACACACACACACACACACAAGCCTGCAGCCTGCAGGCCACCATCACCCACATGACAGTGGTATGTACAATGCCAACCCGTACAGCACATGCAGGATGCCTGTATAATCCCCAAAGCCTGCCCTGGAACAGTGGCCTGCAACCATGTGTGTGTGTACACCATGGTATGTTCAACACCCATTGATACCACACACCCACATCTCATGCACCAACAACTACTGCCAACCAAGCATGCCCCCCCCCAATACACTCCTGTTCCCAGTGTGTCCAGTGGGTGCACACAGCACGGTGGGGCACACCCCCACAGGCATCGCATGGAGCTGCCACATGAGGCATGTCACAACACACCCTGCATCACCAATGGTGCTTTTCTTGCATGCTGCATGACATGTTGACACACACTGCATCTGTTCAAGGTACCACAGTGGTGCTGGGAGGGCCCTGCTTACTGTACCACCATGTGCCACTCCACTGGGCATGCCCTATGGGTATGCCAACACCCATCCATTTCCTGCAGCCACAGGTGCACTGCGCATGTCTATGTGCCACACCTTGGCTGTGCTGCATGGTATGTGCAGCCACCCACCCACACGGTCCTCCCTGTTGCCGTTAGGATTGCTCCTTGTGTCCACCACACAATGACATTAGATGGGGGTGACAGCACTGTTATGCTTTGAGTGGCATGGTGGCACTGTTGAGCTGTACCCAACCCATGCCGTCTACATGGCTCACCTAGTACTGTGGCTGCAGTGCCTGGCACTCAATACATCCCACCATGCCAGTCACCATCCCTGACATACATTGTTCGTCCACCTGTTCCATGTGCTTGCAATGCCCACCTGGCCACAAATGCTGCTGCCAATGTCACTGTGACTTGTGCCGTCTGGGTCAGCACACAGGCAATGGGCACCTCTTTGTCACCAGTTCTGCCACTGCCTGTCTGGCACCTTCGTATTTCTGCAGCTGTTCCAGTCCACCAGCAGTGTGTGGCTACTCCACAGTGGTCCCTGGATACCTGGCACTACTTTATTGTTCTCCTCAGTGCCATGGCATTGCTGTCTAGTGTACCTGAAGTGTGTTACATGGCTGCATGGGTGCAGCCTTCCCATGGCCTCGGGGCTGTGGTCCATGCCCTGTGGGCACCCTGGTGGTGTTACTGTATCTATGCCCTTGCACATTCACATTTCTGGACTGTGTAGTACGGTATGGTCTGCACGCCCATTGGCCCATGCAGTGGACCAATGGGCGTACAGCCCTACTGTATGCAGTCAGTCGGTGGGCAGTGGGGCTGCTTGTGGTGGGTGCTGCTGCTCACCACTGATGGGGAGAGAGGTGGTGGGCTCAGTGGGTGGGTGGGGTGGGGCTACCGCTGGACCACCAGAGATGGATTGGTATACACTATTTTACAACTTACGCTGGTGATCAAGCTGGGAGTGGTCCACTGGACCACCAGGGATATTGGACATATTATTTTATTACATATGCCTGCGATCAGGCTGGAAGCGGTCCACTGGACCACCAGGGATATGGGACTCTCATTTTCAATCCCTATGCCCGCGATCGGGCAGTGGGGCACTTTGCCACTTTGCAGGAGGCATTGGTCCCCGATGGCTGCAGCCTGGCAGGGCACCAGGTGCCAGTCGCCGGGGATCGACGCACCTGCATGCAAATGGGTCCATAATGACATGCAAATGGCCCCATTTGCACCTTGCATGCATTATGGCCCCATTTGCATGTGCACTTTTGAATATCACGGTTGATACATCTAGCGCAATGGCACTTGCACTAGCGCATCCCCCTGCCCCTCTCTGGCCACTTGTGCTGGAGCAGTGCCACTGTGCCATGCACAATGCGGGTGGCCACAGAGCGATATTCAACGGTGCCGATCCATGGTGCAGCACCATTGAATATCACCCTGTCAATGCCCTGGCACATCCCAGTTGCGCTGCGCCTAGGCTTGCATCACAGCCTCGTGCAGTCTGAATATCCCACCCCAGGAGTCCGTGAGAATTCTGGTGCCGTACTTTGTAGAAGCCTGCTGGTGATCACAGTTAAACAGTGGAGAACGAGTTACTTAAAATTTAAGAAAGTGGTTTAGTAAGGTAGACAGTTTAAACTTTGAGATACTTGTTTCAGATGTTGCTGTTTGCAGTGCGCCGAGCTGGAAGTGTTGGTGTGGCAACGAAGATCTTCCAGTTGCTGTGGTAACCTATAATCGAGAAGAAAAACTGCAAGGGAGTGTGTTGAAATTGGTGCTGTTGCACAGTGTTTTTGTGTTCTGCAAAAGACAGAAAACTGAAGGATCCTGAAGTGTTTTTTGCGGGTAACTTGTGCTGGGGGTACAGTTGTGCAGAAGGTGGCAGTGCTAAGCAGACGCGCTTTGCAGGGGGAGAATGTCAGAGTTAACATGCGAGCTGTCTCGAGTGCAGAGTACCGCCTGAGAAATCTAACAGTAACTGCAACTTTGTGAAACGCCGTAATAACTCGATTTCGAGTTATTATGGCATTTGTACTACATCTGAATTCCGGTTATTAAAGGGGGTCACCAGTAATTATACTTGAATTATTCTAACCAATACATTTAATATTAATGTGGCAAAACAGTTGAAAACACTCAAATGAAGATTAAATTTTACCATAGTGAGGGCGTATAACAAAAACTACATTAAAAACAAATGATGCAAGCCTAAATATTTCTAGATGGTATCAGAAGCTTCTCATTATAGCATTAAGCGTATAGGGCCTTATGCACAGAGGGTCGCGTGGCATGCGCCAAGATGCATGCATTGTACCCAGCAGAAAGTGTATACATCACAGTGCATACACAACCCAACGAGGGGCATGCACAATGTAGATCCCCGCACACCGCACAGCGGAAACGTGCAGCCATGTGGATGGTCTGCGTGCCATGTACGCGGGGGCTTGCCCACGTACCCAATGTGTAGGCCTCCGCTGAGCACTGGCATGACCATGCATGAGGCATGCATACATGTGCCGCATGGCGCTTACAGATATGCATCGTCTGGGGCAGCCGTGAAGTGCCATGTAAGCCTATGCCACCAGTAGCAGGTCAAACAGCAGTGAACCCCTTCAACAGGACCACAACACAGGACACAGCCATGGGTCTGTGACATATGTGTGGCAATGGACAGCCAACCACACACAGGCCATGCCACCAGCACCTCGGACTGACTGGCATACATGGTGGTTTGCAGCCATCATGGGATTACAGCCACAAGAATGAGCAGCTGCGTGTGGCACCTAACTTGCTGCATCCGCTGGAGTGCACGTGCACAGCAGCACACCACCATGGCACGTGCAACACCAACAGTGTATGATGCCGGCACGGCACACTGTCAGGTACACAGGCAAGCATGGACACAAGCAGTCCTGGTTGAAGAGGCAAGAAACACCAGCAGACCAGACCAGTGAATCCACCACAACCAGCCTGATGAATGCCTGTGTGGAGGACTCCAACCCCCTACAATGGGAACAGGAACCACACACAGTCCATCAGCCAAATACCCCACAGGGAAGCACATCCCCCCCCCAACACACACATACATGATGGCAGATTGGACATGTGCATGTGGCTGGATAGTGATGCATGATGTGGCACCCCCCCTACAACAGACAGACACACACACACACACACACACACACACACACACACACACACACACACACACACACATATGCAAGGCAGTGGCCAGACAAGGCATAGCAATATGATGTTTATTGACACACTACAAAGAAACATTTGCAGGGGGCTGTCACAGCAGTAGTGAACCACCCTCCCCATGTACAATAAAACCTCATGACAATAGGAGCCCCTCCCCCAACACAGCCCTCAATGTCCTGCTGCAGATGCGGACATTCCCGCCTGTGCCACTCCGCTGGCTGATGGGCACACATGGCTGCACGGACTACTCGCATGCCCGGTGGTGAAGTCGTCCACCCCCTCCTCCTCATCATCCTCATCATCATTGTCATCATCTGGTTCCATGTGCATTCCCCGGCACCTGGCATGTCCCTGGGCCACTCCACCAACATCAAGACCATCCTCCGGATAGGTTCCCTGTAGCGCTGTTGGGATAAAGACACAATTAGTACCATGTGCAGGGCCTTGCCCTCCCCCCCATGGATGAAGACACACATATCGATGCCTCCAACCCCCACATGTGAGCCCCCCCCCAGCAAGTGGACACCATGGCGGTCGCACGTACACGATCACCATGGTGGTGTACCACCAAGGACAGCAGTCACACTGGACATGCCAGGTATGCACACAGACCTGTGACAGGAATGTCACACAGTCGCCATGCTGGCCAACCACAAGGGAAGCGGGCAGCACCACCACCTGGGCAGGACCTGTGAGGAAACCCCCCCGGTCTGTGACAGTGGACACTTACCTGTGATGGTTTGGTGACCTTCTACAGGGTCCATGGGTCCACAGGCCCCTGATCCCCATCATAGTGCACCACTCCAGCCATGTCCAGCCAACAGAGGTACCGAGGCATCACCTTTGACCAGCGCACATGGAACAGGTCACGTGGGGTCATGACCATGACTGTCGCACTGTCACCCTGCTCCTGCTGACTCAATTTGGGGTGGATCAGCATTCCCATAGTGTCCTGCATGGGAAGGGGTGGGAAACAAAAGGAATGAACGTATTAGTACACACTGTCAGGAGGAACATCGTACACCCACCACCGCCTGCAGTCTGACGCATGGGGGCCCCATGTAGAATTTACCGAATCCAATGCTATTGTGGCCCAGAGCTGCCTGTAGCCTCTGCTGTCCAAGAAGTCATTCTCTGCCACCCACCAGAGTTGTTGGGGGAAATGCTCCACTGTCTCTGCCAGATATGTCGTTGTCCATCTTTGCACCTTGTTTAGCGGGCCTGTGCAGGGCGTGCACGTGGCACGCGTGACTGCAGGCACCACACGCCCATGCATGCAGTAATATGTGCAGCCCCCACATGGTAGACCCACACCAATCAAGGCCACACTGTATGGAATACGGGGTCTGTATGCTATGCATTCATGTGCACACCTCTGTGCAGCACTGGCCACAGTCTGCATACAGCCACGCCACTGTCCACAGCCTGCGTATGTGTTACATTGTGGCACCATACACCGCAATAATGTGCAGTAGCAGTACTGAACTGTGTGTTGTCTGTTGCATTACACTAGTTGTGGGCACAGCAAAAAAGGTTAGGTATGAACTCCCGACTGATATAGTCCCATCTATCATTGGTTCGACACTGATTTCCCGTATACTGTTTTCTTGTCTGGTACATAGTACCAAATGTTGTTATCCCGTCAAGTTATGGAGTCGGGCACAATCATTAACCATCATACCATCATGTTCATCATGATCATCCTAACAACGAAGAAGTACAACCACATAGTAATCAGTATGTGTAGCAAAACTAGAGACAGTCTTATTTCTCTAAATACATTTCATTGCGTTGCCTGCGAACTGCAAATTACTCTGCAGTCCTACTAACCAGTATAGCTTTTTTGTCTTGACATTACTACAGCATCGCTGTTTGCAAACATCGGCAGAATTATTTAGCCTTACCTGATATTCATGATAGTGTCTCGTAGCAGTATCTCAACATCGCAACATAACCATGGCATCTGTTCATTCAAAGCAGTGACGATTCATGAGGCACTGCAAAGACGTCGTCCCATGTTGCTGCTCAGTACTGCAGAATATTACGCATGGACTTTTAAGATCCAAACTTTATTTCAATAGTTAAAACATGGGAGCAAGATGGGGGCAAGGTTAAAATCCAAACTGTATTTTCAATAAGTACAATGTCTCAGTGTGAGTAACAGGGACATTTCAGATATGAAGGTTGTGTGCAATTCCTCGTATGTATTCACACAGATCTGGCATTTCTTTCTTTTACAGTGTTTCCAACATAATGCTTTTTTTGAATAGATTTTGGCAGACCTCAGGCAATCTCAATGGTGTTGATTGTCACTACCTGTTCCTTCTGGAGCTCTGCAACAAATCTGTATATGCCTACATGTGGTGCACCAATCAATGCTGCAAGATGGCGATGACAAGCCTCCACATTCTTTTGAGTCCGTGGATAGCCCATAGACATCTGTTCATGTATTGTCCAGATTGCAGATTGAAATAGGGGTGGGGAGCATACTGTGGTATTGTTTCACATCCTCCCTTGTACCTGGCTGAGGACATAATTGTCCTCAAACCATTCGTCTTGGAAGTCGGGATAATGACAGTTGGGTATGCATCACGTCGAGTAAGTAGATAATCAGGACAAAAAATGATGGAACAGTGAACATTTCGGGAAAACTATGTCGGCAATTTAGTTATTGGGAAATAATCAGTCAGGAAACAGTATAGATCCCTAGCAATATGCATGTTAGACAGGTGGATCTGTCTGAGGGGAGGGCAGAACAGCAATGGGAACAGTGACACCATGCAGGGTGCTGTACAGGTGCACATCTCAGGACACCATGCAGCACCGACGGTCCTCTGTGTGTGTGTGTGTGTGATTGATTGTGTTACAGCAATGCACAACCATACCCTGCTGCCTGTGCATGCTACATGCCGTCACCATACATGTGGCATGTGGACAGGACATCATAACGGGCCTGGGCACACAGTGCTGTGTGGACATGCATGCAGTCATCTGTGGAGGTGGGGTGCTTTACCCCATTACCATTGCTGGCAAATGCAGCACCGTACATGAGGCGACTGCCTGTGTGGCATGGCAGTGGATGGCCATGTGCCACACGTGGTCGAAGGGCCATACCATGCATATGAAACCATGTCCACAATGCATACTGGACGTGTGATGCATAAAGTGAGTGACACTGTAATTAAGCGTTGTTCCATGTACATGCCACTACTGGAGAGATGGAAGTATGTGCCCGGGACTGCTTATGAATGTACACCTGCTAAACGCAACACATGGCAGAGGTGGACGCCCGCGACCACGCGAGTGTTCCATCCACACATGGATGGCCACATGCTAAGGGATACACACTGTATTGAATGGATCAGACTGCTGTGGGCAATAGTGGTGCAACTGTACGACCTCATCCACAACCATGTTGCACTGTGGACACACTGCTCCAGGGCCATGAGCGTGAAGACCAAAGTCATGCATGCTGTACGACAGAGTCATTCCAGCGCATGCCAGGTGATGGCATTGGTGTTAGCCAGTCCTCGGTGTCCAAGGCACTTGCCCAGGTCATGGACACTGTGTGGAGCATGAACAGGAACACATATGGCTACCAATGACAGATGGTGAGGTCCGTGCCATGAAGAAGGCATTCTTTGCATTGCACTGCATTCCCAACATGGTTGGTGCTGTGAATGGCATGCACATTGCGATCCTGACACCATCAGTATCTGAGGATGCATATCAGAACCGCAAAGGCTTCCACAGCATAAGTTGCCAGATGGTGTGTGATGCCGCTTGCCTGTTCACAGATGTGTGTGCAAAATTCCCTTGGTCGTACCATGACTCTTATATACTGGACATGTCAGGTATTGGAGTATGACTCCATGCCATTTGCATTGACAGATGGCTTCTGGGTTTGTGTAGTGTGCTGGTTTATGTGTGTGTGTGTGTGTGTGGGTGTATCGTCCACCTGTCCGTGACATGACTAACTGATTTCCTTCTCCCACAGGTGACAGCGGCTATCCACTGAAACCATACCTGCCGACACCCATCCTGGCACCAGAGAATGCTACAGAGGTGGCATTCAATACGGCACACTGACGGACGATGGCGATTGTGGAGAAGAGCATTGGCATGCTTAAGATGTGCTTCAGGTACCTGGATCACAGGAGGGGCACCATTATGCTGACACCACAACTTGCATGCCATGTCTTTGCTGTATGCGTGAGGCTGCACAACATGGTGGTGGGCCATTGCATACCAATGCCAGACTACTGACCACCGGACATAGCGCCAGAGCAGTATCCTGATGATCCAGTTCATGGACAGGAGATGGCCACTGGATGTGCTGCACATGCAGCGACCATTAACAGGACTTTCTGATGCTAGCCACATTGCCTGTGCCACACTGGTGCCCTAGCTGAGCATGCCTGACCTACAGCCACAGTGATGGCAGCCAGTACAGCACACATCCGAGTGTGTCGCTTCACATGATGAGGCACCACTGAGGGTGCACACCAACATCCATGGGCAGGTGCTGTACACATGTGGTGCTGTGCAACATGGCTGGCATTTAGTGATAGGGCAGTGTTGCTTCTTGGTTAAGCCCCTGTACCACAGCAAGGTAGCCAGCTGAACAGGGGTCCACCCACCCACCCCACACCTGCATGTAAGCAACCATGCCATGCCCAGTCCTGGCACCGGCAATCACCCAGTGCCACATCCGGAACCATCACTGTGTGTGTGTGTGAATGTGTGTGTGTGTGTGTGTGTGTGTGTGTGTGTGTGTGTGTGCGCGCACGTGTGCACGTGTGCCCGTGTCTGTGTGGTATGATCCATGGTCGGTCCTACAGCCACAGGTCCCATGTGGCTTCAAAGGCCCATCTGTGGTCAAGGGCATGGCGAGGCTTATGGTGCTGTCTGCTCATGGACCGTCAAATGCGTCGACCTCCTGGCTGTGGGTACCAATGTCCTTGTGGACCTATCTCTGCACCAAGCTACATTGTGTGACTTCATGGCATTCACCAGGGTGTTGCCTGCTGCACAGTTAGGGTTCTGGACCTCGCTCCACCCCTCATCTGCTAGGCTGTCCTCAGTGGCAGTGTCCTCCGTCTCACTGCCGGGTGTGTCCTCGGTGTGGGGGCTCATAGTGTCTGTGATGTGCTCATCAACATCAGTGGTGGGGTCCAGTGTGTTGACCGTGCTGATGTCCCCCTGGCCCTGTGACATGCCTGGTGTGGTGCCTTGTGCCACATCACCGGGTGTTGGGTTGTAGCCTGTGATGTGGTACCAAGATGGTGTTCCCCCCACCATGAGGATGTCCATGGTGTGGACCTGTGCTCTTGCTATCTCAGTCATGTCACACCCCATGGCATGTGCAACCATTGTCAGTTCCATGATAGCCTCTGTATTCTGGTGCTGGGCTTTAAGGTGCTTGAGTTTGAGCTGCTGCAGCTCCATGTATTGCCAGCCCTGCACGACCAAAGTCCGGGATGCCTTCATTCACCCTGCCGGATGGGTGAGTGGTCCCTTGTCCCTGCTATTGGGGTCAGCAGTGCCCACAGTGTGTCCAGTACTTCCATGTCACTGGGCGGGATGCACACGGGCGCCATGGTTCACAGGTGCCTATATGCATGTTGCCACATGTCCTATGGGTGCTGCTCTGCATGGCAGGGTGGCACTCCTCACTTCTATCATCAGCATCCTGCTCTGCTGGGATCTCTGCATCATCACTGTCACTTCCAGTGGTGGTGTGGTCCAGTGTGTTGGGGTGCACGGCATCAGCTGCATGTATTTGACCTGGGGGGGAGCCAGAGGGAGTGATTACTGGTCTGCTGCATGTAACATGCCACTCTCCATGCCATTATCTACACCATACTCACATGCAGGCAGTGGGGTCATCCTCCCTCGGCTGTTCTTACCTGCATGCTTTGTGTGGGCACCCATCCCTTGCACCACCACCACCACCACCATATTTGTGTCACAGCCTTGCACTGTTGGCACAATGGTACAACATCAGGATCTCTGTGACCAGCCTCTGTCATGACATGGAATGGTGTGTCCATGTGCCATACTCACCCGCAAGTGTGTCCACTCTCTCTGCCTCCCCATGAATGCTCATGGCAGTTATGGTGTCCGCCATCATCTGCTCTATGGGAATGAGCTGGGTGTCCATTGCAGGTGACTTGCCACCAGTGCCATGATGTTCCCATGCCCCAGCACCCAAGCTTTTCTTGACGGCCATCCTCAGGTCTCGCCATTTATGTTTGATTGCCATCAAGGTCCAGGCATCTGGCCCTGTGGCTTTCATGGCAGCCTGGACATTGAGCCAGAGTTGTGCCTTCACCTTCACTGGGGGTGAATGGTGCAAGGGCACTGTATAGCTGGTTGTAGTGTGCACTAATCTCAGTCACCATCATGGTGACTTGGGGCCCGGTGAAGTTTGAGGACCGGGCCCATCCGGTGCTACCACCACAGCATCCTACGGGTCCAGCCCAGTTGTCTGCATGTCTGGCTCACCCTCTGCATTCCTGTGTGCATCATGCTCACAGGGGCCCTGTTCTCCATCATCACCTATCCTCCTCCAATGTGGTTGACATTCACCTCTGCATACCCACTGTGGGTGGTGTGTTTGTCCTTATATGGTGGGGTCAAGGGGCATGATCGTGTCGCTGTGT
This sequence comes from Neoceratodus forsteri, assembly GCA_016271365.2. Lineage (NCBI taxonomy): Eukaryota > Metazoa > Chordata > Ceratodontiformes > Ceratodontidae > Neoceratodus > Neoceratodus forsteri. Next base: position 204,685,736 of record CM028138.1, read on the forward strand.
GCCATCCTCTGACATCTGTGCATTCCATTACATGCCATACCTGGCACCGCTCACTTGCACTGCATGGGTCGTGGGGTCTGTTTGTGCATGCCACATATTCCAATGGTGCTGCATGCAGCGCAACTGCGCAATGTGTGTACATCACATTGTCTGCACATTCATGTATATGGCCCATTGTTTGTACTATAGGCTAGCAACATTATATGGAAGCAATATGATCAACATTATTACAAAATATCAAGTAATGCTGCAGTGCCACTCCACATGGCATCCTCGAAGGGCTGCTATCTTGCCGGAGGAGTGCAGTGAAGGGTGGAGGGAGGCTGGGGGGTTTGGGAGGGAAGGAAAAGGGAGACAAACAACATTATGAACATCTTCTAGACCCATAAGGGTGAGGCTTTCCAAGTGTTTACTCTCTCTCTCTGACTGGAGCTGGTTAAACTCTCTTTTACTGGAAGCGTGACGTATTCACAGCTCTTCCACAAATCAAAGTACCTGTAAGACACAGAAGACAGAACATAACAAAACATGAGTCAAAATTCAGAGCAATGTTTATGGGATCAGGGTACCATACATGTTATTTCATCAAAAAAAGGCTCTAATTAATCTGGTTATTTAACCCTATGGCAGTTACAAAGGCTCCGGTCATGTAAATCCAAAAGTTCTTTCTTTTGCTTAGAACTAAGACCCTGTCCCCTCCTCTGGGGCCTAGGCATACTTGTTTCAAGCCTCTGAAGGAAAGTTCATGCTCATTCTCATTTTGAGAATTCATCATATTTGTGGCCCACACATATTTCTGGTTGCCATTCTTTATGGCCCTTATGTGCTCACCAACTCTTTTGTTCAGTTTACATTTTGCGTGGCCAATATAATATACTCCACATTTACATTCAGAGAAATAAAAAATCCACATGGTGTCACAATTTATGAACTGTTCCATTTCAATCCTCTCTCCATTGTAGGGATTTACTGCTGTCTTGCCTGGAATAATGTATAGGCAATATTTACATCACCCACAACATCTGCATCCTTTTGGTAGGGGAGGTAGGCAGGCAGATTGTTTAGGTATGGGTTGGACTGATGAGACCAACCAACTCTGCACTTTTTTTACCCTCGGGTCCAAGATCGGGGTGGTGGTGGGGGTGCACAATTTGATAATGGGGGAATGTGGCTGTGTGAGCCATGCACTACTATGCTAATGGGATACAAATGAACCCATAATGGGCATGCTAATGGCCACTAGCACCTTGCATGCCCAGTGGACTCATTTGTATGTTTCCCTTTGTGAATGGCACATTAGCACCTGAGCGCTATTGCAAGCAGCCCATTCACCTGGCTGACTGTTCGGGGCAGTGCTGCTGCAGTTCCCAGTGCTTCCCTTTGGTTAGCACTGCCTCTGCTTGCAGCAATTCAGTCAGATAGCATGGTAACACCCTATTGGGAATAGCACTTTTTGACCCTGGCAATGGCAAGGCACAGCTGCAAACTTTTGTGCTGCACTTTGCCCTTTTTTGTGAATCTAGTCCCTTATTGTTTTGTTTTGGGTTTTTTTTTTGTGGGGGCCAGATTTATTTATTTATTTATGTATGTATGTACTTGAAATTTAGTAACTGAGAAGGCACACTGAGCCAAGGCTCATTTCCAGGTCTGATGTGGGGGGAGAAGAAATAAAGGTTACAAAGCAACAATGAAAGTAGCAAGATGCAATACTGGAGTACATAAGATGACACAAATTATGAAGCTGAGTAGAGTCAGTTGCCTACTTTACTATACAAGATGATTATAGATCAACTTCAGCCCTAAGGCAGAATCAATTAAATACAGGAGAAATAGGGTTGGACAATAAAATAAAAGTATGCACAAAAAGTGTAAAATGCATCACCAAATACATACAAGTTGTGTATGACAAGGGTACAGAACAGTAAAAGGTCAAAAACTGGTAATGAGTAGGATGAGGTTATAAGGTCAGAGACTGGAAAAGAGTAGGATAAGGTTAAAAGGTGAGAGACTGGTAATGAGCAGGATGAGGTTATAAGGTCAGAGACTGGTAATGAGTAGGATGAGGTTAAAAGGTCAGAAACTGGTAAAGAGCAGGATGAGGTTAAAAGGTCAGAGACTGGCAAAGAGTAGGATAAGGTTAAAAGGTCAGAGACTGGTAAAGAGCAGGATGAGGTTAAAAGGTCAGAGACTGGTAAAGAGCAGGATGAGGTTAAAAGGACAGAGACTGGTAAAGAGTAGGAAGAGGTAAAAGGTCAAAGACTGGTAAAGAGTAGGATGAGGTTAAAAGGTCGGAGACTGGTGAAGAGCAGGATGAGGTTAAAAGGTCAGAGACTGGTAAAGAGCAGGATGAGGTTAAAAGGACAGAGGCTGGTAAAGAGTAGGATAAGGGTAAAAGGTCAGAGACTGGTAATGAGTAGGATGAGGTTAAAGTTTAGAGACTGGTAATGAGTAGGATAAGGTTATAAGGTCAGAGATTGGTAAAGAGTAGGATGAGGTTATAAGGTCAGAGACTGGTAAAGAGTATGATGAGGTTAAAAGGTCAGAGACTGGTAAAGAGTAGGATAAGGTTAAAAGGTCAGAGACTGGAAATGAGTAGGATGAGGTTAAAAGTTTAGAGACTGGTAAAAAGTAGGATGAGGTTATAAGGTTAGAAGCTGGTAAAGAGTAGGATGAGGTTAAGTGCAAAAGCAAGACGAAATCTCTGGCCCAATTCCACCCAGACCCTTTTTTTTTATTTCTCCAGGATTCCACCCCATGTTCATCTGAATTTGCTGTCTTCACTTCAGAAATAGTCTGGAGCTCATCTTTATGTTACATTTTATATACTGTGGCATTCCCCCCCCCCCATTCTTACTTTGAGACACTTCCTTTATGTGGTTGCAGAACTAAACAAGTAATATCAGCTGTGCCCCTCCTAGTACTGTGCAGAATGTTCAAATCCTGATGAAAGGGAGTCATACAGAATTTTGGAAAATTTAACCTAATTCTGTGAAATCCTGCTGGTAGCAGTCTTCTGACATTTTGAAAACAAAATGTTTTTTTTTCGGATTAGCAAGCTGCAGTTTACATAAACTGTGGATTCTTTTTCTGCAATCTGCAGAAAATTATTCCACAATTCACATAGAAATACTTTCTGGAATTACACAGGATTTAAAAAATATATTCTGAAAGTCATTTCAGAAATAGAATTGCCATTCAGTATGAATTCCACCAGCAGAAGTATACACCATTCACAGCTCTACACCTCCCCAAGAGTAAAGATTGTAAATTTCAGAATTGGCCTTGCTCTTAACTAAATCCTTGTTTTTTGCTGTCTACTGATTTACCCACCATGCCATAGTAACAAGATGATTTCTCAAAAAAGTTTAAAAAAAATTGTCAATTTGAAAAGGTAGGGATGATAATTTGAGTATCTTGGTCGTGTCAGAGGGATTAGCTGCTGTTACAACAATGACATTGGAGTTTTCCCCTTTAAGGGACAGACCAAGTTATCCTGGTGCACCCCTTCTCTTTCACCTAGGATGGTGTGCTCAGAAGGGAAGGGGGAAGGTAAGGGGAGGGACAGGTAAGACAGAACAATAGGCAGGCAGCAGGAAGGGAAGGGAAGGGGCTAGAGGAGGTACAAAAGGGACAACACAGTGGGCGTTCAGCCACTTTTGCTGAAGTTTTTGATCTATATTGAAACTACAGCACATCAGATTGGCAGCAGAGGATTGTGCACTAGCATAAAGCAGGTAAGGACAATGCAACTATGGTTAACCAACAATGATGTTTGAAAAATAAATAAATAAAGAATAGTAGCACTTTCTAATGAAGCCTTTATGAGATAGCTCAATGGGAATTTTGTTTCAAGTTTGCTCTGGACTAGGGTAGAATTTGCAAGAAACGTTGAGGCGGACCAGATTAATAAATCTGCATGTGGGTGGTTTCACAGGAATTTGATTTTGATGTTTCATTGAATGTTTTCCTTGGTTGGGGGTGAATTTATAAGAAATGCTGAAGGGAACCAGACTTGATTAAATCTGCATGTGGATGTTCCATTTAGGCTCTGTTTTCATAGTTTTGTTGGACCGGGTGGGGAAGTTGCTAAGAGATGTTGAGGGGAACTCACTTTACAGAATCCTGTAGGGGGGATTGCTCATTTGGGAAGCTGTTATAACCATTGTTTTGTTTTGGGGCAGAATTGGCAGAGTTTTCCGGAATTCACAAGAAATATGAGTGGGAATAAGAGGGCAGGCAGGGCCTTGGCCTAGTATCACTGCATCACGTGTATGGGTTTCATAGCAGGCAGGTGCGCTTAAAACTCATAGCGGCCAATGGGGGAAGCTTGAATGCTAAAGTGGCTTGGGCCACAGCCTATTTAGCTATGATATGACATTGGAGGAACACACAAAAGCACGCGGCTTGTGTAGAGGGGCTGCGTGGCAGATGGGAACATGCTGGATGGGGCCTAGGCCCATTCACTGAGTTAAGGCAGCAGATTTTGCTGCAGGATCCTTTAAAAAAATTGGGAGGCAAAATGGTGAAGGGCGTAGGAGCAACAGGAGAAAGGCTCGACAGCCTACTCATTCAGCTGGTAACATGCCGGTTTCCTGAAAACGGGGGTGGGGGACCTGGGATTGAGGTGTATGCAAAAGGACTAGCATGGAGCCAATGGCCGGCTATGTGGCGTGACGTCACATTCCAGGGAAAATAGGCCATGGAAAACAAGCATTTTTCCAGTTTGGAGAGAGGGACAGTAGCCAGCTGAAGCCAAAAGTGGGCTCTACGCTAAGACACCAGGCCTAGCATGAGCTGACGGGTGGACACAGACAGTAACATCACACGCCAAAGGAGGTAGGCCACAAGACCTGATTTCCAGGTTGGGGTGAGGGCTATAAGCCAATGAGAGAGATAAAGGAGGTGCTACGCTAGGGGGCGAACCAGTGATCTCCAGGATGTGAGCAAGGAGGAAAAATCTGGAGGCCTAGTGTGATGGGCCCAGCCACGTGGCATGACATCACATGCCCAGGGGACCATGCAGCAAAAGGGGGGCAGGGATAAAAGGGGAATTGTGCAGAGAGCGAAGGAGGGCTTAGAGGCCCAGAATGGCTGCAGGAGGGGCCCAGAGTGAAGGGGACAGATACAGGGGATGGATACCTGTCTTGGGGGTAGTGAAATGGGTGGAGCAATCCTGGCAGCAAAGGAGCAAAGGACAAGGGGTAGGTGAGGCCCAGAGTGTCCTGAAGAGGGAGCGGGAGGACTAGGTGATCAAGGGACAGTGGAGAAATGGGTAAAAAAAAACAAAAAACCTAACCCCTCAATGAGGGGAGAGAAATTGGGACCACAAGGAGACCTGAAGGGTCGGGAACCGACATAGGAGGCACAGGAACACAGCGAGGTGGGCAACAGAAAATTGCCCAGATGGGGCAGAGGAACGACAGCTGCAGCCTTCATGGGGACAACAGGCCATGACATAGGCCTAAGATCCATAGGTGGCCTGGTGTGTACCGCCCCCCCCATACACACACACACAGAATGACAGGCGCACGCGAAGTAAAGTGAGCCTGGCTATACGAGGGACATATGACAGGAGCAAGCGAAGTAAAGTGGGCCTGGCTATACGAAGAACATAAGTAGTTTAATACAAACGTTTTTGGCAGTTGTCTCCACAGCCTTTCGCAGAAACACAAAGAAACATGGCACCAAAAAAGAACAGGCCTTTGAAAGAGGATGACTACAGGGCCACCGTGGATCTGGCGGAGAAAGTCAACAGAATGTGGCAGATGGTGGAGGGGGAGGAACCAGTGAAATCTGGGGAGAAGCGGAAAGTGGGGAAGGGAAAACAGGGTGGAGGGAAACAGCTGACAGGGAGGCCATGCAGCCCAACCAGGGTGCAGCCACCACTGATAGTACCGCCCAGAGTGGCTAGCCCAGTACCTCCACAGCCCGATGACCCTGTCCTATCAGTACCTCCCTAAGACCAGGTGGGAGTTCCCCCAGAGGAACCCAGACCAGACCCCCCCAAGCACAATGATTCCTCCACAGCCATTATTAGTATTACAACCAGCCGTTCAACCACAAGAGGACATGCCAGGGCATCTTGAGGACAGCAGGCCATGAGGAGCTGGCAAGGCCACAGGTTATGTACCCGGGTCAGTAGGAGAAAGCATCAAAGAATATATAAGCCAGATTATTTTGGCACTCGGGACAGGGGGGCTGGGCCAGATGGAGACAGTGCTGGCAGAGATTAGGTCAGATAAGGAAATGATGAAGGAAGATGAGAAAGGGAGGGGGAATGTAGGAAAAGGATCAAAGGAGATAGGAACTCCAAGACTGAGAATAGGGGAACACGTACAGCTGGCAAAGAAAGAGAAAATATGGAAGGGGGAGTACGTGGATATTTTCGCCTTAGTAAGCCAGGAGGCAGCGGTGAAATATGATGAAGCAGAGAATATAGGAAAGATCAAAATGGCAACAGCGGTAGTTCTCTTGGGTAAGAAAGCAGAGGACAAATTTATAAAAGGGAAAACTTAGGATGGATGGTTTGTAGGTTTCGCCACATATTCAGCGATAGTATTGGAGAGGAAGCCAGAGTTGGGCATTCCACTCATCACATACTCCCTGATAATAAGGAGGGCGAAATCAAAGGGAGGGGTGGGGTGGATATACTATGATGAATTCTTCCAACAAAGGATGGTGATGTACGGGGATGTAAGATGGGACATGAAACAATTAGATTTGTGGACTGACTATGTATCCGACCAGTTCACGTAAGAAGGAGAGAGATGGGGAAGAGGGGCATGATGCCCCAGAGGTGTTGTTGGGGTTACAATAGGGCCTTTTGTTCCTGGCCACAATGCCGCTTTCGGCATGCATGCTCCAAATGTGAGGGAACACACCCAGTGAGCAGATGCAGAATGGCATGGGCACAAGAGGCAAAAGGGCCAGGGGGGCAAGGAGAAAAACAGCAGGTTTTTTTTGAGAAGGGCAAGAGTATAGGGGACAGGCATGGAACAGAGGGGGGAGAGGCAGAAGGCATGCAGGTAGAGGAAGTCAGAATTACTGACTGTCTGGCCCAAGAAAATGGCAAGTTGGGGGAATGTGGTAGAAGGGAAAGGAAGATGGCAGGGGATCAATTTCAAGAAGCATTAACACCCATCAAGATAGATGCGTGGGAGGGCTGGTTAGAAACATACCCAGATAAAAAGGTGGCAGAGACAATTAAGGCAGGTTTTTGGACACTTTTTCATTGCAGTGTGAAGGTCCGAGACAGGTGAGAGAAGTGAACAACCTATGCTCAGTTGTAGGGAAGGAAGAAATTTTAAGACAGAAAATAGAGAAGGAAAAGGCAGCTGCGAGAGTTGAAGGGCCATACGATACCCCCCATTGCCGAATATGAGAATTTCTCCATTGGGTCTGGTCCCCAAAAAACAGCAGGGAGAATACAGGGTGATTCCCCACCTTTCATTTCCAGAAGGGGACTCAATAAATGATTTTATAAGTGAAGAACATTGTAAAGTGACCTATGCCACATTAGAAGAGGTGGTCCAGATCATCCGAGCAACCTCAGATGCTTGGATGGCAAAAACGGATATAGAGTCAGCTTTCAGGTTGCTTCCAGTTAGGGAAGATTGAGACCTATTGGGATTTAAGATTGGGGGCAGTACTATTTTGATAAAGCAATGCCCATGGGATGCTCAATAGCATGTGTGACATTTGAAGCATTCAGCACATGCCTATAGTGGATATTCCAGGAAAAAAACTGGATACAAGATGGTGATATACTACCTGGATGATTTCCTTTAAATAGACAGCTGGAGGAGAGAGACTGAAAGAACGTTGGCCAGTTTTCAAGATTTGTGCAGGAATTTAGGGGTCCCATTGGCTCCATATGAAACAGAAGGTCCCAGTAAGGTTTTAGAATTCCTAGGCATTGAAATAGATACCCTGGGGGAGGTTTTTCAGTTACCAGACAAAAAAGTGATGAAACTAAAGGAACTGATTCAAGTACATACAAGTAGGAGAAGAGTGCAATTGAAACAGGTACAACAGGTCTTGGGACATCTAAACTTTGCATGCAGAGCATTTGGACCAGGGAGGGCATTCACTAAAAGACTAGCAAGGGCCACAGTGGGGGTAACCAGACTACACCATTGGGTAGACATGACAAGGGGAGTTAAAGAAGACTTCAGGGTGTGGGAGGAGTTCCTCAGCACCTATTATGGTTGTTCCTTTTGGCAAGAGGACCGGGTTTATAACACGGACCTCAAACTCTTCACAGATGCAGCAGGGGGCTCCGGTATGGGGGCTATTTGAAGGGAAGATGGTTCGCGGAACGATGGCCTACAGAATGGGTGAGGGATGGGAAAGTAAAAGACATCACACTGTTGGAGATCATGCCCATTTGGGCCTGCACCCTGGTGGGGGGAGAGGAGCTGCGGAATCAGAAGGTTACATTTTGGTGTGATAAAGGCAGTAGTAGATGCCTTAATCAACAGAGGAGCCAGGTCAGAAATGGTCATGGGGGTTTTGTGACAGATGGTGTTGAGGGCCTTGCAATTGAATATGTCATTCAGGACTAAACACATAGAAGGGATATACAATATCCTGGCTGACAGCCTTTCCCGTCTGCAGCTGGATCGTTTCCGGATGCTGGCATAAACAGCAGAGGAGCGGAAAATGCCCGTACCAATGAACATCTGGGACGTTGACAAGAGGGAGCAGAACTGCTGTTTTGCAGCTCATGGGCACCACGGATGCTGAGGGCGTATGAAGGGACTTGGCCGGTGTTCCAAGCATTCAGGGCAACATGCCAAATGGAGGTAAGTAGGCCACTTATGAAGGAACAGTTAGGGAAGTTCACAGTAGAGCAATGGCAGAGAGGAACGGCCCACACCACGAGGGGGGTCTACCTAGCAGGGATTAGTTTAGTCTGCAGCCTGAAGGAATGGAAGGACCCGACAAAGTCAATGTTGATTAGATGAAGGATGCAGGGATGGGGTAGGTTGAAACAAAGAACTATGGATAGTAGACAACCAATAGGGTAGCAGTGGCTCACGAAGCTAAAAGGGGTACTACTGGCAGTCTGCAGATCAAAAGATGAAGCCCAGCTATTTCACACAATTTATCTGGTAATGTTTGCAGTGGCCTTGAGAGTTAATGAGGCTGTGGGACATGGCAGCAAAGACGAAGAAGGGGGGTTTGGGCTGGGAAGATATAAGCTGGGGAATGAAGGAGATACAAATCATGATTAAGAAGTTGAAGACGGATCAAGGGGGGCAGGGTTGTACTGTAACCCGGAAGGTTCAGGTAGACGGGTCAGTGTGCCCAGTAAAGGCTTTGTGGGCTTACAGAGACAGGGAGATTATTTGTGCATGGAGACAGGAAAAAGGTCACAAGTTATCAAGTCACAGCCATACACAAGAAAGGCATGCAATTCCTGGGCGAGGATCCAGGCAATTATTCATCTCACTCCCTTCGAATAGGGGCTGCTTCACAGTAGGCGGCAGCAGGGGAGACGGTGACTGATATGTTGGAAAAGGGACAGTGGCGGTCTGCCACTTACAAAAGGTGAATTCGGGCACTGCAGTAATAAAACTAACAGATCACCTGTGTTTTGTTTTTCAGGTACAGAACCACATGGGGGGTGAGGGCAGCCACAGAGATTGGGGCAAGGTAAAGGAACCAGAACCATGTTTTAAAGATATATTTTGCTTAAATCCTATAGGAAGAGGGAGGATCACAGAAGTATGGATCAGCAGTCACTCCTACATTTATTGGGCAGAAAAGAGAGTGGAGAAAAAGGCCAGGGAAAACATCTGTACCAGGATGTGAGAGAATGTAGGCTGGTGTGGCATGGCATCTGAGGGATGAGATGGGCACAACTGCTTCCTACCCTAAAAGGGATGAAAGAACGGAGACCCATCCCAGATTTAATTATATTGCACCTAGGGGGTAACGACATTGGGGGGAAGCCGTGGGTGTACACATATCTGCAGGTGAAAAAGGACTTAGAGAAAACACAGCAGTGGTGGCCAGGGGTAAGCATTGCCTGGTCAGATATGATCCCCAGAAGGGTATGAAGGCATGAGCACAGTCATAGAGCTTTGGACAGGGCCAGGAGGAAGATGAATAGGAGGGAGAGAACACTGATAAGGAAATGGGGGGACACGTAATACTGAGGGGTGTGGAAGAATGGGTGGATGAATTTTACAGGTCAGATGGAGTGCACCTGTCAGATGTGGCTATAGATGTGTTTAATATGGAGATGATGGGTTTTATAGAGGAATGGAGGAGACATAATGGGAAGAGAATATAAAAAAAATTAAAAGGAAAAAAGGAACCGGACAAAGGTCCCCTAAGAGGGAGGGAAGGATATCCTAAATGAAAAGAGAAAGCCAGTCATCCTTGGTAGCTTAGGTGTACAAAAGCAGCTGTCTCCAATTACAGCTTCCGGCTGTTTCTGGCAGAAGAGAACTGGTTGCAGAGCAAGAAACAGAAGTCCAGAACTACAGATGTTTTACTAATTAATCACTTCTGTCTCAGCAGGAGCAGTACCTGTTTGGATTAAGCAAACAGATACTTTATTAGAAGAAGGGGGTCTCATTTAAGTAAAAAACAAACAAAAAATACTCTTTATCCCACCCAGCTGCTGGAGGTCTGAATCCAATTACGGAGGAAGGAGACTACTGAAGACTACAGGAAGTTCCTGTCCCAGAACTGGAAGGGTGAGAGTTGTAAGGGCACATAGGCAGTAGGAAAGTAAGTGTAAAAATACATAGAGGGAGGAGACAATAAGCATACAAAGCAACAGGAGAGGGGACAAAATAAGTCAAGATGGGAGTGGTGCAGTGCAATGGCTGTGGAGCAGCAGTGTTCCGGGAGACATTCTGGAGCCTGTGTTGCTGCCCTGTTTGCAGGCACCTCTCTGGTCTGAGGGAGGAGGTTGCTTGTCTCCAGGCTGACCTGGCTAGGATTCGTGAAACCTCTTCCCCCACCCAGGGACCACCAGGGCCACCACTGTTACCTCAGAGGTTGCCAAGAAAGAGGAGCGGTTGGACCAAGGTGGGCTCGGGAATGGAGAAGGTGGTGGAACAGAGGTGCATCCCTACAGTTGTAGCTCTCCACAATTCATATGCTGTTCTGGCAATGAGTGGTTCCTCTATGGAGGCACCTGCAGTGGAGACCAAGGAGGATGCTGGGAACCTCCACAAAGGAGACCCACAGGAGGGTGGCACGAGACCCCACAGGGGAAGGAAACAACTCTTGGTGGGGACTCAATCTTGGGGGGGTAGACGTGAGGAAGGAAGGGGATAGGGAGGTAAGGTGCCTGCCTGGCGCCATGGCTTGGAAGGATGGGAGGCAAATCCTCAGGATCATGGGAGCAGCTGCACGTGGGAGGGAGCGGATGTCATTGTCCACCTAGGGACAAATGACCTGGCTGTAAATGGGATCTGAGCGGTGCAAGAGGAGTTTGTGGAGTTGGGGAGGGGCCTTAGACAAGTAGCATGTACAGTAACCTTCTTGGGGGTGCTGCCTGTCTATGGCAAGGATGATGCTAGGGTATTCCGCACCATGGGATTCAATGAATGGTTGAAAAACTGGTATGGAGCTCAGGGTTTTGACTTCATTGGGGACTGGGGAGCCACCTGGAGGGATGCAGGCTTATACTGGAGCGATGCTCTGCATCTGTCCGGGGGGGGGATCCATGATCCTAGGTGACAGGTTTAAATGCTTCACTGGCAAGCATTTAAACTAACCAAAGGGGGAGGCACTGAAAAGGAGCAGGAAAATCCCAGCATTCCCCCACAAAGTGCAGTAGTTAGAGAGGTAAACACCAAGGCAGAGAAGTCAGTAGGGAGCAGGACAGGGATAAATGCAGAAAAAGGTGTTAAGGACAGGGATGGGGTTAAAAGGGGTAAGGCCATATAAAATAAATGGAAGGTGATGAGTACCAATGCCCATAGTCTGTGCAACAAGCTCCCTGAACTAGTGGCCTTAATGGAAGAGGGATGCCTGGATATTGTGGCAGTCACTGAAACATGGTACACAGAGAACCATGAGTGGGATGTCAACATACCAGGATACACAGTCTACAGGAGGGACAGGGTGGGTAAAAGAAGAGGAGGAGTAGCTCTCTATATAAGGGAAGGGATTAAAGCAACAGAACTGAAGAGTAAACAGGAAGTTAATGAGTCACTATCGGTCACTCTGGAGACAGGAAGTTGCACCACAATCCGCATGGGCGTTGTGTACAGACCCCCATCTCAGGGGGAGGAAATGGACAAGAAAATGATAGAAGGCATTATTAAAATGGCACAAAAGAGAGATGTTGTTGATGGGACCTGAATATGCCGGATATTTACCTGGAGTACCTTTGCTGCAGGCATCCAAAACAGCAGGTCATTCTTATGATGCCCTACAGGGCATGCCTCAGACAGCTAGTGCTGGAACCCAGGAGGAGCAATCTTAGACCTGGCACTCTCAAATGGGGATGGAGAAAGGATCTCAGATTTAGAAGTGGGTAGCCATCTGGGAACAAGTGACCACCAAACGGTGTGGTTCACAATAAACACAACCCGTAAAGTCAAGTCATCACAAAAAAAAAAGTATTGGACTTTAGGAAGGCTGACTTTGGGAAAATGAGAGAGTGCCTTAGAAAAGCACTAGCAAATGGGCAAGAAGGAGGGGTAGAGGAACAATGGGGAATAATCAAAACAGCCATCGCAGAGGCAACAAGCCTTTGTGTGAAGCAAATCAATAAAACAAAATGAAGGAAAAAAACACTATGGTTCTCAAAAGTGGTGGCATGGATGGTTAAAGAGAAAAGGATAGCATTCAGAAAATATAAGGAAACACAGAAGGAGAAGGACAGAGAACTTCATCAGTTAAAGCAGAAGGAGGCAGGGAAGGCAGTCAGAATAGCAAAGGCACAAACTGAGGAAAAGATAGCCAACTCTGTTAAGAAGGGGGATACAACTTTCTACAGGTACATTAGGGAGTGAAGAAAGACCAATGGAGGGATACAAAGACTTAATAAAGGGGAGGGAATGTGGGCAGATGGTGACAGTGAAAAAGCAGGGATACTGAATGAATATTTCTGCTCAGTATTCACAACAGATGAGGGGGAGAGGTGCCTAAGCCAAACAAGGAAGAAACTCTGAATAGGGGAGTCAATACCAGTCCATTCACAGAAGAAAGGGTTTTGAAAGAACTCTTGAAACTGAGAATGGACAAAGCAATGGGACCTGATGGGATTCACCCAAGGATACTAAAAGATCTAAGGGTAGAACTAGTAACACCACTGACTGCTCTCTTTAACAAATCATGGCAGGATGGAGTGGTACCTGAGGACTGTAGGAAGGCAAATGTGATTCCACTTCACAAAAGTGGGAGCAGGGCAGAGGCAGGAAACTATAGACCAGTTAGTTTGACTTCAGTGGTAGGGAAAATGATGGAATCACTTCTGAAGGAAAGAATTGTTGAGTACCTAGAGAACAGTGGGGCACAGGACCCAAGCCAGCATGGTTTCACAGCAGGAAGGTCATGTCAGATGAAACTAACAGTTTTCTTTGACTAGGTGACCAAAGTAGTAGACCAGGGAGGGGCTGTGATATGGTCTACCTAGATTTTAGCAAGGCATTTGACACAGTCTCACACAAAAGATTAATATACAAGTTAGCCAGCCTTGGAGTGGGTGATAAGGTGGTAGTCTGGATAAAAAACTGGCTGGACAACAGGACGCAAAAGGTAGTAGTAAACGGAGTCCACAGTGAAGAAAGGAGGGTAACTAGCGGGGTACCACAGGGTTCGGTACTGGGACCGGTCCTTTTTAATATGTTTATAAGTAACATTGGAGAGCACCTGGAAGGAAATGTCTCTTTGCAGATGACACAAAGATCTGCAACAGGGTTGATACACAAGGTGGGGTGGAAAGAATGAAAAGGGACTTGGCAAGGTTGGAGGAATGGTCAAATACGTGGCAGCTCAGATTCAATGCAAAGAAGTGCAAGGTAATGCATCTGGGAAACAAAAACCCAGGGGAAAAGTACACAATGAGGGGGGTGAGTTAACAGCAACAATAAAAATCAAAAGAGACCTAGGAGTAATTATATCAGATGGCCTAAAGGTGGGCAAGCAATGTGAGAAGGCAGTAAGGAGGGCTGGGGAGATACTGGGATGCATAGGGAGAGGCATCAATAGTAGAAAACAGGAAGTTGTTATCCCTCTCTACAGACACTTAGTGAGACCCCATCTGGGGTACTGCATGCAATTCTGGAGACCCCATCTCTGCAAAGACATAGACAGAGTGGAGGCTGTTCAGAGGAGGGCAACCAAAATGGTGCAAGGTCTGCACCAGAAGACATATGAGGAGAGACTAAAGCAGCTTAACATGAATACCCTTGAGGAAAGGAGGGAGAGGGGGGACATGATAGAAACTTTCAAGTATCTCAAGGGAATTAACAAAGTACAAGAGGGTAGTATCTTTCAGAAGAAGAGATGTGCAAGAACAAGACGGCACAATTTGAAGATAGAGGGGGGACGGCTTAGAGGTAATGTTAGAAAGTATTTTTTCACAGAGAGAGTTGTGGATGCATGGAACAGCCTTCCTGAGGAGGCTGTGGAGTCAGGAACCATGGGAGAATTCAAGAATGCATGGGATAGGCATAAGGCAATTCTAGTGGGGGGGCAGGAGGAAGTAAGCTGTTGATTAACTAGACTCTGAAGCTTATCCATCAGGTGGGGAAATGGGTAGACTGGGTGGCCAAGCGGTCCTTATCTGCCATCAAATTCTATGTTTCTATGTTTCTGTCTTTCTAATGGAAAAAAAGGGGGGAAGGGGTTAAAAAGCAAACTTTTCAAAGTTGGCATTGATATTAAAGAACAATTACACACAAATAATGTGGTGTGTAAGTGTGTATTATGTAAGCAATAAGGCACGACAGGTTGTTATGGCGGTATAATGTAACTGTACATCTCAGCTGCTTATTAAGCATAAAGTGCAGATGAGTGATGTTAAATGCACCTGAGAAGAGCAATTATGTTACCATAATGGCACACCCTGCAATATCTTATTGCACTTATAACATGGTATTTAAATATTTGACTTACAATGAATAAAAATAAGAAACTATTTTAAAAAGATAAAAGAAAATAGTAATTTACATTGATGTATGTGTAGTCCATATTCTGGTAAGCGAGGGTTAGCATAAAACAATAAAAGACAATGAAAACCATGTTCGGTTTGGTTTATTTATTTAAAATCTGGTAAATCCATGAGCAATGGTGCCAATTTTCATGGGTGACCAGATATATATATATATATATATATATATATATATATATATATATATATATTTTACTTTCTCTTTATTCTCCCCCATACTAGCTCCCCTCTTTGGAGACACCTACGGCCTTATCAGCCCTCGCTCATCACCTGGTGGCGGTGCAGTCCATCCCCCATGGAGCCGTGGTTGTACCCCCCAGACGGGTACGGGATGGGAGCCCTTGCACCCCGATGCTTCTCTGTGTTTCGTCAGGACGCTGTCTCCAGGCAGGTAGGGGCATTGAAGGTTGGGGCCTGGTGCTCCATCTACTGGGAGGCTGCAAGGTTTTTTCCCTGATGTTCTCTCGACGTGCCAGGTCCCTGAACGTCAAGGCGTTGAAGCACCGACGTCTGGCACGTCGTCCCCTCTGTTGGAGCATCGCGCTTGCTGTACCTCTGGTTTCCAGCTGGGGCCAGACAAGAGCCAAGCTCTGGTACCCCCCTCCCCCCGGGGAGGATGAGCAGTCCTAGGGATGCTCAAGTCCTCCCTTCCCGGCCGGCCCTTCAGTTCCCGGGCTTGTTCCCAAACCCGGGTCACTGGCGTCACAAGCGGTAATCCAACTACTGCGCTGGCAGGCTGGCATTATATATATATATATATATATTATAGGGGTGCGGTCACACCCCTATATTTAGGGTTATGAAGCCAGTTCTATGTTAAACTCAAAATTTTGCACGTTAATACCTTTGGACCCGTTTGATGGATGTGCTTGAAATTTGGCATGCACAGTGGAGCATGGTAGATCTCATGATCTGCCCAATTTTGTTTCAGTCGGCTTACAGTTTTTGCTCACCAAAATGCTGAAAAATGCACTTTTCACCAGTTATGTGGGCAGTTTTTCAGATTTTGTCTGTGGTGCTGCATGGCTGTTGTGTGGTGTGCTGCTCTGCAGCTTAGCATGTTGAAAGAGCTTGGGTCAAGGAACATGCCACTTTTTGTTTGGTAAAAAAATATGAATCCATTCAAAAGTTATTAAAGTTTTAAGTTCCCATTATAAGTCTATGGGAAAATTTATATGGTTTAGGTGTTGCTGGAGATTCCTAGGGTAAGTTTAAAGTCATCTGGTGCACGTGCCTTTGGGTTTGTTGCACCTACCCTCTGGAATTCTCTGCCCTGTCAGCTACGGGAGTGCAGGACAGTGGGATGCGTTAAGCAGACATTGAAGACCTATTTGTGGAGTAAAGCGTACCCTGAATTGCTTTGATTTTTATCTGTATTTATTGATTGTTGTTTTTATCTTATTGTACAGCACCTTGAAGCATGAAAAGCACTATACCAAATAAACTTATTATTATTATTATTATTATTATTTTGGGAATGGAGAATGGGGTTTTTGGCCATCTGGTCCCTCCTCACGATCAAAGAATTTTGAGGCTCACAATCAAATATTTTTTGATCCCGAGGGAAGAACTAGATGACCAGATTTGGAGGGAACAGATAGCCCAGTTTTAGCAACTTTTAAAATTAAATATCTTGGAAATGGTTTGGTCTTTTAACTTGAAATTTGGAGGGTGTTGAGATGTCTTATAGATGTGAATTATGGTGTTTAGGTGTCAGAAAATACATTCTTTGCAGAGATATGGCGTGGCGCAGTTTACTTTTTGTGGACAGCGTTTTGCATTGTGGTAGTGGCTTGAAATTTATAGGACAGCTAGCCTTACTGCCATGGATGTACTTTTCTGTTGTTAGGTGTGTAAAATGTAAACAGGTGTGGAATTCTGCCACTCCAACCAATTAAATTCTCAAATTTTTAAATGTTATATCTTTGACACGGTTTGGTATTTTAAAATGAAATTTGCAGGGTGTTGAGGGGATGTCATAGATATATGAACTATGTTATTTGGGTGTTGGGGAAATAATTTGTTGCAGAGCTATTTAATGATGTAATTGACATTTTTCCTATAGGATTACATTGCAGTCTGTGTCACGACTTTTGGCGCCATTATCTCAGAAACAAAGTGAGATATAGACTTTTCACTACAAGTGGCTAGATCACTTTTAAGTGATCTAGCCACCAGAAAAAGATTTGAAATCGTAAAGTAAGCCTGCAGTAGAATTTTGTTTGTATGTTGCATGGTTCATGAGATATTGTGAAATCACTGTCACAAAGGTTGAAAGAGTGCCTGTCCAGTGCATTTCAGTGCCCGTATCTCAGAAACAATATGAGATATGGTTTGGTCTGTGATTGTGGTATGATCGACTCACTGTCATGGTTACAATGACACTTTAATTGTTTTTCTAACTGTTATGGTTCCCAAGATATGGACAAATTACTGTTACAAGCATTTGGTGGCCAATAAGAATGCTGCATGGCTCTGCAGCTATGCATAAGTGGCAGCACAGGCCAGAGGGCCCGTGTTCCCTCAGATGCGTATTGCTATGCAGAAATGGGGAAGTTGGTGGGAGCACGGGGCCCTCTCCCACCAGAGTGGTTATTATTATAGGGCACGGTTGCACCCCTATATTTAGGGTTATGACGCCACTTCTATGTTAAACTCAAAATTTTGCGCATTAATAACTTTGGACCCATTCAACAGATTTATTGAAATTTGGTATGCACAGTGGGGCATGGTAGATCTCTTGATTTGCCAAATTTCATTTCAGTTAGACTTATGGTTTTTGCACACCAAAATGCTGAAAATTGCACTTTTCACCAGTTATGTGGGCAGTTTTTCAGATTTTGTCTGTGGTGCTGCGTAGCTGTTGTGTGGTTTGCCGCTCTACAGCTTGGCACAGTGAAAGAGCTTGGGTCAAGGAACATGCCACTTTTTGTTTGGTGAAAAAATATTAATCTGTTCAAAAGTTATTACACTTTGAAATCCCCATGATATCCTATGGGAAAATGTATATGTAATTTTTGAATGTTAATAAGAAAGACCAGATGGCCCTAGGAAAGACCAGATAGCCCAGATTGGGCTGACCATATCTCAATCACAGTTTGGTCTTTTTACTTGAAATTTGCAGGGTGTTGAGGGGAAGTCATGGAGATGTGAACTATGCTATTTAGGCATTGGGGAAGTAATTTGTTGCAGAGATATTCAATTACGTAATTGACATTTTTCCCATAGGATTACATTGCAGTCTGTGTCATGACTTTCGGTGCCGTTATCTCAGAAAGAAAGTGAGATACAGACTTTTTGCTACACATGGCTTAGATCACCATCAGGTGACCTAGCCACTGTAAAAAGATTTGAAATCATAGAGTAAGCCTGCAGTGGAATTTTGTTTGTGCATTGCATGGTTCATGAGATATTGTGAAATTACTGTCACAAGGGTTGAAAGAGTGCCTGTCCAGTGCTTTTTGGTGCCCATATCTCAGAAATGATATGAGATAAGGGTACAGTCTTTCCAATGTTGCGTGAAGTACTCACTGTCATGGTTACAATGATGCTAGAATTTTTTTTAGCTCTTATGATTCCCAAAATATGTGCACATTACTGTTACAAGGGTTTGGTGCCCTATAGTGCTGCTGCATGGCTCTGTAGCTTTGTGTAAGTGGAAGTCTGGGCCCTGATGCATATTTTTATGCATAAATTGGCAACTTGGTGGGAGATGGGCTCAACTTTTCCACAAATATGTGTTTTTTACTGCATATATTACATTTTTTCAAAAAGTAAGGAAATTATATGCAAAAAAACTGCGTTAATGCTTCATTTAGAGTTAAAGCAAAAAAAGTCAGGAAATGAGACATTAGGGTTGAACCCATAACTCCCCCTCACACATGCCACCTCAATCCTCCACAGTCTGACAGACATCAGGGTGTGTCATTGGGGTCATGAGCCCTACATCTCACCCCATTCTCCTTTACTGTCGCATGTCAACATGCTCAGACATGGAATATATTATAGGGGTGCAGTCGCATCCCTATATTTAGGGTTATTAAGTCACTTCTAGGTTAAACTCAAAATTTTTGGACCCTTTCAATGGATTTACATGAAAGTTGGTATGTGCAGTGGAGCATGGCAGATCTCTTGGTTTGCCAAATGTTGTTTCAGTCAGACTTATGTTTTTTATTTTAGTTTCAATTTTATTTATTTTGTATAGGATTACAAATACCTTTGAGCCTAAGCTCTTTTACAAAGGTTCCATGTCCGTTAATAACATACAACACGGAATACAGTTGATATAACAGCAAACAATTTTGAGTACCAAAATGCTGAAAAATGCACCTTTCTCCAGTTCTGTGGGCAATTTTTCAGAATTTTTCTGTGGTGCTACATGGCCTTCATGTGGTGTGCTGCTGTGCAACTTGGCTCATCTGAAAGAGTTTGGGTCAAGGAACATGCCACTTTTCATTTGGTGAAAAAATATTAATCCATTCAAAAGTTATAAAACTTTTAAGTTCCCATTATAAGTCAATGGGAAAATTTATATGGCTATTTTGCGAAAGAAGAATGGGGTTTTGGCCATCTAGTCCAGCCTCACGATGGCCGTCATTTTGTTTTCAGTTTGCAGTCGGAAAAATTCAAATATCTCAGCTTGGGGGGAAGGGACTTCTGAGTTGAAACTATGGTGAGTTTTGCTCAGGGGTCTTCCCTCTATTGAGCCATGCTTGTGGTTTCTTTCAATATGGTAAGAAAATAGAGTTTTCAACATTTTTATTCTTTGATCTTGGCTTGCCAATGATCTTTGATCATGAGCCTGCAAATTCTTTGATCGTGAGGTTCTTTGACCTTGATCTTTGATCGTGAGGGTGTGACTAGATGGTCACTTGAAAAAATAAATTTCCTCAGCTCAGGGTCAAGGCCATGAGGGCTTTGTTAGGATCATAAGCACAGTTAAGGTTGAAGTCCCCCCAAGAAAAAGCGCTCCAAAGAGACATCTTTGGCCACGATAAACTTAGCTGAAGAGTCAAGCCACACAAAAGTGAAGGTAATGGACTTCAGGAGGGCTGATTTTGTCAAAATGGGAGAGTGCCTCAGAAAAGCACTAGCAAACAGGCAAGAAGGTGGGGTGGACCAACAATGAGGAAACATCAAAACCGCCATCGCAGAGGCAACAAGTCTTTGTGTGAAGCAAATAAACAAATCAAAATGAAAGAAAAAAACACTATGGTTCTCAAAAGAAGTGGAAGGTAAGGGAAAAAAAGATAGCATTCAGGAAGTATAAGGAAACACAAAAGGAGAAGGACAGAGAACCGTACCAGTTAAAGCAGAAGGAAGCGGGTAAGGCAGTCAGAATAGCAAAGGCCCAAACCAAGGAAAAGATAGCCAACTTGGTTAAGAAGGGGGATAAAACCATTTATAGGTACAGTAGGGAGCAAAGAAAGACTAAGGCAGGGATACTGAGGCTGAACAAAAAGGAAGGTGGTTGGGCAGAGAGAGACAGTGAAAAAGCAGGGATACTGAATGAATACTTCTGCTCAGTATTCACAATGGAAAAGCAGGGAAATACTAATCCAGTCAATAGAAGCATTCTGGATGGGGGGGGTTGATATTAGTCCTTTCACAGAAGAAAGGTTTCTGAAAGAACTCTTGAAACTGAAGGTGGATAAAGCAATGGGGCCTGATGGGATTCACCCCAGAATTTTAAAAGAACTAAGGGAAGAACTAGTAACACCACTGACTACCATTTTTAATAAATCATGGGAGGATGGTGTGGTACCTGAGGACTGGAGGAGGGTGGCTGTGATTCCCCTTCACAAAAGTGGGAGCAAGACAGAGGCAGGAAACTACAGTCCTGTCAGTTTGACCTCAGTGGTAGGGAAAATAATGGAATCACTTCTGAAGGAAAGAATGGTTGAGTACCTAGAGGCTAGTGGGGCACAGGACCCAAGGCGACATGGATTCACAGCGGGAAGATCATGTCAGACAAATCAAATTGATTTCTTTGACTGGGTGACCAAAGTAGTAGACCAGGGAGGGGCTGTGGAGATGGCCTACCTAGACATTAGCAAGGCATTTGACACAGTCCCGCACAAAAGATTAATAAACAAATTAGCCAGCCTGGAAGTGGGTCCCAGGGTGGTAGACTGGGTAAAACACTGGTTGGACAACAGGACACACCGGGTAATAGCGGGTAATAGTAAATGGAGTCCACAGTGAAGAAAGGATGGTTACTAGTGGAGTACCACAGGGTTCAGTACTGAGGCCAGTCCTTTTTAATGTCTTTATAAGTGACATTGCAGAGGGACTGGAAGGGAAAGTATGTCTCTTTGCAGATGACACAAAGATCGGCAACAGGTTTGATACACAAGGTGGGGTGGAAAGGATGAAAAGGGACTTGGCAAGGTTGGAGGAATGGTCAAATGTATGGCAGCTTAGATTCAATGCAAAGAAGTGCAAAGTAATGCACCTGGGAAACAAAAACCTAAGGGAAGAGTACACAATGGGGGGGGTGAGATACTGACAACAATAAAAATGGAAAGGGACCTGGGGGGTAGTCATATCAGGTGACCTAAAAGTGGGCCAACAATGTGAGAAGGCAGTAAGGAGGGTTGGGGGATACTGGGATGCATAGGTAGAGGCATCACCAGTAGAAAACAGGAAGTTGTTGGCCCTCTGTACAGACAGTTGGTAAGACCACATCTGGAGTACTGTGTACAGTTCTGGAGACCCCATCTCCGCAAAGACATAGACAGGGTAGAGGCTGTCCAGAGGAGGGCAACCAAAATGATGCAGGGTCTGCATCAGAAGACATATGAAGAAAGACTAAAGGAACAAAGATGTATAGCCTCAAGGAAAGGAGGGAGAGGTGGGACATGATAGAAACTTTCAAATACCTCAAGGGAATCAACAAAGTCCAAGAGGGTAGCATCTTTCAGAAAAAGAGATGTGCAAAACAAGGGGGCACAATTTGAAGATAGAGGGGGGATGGCTCAGAGGTAATGTGAGTAAGTATTTCTTCACAGAGAGGGTTGTGGATACATGGTACAGCCTTTCTGAGGAGGTCGTAGAGTCAAAAACAGTGGGGGAATTCAAGAATGCATGGGAAAGACATAAGGCAATTCTAGTGGGGGCAGGAGGAAGTAGGCTCTTGGTTAACCAGGATCTGCAGCTTATCCGTTAGGTAGAGAAATGGGCAGACTAGGTGGGCCAAGCGGTCCTTATCTGCCTTCAAATTCTATGTTTCTATGTTTGGCCATAGTTTTTATGATGTCCTCTAGGGATTGGAGAGCAGACTTGGGAGGGTTGTAAACCCAGTTTATTATGAGGTACTTTGAGTGACTGAGGGTAACAAGAATGAATATGGATTTACTGTCTAGGCAGGTGCTTTGCTGCAGGCTTAGGTGCGATACAGTTAGGGTGTCTTTCGCGTAGATAAGTACACTGCCCCCTCTTTTGCTCTCCCTATCCTTTCGATAGGTGCTGTATCCTTGGGCCAATATCTCATAAGCAAGGATATGGCCTTATGACAGGTCGCAGAGATGGCGAGGATGTCAGGCTTGTAGAGGTCAAGCCAGGTTTGTAAAGCTTGCATTTGTGGTCTGAGGCTGCAGACATTCATGTGTGCTATCTTCAGCTCCTTAGTGGATGCCCAGTGAGGGTCCTGAGGGGAAGATATTAAGAGACTGGCAGTAGGAGGGCCAGGGTTGGGCTGTATGTCTCCTGCCAGGAGTAGTAGTGCCGCAAGCAGTCAGAGTAACTTAGGGCTGGCAGTTGGGATTAGGTTACTTCGGCACATCCTGCTTGTAAGGTGGAACATCGCATAGCATATTCCCCTTCTTTCTAGCTCATGAGCTATCAAGAGAGCATGTATGCTGGGGTGGGGCATGCCATTGTAGTAGTTGAGAGGAAAGGTGTTATGGTCCAGAGGTCCCTTAATATCTGGGTCCCCTTAGCATATGAACCTGTCCACCCAGAGGAGGGACAGTATATGGAGTGTTGCCAGGAGTACTCCCCTATTGAGAAGAGAGGCACATGGCTGACTTGGTGCGTGGTTAGGTGGGCTGGGGTCAGGGGTCCTCCCCTGAGGAGCCATGTTTGAAGAGCAGTTGTGCTCAGTTATTGGAGGAGGTGCAAATCTGTCTCAAGGTAGGTTTTCAGGTGTGAGGTAGTCACCTATATAGGAGGGTAACTAGGTGTTAAGGTTTGCTTAACACATAACAGTAGATTTCCCATTGTAAAGGTTTGCCATCACACATAACAGTAGATTTTTTTCAGTCATGTACACTACCCTATCCTGTTGAAGTACGATCTTGGATCAGCAGTTCACACTGTTAGTACTGTCTGTCTAAAGTTAGCCATCCCTTGATAGGACATAGACAAAAAACTCCAGCTAATTTTCCCTAAGCAGTAGCTATGACATAAAGTATAACATTTGCTGTCCCTAGGTAAGGCTTAGACACAGAAAAGCACTTGCTACTTCTGTCCTGTGTAGTAGCTATGATATAAAGTTAGGGTGATAAATTCGAGAAGCTATGCACTGTCTAGGAGGATTATGCAGTAGTAGTTTTTCTCTAAAACACAGCAATCAACAAATCATTTCAGCAATGGACACCACCTAGCCCAGTTGCAGTAAATAACTTAAGTCAGCAGTTAATGTTTGTAGATTATAGCAAGCAGTCTGTTTTCTGTTAATATCTCTGACTTAATATTAGAAATGCACATGCAGAGGAGGATGGTAGTGAAGCTAACTTCTGCCTGCTACAAGTAAAGTTGGCATGTAACATTTCAAGAAAACATTTGTTAACACATGGATAGGCAGGACCGCGGAGAATTTCAGATAAGCAAGCCCTTTCATAAGGAGCTTGTCCCTGTATCTCTCTAACTCCAACTTTTTCACTCCCTGCCAATCTAGTTTTTGGAAAAACCACTCCAACACCACCTCCCTGATTAGACTTACTGACTTACTCTCAGGGATGGACAGTGTTCAAATCGTGTTTGCCATTTTTGTCGACCTAGCCAAGGCTTTCAACATGATTTTCCACACCCTATCACTAAACTCCCTTTCCTCAGCAGGTCTGACTGACTCAGCCACTAACTAGTTCAGAGCCTACCTCATAGGCCGGATCCAGTCAGTCAGAATCGCTGACTCCACATCTCCCCCCAACCCCCATCAACACTGGTGTCCCTCAAGACTTCGTGTTGTGCCCTATACTTTTCTTAATATTTCTTAATGACCTAGCATCTGTCTGTACATCAACCTCAATACATATGTACACAGATGACATGGTCCTCTACACCTTTAGACAGTCACTCACTGTTGTTGCAAACACACTTCAGCAGGACTTCAATAATGTTCAGCACTGGTTTTGCTCTCATCAACTTTTTCTAAATGCCAAGAAGACAGTCTCCATGACCTTCAGCACCTGGCAGAGACTCTCTAGGCTCCCCTCCCTGCCCTTCTTCCATACCCTTGACGGGACAGTCCTTGTGGACACCTCCTCATTCAGATATCTGGTGTTTGGCTTAATCAGCATCTCACCTTCTCTGGTCATGTGGACACAATCCTGAAAAAGCAGTGCCCCAAGCTTGGCACTCTATACAGGAACCAGAACTGCCTCCCTCTTCCAGCTAAGTGCGAACTTGTCTTGAAGATGATCTTTTCTATTTTTGACTACTGTGATGTAGTCTACAGTGCCGCTACTAAGATCTCCTTAGCCAGATTGGATACCTTCTTCAACTCCTGTCACTCCGCTCTGGACTCTCCTCCTCTCAGCCTTTGCTATCAACTCTACCACTCCCTGGCATTTGCGTCCCTGGAAAATAGACGCCTCAGCCATGCTAAATTTGTTTCTAAATTCTGGTTTGTATCACTCCCATCCTATTTCAGGTCCTCTCTATCAGTCCTGCCTCCCTCTGTCCACTCACTTAGATCCTATGACTCCCATTCTTTGGTTGTCCCTTACCAGTCTATCACTGTAGGCCAGGCTGCCTTCTCATATCACTTTCCAAAACTATAGAATTCACTTCCTCACCAGACTCACCACTCCTCCTCCCCCTCCTCTGTAACTTCAGCGCTACATAATTTCCTCTCTGTGAACTGTACCTGCAATTAACCTACCTGGTATTCCTGACCTGCTCCCCAATCTCTATCAATATACTAAGTAACTATTCTGAATTACAGCTCCCTTCCAGCCCCAACTACTTTCTTTCCCTGCAGAGGTCCCTACATGGTCATTCCTTCAGGTTATCTATAATTACCAATATAACTATGATTTTAGATTTCTATCAATCTACAACTGTCAATATATCTATAACCTTGATTCCTATTCATCTGCTCCCCTCCCAGCCTTTCTACCTTTCCATGTCTACTGTTACTCCCTATCCACCCCTTCCTTTCAGGCCAAATGGTACCATCATCATGAATTTAAAGTGTTATCGTAATGTAATGCACTTGACCTGTCCATTGTGACCTCTGTAAACAATTGTACTAATATGCTGCACTTAATATGTGCTTTCTGTTATTTGCTGTTCACAGGTGATAATCTTGTTGTAATAATGTTTGCTGTTGTACGCACGTATGTATTCATTTCCACTACCCTTTCCCCCAGGATGCACCACGAGATGAGCAACTTGTTGTTCAGTGTGTCTTTCCTGGTGAAATGTTTCAATAAATAAATAATATAAATTACAGACATAAATTACATAAATCAGATTACATCAGACAAACAAAATAACGTACAATTAAATATAGAGCAATTATATACATAATACCAAGCAAGCAAGCTCATCCACAATTACAATGTTCAAAAGCTAATAAGCATTTTGCAAGCCTCAGTTTAAAAAAAGGTAAGCTCAGAGTTTCAATAGTAAGATTTTGGAGAAGGGAATTATAGAAACTGGGTAGCTGATACATAAAGATCTCTGACTCATTTCCAAAGATCCAACTCGGATAAATGTTGGAGGGACTGTGGCTCAGTAGGGTCCCATCTGCATATCTTTTGGGATTGCCCGGGTATCCGAGGGTTTTGGGAGGAGGTGAGAATTGCAACCAATAACATAACGAAAGTGAATATACCCAGAGACATGACTGAATGGGCACTAGGCTTACCTACAGTCTTGCAGCTCCCAACCCCACAGTGAAAGCTAGCCCAAATCTTAATGGTAGCAGCCATAAATGTCTCACAAGCCACTGGCTTAAAAAGGACCCACCCACATTATCGGAATGGTGTGGTAGAGTGGACTCTATTTGTGAGATGGAACATCTTACAGTGAGGCTAGGTCTCTGAGAAGAGAAATTTAGGAAGGTATGGAACCCCTGGCTTCTTCGGAATTCAGACCCCAGCCTGGTAGCAGAAAATCTTCAGGAAAGAAGGGAGGGAGAAAACAGGGTAGAATAGTTTTTAATAGACTATGAGTACAGCAGAAATGGGTGTCTCCTTCTCCCCCCTTACGCCTAATGAGATCCCCCCGCTCTGTCCCCCACCCTTCTCTCTAAACCCCCCAATGAAAATACCCCTCGTAAATAACTTAAACAAGCATTTGTCAATGCGAGCGTTCGTTTTCAGGTATTTGCAGTGGTGTTTTAGCGCGTAGTGGTGCTTTACCCTAATGCCCTGTGCGATTGCTGGTATTTGCACAATAAATTTTCAACATGACCTTTTTATTTACCCCCATTAATAACGTTACATGGGCGGAAACACATTTTGGGCAGAATATGAAAAATGACAGCTGTACTGCTCATGAGGAGGTGTGGTAAAATGTCAATGTTGAAAATCTGGAGTGGAAATATTGAAAATTCGCAAACCTACGAGCGTGCGTGAGAACTGTGCAACGCATGCTCGTAAAACAGTCATTTTTAGGAATTTTTTCACCAAATTTTCAACATTGCCATTTTAAAACCTCTGCAAATGAACAGTGTCACTATGATTTTCTTACTGTGTCCATACATTGATTTACTTTCGGCTAAGCCATTGTGCACTACACAGGTGGAAACACGTTTTGGGCAGGATGCAAAAAACAGCTGTACTGCTCATAAGGAGGTGTGGTAAATGGCAATGTTGAAAATCTGGAGTGAAAATATTGAAAATTTGCAAACTTACAAGCGATATGAGAACTGCACAACGCAGACACATGAAACAGTCATTTTAAGAATCTTTTCACCAAATTTTCAACACAGCCATTTTAAGACCTCTGCTCATGATCAGTGTCACTGTGATTTTCTTAACATGTCCCATACATTGAGTTCGCACCGACTCGCCATTGGTCGCTACATGGCAGAAACACATTTTGGGCAGGATGTGAAAAATGACAGCTGTACTGCTCATGAGGAGGTGTGGTAAAATGGCAATGTTGAAAATCTGGAGTGCAAATATCCGAAAATTTGAAGCGTACGATCGTGCGTAGGAACTGCGCAACGCACACTCGTAAAACAGTCTTTTAGGAATTTTTTCACCAAATTTTCAACATAGCCATTTTAAGACCTCTGCTAATGAACAGTGTCACCATGATTTTCTTAACGCATCCCATACATTGATTTCACACACCGACTGCACCATTGTGCGCTACATGGGAGCGAAACGTTTTGGGTGAGATGTGAAAAATGACAGCTGTACTGCTCCTAAGGAGGTGTGGTAAAATGGCAATTTAGAAAATCTGGAGTGAAAATATTGAAAATTATGAACTTCACAGTCTGCATAGGAACTGCATAATGCTGCTAAGTAAAACAGTCACTTTTTTGGAATTTTGCACCTAATTTCCAACATGGGGTTTTTGGGACCCCTTCTTATGAATGCTGTCACTGTCATGGCATTATTCAGGCCCAAAGGGTGATTTCGCACAGTGACTGTGCAGTGACTGCGAAATCACCCTTCGGGCCCGAATAATGCCATGACAGTGACATCATTCATGAGAAGAGGTCCCAAAAACCCCATGTTGAAAATTTGGTGCAAAAAATGCCTGAGATATGCAATAAAATTGAAAACTCTATCTAGCCCATTATACAGCTTACCAGCATTTCCTCAGTTCGCGGTCAGCTTTGAAGAGTGCAGACGTGTTCCTGGTCCAACGAAGATCATTGCGCCAATCTCTGGAGGTAAGCATGGGGTGAGGGGGGTGAGGGGAACTGGGTGCGCAGTGGGTGGATGCGGGTTGTGGGAGGGGGGACTGGGAGAAGTGCTGTGGGACCGTTTTTGCTTTACAGGTGAAAAACAAAAAAAGACTATGTGGGATGTTTGCCACGCTGGGGTGGGCTCCCAGCATGGCAGAAGGATGGCTTGGGGGCGTGGAGCCGGGGGATTGGGCACCCGTCGGCAAATAACATGAGCATTTGCCACACTGGGGTGGGCTCAACATGGCAGCAAAGATTTGGGGGTGGCGTGACACGGGGGTGGCGTGGCGGCGATTGCTCTGTATGACAGCGGTGGTTTTCTTTGAAGCGAAGACCACCGCTGTCATACACAGTTCCCACACCCATTGGTGCAGGACCGCCACGCCTGCTCATTGGAGCAGTGGATTGAAAGGGAGAGGCAGACCTCCAAAGTGTGCCACTCTCCCAAAACATTCCTTGCGCATGCGCATAAGCGAATGTGAAAAGGGGATCAAAATAATGAGTAAAATTTGTATGTGTGAATGGTCCCCTATTGTTTGTCTGTCTGTCTCTCTCCTCTTTCTAGTCTGGGTAGAATAGTTTCTTGTCTTACTGTTAAGTTTTTTTTTTCCCCTTTTCCCTTTTGTTTCCTTATTAATTGTTGGAAGGAGGTTAAGTTAGAAAATAGAGTTGGTAATGAGTTGAACAACTATTTCATATTGCACTAGGTATAAGTCCTGAAGGATCAATTACATTCAAGACTAGATACCTGATGGTATCCGGTATCTGGCCCTAGATAATGGATTATGTAAAAAAAAAAAGTATGTATGGAAGATCCAGAAAACTATAGTTGTGCATATGTAACTCAGATATCAATTTATGTCTATGCTTGTCCCTCATTTTTCTTTTATGGACTGTATTTCAAACTCTTGAATAAAAATGAGTTGAAAAAAAAAAAGATCTGTGACTTAGACTGGTTTTTACTGTAGGAATATTAAAATAAGCAGACAGAGATGATCTAGTATGAGAAAGAGATACTTTTGGTCAGAAATGCTATTTCCTCTCTTCTAGCATTTATTCAGTAGCTGTATGACTTATGACTGTTAGTTATTTGCACTTATATTCCTGTTTTGTTACTATATATAGATTACTGCAAATGTACTGTTATTGCTGAAAATTTTGTATAAGTGTACCGTGTCTGACTTCTACTTGTTTCCATGATGTTTTCTTGTATCTACTATTGTCTACATACCCTTTGTTGTAATCTCCCGGGTCGTACCTGAAAATAGGCAACTATGCTGTCTAGTGTACCTACCCAGTTAACAAAAACTAAATAAATAAATAAAAGAATATCTAGAGCCCTCTTTAACATTATTTTTCTAGCAATTGTACCAAATTGATGTTAAACCTGACATTTGAAGTAGGACACTGAACTGTTTTTAAAAGTACTGTACATAATCATGACAGTGTACAGGCAGTTGGGTGGAAAACCTTGCAATTTGATTATATAAAACTTTAACCTTAGCAATCTCAACCTCAGTTGCAGCCGGATATATCAATAGACCATAACTGGTGATCATGAGCAAAAAACTTTGAGATAACCGAAATCTTGTAGATGGTAACAAAATTGAATCAATCCTCTATAGTGCACCCAGTCTCTTGTTTTTCTTTGTTTCCCCTACTTTGCTCCCATGAAAGTGACTCTGCTCCTCGCCTACCTAATCCCTACCCTGACCCCCCCCCGGCGCCTTAGGCAGACACTCCCCGACTGGCTGTCACTGCCCGCTCCTCCAGCAATCACTCTCAATCCTCTTTGTCTTTTGCTGAAAGGGGATCCTCCCATTGATTTAGCCGTCACATTGTAAAGGAACTTTTTTACTGACCTTCTCCCCACTCTCTTCTTTTTCCAGCCATGTCCCTGACCGGGCTCACTTCTACTGGCAGTGCCTGCCGTGATCCCTGCCGGCCACGCCTGCTTGCCGGACCAGCCCACCTGCCTGCCACAACTCACAGGTATGGAGCTTCCTTTGACCCAGTACTGCTGGCCTGACTCCTGATTGGTGAACTGCACCAGGTCCTCTCCTCCTATTAGTTGCCTTTCAGCCCTGCCTGCAGGCGATTGGACAAGCTCCTTAGACTGCAAATTTAAAATGTTAAACTGTTTGTATATCCATTCCTTCTAGCTTCTCTTCCTCGAGCTAAAGTGTAGATCTGTTTTTTGTCCCATCTGCCCAACCCCACCCAGTCACTCTTTAAAGTCCCTTCCTACTGCTTGTACCCTGCCCTATTCTCTCTTTCTTTTGGGCACATACATACTCTTAAAGGGTCTGTAACTGACTTCCTACTGCCTCTCTAGTTCTAAGACCATTAGCTTCTAGTGCATTTGCTGCCAAAGATTTCAACAAACACAGAGCACTCTGCACACCACCACCCCTCCAACTAAATTGCCCTGTCTCCCCCATTCTGTTCTTTATATATGCCACATTGACTACTCTATATGCCCATCCTGCATGTTTCCACCCAAGCTCCTGATCAGCTCTCCCATTTGGCTGATGCCATAGCAGATCCCCAATCCACTTAAAACTCCCTTGGACCTCTTAGAACTCCTCTGAACTGCCACCCCTGCCACAGTGCTCCAATAACCACACTAACTGTGCAGTACTATAAAGGGATACCCAACCCACCTACCTCAGCTGCTGTGCTCACTATTCCAGGCTATAGAACTACACTATGCTGTCACCGCCCAAGTTGTAATCCTTTCCCTCCTTGTCATCTCTCTTGGGAATAAAGTGAACAGGAAGATTGTTGCACCTCAATCAGATCCCCCACCCTCTCAGGAACCGCAGTCCCAAGGACCTACATCACAAGTGAAATGATCGCCAAACCCTACCTGCCGCTAGCTTACAAGCTACCACCCAAAATATATAAAACCTGGGCACCACCCATAATTCCCATAGCTGCCCTACTATACTGCCACACCTTAGCTACTGTTACCAATGGCAATAAGCTCTCGAACATGAAGCGCACCAACTCCTCTTGGGTGTTCTGGACACACTTCCTAAGAAAGTTGATCCTGATACTCCTCCTACTACTACCTGGAAACGTGCACCCCAACACAGGACCCCCCAAGCAAGGATCTTCAAGAAACTAGGACAACTCAAGATTGTATCACTAAATATAGGAAGCCTATTACCAAAGCTATTGCAGTTCCAGGCTTAGGTGGAGCTGCTCAAGCCTGATATAATCACACTCACAGAGACCTGGCCCTCCCCAAAGATCAATGATGCAACAATAGCCCTGGAAGGCTACACCACTTTCCACCAGGACCACCTGTCCAAGTGAGGGGGTGGCTGTATGGTTTGTCTCAAAAGTGACATTAAAAGACAAATACTTCCTGGTTGTGTGCAATCCAAGGAGGCACAAATCCTGGACATAAAGCTCACCCATAGGCCAACAAAACAAAGTTTTACTACTCTCAACTGTTTATATACCCCCTGGTAAACACACCACTGGCTTTGAGCAATTTATAAACCACCACAAGCAAACAAGACAAAACTGGGAACACCTCATCGTTGGGGACTTCAACATTAATTGGCAGTCCAAAGAAACTTTGGCTGTTAGGGACCAGACATGAGGCTTATACCTCACTCAGATGGTCACACAAACCACCAGGCATAACTACCAGGCTGGCAACGGTACCCTTATCAACTGGCTCCTCACCACCTGCCTGGATCATATCTCTGAAGTATCAGTTTTACCAGACTACCTCAGTGACCATTCCTCAGTAATGTGCACATGGACTAACAAGTTCTCTAGATGCACACCCCCCCAAGTCTCTAGAAATCGGTCGCTGAGAACTGGCCAACCTGATGCCTTCAAGTGATACCTGAGACTGACAGACTGGTCACCACTCGACTGAGCAAAGGATGGGAACCATGCACTTTATTACTTCCTTATGACCTTCATGAAGGCCTGCAACAGCTTCGCCCTGTACAAGACCAGAAAAGTAAAAGGATCCACCAACCCATGGCTCTTGAGCTCCCTCCTAGAGTTCATGCATCATAGGGACAACCTGTGGCATAAGGCTAAGGTAACTGGTTCCCAGGTTGACCTCCTTACCTACAAGGCTGCCAGAAACAAATGCACAAAACTCATCCAGTCAGCAAAAGCAATGTACTATAATGACCTCCTAAGCAAGAACTGGGGAAATGGTAGGGAGTTCTGGAACTCAGTGAAATTAATCACTGGGAGGACCTCCAGAGCACCACCTTATCTAATCATTACTACAGCTGGTACACTCCAGGAACCCTACGGCATTGCAAAAGCATTTAATCTTGCCTTTACTGACCTTAGCACGGTGCTACCTAAAGACTATCTCACCTCACAATCCAGCCAGGTATCTACCATGGATCCACACCCCCTTAGCTGCAGCACTCCACTTTTCTACTTCAGGTAGATCACAAGGAATGAGACCATAAAATATGTCAAGCTGGTCTTGGGGAAGACTAGAATGGGGAGTGACCCAGTTGACATGAAGATGGTCACTGTCACCCTAGATGAACTCACCTATCCACTCATAAATGTATTTAATGCCTCACTACGAATGGGTGTGTTCCCAGACAGGTGGAAGACTGCACTGGTTACCCCCATTTTTAAAGCTGGAGATAGAACAAACCTGGCCAACTGTTGGCCCATATCTATCCTTCCCCTACTCTCCAAAGACCTGGAGTGAGTGGTCTCTGATCAACTCAGAGAGTACCTGGAAAAGCACAACCATCTCTGCTCACAGCAAGATGGTTTCCTTAAAAATCATTTCAACATTACCGCACCGGTTGACTACACCTGTCAGATCAAAGAAGCAGTTGATAATGGCCTGGCAGTAGGGTCTATCTTTATAGACCTCACAAAGGCCTTTGACATCATAAACCATAAACTACTGCTGAACTCTCTACTATCCACAGACCTATCCACTGTCACTGTGGCATGGTTTGACAGCTACCTCATGCTCAGGACACAATGTGTAAAAATAAGTGGCAAACTCTCTGAACCTAGAGAGGTGAACCTTGGTGTCCCCCAAGAATCAATTCTGGAGCCACTCCTTTTCAGCATCTTCATTAACTCCCTACCCTCTGCTTGCCCGGGACACATTGTGCTCTATGCTGATGATGCCATCATCTCAGTACCTGGCATTAATCAGTCCACAATCACCAC
The DNA here is from genome assembly GCA_016271365.2 of Neoceratodus forsteri. Taxonomy (NCBI): domain Eukaryota; kingdom Metazoa; phylum Chordata; order Ceratodontiformes; family Ceratodontidae; genus Neoceratodus; species Neoceratodus forsteri. The sequence continues at coordinate 204,719,167 of CM028138.1, forward strand.
AGAACTGAAGCAAATTTCTCTCCACTTGAATCATGGTTCACACATAATAAACTACTACTCAATTACAAGAAGATGAAATGCATGCTTCAAGGGTGTAGACAGGCATACTTACTGTACACATTTGTGTACAGTTTTGTTGAGTGCCTGTCACAAACCGTAAGCCACTCTGTTAATATTATCATTCTAATCTGTAGTATTTGGGTTAGTGTAGGACACTGAAGAGTGTCCAATACATGTATAACCTCTTTAGAGAGTAGAGGAATCATCTGACAACAATCTGACTTGTTTGGAAGGGGGTGCCATTTGGAAACGATGTGTACATTTTTTTAATTGGGGGGGTGTAACTGTTGGAGATTGTGTACAAAATGGAAATTTCTGGCTACACTCCTGCGATGCTCTTCACACTCCCTTAGAAAAAGAAGAAATTCAGACAGCTGCTAATAAAGAGCCACAAAGGAGATATCATGGACCAAGTCAGCACCTTTAAATACCTTGGTGTACACTTGAATGACACCCTCATGTTTTCCACACACATTGACCAAGTTGTCAAATCGGCAAACAGGAAACTGGGTGTACTTTACTGGCACAGGTGCTCCATGACTCAGGATGCCTCAAAACTCATTACTTGTTGCTTGATCTGTTCATCCATTGCCTATGGCCTTGTGATGTATGGGGCTGGCTCTGAAACCACCCTATAAAGGGTGTCCTGCCGCTTGGTCCTGGGGGCTAACCAGTTGACTCATACTTGCGTACTCTACAATGGGACTGGGTGGCTCCCCCTCCACCTCAGGACACAATACCAGACTTGCCTGCTGGGAAAAAAATCAATGATGGGGCTCACACTGATCTCAACCTCCAGACTATTTAAAAATTCACAACCTGCCACCAACACAAGAAGTGTGACTAAGGGATGTCTGCAGGTGCCTTTCAAGCACACAGCACTAGCTCTGAGATCCCTCTCCTGCAAAGGACCCAAATGGATCAATGAAGTACCCACCACCCTAATTGAGTACAACAAGCTCCACCAGTTCAAAACTGGGCTCTGCTCTCACTGGGACGTAGAAAATGTCATACTTGGTGAAATAACCAAGGCACTGGTCAAAACAATATGTTCTAGTACTTTTGCAGTGGGGACAGTAGTGAAATAGGTTTATAATTTTTCAGACTTGCAGTGTTGCCAGATTTGTGTACTGTCACCACTGTGGCTATTTTCCATAATTTAGGAAATTGTCCCAGGCAGAGTGAATTGTTAAACATTTTTTGGTAAGAATAAGACAGAATGTCAAGATTGATTTTAAACGGCCTATAGTTCACCTTGTCAATGCTTACCAAAGGTCAAGGGTTCATTTTAGAAATATAACTAAACACCTCCGTAAGGGTAGGAGCTTTATAATAAAACTTTGGAACTAAATCATTCTTCTGAGGCAAACCTAAATTAAGGTTGGGGAAGTCCACAAAGATGTTCCAAACACACTAGAAACAGAAAGTACACTAAGAACACAAAACGTAAACAGAGTAATCATGCAGCAAGCAGGGCTAACCAGGGATGGAAGGCAATGTGCATTAATGTTCGTAGCCTTCCAAACAAAATCCCAGACCTCACTGACATGATGGCTGAGGCCTACCTTGATTGGGTCCCTATCACAGAGATTTGGTTCATGGAGCACCATACCTGCGATGTTGCTGTCCCCGGGATACACTCTCTTCAGAAGAGACCACAAGGGAAAGAAAGGTGGGGGGGTGGCTATGTATATCAGAAATGGGATCAATGCAACTGAAATCCAGGGACTGCGCAATATTGCACAGGCCCTATGGATTACTCTGGGAGCTGGTAACAGGGACTCTCTCCAAGTAGGAGTTATCTATATACCCCTACCCAGGAGACTGAGAAGGATAAAGACCTCCTGGAAAACATACTGAGGATGGCTGACAAAGGTGAGTTACTACTGGTTGGGGACTTTAATCTACCAGATGTAGACTGGTCCACCTTCACTGCCTCTTCAAAGAGGAGTAGAGAATGCCTCATTGCACTATGGGGGGCAGGACTTAATCAACTGGTAGAGTCACCCACTAGGGAATCTGCTATTCTGGACCTGGTAATCACAAACAGTGTCAGGGTGTCAGATGTGCAAGTGGGGATCAACCTGGGCACCAGTGACCACAGGTATTCTGGCTCTCGATTAACAACAAAGAGAACATTTGTCACACCAAACACAGGGTGCTCAATTTCAAAAAAGCAAATTTCCTAAGATCGATGGAAGGTATTAAAGAACTGGTGGTACCCAATGCCACAGAGAATGTGGAAAACACCTGGATAAAACTGAAAAACAATATAATTACAGTCACGGCTCGATGAGCAAAATAAATAAATTAACAAATCCAGAAAATCAAAGAACCCACTCTGGTTTTCCAAAGAGGTGTCGACTATAAGAAGAGATAAAAAAAAAAAAGCTCATAGAAAGTACAAGTAGACCAAATCCGAGAAGGATAGAGAAGAATACAGGATTAAACCCAAGGAACCAGGAAAAGCAATTAGGGTAGCCAAGGCCCAGATGGAGGAAAGAATAGCACAGGGAGTGAAGAGGGGGGACAAAACATTCTTTCATTATATATGGGAAAAAAGAAAGAGTAAGGGAGGAATAGCCAGGTTAACAACTAAAAGGGACAGCTGGTGGAGAATGACCAAGACAAAGTGGAAGTACTCAACAAATTCTTCTGCTCAGTCTTCACCCATGAAGACAAAGGTAATGGTCCAGCACTAGCCAAGGCACATCTCCACAACAGGAGAGTAGACACCAGTCCCTTTACAAAAGAAAGGGTCCTCTGTGTAAGTTAAAGGTGGGCAAGGCAATGGGGCCAGATGGAATACACACAAGAGATCTGAAGGAACTGGGAGAGGACCTTGCAGCCCCACTAGCCAAACTATTTGACAAGTCACTGGAAGATGGCATAGTGCCACAGGACTAGAGAAGGGCCATATATGTGTCATTGCACAAGAGTGGTAACAAGAAGGTAGCAGGAAATTATCGCCCAGTCAGCCTGACCTCAGTGGTGGTAAAGTAATGGAGACATTGCTTAAATAAAAGGTAGGGGAGTACCTGTAAGAAAGTGGGAAACTTGACCCAGAGCAGCATGTCTTCATGGCAGGATGTTCATGCCAAACAAATATGATAGAATTCTTTGGCTGGGTTACAAGAGTAGTGGACCAAGATGCGGCTGTGGACATAGTATATCCGGATTGTAGCAAAGCTGTTAATACAATTCCAAACAGAAGGCTAGCAAATAAATTGAGGCAAACAGGCATAGGTCATAAAGTGGTCAACTGGATAAAAAGCTGGCTATAGGACAGGACTTAGAGAGTTATGGTAAATGGTACCTTGTCACAGGAGGGGAGAATAAACAGTGGGGTTCCACGGATCAGTTCTTGCCCAGTTTTTTTCAACATATTCATCAGCGACATCAGTGAGGGACTGAAAGGGAAAGTATGCCTGTTCACAGATGATACAAAGTTCTACAACAGGGTGGACACACTGGAAGGGGTCCAAGGAATGGAGGCAGATCTAAGAAAGCTGGAGGAATAGTCCAAGAACTGGCAGATATAAAGCTCTGCAACAGGGTGGACACACAGGAAGGGGTCCAAGGAATGGAGGCAGATCTAAGAAAACTGGAAGAATGGTCCAAGAACTGGCAGTTGAGACTGAATACCAAAAAATATAAGGTAATGCACTTGGGTCAGAGGAACCCAGGAAATAACTATGTTCTGGAAGGGCAGCAATTGGAAAAGACAAAGATGGAATGGGATCTAGGAGTTATGATATGATTTAAAGGTAGGAAAGCAATGCAAAAAAGCAGCACTAAGGGCAAGCGGCATCCTTGGATGCATAGGTAGGGGTATTACTAGCAGAACACATGAGGTAATCATCCCATTCTACAGGCCCTTGGTGAGGCCTCACTTGGAGTACTGTGTGTAGTTCTGGAGGGCACACCTAAAAAAGGACATTGACTGTCTGGAATCTGTGCAGAGGAGAGCCACCAAGATGGTGCAGGGACTACACCATGAACTTTATGAAAATAGGCTCAGCCAGTTAAATCTATTCTCCCTAGAGCAGAGAAGGAACAGAGAAGACATGATAGAAATTTTTAAATTTGTTAAAGGGATAAACGTAGTACATACCAGTAACCTCATTCAGGAAAAGAGGACTGCGCATACATGAGGGAACAACTTACGTCTGTTTGTTTTTTTTGTCAGCTTTATTTATGCCCCCTACTCACCGGACTCCTGGCCTCTCTCTGGTGTGGTCTCTCGGGTACGGCCTTTCTCCTGCACTCCTGAAGCCCTCCAACTGACTCCTGGCTTGGGCCCATCTCCTCTCCATCTTCTCTGGTCACCCACGACCCCAGCTTTGAGCCCCCCCCCCATGGTGGGACTGCTGACTCCTACTGGTCTCTATCTAGAATCTAGCAGAGTGACGAGGGAGTGGCGGGAGAGCCAATCATTAACCGGCAGGACCTGGAACTGTGTGTGGGCTGTCCCACTGGACCCACCTTTGCCTACCAGGAGACTGGGGCTTACTGGAGATCCCGACTGCTGTTGCACCCCCAGTCTCCACTGGGGGTCGCCAGACAGTGGGTTCTGCTACCTCCTCCCCCCCCAGAAAAGGAAAGCTGTCCTCTGGATGCTCTATCCTTTCCTTCCCCACTGACCCCTGATGACCCGAGTCCACTGTCGAGCCTGGGTCACCGGTGTGGCTCGAGGTGCGGTGTCCAGCACCTCAGCCCTCTAAGCCACTGAGCAGAACTTATGCCCAGTTGGAGGTAAATTCAGAACCAATGTTAGGAAGTACTTTTTCAAAGAAAGGGTCATGGACCCTTGGAACAGCCTGCCACATGAGGTGGTGGTGGCTAAGACTGACAGAGAATTCAAAGAGGCATGGGACAGTCAATGTAGTCACATCAACAAGTGCAGTAAATGGGGCTAGACATCATGAGTGGACGAGATGGACCACACAGTCTCTTTCTGGTGTCAAATTCTTATGTTCTAAGAGTGCAAGGCCTATAGCTGCTCTCAGGGATATATTTTTTCTTAGGTGGTAAAGACGGAATTAAATTCCTCAGCAATCTTATAAGATCAGTGTAATTTCCAGATGTAGTAGTAAGGAAATTGGGACAGGTTCTATGATTGTTACTTAACATCTTATTAATGAGTGTCCAGGTAGCAGCAACATCTCTACCTGCAAACTCTTTCTGCTTTTGCAACAAGTAATCCTGTTTTAATCTATGATTCTGAGATTTACATTTGTTGTGAAGTTGTTTTCCATTCAATTAACACATCATCTGCAGGTATTTTCCTAAATTCCTTCCACTTCCTATCTCTCAGTTTCATAAGTTCAATTAACTGATGAGTTACCCATTCTTGCCTATTACCTCTAATTCTGTACTAACTCAGAGGGGGCAAATTTTTCAAAAACTGTATTAAACATACTACAAAATTGGGGGGCACTATTAGTGGTAGCTGAAAATCTAAACAGGTCCAATAATCAATATGTTGATCAGCTTCCTGAAATAATGAAATATTTAACTTTCTAAGGTTCCTGGAAGAAATATGCACTGGTGAAACTGTTGACCTTTTTGCACTACACAAACAAAAAACAGCACAATGGTCACTTAGGCTATCAGCAAGAACTCCTGAGTATCTAATTTTAAAACTATCAAAAACTAAGATCTAGTCAATAATAGTGGAACTGCCTGTCTTGTAATTATACCTAGTAATTTTCTCAATAATCTGATTAAGTTTAACATTAATGAGGTATTCATTTATGCTTGGACCAATTTTAGCTTTCCAATTATAATTCATATCTCACATAATTAAAACTTCTCTATTTTGGGGAAGGGAACTTTTAAATTTACAAATAGTGGGCATTTTGCACAAATGGGAGGAAAGTATGCCCCAGAGGCATGTACCCTGCCCACATGGCTCCACAGCCATGTACAGGTGCACACAAGCTGTTATTCACAAATGGCCATCACCTGTCCAGAGCCCCACCTCCTGGCACGCCGGATCATGCAGTGCAGCCGGTGGTGGAATAGTGGACCCAGGCAAGCATCCAATGGGATGCCCATCCTGGGTACCACAGTGGATCCCTTGCATGGCAAGGCACTACTCTTGATGCATGAATATCCACCACAGGCACCTGGATGGGGGGAACACAGAACCACACAGTGTGGCAGGGGGCAGAGTGGTGGACCCAGGCAGGCATCCAATCACATGCCCATCCTGGGTACCACAGTGGATTTCTTGCATGACAAGGCACTGGTCTGGGTGCTTGAATAACCACTGCAGGCATCGGGACAAGGGGGGTGTTGTCAGTGCCATGGGAGGGTGGGTGGAAGACTACACACCAATGAGGGTCAGGATGCCAGGATCAAGGCCCGGGGGGGTTGTTCTACACTGCCTTGGGCCATTCATGATGGGGCAGTTGTGGGTGGTTCACCTACCTTGGGAATGGGATTCTGATATGTTGGAAGGGTGGGGGAGCCACTGACCAGCAATGATGGGTTAGGGGTATTGGGGGTGGGTGGCCAGGTATTGAGGAGTCAGCCCAGGTCACATACCAGGATGCTCTGGCTGGGGGGTTGGCACTATTATGGGAACATGGCACAGCTGTGGTGTGTGGGGTGGGTAGAACCATGGATCCAGGGCAGGCCCTTGGGGGGACCACAGGATGGGATGGGGATGCCATGTGTGTGCGTGGGGAAGCCTTCCACACATCAGGGAGGGGGCAGCCATGTGAGTGAGGGGCTGCCTTACTGCTGCTGGGGCTGCTGTGCGGGCAGAGCTGGACACGTAGTGTGGTTACAGCAGAGTCCCCTGGAATAACCTGCACCCTCCTATGCCACCCTGTGCAATGCACTATGTGCCTTAGTGAATGGTGTGTAGTGCAGGCATATCCCTGGAATGCCCTCGGTACATTGCTGTCCATGTGGCCATGCACATTACTCAATTACACCCTGTTTGTGAATGCCATTGGACCTCCACTTCAGAGCATTCACACATAGCAATACTTACATGCTTAGTTTGCATGGCACATAGGCTTTGTGCATAGGGCCCAGTGTCAATAGCAGACAGATAGGTACCGGGAAGAAGATAAGTTACTGCCAGAAAAGTAATTTTCTCATTCCCCAAAACTATCTTAAGAGGCAAGAACTCACAGTCTGGTGAAGGGTTTACAAATTCACACCGACTAACATTACAATGTTCTTTTGCATATAATCTACATACCCCACCCTTTTGCCTATGCCTATCTTCTCTAAATACATTATAACCCTTAAGGTTAATTGAGCCATTTAGAGTTTTTTCCAATAACCAAGTCTCAGAATTGGCAATGACTTCAAAACCATTGTCTTGCACCCAGGCCTCAAATCCAGTCCATCTGAATATTAAACTATGGATATTTGCATGTACAAAACCAAATGTTCTCATGAGACCTAGGAACTGATCACTCCGACAGTCTCACAATTCTCCACCTCTCACCGTCTCTCTGCCTTCACTTGCTGCTTCTGTCTTTTCTTTCCTCTAAAAATATATGTGACTTTTTGTGTGAAACTGTAAGTGATACTGGGACCCCTTAGTTTGAAACTGTATATAGTGATACTATTGAAATGATTGCAAAAAGCTATTTGGAACTTATGGGACTAACCTGGAATGCAACGCTAGCTCTTTTGCAGAGTTGTAAATAAGAAGCCAGTTCTAGGATATCATGTTCTATTTTGTTGCAACTGCAAGGAAAGAAACTTACAAAGTTTTGATATCTTAACAAAATCAGGATACTGAAATGAGTGCAGCAATACTTTTGCTAGAGTGAGAGAGAGACTGAGTAAGACAGCAACTTGGAATTAAAGATATCCTCAGACTAAGGACTTTGTTTTCTGTGTTTGTACTGCCTCTGTAAATAGTTATATTGAACAATTTTATTTATTTTACTGTTATTGGGAAAAATAAAATATTACTTGTGAATTTTATACCTGCTCCTGGTCTTCCTATGCTTCCTGATCTATGCCTTGGTGACAGTCCCACCCCCCACCCACACCCATACTGAATATGCTAATATGTATTCCCTGATATCCAGTGGTTCCCTTCTCCACCTGCACTCATGCCCGGTGTGTGGTAATATATATTACCTGGTGTCCAGTGGTCCCATCCCCCACCTGATGTCCTGCCCAACACACAGACACCATTTCCCTGGTGTCCAGTGTATCTCTGCCCTATCCCCATCCCCTGTATATTAAATTTAAACCATTTGTTGGTGTCTACCAGACCACACTCCCTATCTCTGATCCCCTGTATAAGTACATAATGCCATTCCCTGGTGTCTACTGGACCATCCAACCCAGTAGGTAGTGCCCCACCACCCTACTCCCCCACATCCTGAACCCGAGCTGGTGCCTTGCACAAACCTCTGCTCTCCACCATGGCTGGCCACTGCCTGAACTGTCAGTGAGTGCATACTGTAACAGCTGATTGTACAGTATGTGCTCATTGACAGCATAGGTGGTGGGTGGCTGTGGTAGACAGCGGAGGGCTGTACTAGTCAACGGCTTGGGTCAGGATGTAGAGCAGGGTGGTGGGGCACTACCAGCCTGGAGGGGTTGCTAGACACCAGAGAACAGTGTTATGTACTTATACAGAGGATCAGGGACAGAAGGAGGGGTAGTTAGACACCAGGGAATGGTTTATCTTTAATATACAGGGGGATCAGGATGTGGTGGGGGTACACTGGACACCAGGGAAACAGTGTCTGTGTGTTGGGTAGGTGACCGGGTTGGGGAAGGGACCACTAGACACCAGGAAAAGATTTCTTTTAACATTAGGCTGGTGACTGGTGGGGGGTGGACCACTAGAACCAGAGAAAGATTTATTTTAACATTGGGATGGCAATCAGTTGGGGGAAGCACTGGACACGAGGGATATTTTATGTTTTTGTAATGGGCTGGTGATTGATGGGTGGAGGGGACCACTAGCACCAGGGATAGCTGTCTGGTATCGGGCAAGTGGGGAGCGGTGCTGAACTAAATTGCTATGCTACCCATGTAAATGAGCCCATAATGGGCATGTAAATGGCCCTCAGTGCCTTGCATGCCCAATATACTCATTGGCTAGGGTCCATTTGAATATCAGAAATTTAGCATGGTTGCAGGCCACTGTGGTGCCCTATTTTGGGAGCCATGTCTACCCAGCACTAAGTGGCTTCGCGCTGGGCCGACATGGCCTTATATTCAGTTGAATAGCACCGGTGCACTATTCTACTGAATATAGCATCTTTGGGCTTCTGGGCAAGTGCAAGCCACAGTGCAAATTTTTGTACTGTGCTTTCCACCTCTTTGAATATTGGGCCCCAGGTATTGTTAGATGCATCACTGACACATTTAGTTCAGACACATACAAGGGATGGAGCAACACTGGACCTACAGTACAATGGGGATAGGGCCCAAAATACAGAACTCTGAAAACTGCTTGGAACCAGTGATCATGAGACAGTGTGGATATATGAACAAGCAGAGAACAAAACTTCTCATAGACAAAGGTATAGGACTTCAAAAGTGCAGACTTTAATAGGACAAGGAGGAGATTTTCAGAGGCAGCCTAAAGTATATATAAAAAATTGAGGGGGTAGATGATACATGGAATTTCTTTTTAAAAATGGGTTGACAGATGTAACAGCCCTTTGGATGAGGGAGGTAAGTACAGTAAGATCGAAAAGAAAAGAAAAGAAAAGAAAAGAAAAGAAAAGAAAAGAAAAGGAAACCAATGTGGTTTAGAATTGAGGTAAGGAAGGCTGTATGTGAGAAGGGAAAAGCATTCAAGAAGTACAAGAAAAGCCAGAAGGATTAGGACAGCCAGAGAATTGTACCAGATGAGAATAAAAAAAGTGAGTAGGGTAGTAAAAAAAAAGAGAAGGCTGAGGTAGAACTAAGACTAGCAGGAAGGGCGAAGCATGATGGCAAAGCATTTAGATACATAAGAGAGAAACAGAGACAAAATGGGAAGAGGTAGGCTAAAACAAAATGGCGGGGTAGGAGGAAGGGGACAAGGAAAGGCAAATATACAAAATGAATACTTTTGCTCAGTTTTTACAAAAGAAGAGGAGGAGGAACCTTTGCCAGGCTATACAATTGTTATGAAAAGAAGGAGGAGAGTGATTCAACAACATTACCATCACTGGGAAAATAGTGCAGAAGGACTGAAAGCACTAAAGGTAGACAGATCTATGGAAACTGATAGAATGCATCTAAGAGTACAGGAGTTATCTCAGGTGCTTGCAGAATGACTCAATGATATCTTTAACTACTGTCTAAACACAGGGGTGGTGCACATGGACTGGAGGTCGGGTGATGTGGTTCTCCTGCACAAAAGTGGTAGCAGAAAAAAATCCCCCTAATTATAGACCAGTTGCCTGATGTCTATAATGGAAAAATTGCTGGAAGGTATTCTCAGTGAAACAATAGTAGGTTTCCTAGAAAAAGCAATCTCCAAGACAAAAGGAAGCATGGGTTTGTGAGAGGTAGATCATGTCAGACTAACCTGATTGAATTTTTTTGACTGTGTTACAAGGGCAACTGACAGAGGGCAAGCACTTGATATACTGTACCTCAACTTCAGTAAGGCCTTTGATTCAGTCCCTCACAGGAGGCTTGTCAAAAAATGTGGAGACCTTGGGTGGAAGAAAGAGTAACAGCATGGGTAGAAAGCTGGCTCAGTGGATGGTTATAGATAAGGAATTTTGGGAGATAAAGGAAGTGATTAATGGAGTTCCATAGGGTTCAGTCCTGTGTCCTGCCATTTTTAACACTTACATTTGAGAAACAAGGGTATAATTAATGGAACAATCTGTTTATTTGCAGATGACACAGGCATTTGTGGAAGAGTGGAAATTTAAGAAGGGGTCAGAACTTTTAGAGAGGATTTGGAGAGACTGGAAAAGTTAAAAGCAGTTGAAATCTAATGCCAAACAATGCAAAGTAATGCATATTGGGAGAAAGAAATCCAAAATACAATACAATACAAGGGGAGGTGCTGTATGGAGAGAACAGTGAAGGAAAGGGATCTGAAAGCATCAAATCATCTGCCATGTGTAACAGAGTGGTAGGTAAAGCAAGCATGATGTTAGGGCATATAAGAAGAGAAATCAGCAGCAGAAGAAGGAAGGTGTTTATTCCCCTATATAGATCTCTGGTACAACATCTATAGTATTGTGCAAGATTCTAGAGCCCACACCTATGGAAGAACTGTGACAGTGGAGGCAGTGCAGAGGAGGGCAACCAAAATGATTCAGGAGTTGTGGGACAAATCATGTAAGGAAAGGCTGAGAGAGCTAGCCATGTATATTTTGGAAACAAGGAGAAAGAGGGGAGACATGATAGAAACATATAAGTATCCTCATGGGAACAATAGAGTAAACTGAAATTAATTGCTCACCTTAAATGTAAACACAAACACAAAGGGGAGACCTTTGAAGCTGGTTGGAGAACAATTCATGGTGGATGTCTGAAAGTACTTTTTCACTGAAAGGGTGGTGAACAGATGGAACAAACTGGCAAAAGAAGTAATATGTGCAAAAACAGTGGAGGGATTCAAACTGGGGTGGGACAGGAATAGTGATCAATTAGATCAGTAAAGGATAAGGTTGCTTCTTGAAAAAGGGTGTATGGTCAAAAGGGCCATTACTTAAGTACTAGGTAGGGTTATCAGACTAAATGGCTGAATGACCTTTTTTAGCCATCACATTCTATGTTTCTGTTTCATTGTGTCTGCTTATTTTACACTGTGCTTTTATATTTGAAATGCATATTATAGTTTGTGCTACAGATGGCCATGCCTCAGAGACATTCCACCCCCATAGATTCTTGAGGGTGTGAAATGTTGGCAAAGTGACTGTTTCTTTTCTCTACCTATAGTTTGGTGAGAGTATTTACTACTACAATATTATCCCACTGAACTTTACTCCTAGGAACATTTTGCCTGCTTCATTTCAAAGTTTGGACATATAACCTGCTCTTTTATGAAGTTAATGTTAGGGTTTCCTGTACAATCTGTACTGGCTTTGCGTACCCAATTTTCTATTTATGCTATACGGCACTTGCTGAATACCATAAAACTATAAATAAACAATTTATTTTTTTAAATGCCAAAATAAAGTGATATCAAACAACACAGACAGCAAGATATTGAAAACGTATTTTTGTTTTGCAAGCATTGTCAAATCTGACATCTTGAAGGACAGTATCATCACAATGGAATATTGAACCAATCAGAGAGAAGCTTTGCAAAGCTAATGACATCACAACTGCCTAGTGTAGCGCTAAAGCAAGCTCTTAAAAACAAAGAAAAACAGTCAAATATTCAAACAAACAGCCAATGTAAAGGTATAATTACCAAACTTATGTTGATTAAATCAAATATGCAGCGAGTTTACACAAAATGCACTATGCAGTTTATCATCACTGAGCTATGATCCTGCCCTCTCACCCATAAAGATAAATTGCATATTTTGAGTCATTATATACCCTATATTATGTATCATTAGTTACGAGGAAAAGGAGGGGTGGTAATGTGCTCGTTTCACCTGCAGATCTTAGCATTAGAGCCAATGACATGTTGACTGGTACTGGGGATAAGGACCAGCAAAATAAAGAGGTAAACAGCTAATTTTTGCAACACTCTCTGAGGAGGGAAACAAATGATCTGGGATAAGAATTGCCACTAACATATTCAGCTATGGCAGATATTGGAGAGTGGGACAATAGTAAACAGGAGGAAATGAGCACTGACCCTGTTAATTCTACCAGTGAAGTCCCAAAACCAATCAGCCATGGTCCTAGACAAACCATAATTTTGGGTAACTCAGTCATAACATATACAGATAGATCCATCTGTAAACCAGATAAAGCAAGTATAATGGTCAGTAGCTTCCTGGGAGCAGGCATCTGAAATTTGATTGATATAGAAACATAGAAACATAGACTTTGACAGCAGATAAGGACCACTTGGCCCACGCAGTCTGCCCATTTCCCTACCTACTGGATAAGTTGCAGATTCTAGTTAACCAACAGCCTATTTCCTGCAACCCCCCACTATAATTGCCTTATGTCTGTCCCATGCATGTTTGAATTCCTCCACTGTTTTAGACCCCACAACCTCTCCAGGAAGGCCGTTCCATGCGTCCACCACTCTCTCTGTGAAAAAGAATTTCCTCACATTACCCCTGAGCCGTCCCTCCTCTAACTTTAAATTGTGCCCTCTTGTTCTTAAACATTTCTTTTTCTGAAAGATGCTACCCTCCTGGACTTTGTTGATTCCCTTGAGGTACTTAAAAGTTTCTATCATGTCCCCCCTGTCCCTCCTTTCATCATGGGTATACATATTAAGCTGTCTCAGTCTCTCTTCATATGGTTTCTGATGTAGACCCTGCACCATTTTAGTTGCCCTCCTCTGGACTTCTTGCATCCTGTCTATGTCCTTACGTAGATGAGGTCTCCAAAACTGCACGCAATACTCCAGATGGGGTCTCACCAACTGTCTCTGTAGAGGGATAACCACTTCCCTTTTTCTACTTGTGATGCCCCTCCCTATGCATCCCAGTATCCCCCAGGCTTTCCCTACTGACTTCTCACACTGCATACCCACCTTTAGGTCATCTGATATGACTACACCCAGATCCCTTTCCATTATTGTTGTTGTTAGTACCTCCCCTGGCTGATAACATTTTATGTGGGGCAGGTGACACACTACTATTGCTGATATATGTGGGTATCAACGTTGTTGGTAAAAAAGTGAGAAAAAAATACAAAGTGATTTCATCAAACTTGCAGATAAATTGGAAGGGAAGGGATGCAAAATTGTCTTCTCTGAGTTACTCCCTATACTAAGGGCTTTGCACCAAAAACAACAAAAAATTAATGAAACCAATTGCTAGTTTAGGACCTGGACCAGAGATAACAACTACCGATTTTTTAGACAATGAAGCTTGCCACTAAAAGGCAGGCCAGGTTGTCTAATGACCCCTGCCAGGAAGGAAACAAGAGGAGTGGGGGATGGGGGGATAGGGAGAGAGGAAGGGGAAGGGCTTGAGATGACATCACAGGACCAGGTGGTGGTTAAAATGACAAGGCAAGGCCAGAGCCCCAGAGACTGGCTGGGGGCGGAACCTCAGGGGGCCTGGGCAGGGGTCGTGAGGGGGTATATCAGGCCAGGACACCCTCAGGACAACCTCTTTTGCTGGGAAAATTCTTGAACTTGGAACTCAGCACATCATTGCCAATCTACAGGTAAGGCACATGGGCAGCTGGGCCTAGCAGGCCATGCGGCCCAGGTGATCTAGTTGGCCTTTCTTTGCAAAGAATAAAGTTGGTTGGCTGGTGATAAGCTATTAGGTTTAAAAAGACAGTTAGGAGAAGTACAGCCAGTTGAGAAATAATATGACATCATTTTTCAAGCCGTTTGGGAGCATTAGCTGGCAGTTTGGCCTGGCTGGGTTTGTATTTTCCTGTGTTGATTGGTTTGGTGCAGGGATTGGGTGGATAGCCAGCTAAGAAGCCTAAAGATTAGTAGAAGGTGAAGTGCAGCCAGTCATATAAAAAAAAAATGTAATTAGGTTGGATTTTCCAGCAGCTGGGGACAATAGCTTGCAATTTGGTCTGGTTTTAAATGCATTTTCCTGTGGTTGTTGGCTCAACTCAGGTGTTTTGAGGAAAGCTTGAGCAGTACTGCATTAGCATGCGAGGAACAAAGAGGGTGCTTTGCCATGGAGTGCAGTTTGTGTTGGTTGTAGGCTCAGGAGAAACAGAAGGTTGGGGGGGTGCTGCTTTCTCCTGGTGCGGATGGCCCTGTGCTGGGTGGAGAGGCAGGGCGAACTGAGGCCCCAGCAGACCAGAGCTGCTGGTCGGAAGGTTTGGAGGCATTTTGCAGCTGTGGGTTTTTGGTATCTGCTGCGGCGAGCAGCATGCCTAGGGGGCAATGGTGTTTGGCATGAGCACAGCCTGTTTGGACGCAGTGGGTCGCAGGGCCCTTGGTAGTGGTGGCCACGTGGAGCAGTGTGGGCCTCAATGGGATGGAGGCGACCACGCAGTGAGGCGTATGTTCGCTCGGGGGCCAAGGATGAGCATTTTTGGTCATGTAAGTGGCACAGCAGGCCAATTGTGTGTGCCGATGCGGTGGGAGGCCATGCAGGGAAGTTTGCCCATTTTCGGGCGGTTGCCAGCAGAAGGGCTCAGCGCACTGGGCCACAGCTCGGGCAAGTGCAGTGGAACTGGAGTGGGTTTGTGAGTTTAAAAAAAAAAAGAAGGGGCAAAGAGAGTAACAGGGCGAGGCCTGGTGAGCAGAGAAAGGGTTTTTTGTAATTGGGATTGGCGACAACAGAAACAGGGTTATATGGCCTGCACCAACAGGAGATTTCTGGCTAATGGCTGATGGCACAGCAGGAATATGTAGAACAAGGAGGCATTCGTGCCACCAATAAAATGGCATACTCAATTTCTCATTTCTTATCTTTGGGAATAACATGGTCCCAGAAACTGAGGCAGTTGGAGAAGAAAAGTTGCTTATACCTTAAGGGGCCTGTTTGTCAGTATTGGGATTTACTGCTGCTGTAAGAGAAACATTAACTAGAGCTTACCACGAGGCCTGGAGGCAGAGGGGGCAAAGCCCATGCCCCCTCACTATGAGGTCTAATATGGTGACTCGGCGCATGGGCATATGCCTGTGGCAGCGAATGGCTGGGGGGGGAACAGGCCTCAGGCGTGGGCTGGACAACAAGTGAGTCCTGGGCAGGGGGGGGACTCGAAGGACAGCCTGGTATGGGACAAGAAAAAAGGGATTAGCCCCTATTGAGAGGTGTGGAGGGCCCATCCTGCGACATGAGGCATGACACTCTGACCGATGGGTGATGCCCTTCCAGGGGCAATCTCGAAGACAGGCAGAGCCAACAATTTCAGGGTAGGAGTGTCAGTTTTGTTATGTCCCCTGGCTATGATATGTGACAGCCTGTGCCCTGCCCTAAGTGGGCTGACTACATTTCTCAGGTGTCCCTCGTGGCACAAGAGAGATGGATAGGAGGGAGAGGCTGGTGGATTGGGGCCTTCTCACACAGCCAGGGGGTGGGGGGGAGAGACCTGAGGGGGGCCACTGAGCCGATGGGTGGGTTGTGACGGTAGGAGGCTCTGGTGCAAAACAGAAGGGGCTTGTACTCCTGAGTGGGTACTGGAGTTGCACATGGGGGTTCTGAAGGGGACCTCAGTGCCTGGGCCAGTTGGTCATGGCTATCAGGGGTCAGGCCCCTGGCAGTACATTTCACATGTCTGTGGGCACTGACATTTCTTTTTAATGCAGCAGAGACCAGAAGCAATGATGGCACCTAAGTGAAACCCGATGTCCAGCGAAAGGATGATGCAGGAAGCAGTGAAGCTGATGAGGTAGATGTTGGAGCTGGTGGCCGCAGCGAAGCAGAGGGAGGCAGAGGAGGAGGCACTGAAAAAACGGAAAGAGCAAGAGGAGTGGCCAGCCCGGGGAAAGACAGGGAAGAAGCCCAGGTGAGAAGCACCACAACCTGTGCCCATCCCAGCAACGCTGCCAGCACTGGAGGTGGATGGGGGGAGCCCAGACAGGGGTAAGAACGGAGTGGATATATCTGATGAAACTAGTTTGAAAGATTATTTGGAAGGGCTGGTGGGTGACATGGGGGACACAGGGATAGAGCAAATGGAACAGGCCATGCAGGCCTTAAAGGGCAAAGGGGTGGAAAAAAAACTTATGAAGGACCTCCAGGATGCTCATTAGGTGACCACATCCTGGCATCAATAAGCGAGAAGATTTGGAAGGGAGAGTATGTGGACATATTTGGGCTGTGGATGAGGACACAGCCAAAAAATAAGAACAGAAGGAGTCAGTGGGGAAGTCGGAGATGACAGTGGCTTTGGCAGTCATGGGGCACAAAGCGGAAGTGGCCAAGGTCAAGGGCAAGACCGTAGAGAACTGGCAAGGGGGGTTTATTGTTTACAGTGTGCTACTCCTAGAAAAGCAGCCTAACCTGGCCATACCACTATTAATGTACATGTCCATCATCAGGGACGCGTACAAAGCAAAGTTGGGGTTCGGATGGTTGAAATATGATGAATCATTCCGGAAGAGAATGGCAGTAAAGGGGGATCTGAGGTGGGATTGCATACACTCGGAGTTATGGGTGAGGATCCTGGTAGGGGAGGCAAGCAGGACCGGGGCCGAGCACGTGAAAAGGAGTGGCCCTGCGACCACATTGGCCAAGACCCGTTGGGGGTTTAACAAGGCTACCTGCACATGGAATAACTGCAAGTTCTTGCATGCATGTTCAAAATGTGGGGGGTCACACCCAGTCTTCAATTGCTGGAAAGGGGGAGAAAGGGGAGGGCAGAGCGGGTACCCACACCATGATCAGTCCTTTTGAAGGGCCTGGGGGGTGGGCAAAGCAGGGGGTGAGGGGGTACCACTGAAGGCAGATGCCGGCTCATTAGGGATGGGGGCATATTTCCAGGGGGAGTGGATGTCAGAGGCATGGCCAGAAGGCTGGAGGGCAAGCGGTCTGTTGAAGGACATGCCTGGAGATCTTCCCCATATGGGCAGCATTGGAAGTGTGGGGCACCAGGATGCAGAGTAAGCACATTCTGTTCTGGTGCAACAATAAGGGGGTGGTGGAAGTCATAAGTCAACAAGAGGGGAAGACAATTTGGTGGGAAAAATACTTAGACGCATGGTATTGTTAGGGCAGCAGCTGAATTTATCGTTCAAAGCACAGCACATTGAAGAGGTTAAGAATGAGGTGGCTGACAGTCTTTCCCATCTACAGTTTGGAAGATTTCGGGAGCTGAGGCCACAGGTGGTGACTCACAGGACCAAGATCCCAGACTGGTTGTGGGAAGCTGGAGGGACAGGGCCAGAGCACTGTACTGGGGCCCCTGGTCAGCCAATACTTTGAGGGCCTATGAGGGGGTGTGGGGGAGATTCCAGGACTTCAGGGGGCAACATGGTTGGGATGCAGAGGAACCAGTCTGGGATGACCAGGTAAGCAGGTTCATAGTGGAGAAGTGAGATGCAGGCATGGCCCATACCATGGTAGCAGTACATTTGGCTGGCATTAGCTAGGTATGCCAGGACAAGGGATGGCCAGATGTCATGGCCAGCAGGATGGTAAAAAGGATGGTAATAGGATGGCAGAGGGGGGAGGGCACCAGGAAGGACCAGAGGCACCCTATTAAGGGGCAGCTGCTGACCAGGGTATTGAAGGCCACACTAAGTGTGTGTTCCTCGGCCCACAAGGTGCTCCTCTTCTGGGCCATTTTTGTGGTCATGGCAGCAGGGTCCTTCAGGGTGGGTGATGTGGTGGCCCCATGGAAGTCTGCAGCGGGGCTGGCATTGCAACACACAAGCCTGGTGTGGAGACAGAACAGAGCAGTCATTAGGCTGGCCAGGTCCAAGAAGGACCAAGGATGGAGGGGGACCACAGTGTCACTGGTACGTCAGACACGGTCAGACAACTGCACAGTGGCAGTGCTAGAGGCGTATGAGAACATGCGGGGGGCAGCAGGAGGAGTGTTGTTCCACCATGGGGATGAATCCCCAGTCACCGGTTTTCAGGTAGGGACAGTGCTCAGGAAGGCCATAGCATTTACGGGCGAGGACCCAGGGGATTTTGGCCCTCGCTTCTTCTGGATTGGGGCAGCCTCAGAGGTGGCGGGGGGGTAGTGGTAGAGGAGCTACAGAAGGTTGGGTGCTGGAAGTCCAGTTGCTATAAGAGGTACGTTAGGTGTTGATAACAGCAACTCACGCTGTTTCCCTTGTTTCCCACTGCAGGTTCCAAGAGGAAGGTCTGGATACTGGGGTATTCTTTCATCTACTGGGCAGAATGGTTTGCAGTTGCCACTTCCAGAGGGGCAGATTTACGCTACAACATGGAGTCCACCAAGATGCTATGGAAAGGCATCAGGGGCTTGAGGTGGGCCCAGCTGATGCCACTGTTGGATGAGTTAAGGGTCCAATGGAGCAGGCCAGATTGCATCATCATACACCTGGGGGGTAATGACTTAGGGTGTATTCCATGGGGCTTGCTGGGACAGCACATACTGGGGGACTTGGAGATAATTAAGGGGTCGTGGCCTAGGGTGATCATCAGCTGGTCCAACATCGCATCACGCAGGGTATGGAGAGGGGTCAGGAATGTTACATTGACAGAGAAGGTAAGGAAGCACCTGAATAGGAGGGTAGTGAAGGCAGTGATTGAAATGGGGATGTGTGCACCTGCAGCATAGGGACATCTCTTTTGACCAAGCCACAGTGTATAGGTTGGATGGGGTGCATTTGTTGGAATTCAGCATGTGCCTATTTTTGAGGCCTATTGGGGAACTAGTGGGGGAGATAGCTAAGAAAGGACTGAGATATTAGCCCACAAGGGGGGAGCCCCACCATCCATTGCAAGCTGGAGGTGGGGCAGTGGAAGAAAGGAAAAGAGGAAGGGGGAAGGAGAGCCAGAAGAGGAGGGAGGGGTAGGCTACACGGGCTGGGGACAAGGAACCTAGATGTGGTGTTAAGGTGGTGAGGGGGGGATAGGTTCAGGTGCCGGATTCAGAAGTGTCCGGTCCTGGAGGGCAAAGCCCTGGGTAGGTGGAACCGGCTTGGTTCTAGTGATGGAGGAGGGGGACTGATATACAGTGTCTGGACCCTGAAAATGCAAGGTGAACAAGTGACCAGAGGAAGGAAGAGGCCGGAAGCAAGAATAATTTCTGTATGAAATTATTGTGGCTGTACAGATTGAAAGATGACAAGTGACAGTGTAAATATCTTTGTGCCAATAATAAATATTGCCAACGAGCAACCAAAAAGTGAGCAAAGTTGTGGTGTCCTTCATTCCTGGGAGGGGTTCAAGGCACAATGGGATTCCTTTTGGAATAAGCCTGATTTGTATTGCAAAGATGGCCTCCACCTTAGTTATAAAGGGATTAGATTGCTGGGTCTGAACTTGGAAAGGGTGATCTCTGTCAATTTAAATCAATAACTCTGGAAGTGAAAAAAAGTTCACCTAAAATCTTGTCCTACCAGTACTGGCACTAGCAGGCATAAGGTGAATAAGTATGAAAAGTGCTATACTTGAATGCTAGCAGCTGGAATAAGACAAATTCAGAACTGGAATGCATTACTAAGGACAGAAACCCTGAAATTATCTGTAAACTGAAACTTGGTGGGATAAGGACAATGATTGGAATAAATCCATTAAGGGTTAGCAAGTATTCAGTAGGGAAGATCAGATTGTAAAGGTGGTGGGTGGCTATCTACAGCAAATATAATATTGAATATCACTGAGTAGACTGTAATAAGGATGCTGAAAATGTTGACTCAGTCTAGCGAAACATAATTGGAGTTTATGGGAGGAAATTAAAATTGGGGTTATTCCACAGACCACCAGATAGTACTGTTTTAAATACAGATTTACTAATCAGTCAGATTATAGATTTGGCAGAGGATAGTGACATACTGGTTACTGGTAATCTAAATATGCCTGAAATGGATTGGCTCAAAGGGGAAGCAATTGGGTCACAGGAATTTAAGTTTCTCAGGATTGCAACCTCATTTGGCCTCAAGCAGCTAGTACACCAACCCACAGGGGGAGATAACACACTAGGGGCCAGATTTTCAAAGGTGGAGACAGGGCTTGCATCAAACCCTGTGTCCACTGCAGTGTTTGGCACAGCTGCACCAAAGAGTTTGCCACAACCATCACCCAATTTTAGTACCTCAGACACAGTTGAGACATTTTACACAATTTATGGCAGCTTGCACAAAAGCATTGATGCAAGCCCTGTAAAAAGGGTTCCCGATTGGCACAAAGTTAGACCGGGGGTAGCTGGTTCTAACTTTTGCCTCTTGGTGATGGGGACTGAAAATTGCGTTCTGCATCAGGCAGATGCTGCAAGCACCCTGTGTCATTTGTTTGGCACACCAGGGCTTGAGGCATCCGTGATCTGTTTGGAAATCGGGCCCTAGATGTTATACTTACTAATATAGAGACAGAAAGTGGTCGTTCACTGACTGCGGTTGCTTAAGATTAAAAAGTACTTACAGTTGCATCAAAAAGGACCTCACAACCCTCCCCCAGGGTAGCAAAAAATAGCAAAAACTAAAGTGTACTTTGCAATTTTGTATTTTGCCATTCTATTCAGCACACTTTAAAAACAAATTCTTGTCAGATCCACCATGGCTGTATAATGAAGTTTGTGAAGAAAATGAGCAGACTAGGATGGCCCCTGTGGTCCTTACCTAGTGTCAAATTGTATGTTTATGAGGGTAATGTAGTCAGTTGCTGTGGAAAATTTGGAATGTTAATACACCAAGAGCTATCTTTTCTGTGTCATATTGCCAATTCTGATGGTAAATTCTGTTTAAATTACACCAAGACTAGATGTAATTAAATATATTGTTACAAAACTAGGGCACTTAACATCACCTGCTGAAAGCCAGGAGATTAGCTGGGGGTAAATAATGGTGTGCTAAAGACTCATATTTAGTCCATTGTGTGATCCCTAACATTGTACTGCTAGGCGCAAGATCATAAGGAGCCGTTAATCACACCTGGGCCAAGTCACCAACAGGTACATACATAATTTTTAATTTACCAAGAGGAGAAAAAATCAGACAAAATTAAAACTCTTACATATGTGTCAACAAGTCACCAACAGTTACAAACATAAAAAGACAGCATCACTCTATTCGGCTCCATTTACAAAGCTGTTTGTTTGCATTGCGTGCCAGTCATATCGGTAGCTACGCTCTTGCTGTTAAGGGGAAGGGACAGAAATGGCAGGGATGCAGAAATGTACAAAAAAAAACCGCCCATATAAAAAAAAACGCCCACTGTGATATAGTGCAGTGCCGCAGTCCATAGGGACAACATGGGTGGATTGCTTCTTGGGAGAGGCTCAGACGGAGGAAAAACAGTTCCACTGACGGAAAACATGACATCAGCCCTTTTCTACATGCAAAATGTCTGTAGGGCTCTGCCCATTCAGCTGTAAAAATGGGCTCTTAAAGTATCCACTCAAAGAGCAGGCAATGCAGCACAACTCATGGCATACAATAAAACAATCTCCACTGCATCACCAACAGAAATAGCCAGGAAAGGAATCAAATAATCTGTTTTCTGCAGCCAGGCACTGTACCTGATATGCTTGCCTGGCTGGAGGGAGCTCAGTTGTCCAATGAGCTCCGTGGGTGGGGGGCATCTGGTAGGAGTGACCTGCTGTGCTTGGCTGGCTGGAGAGACCTCTGTCTTCCAATGAGCTCTGTGCATGGAGGCAGCCAGGCATAGGAATACACAGTGAAAAATGTCCCAGGTAAGAGAAATACTAACAATTCCTGGCTATCTTCACAAAATCAGCATAGAAACTGAGCTCACCATCACAATAAGCACAGTACAGATGTAAGTATCTAGAGAACTTAAAGTAACATGCTAGGCTATAACTACAGCAGCAAATACAAAAACAGGCTCTTAAAGTACCCACTCTAAGAGCAGGCAATGCAGCACAAGTCATGACATACAAAAAAACAATCTCCACTGCATTGTCAACTTACATACTGAGAAAGGACTCAAATAATCCATCTTCTGCATCCAGTCACTGTACCTGCTGTGCTTCAATGGCTGGAGGGAGCTCTGTCGTCCAATGAGCTCCATGGGAAGGGGTGTCATAGAGCATTACCTCTTCTATCATATAATATTTTCAGAGTTTTTGTTCTAGAGCAAAAGCAAACAAAACATTAACTGTCTGCACATAACTTGTGCATTGATACCAGTTCACTGGGTCACTTTATATTTCATTTCCTAAACTGTACAAACAAAAAAACACCCCCGTTTAACAATTATTATTTTACAAAATAAACGTACTCGTTTCATATGAATCTTTAACCATGAGACATGTAAGATGTCTACCTTTTATCAAATGTTTAGAATTTAAGCCCTGGCAACTGAAACTGTGTTCGTACCAATGTGCAGCATTGCACTGCTGCCCCCCACGCTCTAGCATATCCTCCTGGACAATGACTGTTCAGGGCCCTTACTTCAAAGACACTAAGAGTTAAAATCAATGGAGTTTCCATCTGAAATTAGTTGATTTTCCTAGAGCTGTCTGCCATAATGACTTTAGTGGAGATTAATAAAATCCAGATGGCAAAGAAACAGAGAAAGAGACAGAGACTCATTGAGCAGCAGGCAGCAATCCTTCAGCCTGTGAGCTTCACAGAGCAGCCTTCCTCAGTATGGAGCTCCGGGTGTAATACTAATCATATCGCTGGTGTAATATATCTGCCTGCTTGTGGGATATCGCTGCTTAGAGCCTTTCTATTTTAGGAACTTGCTTCTTATCAACATGTTGGTTCCTACCTGCATATTTTGTCAAATGAAGACTTAAACCTTTTAAATACATGTACTTCCCCTTGACCCCCTGCGTGGATGTACCTACAAATTTCATATTTTCGTCAAACCCTGTACATTTTTAAAGATATAACTTCCAGATGCACTCCTGATATAGGATTGTAGCAGAAGGTTTACTTGCTCAGAGACATCGCCTTCTTTCATTTTTGGCCCCACATGATCACAGAGGAGAGACTGATCTGGCACATAATTCATCCTCTAACTACATATCTACCATCCAAACAAAAGATAATTGTGATTTTGAAGGACTTAGCTGGAGGCACTACTAAACCTGGTCACGGTCCCTCTCTATATATGGGGTCCACAATACTTAACTAACTAGCAATGCTGAGCTGTATACACTGCTGGATCTAAATTCAAATATGAAAAGGTGATCTTGCTGGAAAGGATCCAGACTTAAGGGAAAGGGGAAATTATTTAACCAGGAAAGGCACACTAAGCCGGAGCTTGTTTCCAGGTGTGACCTGGGAGCACAAGGAAGTTAAGTGACTTGCTCAGGGTCACATACAGAAATGCAAGGTAACAAGAAGGTGCTGAAAACAAAATTGGAAAGAGTAATAATTGAGAGGCTACAACGACTGACTTTTGGGAACTATTATTAATTCTAGGAGGGGACTGTATCTCCTCGTGATATTCTTTATCACCCCAAAACTGTTCACCATAGTTATAGCCCATCTATACTGCCCATACTGTAGTTTTACACTGGCACATCTCTTTCTTGCAGAACTCATCACTGTATCTCACTGGCGCTGTGTCTTTCTGAATGGCTCAGCTCATCCCGTGCACTTCTACTATTTCCTTTCTCTACACAATCCCCGCAGCTCTGAAAGGGCTGATTAGTAAGGAAGGCACTGGGAGTTGCTGTGCAGTGTGCACCCATGGTCTACAAACAACTGGTGCCACCTGAGCTCTGAGCTGCATGGGACCCGGTGGTTGCTGTTCATTGCACTCACCTTTTCCTTGGTCCACGAAGCTTGTGACAGTGTTCTACAGACAACAGGTGCAGCCTGAGCTCTGAGCTGCATGGAACCCAGCGGTTGCTGTTCGCCGCTCTCACCTTTCCCTTGGTCCACAAAGCTTGTGACAGTGTTGGCATGGTTCCTGGCCCGGGACATGCTGCTGTTGAGCCCCCCTCATCTCTCCATGGCTGAGAAGGTGTGATACAGGGATACCATGTATTCGTGAGGTATTACCACTGTGCCATTCCGCGGTGCATCCCGAACCGACAGCTCCCAACTATGCAATGTGCCAGCAGCAGCATCCATCCAGGAGGGCAGGGAGGCTTCCCTCTCAGCAGCACTCGGGGAATCCTGCCACAGTGATCCCACAACAGCCACCTCCAACAACTCCCCAAAGCAGAGGGAAAACCAAAGGGAAAGAACTGCAGCCCTGCTTAGATCCATTTTGCTGGTTTTCTCTGGCTCGCACTGAGAGAGTGGAAGAGGTTTGACAGTTCTGGGAACTGTCCCTTTGCTCTTTCCTTTGAGTTAATATCTCACCCTGCCTGCAAGCAGCAGCGGAGCCATCCGCAGTGCAGCACCCCATAGGTACAATCTGATTGGCAGAAAAAAAGTTTTCTGCAAAACTTCGCCCAACCTTGTCCCTGAAAATGCTGCTGAAGCAAACGCAGACTATCCCTCTGACCCAGCAGCGCTGCTGTGGTATTAGAAATAACAACCAACGTTCAGCTCGAATGTTGAATAGTCATCATAGCCGAGTTTTGTGGTCAAGCTTATATCGGTAGCTACACCCTTGCTGTTAAGGGGAGGGGCCAGAAATGGCAGGGATGCAGAAATGTACCTAAAAAAACACCCATTAAAAAAAACGCCCACTGTGATATAGTGTAGTGCTGCAGTCCATAGGGACAACATGGGAGGATTGCTTCTTGGGGGAGGGTAAGGCAGAGGAAAAACAGTTCCACGGATGGAAAACATGATGTTAGCCCTTTTCTTACATGCAAAACATCTGTAGGGCTCCACCCATGCAGCCATAACAATGGATCTAAACAGTTATAGAGCCATACCCAAAACAAAGCTCAATGATGTTTTGCCCCTTTCACAAGGGCTTTATCAAGAGCTAAATCTTAGTGTCATGCCACCCATATATATATATATATATATATATATATATATATATATATATATATATATATATATATATATATATATATATAAGCTCAAAGGAATCCATCAGGCTTCTTATTGCTTCCATGAACATATGTAGCCTCTTTAAAAATTCGACTCTCTCAGTTGCTGGATTGCAGTTCATAAACCTGACGTTATCTCAATAGTTGAAACTTGGCTCTCAGACTCTACCCCTGACTCCCTGGTCTCACTCCCCGGCTACTACCTCTATCAGGAGGACCGTGTTGGTAG
Organism: Neoceratodus forsteri; assembly: GCA_016271365.2. NCBI lineage: Eukaryota > Metazoa > Chordata > Ceratodontiformes > Ceratodontidae > Neoceratodus > Neoceratodus forsteri. Next base: position 204,745,040 of record CM028138.1, read on the forward strand.
GCGAGGTGGAAGCTGTGCCATTTATGTCAAAGACCCTCTCGTTGGACTAGCCCTCCCAGCCCCGGTCCTTGACTTCAGGGCTCAGGCCCTAACCCTAAAATTATCTCCTGATCCCTCTAGGGGTCCCATCTACCTGACTACAGTGTACATACCTCCAAAGAATCAAGCACAAGTACCAGGCCCACTAATCGATTATCTTACCTCCCTACCCCACTCCTGCGACCAAATCCTTGTGGGGGACTTGAACACTAGTTGGCTTAGCCCTTCTACCACTTCCTCCCGTGACACTTTTACAGCCATCGACCTAACCCAACTAGTCTCCCAACCCACTAGAGTGAATCCTAGAATGGGCTCCAGCACAGTCCTGGATGTGGTCCTCACAAACCGCCCTAACCGCATCCGCAATATCCAAATCCTCCCGGACTGCCTTAGTGACCACTCCCCAGTTCTCTTCTATTGGTCAACCTCCCTGCCCAAACCCACAGCACAAACTACCCTTCGGCGACATCTTATACCTGGTGGGCTGAAAGGCCTTAAGCAACTCCTAGCCCTCATAGACTGGTCCCCTATACTAAACGCAAGGTTACAACCAGTTGCAAAAAAACTGCAAATTTCAGCAATCAGTGAGTCAATAACCAACCTCAATTATCTAATACATTGTGTTACCTAACTAAAATATATCAATTATACACAAAGGCCCAGATATTGAGAAATGCACCAAAGGCTGGCACAAGTCTGGCGCAGCACAAATCTGATGCGCCGTTGCACAACAGGAGCCATATTCAAAGGTTGTGCATGCTGCAGTGCACCAGCACAACCCGGCTGAATATGGCACAGTTGCGCCATGGTGTAACCAGACATGCACCATGGCGCAAACACAGGTGCACCATGGTGCAGACAGAGAAGCCCCAGCGCAACTGTGGGAGCAGAGCAGCATAGCAACAGAGGGGGGCACGGCACAGAGAGGAGACCCAGGGACAGTGCCAGGGAAGCACAGTGACAGGCCACAGGAGGCCACCACCAGCAGGGCACAGCAGGGCACACACATGCACCCAGCCCCCCCAACACAGCATGGGCACAGAGAGTAGATGACAGGAGGTGCCAATGGCCAATGGAGGGCCAGCAAGGGATCCCCCCTCAAGGTAGCAGGCCGTGCCCCCCCCACAGCAGTCCACACCCAGAACAAGGCAGCCAAGCACACACACATGCCACACAGGCGGCCCACACAGCAGGCATGGAACAAGCCAGGAGGCACTTAGCATGGCAGGCCACATGGGATAGGTGGCACGATGCCAGGCAGGGGCCCTAACATAGCGTGTGCCCAGTACCTGACCAAAGACCATGGCCATGTGCCAGCACCATGCACAGACCCTCCACACACCCCTGGCAGTCACCCCAAGGCACCCCAAGGCACAGCCACAGACAGTGGGGAAGGACACCACTACAATGGGTCACACCGCAGCACACAGCAGTGAACCACGGAAGCACAACATATGCCCCGCATCATGCACACCACATGGACAGGCACTGGGCCACTGCAGCATGGCTCCTCATGCCACCTGCAAAGCAAACACTGACACAGGCAGGTAAGTCAAAAACTACATACTGTAGGAAAACTGTGTAAGTAACAAGGGGGTGGGACAGGGTAGAAAAGTAAGGGAAGGGGACAGGGAACAGGGATTGTACAGTAGGATGTGGGACTGTAGGGGGAGGTACAGCTGGGGTGATAGGGGACTGCTGGGGCCCGACTACCAGTGGCCACAGCCTGCTGCCCCTTGCTGTGGTCAGCGCCTTCAGTTGGCCAGCATCATCCTCCTCATCTGCAGGACCACCTCCATCATCGTGGACGTTATGAGGATGAGTTGGCGGAGCAGCCGGCAATACCTTGGCATCCTACGCCTGCTCTGGACACCTATGACAAGGGACAGGACAGGTGATCAGTGCAATATCCCAAGGAACCATGCCCACCCATGGTGCACAATGGGCAGTGGGAATACACACTCCTGGGGGGCCTGTACTGGCCACCCACAGGGAGGTGGGCCAATGCCTGCCAGCAACGCGGCACACCATGACAGCGCACAGCAGTGGTCCTCGCTGCACAGAGGCCACCCGACTGCGCAATGGCAGTCACATGGCACAATGCACTGGCAGCACCACAGCAATGTTAGTGGCAGCAGGGCGCACACCCATCCCACCAACAGCTGGCTCATGTGTCCAACGGATGTGCCACAGTGGCAAGCACCATGCACAGTATGCCACACACAGCTGCTACAGCACATGGCACAGGCAGCCATGCCCACACCCAAGCCCCTGCCACTCCCCAAGTACAGTGCGAAGGACCATGACAGTGCCTACCTGCCTTCTCTGGCCCTGCTGGTGCCGGAGCCACTCCTGCACTGCCTCCCTGGCCTGCTGCGGCCTGCCATCCTGCCGGTGCCACTCTCCTGTGATTTTCAGGCCCTGGGAATGGAACATAGACAGGTATACATCAGTAAACATCCACAGCAGCTGCCCACCACCCCACCCCTGTGCACAGGGTAAGCCTCTGCCTGACATGGCCCACACAGCTGCATTGCAATGCAGGTGGTGGCTGGTGATGCCACCCTGCAATGTGCATGATGGCAGTGCACCACTCTGCAGGGCATGCCAGGCAGCCTAGCCAACACTACAGTACAGCACCAGGGCACGCATGCAATATGGGCCTACTCACCCAGCTGTGGCACAGCCCCACACCTGACTCATGCCTCCAGCCTCCTCAGGTGCTCTGGGTCCCTCCTCACCAGGTTTTCATATCAGTGGTGGCACTGCTGCCCCATCCTGGCCACCCCGGTGTGCTGCTGCAGTGTGGCAGCAATGCCCTGCCACACCGTGACCCTGGGCTGCTGCAGGGGTGCCTGACCAAAGAGTTGGGGTGCGTGGAGCTGAACGCAGGTGACCAGGTTCACCAGCTCCACCTGCATCCATTTTGCTGCCCTTGGTGCCCTTTGCTGCGCCATGCTGCGAGTAGTAGCCAGTGAGCAAAATGGCGGCAGTGAGCGCACGTGGCCACAGCATGCGCCAGATGCGCATTCCAAGGGAACATGTGCTGTGTCCACCCATCACGCAGTCTCAGAGATGTGTGGCATGGGCATGGCCAGGCGGGGTCATGGGTACTGGGGTCACCGAGGGCCAGAGGTCACAGCAGAGGTAAGGGAATGCCCGCTTCCATGCAGTGTGCACATGTGCGATAGCAGGCCCGGCACACCATGCGCCATGGCCCCCATTGTGCAGTCAGTGCACAGTGTGCAATTGACTACATGATACTGTTCTGTGCATGTGCACTGTGGGTCTGCATACCGTGCATGTGTGCACATTGTGCTGCAACTTGCTCCGGAGCAATCTCATTGTGCAAGAAGCAAAATCGCAATATTCAGATGCCACGTGCAAATGAGCTCATCAGCCAATGTGTGATGCACTGGGGGTATTAGCATGTCATTACCATTGCACCAAAGCTCATTTGCATGCGATGCACCATATAGGCACCACGGAACAGCACAGGCCATGGACCAGTATTGCATCCTTTTGGGGTAAGTTGCGCATGCTGCTGCAGCTCACTGGGAGCAGCCAGCACAGCAGGGGGGATGGAACAGGGTGATGCTGCCACTGACACACTGTGCTGTCCATGGTCACAGGAAGCAACATGTCATTATGTGAGGAGGGTGAGGAGCGTGGGCCTTCTTGCAAGTGCAGGCCCAATTTCAAAAAGGCGGAGACAGAGGACCTGTTTTAAGCCTACCTTGACAGGGAGTCCCTGTTGAGTGGTGCCACGGGCACACCACAGGCCAAGGCTGGGGCCTGGGTGGAGGTGGCAGCATGTGTCAACCAGCAGGGCAGCCACCAGTGCTCAGTGCAGGAGTGCAGTGGGAACAGACAAGAGGTGCATCAAGGAGAAGGTGGCAGCCATCTGTGCCTCCCATAATGCCACCTGAGGGGAGCCTGCAGCTGCATCACCGCTCACAGCACAGGAGGAGTTAGTGGCAGCCACCATGCACCGCAGCACAATGGAGGGTGTGCCTGGCAGTGGATTCCAGATGGGTAGCAGCCCATCACTGCATGGTAAGAAGGTCAGCCATGCACAGCTGGGGGCGTGGAGGGGGCGTACACAGTCATGCTGGCATGCGCGCAGCTGGCATGCCTGCCATGTGCAAGTGTGGCAGCACGCATGTCATGCTGCAAGACACAGACAGTGGCAGTGTTGGGGGCATCTGTGGGCAATGCATCACTAACACACCTCTCTTCCTCTTCAGCATCAGCATGCCTCTGTGCAGTTGATAGGATGCCGGCAGCAGCAGCAGCCGTGGCCACTGGACTGGCCTCGGTGGACCAGCCTTCCACCTCCCCAGGCATCCGGGGGCCTGACAGGCTGCAACTCACCACCGCTGTGCAGGTGGATGTCCTGGACCTGGGGTGGGATGAGACCCTGGATGTGTTCCTGCAGGATGCCAGCCTTGGGGTCCTGTGCGCAGAGATACAGATCAGGGCAGGATCTGACACTGATGATGATGTAACACTCATCCTGGACAGTGTGGCCACCATTATGGGGAGTTGCCCCTGCTGGCCACTGACGCAGACAGCATGCCCAGCGCTCTGCCAGTGGTGGAACAGCTGCCTGCCACCACTGCAGGCACAGTGGTGTGTGCTGTCCAGGCTGTGCCCTGCAGTGGAGGTGGTGCAGTCACATTGGCACTGGATGGCATGCAGCACCCAGATGGGCAACAGTAGCGGGCTGCGGGTGCCACCAGGCAGCCGAATACAGGGTCCACTGCCAGTGTGCCTGCCGTACCCAATCCCCCTGCAGGCCCCACTGTGTAGCATCCACCAGAGAGGGGGGCTGTGCAGCGTGGCCAGTCACCACATGGGGATCGGCATCCGGCCCTGGAGCCCCAGGATGCTGACCCACTGGCTGAGCACACCTGTTTGCTGTGGGAGCTCATTCAGCAACAGCTGCTGCTTGCCACTAGGGTGCATGCACTGCGCATGGAGGTGCGCCAGTTAGCCGAGCAGCAAGAGAGGGGTACTGCACAGATCCTGGTGGGGATGCAGCACATGCAGGAGGCCACGACTCCATCCCTGGATCACAATGCCACTGCGATCTCAGATGGCTTTGCGCTGCTGGCTGCCACGGGGCATGGCCAGGCACAGATGACCCCCGCAGTGCACTGTCCACCCCACATACCCAGCATCAGGTGACCCCTGTGCAGTCAACACCGGGTTTAGATGTCAGCATCCAAGGCATGCCATGGGGCTGGGCTGTTTGGGCGCCTTGACACCCCCGCACGGACATGTTCACAGTACCACAGCTCCACCCCTGGGGGGCTGTTGCACACACCCTCATGGCTGATGCACAGCCTGTGGCTGCCAATCAGCCCAGGTGCGGTCACCCCCATGGCTGTGGTGGCCATGTTTCCACCCCGCCTGTGGTCTGCAGCTGCTGCCCAGTGCACACATGGGCAGTGTGTGTGTGTGCCTACCACAGGCATGGTGCCTGTGTGTTGCACCACACGTTGCCTGTGTGTGTGCCTGCCTGGCCGCTGGGCCCTGTGGCATGGGCATGATAACAGTAGTCCTGCACTGGTTGCACCTGTGCACCGGTGCAATGCATATGATCCACGACACATACCCACACCTGTGTGTGTGTGTGAGATTTGGAGTCTAACAGGTTTTGGGACTACGAACTGCTGAAATTAAAGAAGAACCACTACTGAGACATTTTTTGAGAGAACTTTTCCTGCTGTTTGTTACTTGTGTAAATGTTTGGGCAGTGAGAGTGCCCAAACCATTATTATTTTTTCAGGTAGTGTGAGTACCTGAAAATTTATAAAATTTGTATTATTCTATTTTTATGTTTTTTGATCCCCAGGAAAGTGAGAGTACCAGGGTTTCAGAATTTGTTGTATTTATTATTATTTGTAAGTTTATTAAATTATTTTTATTTTTGGGATTTGAACTCTCTTTAGAAATGGACTCTTAAGGGTGGTTTTCTTTTTGGTTTGTTTTATTTATAATTTATTTGTTTTGTTTTACTTGATAATTTTAAGGTAATAGTTTTAAGCTGTCTGTATCTGGGAATGCTGAACAACTGAGATTTATTTTTATTTATATAAGTGGTTGATTATATATTTTTTGTTTATATTTGTTTTGTTTCTTTTTGTAATGTGTTGGGGTGATTTGGTGACGGTTGGGCATTATTCCCCCCACTAGACTCAGGGAATTGTGTCCCTTTGAATGTCCACCACTACCATCCGACACCTATTTTAGGTGTCGTGCTTTGGGCATTTTGAGGAAACATAAAAGAAGATGGAGAGTGGAGTCTGGTGGGGGACAGGAGGGGGGAGGGCGGATTGGGGTGGTAGGATCCAGGAGATGCCCTGGGGCAAAATGAGGTCAAGACAGAGGTTATTCTTGTCTTGTTCCCATACCCAAGGGTTCTGACTCTAGTAGGCAGGAGCCGAGGTCTTCCCAGACAGCTCATCCAGCCTTGGCGGTGTTGTGCAATGCCAGATCTATTAAAAACAAGACAGCTATAATAGCTGATCTTGTTGGATCAACTGATCTGGCATGCATCACCGAGACCTGGCTGGATGAAAATTCAGGCCCTGTATTGGCCTCAGCAACACCAGCCAGGTTCTCGGTGATACACTGTCCAAGGCTGGATCGTAGGGGCGGGGGGGTGTAGCCATTATGTTTAAGACTGAGCTGGGCCTTGTGGATGTGCCTTTGGGAAGTACTAGATCATTTGAATATATCCTGGGTGAGGGTGTAGGTTGCGGAATTCTCCTCATCTACCATCCACCAGGAGATGGCAGAGAATTCCTGCAGGAGATAGAAGACTTCATAGTCGACCTGGTATTGCGGTCCCCCAGATTGTTAATTCTGGGGGACTTCAATGCCTGGGTCAACGATGATTATTTTGGTCAAAATCTCCTCCAGTTGATGACTTCGCTGGGCCTAACACAGGTTGTTACCTCCTCAACCCATATAAAAGGTCATTCATTGGATATGATCTTCCTTTTGGATATGGAGATTGCTGACTTGGGGGTGGAACCAGTCAGCTGGTCTGACCATCACGCCATAAGGTTCAGTTTCAGGGCTCCCCCTAATAGATCTGCCCCTACGGAGATGGTTCAGTACCGCCCTTTAAGGGGTATTAATCCCAGTGACCTGATGGTGGTACTGGATCTATCGTGCATGTCTGGTGAATGCATGAGTCCAGATGATCTCGTATTGGCCTATAATAAGGCTGTGGGAGATGCTCTGGACAAGATTGCTCCTGTTCGTGTTCAGCCTCTCACCCTCCATTCAAGGAGTCCTTGGTTTGATGGCTCCTTGAAGGAGTTAAGGAGAGTTGACCGAAGGTTGGAGAGAGCCTGGCGGAAGTCTGGAAATGATGCTGACAGGCTTAGGTTGATGGCACATTATGATGGCTATCAATCAGAAATCAACCGTAAGAAGGCAGAGTTCCTGTCCAGGGAGATTTCTGCTGCACAGAATCGACCGGCTCAGCTTTTCCAGACTGTTGACAGATTGTGCAATCAAGTCTGTCTCCAGCCCAGAGAAGCCTTTTCTCAGCTAAGATGCGAGGAGTTCGCTCGGTTCTTTGCAGATAAGGTTGCTAGCATCAGGTCTGGTATCGGTCAAACTCCTCCTTTAAGGGACTGCAGTTGTCGACAGGAAGTGTTATCCAGCCGGTCTGTCTGGTCAGATTTTCGCCAGCTGGAGTTCACTGACATTGTGAAGATCATCCAAAGATTGCGACCAACCAGTTGTAGTTTGGACCCAGGTCCTACAACCCTCTTAGTAGGATGTTTAGAGGTTATCTGCCCGATCCTTGCTGACATTGTCTGGAAATCCTTGGAGAGGGGGGGGTCTTTCCTGATCCCCTTAAGGAGGTGGTAGTTCGACCACTTCTAAAAAAACTCCTTGGATCCAGACTGTCTAGCTAACTACCGGCCTATCTCTAACCTTCCTTTTGTTGGGAAGGTTATTGAGAAGGCGGTTGCATTACAACAGGATGATCATCTTACAACTCACAATGTCTATGATACTCTCCAATCTGGTTTTAGGAAGAAGCATAGCATGGAGACTACCCTTGTCCAGGTGTTAAATGACCTCCTAATGGCTAGAGATCGAAAGGCATGTACCATTCTGGTCCTTCTCGATCTCTCTGCGGCATTTGACACTGTAGACCATGGTGTGCTGTTGGAGCGCCTGCGGATTTATTGTGGACTGCCTGGAACAGTCCTCAAATGGTTTCAATCTTACCTCACAGACAGTTTCAGAGGGTTACCACTGGAATTTATTCCTCTGGTGCTCACTCCCTGCCCTGTGGGGTACCGCAGGGTTCCATTTTAGCGCCCATGTTGTTTGCAGTGTATATGCTGCCTTTAGGAGATATCATCAGGCGATACAGCTTGGGTTTTCACTGCTACGCAGATGATACTCAGCTGTATCTGTCCTTTCCACCAGCGCAAGATGGTGCTCTCTCCGTGCTAGACAACTGCCTTACTGAGATCAGATTATGCATGAGTTCTAGCTGGCTGAGACTGAATCCTGATAAGACTGAGGTGTTGGTAGTGGACCCGGGTCGCCCAGTGACGGGTTTGGGGGCTGGCCAACCACCGGGCTTACTGCTCGATGGTATGTCGCTCACTACCTCTGATCGGGTACAAAACCTGGGCATTATTTTTGATGAAGGCTTGACCTTAAAATCTCAGGTGTCAGCCGTGGTCAAATCCTCCTTTTTTCATCTGAGGAATATCGCCCGGATCAAATACCTGGTCCCACCGGGTGATCTGCCAATGTTAGTCCATGCCTTTATCACTACCCATCTTGACTACTGTAATTCCCTTTACCTAGGGCTATCTGGGGCTGATATCCATTGCCTGCAGTTGTTGCAGAATGTGGCGGCAAGGCTTTTGACTTGGATCTCTAGATCCAGTCATATTACGCCTGTGCTCCACGAACTGCACTGGCTGCCTGATAGGTGGTGGATTACCTATAAGGTTGGTTTACTAACCTTTAAAGCCCTACATGATCAGAGACCCAGCTACCTGAAAGATCTCCTGGTACCCTATTGCCCCCTCCATCCTCTCCGCTCCGCCAGTGAGGGATTGCTAGAGATTCCCAGGGTTCGATTAAAAACATCTGGATCTCGTGCTTTTGCTTTTTCAGCACCAACCCTGTGGAATTCTCTACCTCGTTGGTTGAGAGAATGTCCAACCATCGAGAAATTTAAAAATGAGTTGAAGACATATTTATTTAGTTTAGCTTATTCTAGTTATGGCTATTAACTTTATCATTTTAATTTATGTGAATCTATTGTACAGTGCCTTGGTTTTGAAAGGCGCTTTATAAATAAAGACGATTTGATTTGATTTGATTTGTGTGTGGGAGAGTGGTGAGAGGTGCTGCGTGTGGTTGTGTGTGAGTGTGTGCCTCTGTCACCCATACCCCTGTTTCCCACCTCAGTGTGTGCATGTCCAGTGCCATGCACACCCCTGCATGTGTGCTGTACCTGTATATGTGGCCTATGCATGTGTTTTGCACCACCTACCTGTGTGCACCATAGTGCTCTCGTGCTTTGGTGTCCCTGTGCCATCTTTCCTGCTGGATCAGCCAGGGATCCCTTTGCCCAGGGGGTGGCTGTCCACCCCCCTCCAGCCCATTGCCTCCATCATCCCCACTACTGTCACCCTCATCAGCCGCAACAATTATCCCATGGTCAATGGCCATGTTGTGCAGTATGCAGCATGCCAGGAATAGGCCACAGGCTTTCGAGAGGCTGTACTGTGGGGCACCACCTGACCTGTCTAGGCAATAGAACCATGCTTACAGCATGCCAATGACTCACTCAATGATGTTGCGTGTGCTGGCGTGTGCCTCGTTGTAGCGTTCCTCTGCTGGGGACGATGGGCGCCGGTAGTGGGTGAGCAGCCAGGGCTGCAGTGAATAGGTGCTGTGCCCTGTGTGGATAATGACATGGTTAGCCCGCTGTTATGCTAGACTGCACCCTTTGCCTGTCCCTGGCACCCACACCAACATGCACATCCTGCCCCCCCATCCTAAGGTATGCTCTGTCCATCCCCCCTTCCCCATGCCATACTCACCCACTAGGTGGCCAGTGGGGATATCCCCATGTTCAAACCTGTGGCACAGAGCAAAGCTGTGCCAGATCAATGCATCGTGTGCACTCCCAGGGTGTGTGGCACAGATATTGGTTATGTACCCCAATGCATCGCACACCACCTGGCAGTTGACACTCGGATCCCCTTCCTATTGATGTACATCACACCCCTGGGGCCAGGTGGCATGCAGATGCCTACATGGGTGCAGTCAATGGCCCCAGTCACACCAGGCATGAGTGCTACCCTGTGGAAGTCCTGCATGGTTGCTGTATGCTCTGCCTGTGTGCTGGGGAAATGGATGTATTCTGACACACGTGGCAGCAGAACATTGAGGAACTGTGTGAGGAGATGGGATGTGGCCAACTGGGTTATGCCTGTGGTGTCCCCTGTTGGTCTCTGGAAGGTGCCCGTGGTGAGCAGGCACATGATGGCTGTCACCTTTGTCTCCACGGACATGACGTGGCTCCGTCTGGTGGGTGTCTGCATCTCCTCACTGCACAGATCACAGAGCTGCCTCAGAATGGCCCTGTTCAGGTGGTACCGGCCCACAATCTCCTTGTCACTGTACTGCTTGAAGGTGATACCACCTGTGTCAGGCATACCGTGATGGGCCCTTCCACGGCCATGTCACTGTTCCTGCTGCCCCCTCGCACCCCTCATTATGGCCTCCATCATGAAGGGTGCACTATCCATGGCCCTTGCTGTCCTATATCCCCTTGGGTGGTTGGCTGCTGCGGGCTGTGTGCCACCCTGGTGCATTGCCTGGCAGTGTGCCTGCCTGCCTGTCTATCACACACTCTCTCTGCCCCTGTCTCTCTCTCCACTGCCACCTCTGTCCCTCTCCCTCTGTGTCTGCCTAGGTCTGTCTGTCTGTCTGTCTGTCTGTCTCTCTCTCTCTTTCTCTCTCTGTCTGTCTTTCTTTCATTTTCTCTCTCTCTCTCTCTCTCTCTCTCTCTCTCTCTCTCATACTCTCTCTCACTCCCTCTCAACTGGCGCAAGTGCTTTCTGTGTGCTTGCGCCCTGTATTTGTAGGAGCAAGTCTGCTCAGCACATCTCTGATTTGCTCTGCACTTGTGCCATGGTTTCACGGTTGAATATCGCACTGTGCTGGATATTCATGGGCACGCCCCCTGCACTTGCGCCTGCATTCATTATGGTTGTGCATTGGCGCAATGGGATTTGCACTGTGCACTGGCTCCCACTGAATATCACTTCTTGGTGCAAGTCCACACTTGCGCCGGTGCAACTCAGCTGCACCATGCGCAACTGCTTTGAATGTCCGGGCCAAAATCTATAAACATATCCCCCATATGACTTTTTAAGCGTTTGACTTCAAAAGTCCAATTTATATTCTGTGCTTCTGATAAGAAAAGCTGATGAGCAGCAAAGGCTCACTTGTTCCTAGCCCAGTAATTACTGATATGGAGTAAAAATATTAAACTGTGTTGGAAGCAGCTCATTGATAAGAGTCCACTTTTTTGATGTTAAAGTGATTTTAAGTACTGTCTTTAACTGGTGATTTCCTTTCACCAGGCAAAGTAAATCATTCAGCTTTAGTTTCTGAACAAGTATGCCTTGCATGCCATAATTCAGTTCCTCATATTGCCATGGGGTTTCAATCAGCACTTCAGGTTCAAATGGAAACGTTTAACAAAATATAAACTGCATCTAGGGTAAAATATAAAAGCCACATTCTATCTGTTCCATTAAAGAGACAGAAAAAATTAATCTTTCACATTTAAGAAACCTGTTGAACATCAAATTAATATTGTTAATTTAAATATTTCCTTTTAAAAGTCTTCTACAATATTATAGTAAAAAGCCAGTTTGAATTTTGCAAAACCGTTTATATATTTATATGAGGACGTTCAGAGCAACAATCAAAACTAAAATCTCCTTACAAATTATTCCCACCATATATTTCTCAAGAGCAAATGTTTGCATATGTAGTAAGGAGATCTAGTTTTATAGAGGTGCAAAACTGCAGTAGATGTAATTTTTATTAGGAAAGGTGGGGCTGTATTTTTGGAAATGAAAAATAAATATACTATCTCCATCTAAATACTTATATTGCAATATACATATATATACATATATATATATATATATTTACCATAGTTAGGGTTGAGAAGCCATTTACATGTTAAACCTAAAATTTTGTACCTTAATAACTTTGCAACTGTTCAATGGATTTGCCTGAAATTTGGAATACATGATCAAGAACCATACACCTTGGGATCTGCCAACTTTTATACTGTTTGGATATATGGCTGCGGAGTTATTAAGCATGATCTGCATGCGCGTTTATGCTTTTTTGGAATTTTTTGTTCGTCTGAACAGGTTGCACGGTTTGCGTGACTGGTCCGAAATCTTCAGGGAACGTGTGGCCAGGGTCCCCGATGTGCCTTTTGAAGATTTCGTGAAAAAATATTAAATGGTTCAAAGTTATTCAAAACAATTTCCCATTACAAGTCAATGGGAAAAGTTAAAAAGTTCAACAGTGTCGCAAATGCAGTTTTACTTTTCGCAAATGGCCCTTTTACTGTCGCAAATCCACCATTTTGTTTTCAGTTGGTCATCAGAAAAATGCTTGGCATTTAAATTTGGGACCCTCTAGCAACCTAATTCTTTTTGTATTCACCTAGTCGGACCCTGAGGATGCTAGGCATGTCTTTATTTTGGGGTAAAACACCCCAGAAATATGTTTTTCAAATTTGTGGAAAAAGTACTTTCGCAACGTACTTTCGCATTTGCAACAGTGTCGCATGAATTTGAGAAAGCTTTCGCAAAGTTCGACAGTACTTTTCCAGGCTGTGGGAAAATGACAGCAATTCTTTGCCACCCTGCTGCAAAAGAATAGTTTGGTCTTTTGGGCTGAAATTTGGAGGGAACACAGCCAACATCTCACAGATGTGCTCTTCAGTGTTTCAGTGAAACAATATTACAGGGTGGCAAAGTTATGGCACTCCAAAGTTCATGATTTTCCCATAGGATAACATTACGGCGTCTGCCGCATTACAGGAATCCTTTGCCGCCCTGATGCAAAATAATGGTTTGGTCTTGTGGGCTGAAATTTGAAGGAAAGAAAGCCAACATCCCACTGATGTGCCTTTCAGTAGTTTGGTGAAAAAATATTACAGGGAGCCAAAGTTATGGCACTCCGAACTTCTCTTTTTTTCCCATAGGATGACATTACGGCTTTGCCACGCCTTTCAGGGCCCGTATCTCGGTAACGGCGCGAGATACGGACTTTTCATTGGAAAAATGCTTAGCCCCCTGATGGGTGCTAATTACAAAACTAGCCACGAAAGTCATAAATCATATGACTTTTAATTTTTTTTTTTTCTACGTCGTACGGTTCCTGAGATATAAGCAATTTAGTATTCCAACTCCTCATTTTCTGCTCCGAGACCCATTATTATACATACACTCATTGTACTCACTGCCTTTCTCTATGCAGCTTTTGGGGAAAACCAGCCTGTGTGCTTTCATTACTGTTATCCTTACCACTTCTGCTTGTGGTTCCGTACCCATTTCACTTTCTGTTCCCGTCTATGGCACCATGTGCGTTACCCTTTGCATTTTCATTTGCGCTTGCGTTTGTGTTATTTGAACCATTTGTGTCTACAGTACTGTTTATCTTTGTGTTTCACTTTGTGTCATCATGCGCATTACCATTTGCGTTTGTGGGCACCGTGTTACTATGTGACAAGACATCACGTGGCTTCGGGCCCCGTGCTCCCGCCGCGCATTACATTCACTATTTCTCATTATCATTCTCATAAAGAAGGGAAATTAGAGGCAAAAAACTCTGTTTAATGCATTAGTTAGGGTTGTTCCACAGTGACAAAAGTGAGGAAATTCAGTGTTAGGATTGAAAGCCCCCTTGGACCCCCAGCCCACACCCCCAACCAGCATCGGGGTGTGCGTTGGGGTTGTCGGTCATCTCACCCCATTCTCCTATACCTTTGCTTCTTCACACATCTGATGGGGTGAGAGTTAGGGCTGGCAACCCCAACACACACCCCGATGCCGGTTGGGGGTGTGGGCGGGGGGGGTCCAAGGGGGCTTTCAACCCTAACACCAAATTTCCTCTCTTTTGTCACTGTGGAACAACCCTAACTAATGCATTAAACAGAGTTTTTTGCCTCTAATATATATATATTTCTCAGTGTATACAATAAAAGAGCAGTCTCATTTGTATACAAAGCTGTCTTAGTCATAAGCAGTGGCACTTAAAAATAATTATTTTATTTTGCATATTTTTTCAGCATCAATAAATATTAAACCATCTGTATATATATCAGAAGAAATAAAACAAAACATTTGAATAGGACTAAAAAACCAGCCCTGTGGCATAGAGGGCTGAGGCGCTGACACCTTACCTCCAACCACACAGGCGACCCAGGTTTGGGAACGGGCCCAGGTCGCCATGGGTTGGCAAGGGGAGGATAGGATCGAGCATCTGGAGGGACTACTGTCCTATCCTGGGGTGGGTTTGGGGAACTCATCACTCGGCAGTGGTCCCCAGTGGAGACTGGAGGCACTATGCGAGCGACGCAGTGAAGAGGACCCAGAAAAGCAGAAATGCCACCTGGTGGCCACTGGATGATGGATCTCCATCCCCCGGTGCCTTCAGTGAGCCTCCTTCCTCAGCAGCATCCCCTGGGCCCTGTCGAGTAGTGTGCTGGAACTCCCTTCCGGTGCCTTCCCCCTTGGAGGAGGGGGACCCACCCGGTGAAGGGTTACATCTGGGATATCCTGGGGAATGGCTGCGATTTGAGGATTGGAGAGCTTGAGTAGGGCTAGCGGGGGATCAGGAAGGACTTGTCAGAGCCTGAAGGAGTGGAGGTCACCAGGGGAGAGAGAGAGAGAGAGAGGGAGGGGGCATAAACAGATAAAGAAACAAGCATTTGTGAATGCCGAATGTTGACTGCGTTGGTGTGTTGAGCTCGCTCACTGCCCCTCTGTCACTCACTCAGTCTGTTTCTCCCAGTGCTGCAGGCTGCTCTTTTGTACTGGGCTCCTGCCTGCATTGGCACCTTGTTCTGCCCACTAAGAAATCTGCAGCTGTCCCGACAGAGTTGCGTTGAGGTGGCTCACTCCTCCTCCCTCACTCGCTCATTCCACTTCTCCTGGCACTCCAGGATGCCCTTTTGTACTGGGCTTCTGCCTCTGTTGGTGGCTTTTTCTGGCCACAAAGAAATCTGCAGCAGTCTCGACTCAGGCCTGTTGAGCCTGCTGACTCCCCGTCTGTCACTCACTCATTCCGTTTCTGCCGGGGTTGCAGGCTGGACCTTTTGTACTGGGCTCCTGCCTGCATTGCCACCTTTTTCTGCCAACAAACAAATCTTTAGCAGTCATGATAGAGCTCCATTGAGCTCGCTCACTCCCTTTCTGTCACTAGCTCATCATGTTTCTCCCGGCGCTGCAGGCTGCCCTTTTGTACTGGGTTCCTGCCTGCATTGGCACCTTTTTCTGCCCACAAAGAAATCCACAGCTGTCCTGACAGAGCTCCGTTGAGGTCGCTCACTCCCCCTGTGTCACTCACTCATTCTGTTTCTCCTGGCGCTGCAGGCTGCCCTTTTGTACTGGGCTCCTGCCTCTGTTCGTCCCTTTTTCTGCCCACAAATAAATCTGCAGCAGTCCTGACAATGCTCCGTTGAGCTCGCTCACTCCCCTTCTCTCACTCGCTCATTCCATTTCTGCCCACATTGCAGGCTGCCCTTTTGTATTGGGCTCCTGCCTACATTGTCGCCATTTGCAGCAATTACAATACAGCTCCATTGAGCTCGCTCACTCCCCCTCTCTGACTCGCTCATTCTGGTTTTCCTGCCACTGCAGGCTGCCATTTTGCACTGGGCCCCTGTGTGCATTGCTGCCTTTTTCTGCCCACAAACAAATCTGCAGCAGTCCCAACAGAGCTCCGTTGAACTCACTCACTCCCCCTCCCTCACTCGCTCATTCTGTGTCTCCTGCCGCTGCAGGCTTCCCTTTTGTACTGGGCTCCTGCCTGCGCTGGTGGCTTGTTCTGGGCAGAAAGAAATCTGAAGCAGTCCGGACACAGTTCCATTGAGCTTGCTCACGCCCCCTCTCTCTCACTCATTCCGTTTCTGCCCACGCTGCAAGCTGGCCTTTTGTATTGGGCTCCTGCCTGCTTTGCCGCATTTTCTGCCCACAAAGAAATCCACAACAGTCACAATAGAGCTCCGTTGAGCTCGCTCACTACTGCTCTGTCACTCACTCATTCTGTTTCTCTTGGCGCTGCAGGCAGCGCTTGTGTACGGGGCTCCTGGCTGCATTGGCACCTTTGTCTGTCCACAAAGAAATTCACAGCTGTACCAACAAAGCTCCGTTGAGGTCGCTCAGTCTCCCTCTGTCACGCGCTCATTCGTTTTGTCCTGGCGCTGCAAGCAACCCTTTTGCACAGGGCTCCTGCCTGCATTGGTGCCTTTTTCTGCCAACAAAGAAATCCGCAGCAGTCCTGATAGAGCTCAGTTGAGCTCACTCAGTCCCCCTGTCTCACTCACTCATACTGTTTCTCATACCGCTGCAGGCTGACCTTTTCTACCGGGCCCCTGCCTGCATTGATGCCTTTTCCTGCCCACAAAGAAATCCACAGCAGTCCTGACAGCGCTACGGTGAGTTCGCTCACCCCCCTTCCTCACTTGCTCTCTCTTTCTGTTTCTCCCAGTGCTGCAGGCTGCCCTTTTGTACTGGCCTCTTGCGTTGGGGCTTTTTTCTGCCCACAAACAAATCTGGAGCAGTCCCAACAGAGCTCAGCTGAGCTCGGTCACTTCCCTCTCTCACTCGTTCCATCTTAATCTGTCCCAAACACTGATGTCCCACAGTGACCGTGTTATTCTCCGTCAGGAGTGCAAAAAACATATTTTAGCCAGGATGTGAAAAATGACAGCTGTACTGTTCATAAGGAGGTGTGAAAGAATGCCACTGTTAAAAATGTGGCGTGAAAATATTACAAATTTGCAAAGTTACAAGGGTGCGTGGAAACAGTTGAACGCACGCTTGTAACACAGTCATGTTATGGAGTTTTGTCACTAGATTTTCAACATAGGGATTTTAGGACCTCTGCTCATGAGCAGTGCCACTGTAATTTTCTTAATCTGTCTCGAACACTGATTTCCCATAGCAACCACGTTATTCTGTGCCGCAACTGTGAAGCCACATGTCAGTCAGGATGTGAAAAATGACAGCTGTACTGCTCATAAGGAGGTGTGAAAAAATGCCATTGTTGAAAATGTGGCATGACAATATTACGGAATCTGCAAAGTTACAAAGGTGTGTGGAAAGTGTGCAATGCACACTTGTAACACACTCATTTGATGGGCTATCATCACCAAATTTTCAACACAGGCATTTTAGGACCTCTACTCATGAACAGTATCACTGTCATTTTATTAATCTGTCCCGGACAGTGATTTCCCACAGCGACCACTCTATTATGCGCCAGAACTGCAAAAACACATTTCGGCCAAGATGGGAAAAATGACAGCTGTACTGTTCATACATAGGTGTGGGAAAATGGCAATGTTGAAAATCTGGAGTGAACATATTATAAATTCGCAAAGTTATGAGTGTGCGTGCAAACTGCAAAGTCATTTTATGGAGTATCGTTACCAAATTTCCAACATAGCCATTTCAGGAACTCTACTCATGAACAGTGTCACTGTCATTTCCTTAATCTGTCCCAAACACTGATTTCTGACAGCGACCGCACTATTCTGCGCCGGAAGTATGAAAACACATTTCCTCCAGGATGTGAACAATGACATCTGTACTGTTCACAAGGAGGTGTGACAAAAGCAATGTTGAAAATCTGGTGTGACAATATTGCAAATTCACGAAGTTACGAGCTTGCGTAGCAACTGTGCAGCACACGCTCATAAAGCAGTCATTTTTTGGATTTTTTCCATCAAATTTGCAACATAGGCTTTTGATAGCCCACCTCATGAACACTGGTACTGTCATTTTGTTACTCGGCCCCCAAAGGTGATTCCATGCAGTGACCGTGAACATTCAGGCCCGATTAATGCCATGACAGTGACAGTATTCATGAGGAGGGGTCCCAAAAAACCCATGTTGAAAATTTGGTGTCAAAATTCTGGAGAATGCCAGAGAAATATGCAGCAAAGTTGGAAAAACCCTATTTATTACATTATACAGCTTACCGGCATTTTCTCAGTTTGGGGTCGGCTTTGAAGAGTGCAGACGTGTTCCCGGTCCACCGAAGATCATCACACCCAGCTCTGGAGGTAAGTATGGGGTAGGGGCATGGGGAGGCAGAGTGTGCAGTGGGTGGGTGCGGGTTGTGGGTGGGGGGCTGAGAGACTACGAGGGACAGTTTCCTTTTTTCAGGTACAAAAAAACTAAAGACTTTGCGGGACTGTTTTTCCTTTACAGGGCCATGTGTGGCACGCTGGGTTTGAGCTCCCAGCATGCCACCAATAGCTTCTTTTGGGAGGAGCCAGCTGTAGCTGACGGGGATTAGGCACCCGTAGCAAACAACAAAAGTGGGGATTCCTTTGTGCTGTCGAGATTAGGCACCCCCATCGGCAAACAACAAAAGGGGGGGTTCCTTTTTGCCGATGGGGATTGGGCACCCCATCAGCAGACAGTTAAATGGGGGGGATTCCTTTGTGCTGACAGGGACTGGGCACTCCTGTCAACAAACAACAAAAGGGGGGGAATTCCTTTTTGCCGACAGTGATTGGGCACCCATGTCGGCAGACAGTTAAACAGGGGGAGGGCTGCATTATGCCAACGGGGAGTGGGCTCCCCCATTGGCAGAAAAACATGGTGGAGGGGGGTTAATATTGTTCGTGAACATGGTGGCAACCCGCCGCCATGTTCACAAACAATATCAGGGTTTTTACATCCCACCCTGCAATGATGGGTCGCTCCCTCATTGCAGTAGATGGCATACACTGCAATGACGAGGTGGACCCTGATTGCAGTGGCTAAATTGTCACAAGTTGGTGCAAACGTTCCAAACTTGTGTCACCAGCAGCCAGCCACGGCATTGGGGAAAGTGGGACACGCCTTTGCAGGCTGTGGGGGCATTGGCCACAACAGTGCCCTGCCTCCACAGCCTGCTTCTCAGCAAGCTGTCTCAATATGTTTCTTGCGCTGTGTGCAATCAACATAAAAAAAAGGAATAGGACTAAAAAGGTAAAGAAAAAGGGGGGATATTCTTACTTTTTATGTTTATACATACAATTATTCAGCTGTATTATCATATAAGTACTTTTTCATATTAAACACAAAAATAGACATACCATATTATACAAAATGTCAATCTAAAATTAGAAAGACATTTTTTTATGTCTCTTAAGCCATGTGTTTATTCATAAGTACTGCATTGCTGCTAGTCTGGAATTGAGACTTGGTGTTTTCAATGCACCCAATAAAATGTCAAACCAAAATTAAAAATACATTTTTTGTCTATTTTTATGTCTGTTAAGCCATGTACTTATTCATAAGTGCTGCACTACCTCTAATCTGGAATTGAGACCTTACTTACTAATATGCCTACTGATATACAAGACATTGTTATAGATGCACCCCTGGGT
Source organism: Neoceratodus forsteri (assembly GCA_016271365.2). NCBI lineage: Eukaryota > Metazoa > Chordata > Ceratodontiformes > Ceratodontidae > Neoceratodus > Neoceratodus forsteri. The sequence goes on from CM028138.1 coordinate 204,764,793, forward strand.
ACCAGTGACCACAACACCATATGGTTAAACACTAATAGGAACATAAGCCCTTGTCAAGCACATTACCCTTCCTTTCTCAATGTCAACCTTTGTGGCTGGCATCTATTGCTGCCCAAGCATTCAACCCTCGGCCTCGACTGAACTCTTAGCCAACATCACCTCCCTCTCGCAATCTGGTGAACTGTTCATAATGGGTGACGTGAATCTAAATTGGTTGTGTCCCAAGTTAAATAAGCTATGCAATGATGTTACTGCTCTAAACCTCGCTCAACTTATACTTGAGCCCATACGCACTAATCCCAAAACACAAAACCACACCCTGCTTGACTGGACACTGACAACCCACCCGCATAGTGTCATTAAATCTGGTTTCATCTCTGATGCCCTTAGTGATCACAACCCCATTTTCATTGTACGTAAGGTCCATTGCCCCAAACCTCCCCCTAAAATCATACAGCTCTGGTCCTTTAAATCCTTAGACCTTACCCCACTCAGCTCTGCACTTGCTTCCACCGACTGGGCCCCCCTCTCCACTGCCATTTCTGTCGACCAAGCCCTTGACTTCTTTAAGGATAAATTAATTGCCACCTGGAATGCCTTTGCTCCTTTCAGAAGAACCAGAGTCTGTGGGCTTCTCCTCCCCTGGATCATCCCCGAACTACTGACCTGCTTCAGGGAGCATGACTGGACCTGGAGAAAACACAAATCTACTAAACATCCAGATGACTACGCCAAGTACAGAATGCTACACAATTCATGCACTAAAGCTACTAGACTGGCTAAGTCCAATTATTTCAACTCCTTATTCCTGACTAACATTAACTCTCCATCTAAATTTTGGAGGGTAGTTCATGCCCTATTCTCTCCCCCCCTCACCCTCCACCTCCAGTTCTCAAAATAAATAACTCCCTAGTTTCTGACCCTGGCTCCGTGGTCAATGAATTTAATGCCTACTACACCTCATGCGCCACATCTCTTCTAAATTCCCTCTCCCCCTTGCCAACTACTAACTTCAGCCCTCCTCCTCAGCCAGTGCCTACCCCTGCCCCTTTTTCCTTTCTGCTATCTCCTCTGATGAAGCTCTTGGTGCCCTCCTATCCCTCAACCCCTCTAAAGGCTCCTCATCAGATGAGCTCGATCCTAAGCTTCTCTACCTTTCTGCTCCTGCAATTGCTTATCCTATCTCCCTAATCCTTAACCTCTCCTTTATTTCTGCCCAAGTCCCCTCATCCTGAAAACACGCTGTTTATTTTTATTTATTTATTTAGCTTTTGTTGACCGGGTAAGTGCACTAGACAAATCCTGCCTATTTTCAGGCACGACCCGGGGGAGGGGATACAGATGAATGCCAACTGACGTTGAACCAGATTAAGCTGTTGCTGGTATTTATAGTGAATGAGGGAAATTTGGCCAGGACACCGGGGAAATTCCCCTACTCTGTGTAGGTGGAGCCTATGCTACCATGGCAAGATGGCCAGTGTGCACTAATTCCTGGAGGAGATGGACGTAGGAAGTACAGGGGAGTGGGCCTCCTCTCCTGTGCTTGAAGCTTCAGAGGCCATAGATGAGGAACTAGTTATTGCTGACAATAGTACTAGCACCATTATAGAAGCTACTACAGTTGAAAGATTGCGTTCGGAAAGCAAGAATGAGGTTACCGGTTCGTTTGTGGAGAACTATTCTCGCTCTGCCCTGGAAGATAAACGAGAGGCGCTACTGCTACGAATACAGCAGTTGGATACTAAAATAGCAGCATGTACTAGGACGTCTAAGGAATCAGCTTTACTTGGAGACGCTGCAGTAGGCAAGCCCCCTGCTGACGCCGAAAGGGCGACGAACTCAGTGCTCACTTCCGCATTAGCGGCTGATTCTGTAGAGGCTGGCAGTTTTCCGACTCACATCTCGGTGTGCCTACAGCCTGAGACGGTACCACCGCATTCTGACCAGGTGCAAAATTGTGAAACCATTCCAGGACTCAGTGAGGAAGCCTCGTTACTTAACCGAGCCACGACGTCAATGCAACAGACTAAGGATACGGAGGTATTTTTTTTTTCTGCTGACAAAGCTCCTGGATGGAGCAAGTGAGGTGGGGTATCTGTTAAGGGTGCTAAATCTTCCACCAAAACTTTGTCTAAACCTCTTCTTAAATCGCCTTGGTCTCTGGATAATGCCCTTGAAAACGCTGGTTGGGAGAAAGGGGTGTTTGGACTCAGACTCCCAAGACCTCATCGTATTTAAAATGCTGCAGAATGAAAACACTACTGCAACATCTGGCACTTCTTTGAGCTCCAACGAACCCCGGGGTATTCATTCAAACTGTGAACTTTTGAATTCTAATCCAACTACTGTACGTACTGATGATAATGTTGGGAAGTTTTCTGTTAATCCTCTGTTGCCTCAAATTAATAGTGAGGATAATAAGATTCATAGGGATGTGTCCTATGTTCTACCCCGGGAGACACTGTTGATTTAAGTTCTATATCTAATCCTGTACTGCAAATCCATGGACAGTCTCACATAGGTAAACCTGATGGGTTTAAGTTGACAGACTTATTTAATTCTAAAGGTGAACCAGCCCCTAGGCATAATGCAGTACGATTGCTTTATAAGGGTGGATTAGAGAAACCCCCGGATCGAGTATATATTGCAAAAACATTGCTTAAAGGGTCCATGAAATTTTTTGTTTCAGAAATATTTGCCTTAATTAATATTGGCAATTCAAATTTCGACATTAGTTTTAAACAGGTCTCTGGTTTGGATAAATTTTGGGCACAGTATGCTACACTTCAGACTTCTCCCCTCTGGTCACCTTTTCAGGCTATCCCATTGACTAAACCTGCTGTTAGGAATATTACAATTATTTTTAAGAATGAAGGGGTTAACGTGGAGGATATCCTATTCTGGTTAAATAAAAGATGTGAGGTGCTTAATAGACCTACTCCTATGTTAGATAGTGAGCAAATTTGGGATGGTAGCTGGAAAGTCAGAGTTAAACTATTTTCAACTAATACTGGGCCTAGACACTTATCTAGTTTTTTTTATTTGGGTAAGGACAAAGGTCTTATTTATTACGCTGGTCAGCCTAAATCATGCTTTAAGTGTGGTTCACGTACACACCTAAGTTCGGCTTGTGACATTATGAAGTGTAGCCATTGTTTTGAGTTTGGCCACTCTTCTAGTGCCTGCTCCAATCCCTTTAAATGTAATTTATGTGATGGCACCGGCCATGCTTATGGCCGTTGTCCATGGGCATCCCATAATAGAATTGACTGTCCCTCACATGATGGCTTAATTACTATTGCACAACAAATGCAAGCAAAAAAAGCTGCTGCCCGTGACTTGGAAAAAGATACTACTGCTGTAGTACAAAAGGACCCTTTAGTATTGGGCCTTGAGAATCCTGATTTGTCCTCTGAAATAGTTACCCCTGCTGAAGGAGTTCCCCACTATCTCGGATACCCCCTTAAAGCCTGCTGTAAGTAATGGGCCAGATATTGAGATGCCCTCCCCCCCCTTACAACCAGTTTCTGATTTAGATTCCTCTGGGTTTACTCAAGTGACCCATAAAAGGACTAGGAAAGGTCAGGCAGTGGTCAGTCGTTGTAAAGATGTAGTAGCTCGCACTCTGGCAATCTACTAATAAATTTGCCATTCTAGCTGCTGATCTTTCAGATAAGGACTCTGGAGGGATGATACAGACACCTCCTCCATCCGGTCCTGTCCTGATACCGAAGCAGCAAAGAATTAGATCCTATAGCCATGCTTAACTAGAAAAGTCAAAGGAGTAAATCTCCTACTGGCACTTAAAATGGCCTTTTGTCAATTTGCTCCTTAATGTTAATAGTATTAAAGGTCAAAAGAGATTAGGGGTATCTTTTGACTGTTAATGACCTAATTGTGATATTGTTTGTTTGGCGGATACCAGGCTTAAGTCCCATAACGAGCTGCAACAGGCTTCTAAGGCCTGGACTAACGGGCCTTCCTTTTGGTCCTCTGGCCCTGACACTTGTGATGGCATAGGTATTTTATTCTCAAATCCTAATTTTCATGTCTCTAGATTAGTAGATGTTTTGCCAGGAGAGCATTACTGTTAGACTTTACATATTTTTGAGCGTCGCTTTGTTGTGGTTTATGCTCCACAATCCAAGGCCCAACGGGTCTCTCTTTTCAATTTAATTAGACCTTTTCTAAATACTTCTAGATTACTCCTTTGGGTAGGTGATTTTAATTGTGGCTTGCAACAAGAGGACAGGGGTTTAAAAACTCCCAAAATGTTCTGTGATTCTGTGGCCCTAAAGGATATCGTAACCACAGCCCAGCTTACTGATGCCTACAGGCATTGTCATGCTAAGGGAGGTTTTACTTTTTTTAAAGGGCCCTTGTGGACTCATATAGATTTTATTTTTTTGTCCAAAATCTTACGTATCCGTTCTTGTTACACTGTTGGGATAGAGTTTTCAGATCATGCTGCCCTGTGTGCATCATTTTCTTGGGAATCTGCACCACGTTGTAAAAAAAACAGTTGGCGTTTTAATGATTCCCTTTTGGAGGATCCCTCCTTTTTGAAATGATGGCATAAAGAATGGGCAGCCAGGTTATCTGTCATGGAATTATATGATACTGTCGCTGACTGGTGGGAAGATTCAAAATCCCGATGGAAACAAATTTTTCAGGCTAAGGCTGCTGCTTCTCAAAATAAGAAATATTTGAAATATTTATCTCTTAGGCAGCAGTTACAGCATTTAATTTCACTAGCCGATACTACTCGACATGATTATAGCAATCAAATTTCTGTTATCTGTGCTCAGATGAGCAAATTGCAGTATGATAGGGCTAGTACACTAGGACAAGAAGCCAGATTTGGGACTAAAATAGATAAAAAGGGATTGGATCCCTTTAAGGCATGTAAAAATCGTGTTAATTCCAAATTAATTCAATGTCTGAGATCTCCCTCCGGTAAATTAGTTACATCACCCGAATCCTTGGTACAAATTGTTGAGCAACATGTTTTTGACATGCTGGGTAGCAAGCCAGAATGTGAGTCCGCCAGACTTTTTTTGGAATCCCCTGCATCTCCCTCAACTTTCCAGTTCTGATCAAGAGATGCTACAGGCTGACATTACAGAATTTGAAGTTATACAGGCTATTGATAAACTGTGATTACAATCTGCTCCTGGTTCTGATGGCCTCACGGCAAGATTTTTTAACACTTTTTCGTCTAACTTGGCTCCGACCTTAACTTTGCTATATAATGAGATTTTGACCTCTGGTGTTTTGACCAAAATAATGAAGGAGGCTTTTCTAATTTGATTTTTAAAAGGGCGATGTTACAGTTTAAACAATTGGAGACCACTTAGTCTATTAAATGTTGATTATAAAATATTAGCTAAAATTCTTTACTTAGATTGCTCAAAGTTGCATTCCATTTAAGTCCCTTTCAGACTTGTGGTATTCCTGGCAGGCACCAGCACGATAATTTAATATTACTACGGGAATTATTTGTGCTGGGGATAGGAATATTGTGTCGGATGGGTTTTGGGTATAGATCAAGAAAAGCCTTGACAGAGTATTCATGAATTTTGTTCTCTGTATTACAAGCTTTTGGATTTCCAGTTAAGTTTCTTTTCTGGATACAGGCGTTGTATGAGGGACGCCTCATTATCCCTAATGTTAATGGCTGGTTAGGGAATTCAGTTTTACTTGCTTCGTGGGGTTAGGCAGGGATGCCCTTTAAGCCCGATTCTTTATGACTTTACATTGACACATTGATATGGGCTATACTACTTTGCCCTCAGATTATTGGATTGAAGGGAACTTCTTCTTTACCTACTATCAAATTGTTAGCTTATGCTGATGATTTAGTCATGGTGGTGGATAAAATTCTAAGGAGGAAGCCCTGGTTCAGGTCCTTCAAACCTTTTCGTCTGTTTCTGGTTCGAAAGTTAATTTCGATAAAAGTACGGGTGTACCTTTAGGTCACACCTCTCTCCCGATGAATGGTACTTATGCTGGAATTACTATAACAATTGATTCCTTTATACATTTAGGGTTTTTTTTGGGGTCAGGTGACATGCCTTCTTATAACTGGCTTATTGCTCTAAAAAAGGCTGAAGGTTTGATTGCAAGTTGGAAATCTGCTTTGATTGGCAAGAAAAAGAGAGTAGTTCTGCTTAAAACCTTGGTGATACCAATTTTTTTGTATCTTAGTTATGTTTTTCCACCTCCTCTTGTGCTTTTTTCTAAATTATATGGGGTGTTTTTTCAGGGGTTTGGGGGTCTCGGCTCAACTCAATCAAGCGGAACATAACATATAGACCCATCCGAGGAGGGGGCTAACATGATCCATCCTATTGGTTTTTTCTATAGTTTATTTTTTAGTTATAATTTTAGTAGGGCTATTAAACCTGGGGAAACTATTTGGGAACCATACTTTATGTTGTGGTTTTCATCCTGTCTAGTTCATTGGAACCCTGAACAAAAGAATTTCCTTTCTCGTTCCTTAACCATTCCAGTATATGGGAAAGAAGGTTTTAAAATGGCCTTATCTTGGGGTTTCTCCCCACAAGATTTTTGTATTTTAACCAGGAAAATAATATATGAGAAGATTTGGAAGGGTGAGGCTCTGGATACGATTATTTTTCCTAGCTGTCCTGTAAATCGTATTGCTTGGGTTATTCAACAGCTTAGTAATCCGCGTCTTCCTCCTTATGTTTGGGATATGGTATGGCTAAGTAATTACGGTAGACTGGAAGTTAAAGGAAATCATAAACATAAGGCTTTAAATGCACGGTTTTGTCCTAGAGAGTCCTGCCATGATGTTTTTGAATCCCAAAACATTTGTTTCTTGACTGTCCTTTTTCTGGAGATTTATGGTCTAGTCTAGTTGATCTATGGTCTGAACCTTTATTTCTTCATTTAACCTATAATCAGATTATGTTTTGTACTAATGATATTTTAAACACCAAATATCATATTGATACCTTGTATATTGTTTTCGTTGTCATTAGATATTACATATGGCAAGCGAGATGTATGTTAGCGTTACACCAAAAAGTAATAACTATAAAAGAAGTCATTAGTAATATTTGTCAAGCTTTGAGCTCAATTAAGCTGCGTGATTTCCAAACCTTTTCCAGTTCTAAGTTTCACCTATTGTGGCAAAATTGTTTTTTCTCTTTTACAGATTGCTGATATTTTGCTTATATTTGTTTGTTTTGTTATATGGCATTAGTTCATATTGTATAGGATGTTGTTTATTTTTGTAATGAAGCCCAACTTTCTAAATAAAATTCCCCTACTCTTTTCGATAAGTGCCATGGGATCTTTAACATCCACCTGAACTACCACCAATCCAGGCAGATGGGACCTCGGTTTAACGTCTCATCCGAAAGACGGCACCTCAGAAGTGCAGAACCCCTCTCATGCTGCACTACAGTGTCAGTACTGGGATATTAACCCAAGTGCCAGATGTGGGAACTGAACCCACAGCCCTCTGATCTCCCGGCCTCAGAGGCGAGTGTGCTACCTACTGAGCCACTGACACTGCTGTAGTCCTTCCTCTTCCCAAGGGTGGTGACACATCCACTCCTGGCAACTATCGCCCCATTTCCCTCCTTCCTACCCTTGCCAAAATTCAAGAACATTTAGTTGTCTCTCAACTATCACCCTTCCTCTCTGATTCCTCCTTCTTCACCCCCTTCCAATCTGGTTTTTGGAAGAACCACTCAACAACCACCACCCTCCTCAGGCTTACTGACTCCATCCTTTCAGGGATGGATGATGACCTGATCTCCTCAGCCATCTTTGTCAACCTAGCCAAAGCTTTTGACACTGTTTCCCATCCCCTGCTTCTTGACTCCCTCTCCTCAGCTGGCCTTGCTCCATCAGCCACCAACTGGTTTAAATCCTACCTCACTGGCAGAACCCAATCGGTGAGAATCCTTGATTCCATCTCCCCTCCACTCCATATCAACACTGGCGCCCATCGGGGCTCAGTGCTTGGTCCCCTACTCTTCTCCATTTTTCTTAATGCTCTCCCCACAGCCTGCTCATCCTTGTCTATCCACATGTACACTAACGATACTGTTTATACAGTTCCGGCAAAAACCTTGATGCTGTGGAAACCAGCTTACGGCATGACTTCAGCCAAGTTCAGTTCTGGTTTGCTTCTTACCAGCTTTTTCTAAATGTCAAGAAGACAGTCTCAATGACCTTTGGCACCAGGCAGAGAGTCTCTAGGCTCCCAGCCCTACCCACCTTCCACACCCTTGATGGGACCATCCTGGAGGACACCTCCTCATTTAGATATCTGGGGGTTGGCTGGACCAGCGCCTCACCTTCTCTGTGTATATTGATCCTGAAGAAACTGCACCCCAAGATTGGTGCTTTATATAGGAATTGCAATTACGTCCCGCTGACTGCGAGACGTGAAATTACCCAGAAGATGATACTCCCCATCTTTGACTACTGTGGCGTAGTCTATGGTGCTGCTCCCAAATCTTCCCTGACTAAGTTGGACACTCTCTTTAACTCCTTCTGCTGCTTTGCTCTCAACTCCCCTTCCCGCTCCCACCACTGTGAACTCTATGGCTCTCTAACCTTCCTTCCACTATCTCACAGGCGCATCTCACACTGTGCCAAACTAACCTCCAAATTCTGGTTCGGAGTGCTCCCCTCCTATCTCTATCCTCTCTCTCCACTCCGCCTCCCCCCACCCACTCTCGCAGATCTAATGACGCCTGCACCTTGACGGTCCCTCACCGCTCCACCCTCATCGGTCAAACTGATTTCGTCCATCACTTCCATAAAATCTGGAATTCCCTCCCCCCTGAAATAAGACAATCCTCCTCCAACTACTCCCTTATCTCTGCCCTACACAATTACCTCTCCCTCAGCTGTTCCTGCTTTAACCCTCCTTAATACCTGTCCCCAGTTTCTGCCTTCCTATCCTGACCCCCCCAAGCAGGGTTCTCAGCATCCTGAAGAGGGAATCAGGAAATGGCTACCCCTACTCCTCACATTCAGTTCTTGCCTCTCCCCCTCTCTTCTCCACCTGCCCTTCTGGGTCACCCATGTGCACAACCTACCATATCGTTTTTACTCCAACAGCACTTGCATACCACCTCGAGTCTGTTCCTGGTACACTCATGCACTATAATGGTTCTGTTGCATTATTACTGTTTTGTATGTTTATATGTTCTTTTGTATGATTTTGGAATGTATTGCAATTTACCCAATGTTCCACTACTGTTTATTGTACAATACCTTGTGTTCCAACTGTTGCATAATTGTACAATGTTGTATTGTTTGTACTACCCACATACTATTGTAACTGATCATCCTCCATGACCATATGTAACCCACTTCCCCCAGGTCACACTGTGAGATGAGCAATTTGTTGTTCAGTGTGCCCTCCTGGTGAAACATTTCAATAAATAAAATAAATAAATAAATAGGGCATACCAAAGGGGTCATCACCTTTAAGAACTACCTCAGAGCTAATACAGTGGCCATCAAAGAGAATTTAATAAGCATAGACTTGAGTGGTAGGCCAGCCAATCTTAATACAGAAGATTCATGGAATCTTCTCGTTAGTACTATTAAGTCACTGGAAGATAAATATGTCCCCAGTAGGCAAGAGTACAATAGTAGAGGAAAAAAGCCACCATGATTTAACAGAAAGATAAGGAAATTAATATCCTTAAAGAGCAGCTGATGCATTTATAAGAACTTTAGCAAAACACAATATTTAGGCACAGTTCAGCTTGTATTTCACATTTGTTCAGTATGTCTCATCCTCGTTATTTATCACTGAGATCATTTGCATAAAAACAGGATCTTTGCTCCTGAAGAGTTCAGCTACTTCTGTTGCTTTTTCCCTACCTGAGATCATAATGCATTGTTTGTGACATCACAGTTACTCCCATGGCAACAGAGTGTGGTGTCACAACAGAGGATTATGAACTGAAGTAGAGAATAAGCTATAGAGGCAGATGAACTCTAAGGGATAAATATCAGGTATTAATGTAAATTTCATCAGTAATGCGTAATGGGTAGGCAAAGTCTTTAGAATATATATATGGAATGCAAGTTGATTCATACCTAAGTATTATAGTTTTCAAAGTTTTCTTTGAGGCGTTAGCAGCTCTTTAAAAAAAAAATACCATCATACTGCTATGAAAAAGAATCAGCCAGTAGAAAATATAGGAAAACATAAATCTTATCTAAGATAGCTGAAAACTGCAATAAAGAAGGAGAGGATGGGCACTGAGTTCAGACCTGCACACACTAATAACAACCACAAGGCATTCTTGGTTACTTGGTTGCTTGGTTTAGTGGACAAAAGAAGGCAATCGCTTATCGAGATTGTCCTCCACATGTGTGGAACATTAACCCAGTTTTAGTTGAATAGCCATTTATCAAGTTTATTTTTGAAGATTGTAATATTTAGGGAATCTACTACAGTGGCGTGAAAAAGTATTTGCCCCCTTCCTGATTTTCTCTATTATTGCATATTTGTCACACTGGATGTTTTCAGGTCTTTAGAGAAAATGTAGTATTAGATAAAGGGAACCTGAGTGAACAAATAACACTTGTTTTTTTTTTTATTTCACTTATTTAATGAAAAAAAGTTAACCAACACCAACTGGCACTGTGTGAAAAAGTAATTGCCCCTTACACTTAATAACTGGTTACGCCATTATTTAGCTGCAATGACTGCAACCAAACACTTCCTATAATTCAAAATCAGTTCACATCGCTTATGGAGGAATTTTAACCCACTCTTCCTCGCAGAGAACTGCTTTAATTCAGTAACATTTGGTGGGTTTTCGAGCATGAACTGCTCGTTTCAGGTCCTACCACAGCATCTCTATTGGGTTTAAGTCTGGACTTTGACTAGGCCACTCCAGAACTTTAATTTTACTTCTTTTAGCCATTCTGATGTGGACTTGCTTTTGTGTTTTGGATCATTGTCTTGTTGCATGACCTAACTATGCTTCAGCTTCAGCTGATGGAAGGATGACTGACATTCCCTTTAAGAATTTTCTGGTACAGAGCAGAATTCATGGTTCCTTTAATTATGGCAAGTCATCCAGGTCCTTAGGCAGCAAAGCATCCCCACACCATCACACTACCACCACCATGTTTGACTGTTGGTATGGTGTTCTTACTGTGGAATGCTGTGTTTGCTTTACGCGAGACATTATGGGATCCATGTCATCCAAAAAGTTCCACTTTGGACTCATCTGTCCATAGAGCACTTTCCCAAAAGGCTTGTGGATCATCCAGGTGCTTCTTGGCAAATGAGAGACGAGCGTTTATGTTCTTCTTGGTTAGCAGTGGTTTCCGCCTTGCTACTCTCACATGAAGCCCATTTTTGCCCAGTCTCTTTCTGATTGTGGAGTCATGAACACTGACCTTAGCTGAGGCAAGAGAAGCCTGCAGTTCTTTAGATGTTGTTTTAGGATCCTTTGAGACTTCCTGGATGATTTTACGCTGCGCCCTTGGAGTAATTTTTGGCAGGCCGCCCACCCTGGGAAGATTCACTACTGTTCCAAGTGTTCTCCATTTGGAGACTATGGCTCTCCACTGTGGTTCGATGGAGTCCCAGAGCCTTAGAAATAGCTTTGTAACCCTTTCCAGACTGATAGAGAGCAACACATTTTTTCTGATCTTTTCAGGAACTTCCTTTGATCATGGCATAATGTGCTTGTTGAATCTTTGTGCTGGCAACGTGACTTGATGGTAAGGGTCAAAATAAGTGAGGTTTATATTGAGCAGGGCCAGCTGTAATCAAGCCTGGCTGTGTTCAATCAGCTGACTCTAATTATCCCTTTAATTGGGTTGATTTAACTAGGGGGCAATTACTTTTTCACACAGTGCCAGTTGGTGTTGGTTAACTTTTTTCATTAAATAAATGAAATAGGTAAAAAAAAGAAAGTGTTATTTGTTCACTCAGGTTCCCTTTATCTAATATTATATTTTGTCTAAAGACCTGAAAACATCCAGTGTGACAAATATGCAATAATAGAGAAAATCAGGAAGGGGGCAAATACTTTTTCACGCCACTGTATATCTTGTGGCACTGTATTCCATAACCTAGGCGTTCTAATAGTGAAGAAATGTTGCCTTTTGTTATTATTTGCTATTTTGACTTCCAGTTGTTTAGTGTGTAACCTGGACACATTTTTTTTTGTAGAGTAAGTTATACCACACTGTTGCATCAGAACAGGTGACTTGAAGAATTTTAAATAACTGTAGGAGATCACCTCTAGTTCTTCTTAGTTTAATTGAGTATAAGCTGGTTTTCTTGAGTCTAGTATCATAATCCAAATGAGTAAGATGAGGAACAAGTTTAGTTGCCCTACGCTGACTCTGTTCTATACTATTAATGTTGGAGATCAGGTATGGACTCCAAAATGGTGAGCTGTAGTCAATGTATGGTCTGACATGTCACCTGTACAAGGTCACAATACATTGTTCAGTTTTAGAGATAAAGGCATGGTTTATCCTATGGAGGGGGGCATTTGTTTGGCTAGCTATTTTGTTACAGTGAGATGAGAAAGATAGTTTATTGTTGACCAGTATCCTTAGGTCTTTTTCTGTATTTGATTCCCTGATGCTAATGTTGTTTAGAAGGTATGTTTGTTTGGAGTTGTTTTTACCCATATGTAACACTGCACATTTTGAAATGTTGAAGTACATTTTATTGATATGCGTCCAGTATTCAATGGATGCAAGGTCTGATAGCAAACTTCTTCTGTTGATCTCGTTGTTAACGTTACCCCCTAATTTTGTGTCATCAGTGAACTTTACTAAGATATTGTTAGATTAAATATTCATATCGCTGATATAAATGTTAAAGAGAGTGGGCCCCAGAACAGAGCCCTGGGGAACACCACTAGTCTCCCTTCCTATGTCAGAAAATGTACCATTTACCCTAACCCTTTGAGTTCTGTTACTCAATCAACTGCTTATCCATGAGACAATAGAAGATGAAAAACCTAGATGACTGAGTTTATTGATCAGAATGGAATGTGACACTTTATCGAATGCTTTACTATAGTCAAGGAGGATAACATCAGTGAGGATGTTAGAATCAAGGCTTATGCTGATGTGATTATAAAAAGAAAGTAAAATGGTAGTACAGGAGAAACCTGGTTGAAGCCGGTGTTGAGCTGTATCTATTATGTTCAAAGATTGCATCTCTACTTCTAAAAGTGATTTAATTATTTTTTCATTAATTTGCAAGGGATAGAAGTGAGACTGATTGGTCAATAATTTTCAATTTTTGAGTGTGATCCCTGTTTAAAAATGGGAGTAACTGTGGCAGTCAACCAATCAGATGGAACTCTGGATTCTTAGAGAGATTTATTAAAAACAATTGTTAGTGGTAAGATAATGGTTTATTTTGTTCCTATAAGGAATTTGGAGCTAATATTATCGGGGCCTGGACTTGTTTTTTTTTTTTAATGTTTGTAGTACTTCCTGAGTGTCATGTATTGAGACCTTGTAGTCTAGAAAGCTGGGAGAATAAGTTTTTGATGTTGTTAATAGAGCTTCGTGCTCAAAGACTGAGGAGAAGTATTCATTTAGCACAGTAGCTGTTTCTGTGTCAGAAGTAATAGTTGTGTTATTTATGATTAATGGTCCAATCAATCTATTGTTCCCTTTTTTACTATTTGGGTAAGGATATAGGGCTTTATGTGAATCTTTTGAATGTGCAATTTGAAATTCTAAGTTGCGTTTTGCAAGTATGATCGTTTTTTTTTTTTAGTTTTTTAACAGCTTCCCTATATTTGATTAATATATCATTCTTTTGATCAATAGAACATTTTTTTAATAATGAGAATAGTGTTTGTTTACATAGATACATAGATACATAGACAGTGTCGGCAGATAAGGGCCTATGGCCCACCCAGTCTGCCCATTTGAGCTTGTAAGTTCAGTTTGTTTTCCTAGAAGTCTGTTGCCCATTACCCCTGACCTCCAGAATTCTTTTAAGTCTATCCCATGCATTCTTAAATCCCATGATTGTTTCAGCCCCCACCACTTCCTCTGGCAGGGTGTTCCACTTGTCCACCACCCGTTCTGTGAAGAAATTCTTTCTCATGTTTCCTCTGAATCGTCCTCCCTCCAACTTCATCCCATGCCCTCTAGTCCTGGAACATCTTTTTTCACTGAAAAATAGTGTATTCCTGCACCCTGTTCCTCCCTGTAAGATACTTGTATGTCTCTATCATATCCCCTCTCTCCCTCCTCTCCTCCAGGGAGTACATATTCAGTTCCTTCAACCTGTCCTCATAGGACTTGTGATGCAATCCATGTACCATCTTTGTTGCCCTCCTCTGAACCTTCTCTACCCTGTCTATGTCCTTACGTAGGTATGGTCTCCAGAACTGTACACTGTACTCCAGGTGGGGCCTCACTAGTGTCTTGTATAGCGGAATGGCCTCACTAGTGTCTTGTATAGCAGAATTATGACCTCCCTTTTCCTGCTGATGATGCCCCTGCCTATACATCCCAGCATCCTATTTGCTTTACCTGCTGCCTTGTCACACTGTTTCCTACCTTGAGGTCATCAGAGATGACAACCCCAAGATCCCTTTCCTGCTTGGTGCATGCTATATCCTCACCCCCAACTGATATATTGTGCCAGGGTTTTGTGCCCCATATGCATTATCTTGAACTTCTTTGCATTGAATTTCAACTGCCAAACCCTGACCATTCTTCAAGTTTCTGCAGGTCGCTTCTCATTCTGTCTACACCCTCTGGTGTGTCCTCCTACTAGAGTTTTGTGTCATCAGCTTAACAGTGAAATTCTGCCTTCGGTCCCTGCTGCAATGTCATTGATGAAGATGTTGAATAGGACCGGTCCCAGCACTGATCCCTGTGGTAATCCACTGGTCACTCTTCCTCTGTGGAGTGACAGCCATTTACCACCACCCTCTGTGTCCTGCCACCCAGCCAGTTACCTACCCACCACACTACTGTCCTGCCCACACCCATATTCCCCAGTTTGTGTAATAGTCTTCTATGTGGCACAGTGTCAAAGGCCTTGCTGAAGTCCAGATAGGCCATGTCCACTGCCTCCCTGATCCACCTCCCTAGTCACCCAGTCAAAAATTCAATGAGGTTGGTCTGACATGACTCTCCCTGGTGAAACCATGCTGCTTTGGGTCCTGTAGTCCATTGACAACCAGATGTTCCACCAATCTCTCCTTCAGTAGTGCTTACATGATCTTCCCCACTACCGAGGTGAGGCTGACTGGTCTGTAGTTCCTGCTTCCTCTCTCTGTTCCCACTTTTGTATAAGGGGACATCTGCTGTCCTCCAGTCTTTGGGTACCTCCCCTGTTTCAAGTGATCGGCTAAACAGGATAGCCAGAGGTTCAGCCACCACCTCTCTTAGTTCTTTAAGGACCCTGAGGTGCACCCTAATCTGGCCCCATTGCTTTATCAACTCTACTACTTCCAGTTCCTTCAGGACCCTTTCTTGTATAAAGGGACTTGTGTCCATTTCTGCACCATTCTCACCCTTGTACTCCTTCAGACCCATTACCTCCTCTTCCTCAGTAAAGACTGAGCAGAAATACCTGTTCAATATGTCAGCTTTACTGTTGTCATCCTCACGCAGCCCCCATCCTCCCCTTCAGTCTCACTATCCCTCCCTTTGTCTTTCTTTTTCCTTATGTACCTGTAAGGGTTTTGTCCCCTCTCCCACTGATTTTACAATGTGTTCTTCTGTCTGAGCTTTGGCTTCCCTTACTGACCTCCCTGCCTCCTTTGCTTCTCCTGGTACTTCTCCCTATCCCTTCTGCCTGTGTCTTTTGTATTGCCTGAATGCAATCTTTTGTGCTTTCACTTTCTTTGCTACCTCTTTGGAAAACCATAATGGTCTCCTCTTCCTTTTCCTCTTGCTAACCTGTTAATGCATAATTATGTTGTTCATGTAATCCTCATTTTAAATACTGCCCACTGTTCCTCAACCCTGATTCCTGTCCCATTCCCTTAATGCCTCTTTCAAGTATCTCCCCATTTTCCCAAAGTCTGCCCCCCTAAAATCTAGGATACATGTTTTTGTGTGGTTTGGTTCTGCTCTTTCTGTGATTTCAAACCACA
Organism: Neoceratodus forsteri; assembly: GCA_016271365.2. Taxonomy (NCBI): domain Eukaryota; kingdom Metazoa; phylum Chordata; order Ceratodontiformes; family Ceratodontidae; genus Neoceratodus; species Neoceratodus forsteri. Next base: position 204,780,914 of record CM028138.1, read on the forward strand.
ATGACTGGTGGTCACTGTTTCCCAGGTGTTCCCCCACTGTTACCCCCATCACACTGTCCCTGTTTGTGAGCACAAAGTCCAGTATTGCCTTCTGCCTAGTTGGTTCCATGACCAGTTGCTTGAGGAAGGCACCCTGAAGGGAGTTCAGAATAAATCTGCTCCTAGTTGATGCTGCTGCTGGGATGCTCCAGTCCACGTCTGGAATATTGAAGTCTCCAATCAGTACTACCTCACCCTTGTCTGCCATCCTTTGGATGGCTAGCATCAGCTCCCTATCTGTTTCTTCCTCCTGGGCTGGTGGTCTATAGACCACACCTGTGCGGATGGCTGTCCTCATTTTCCTTTCCAGCTTAACCTACAGTATCTCTCCCCCATTTTGTTCCTCCTGGATCTCTGTGGCCCTTATGTCATTTTTCACATACAGTGCCACTCCTCCTCCCTTCCTGCCTGCTCTGTCTCTTCTGAATATGTTGTAGCCAGGTATGGCCATCTCCCAGTCATGGTTATCATTACACCAGGTTTCAGTGATGGCCACAATGTCCAGGTTTGACTGTACCATGACAGCCTCCAGATCTTCCATCTTGTTGCTAAGGCTCCTGGCATTTGCACACATGGCTTCATGATTTGACCTCCTAGACTGTTTCACTGTTCTACCCAGCCCCTTCCTTGGTTGCTTATTCCCTTGGTTCTCCTTGCTGTCTGCCCTTCTGCTGAATTTTGCCCTTTTCTGCTTATCCACTCCTTGGGCACTAATCTCCATCTTTTTCACACTGCTTTGCAGAGATAGCCACCCTCTGGTTCACTGGTTCCACTGCTAGCTGAGGGGGTGAGCAAGTAGGTACCCTCCTTGCTGGCCTGCCACTCTCTTTCGTTAGTTTAAATGCTTGTCAATGTAGCATTTAAACTTATCATTGAGTGCTTGATTCCTCCAGGATGGATGCAGGTCAGCAGGCTTGAACAAACCTCCATCCTCCAGGTGGTCCCCAGTCACCAATGAATCCAAACCTTCCTCACAGCACCAGTTCTTCAACCATGAGTTAAAGTTCCTGGTGCATGCACCCATGCTCTCCTTGCCTCTCAAGGTAGTACTTCTGAGAAAGTGACAGAAGTAGCTACTTGCTTGAGGCCCTCCCCAGTTTCCTAAACTCTTCCTGAACTTCCTTGGCTCCCCATTTGCCAAGTCATTAGTACCTAGGTGGATAATGACATCCAGCTCACCCTCCCATCTTGCCTTCTGAGTGATCCCCAGGATCTTCCTTCCATGCCTCCATGCCGTGGCACCTGGTAGGCACCTCACCTCCCTGTCCTCCCCCTCCTGTGTTCCTAGCTGGATCCCGCTTATGATGGAGTCCCTCACCAGGATTCGCTTCCTCCTCCTCGGAGGTCCACTGCTTTCCCCGCTGAGGTCACCTCCTTGTGATTGTACATGTGATTTGTTTTTTGATAGATCCATTAAACCAAGGAGGAATTTTTCCTTTGATGTTGTATTTGTTCTTTTCTGGGATATATAGATGTTCTAATTCTTGGATTTTGGATTTTATTTATTTATTTATTTCAGAAGAATCAGAAATACCTTTGAGTCATAGACTCCTTTACAAAGGTTCCACATCACATATAACAAATCAGTTACACAAATACAGTTAGTACAGTTACAGATACAAATACAGTGATTATGACAGAGTAAGGTTGAGTTACAACAGGAATGTTAGGTTAGTATTAAGGATCTTAGCGCAGTTTGAGACAGTTAAAAGAGACTGGAAACTTAACATCCCTGAGTAAGTGGAGCAGAGAGGAGTATGCAGAGGCAAGCCAGAGGCCATTGTCAGTAATAGAGGGACAGGGGCACTAGTTCAAATGCAGTCGTAGTCACTTGAGGAGTGAAGATGGGCCCTGAGGTGCATTTTGAAATGACCAATTCTTTGATCTAGACGCAAGGAGGGTAGGTTATTCATCCACAAGGGTGCCCTGTAGCAAAGGATCTTTGAAATTGAGTAGTGGACAGGGAGGGTGGAGAAACAAAGGGTATCAGAGCTACTGGGTATGTTTAATCTTAGAGTCCAAGGTGATTAAGGAGGTGAGGGATGCGGGGAGAGGCCAAGGATAATTTTTAGCTAAGACACAAGTGTGGAATTTGATTCTGTTATCAAGGTTGCTTCCATTTGTGTCCTTATATAGCACGAGGTATGGTGAGTCTGTCATACTAATATCAGATGACAGGCCTTGTTTAGTACAAGTCCAAGACTATCAAGGGCTGAGGGCTTGCTCTTCCAAAATCAGAAGGCCATAGTCAAGTAGGGAGAGAACCGAGGAGGAGATAGCAAGTTTAAGGGCCTCCGGGGTACAGCAATGTTTATAGCAGTGCAAGAGCCCTAGCCTGATGTTTAGGGCCTTGGATAATTGATGTATATGCTCATGATAGGTGAGGCCAGTGTCCAAAGTGATGCCCAGGTATTTAAAGGTGTGCACAAATTCCAAGGGGGTCAAGGATGCTGATAGTATTTGGGTAAAAAGCCCTTTCCTGGAGTTTTGCGGATGTGAGAAGAGCATACCTTTAGTTTTTTTTATAGTTAATAATAAGGCATTGTGAGGCAAACCAGCTTTCAACAGTGTTGAAGGAGGACTGGAGGGAGTGGTGGAGTTGAGAGGGGTCTGGGCTGGAAGAGAAGATGACCGCATCATCTGCATAGAGTAATATGTTGGAGGTGCAGGATGTGGGGAGGGAGTTAAGGAAGAGACTGAAAAGGAGGGGACCCAAAATGGATCCTTGTGGGACCCCTGAGAGGACTGGAGATTTGGAGGATAGTGTACTGCCAATTTTAACTTGAAGGGTCCGGTTGGTAAGATAGTCTGAAAACCATCCCACAGCATCCTGTGAGAGACCCAGGTTGAGTGAGGAGGTTATGAGTAGAGAGTGATGGATGGTATCAAAGGCCTTAGTGAGGTCAGTGAAGACCGCACCAGTGATGTAGCCTTTATCCAAAGCAGAGTGGATGTGTGATGTTAGCTCAAGCAAGGCCGTAGTTGTGCTGTGTCCTTTTCAGAAACCATGCTGTTTTTTGCAGAGTAGGTCATATTTATTGAGGTGGTCGGTGAGCTGATCAGAAACTATCTTCTCTAATGCCTTGGAGAGGGTAGGGACTATGGAGATAGGGTAGTAGTTGTTAGCAGAGTAGCGGTCACCCCCTTTAAATATAGGTGTGATAGAGATGGATTTCCAAATGGTAGGGAATTTACCTAGTGATAGGGAGAGGTTTAGAATGTGGGTGAGAGGAACAAGGACTTCCTTAAGGGAGAGCCGAAGAATTCTGAGATCAAGGGAATCGGCGTTGGGAGAGGCGTGACTAAGGGCAGTGGTAAGGTATGGTTCAGCTGACTTGGGAGAGATGCGGTGGAAGTAAAACGGGGGGCACAGAGATGAGGTGGCAGCGCTAGGAGCTGGTGGATCATAAAAGTTAGGGGGAGAACATGGCTAAGGTTAGAGAAGGCATCACTGAAAATTGCAGCAATGTTTGTAGGGTCAGAGGTCAAGGACCCATTTGACATGACTTGGGAGGGGACCAGGTTTGGGACCTTACCACAAATTTCCTTGATGTTTTTCCAAAACTTGCGGCCAGAACCCCAGGAAGAGGTTAGGGTGGATTTATAGTAATCCACTTTTGCCCTGCGAATGGCCCAAGTGCACTTCTTCCAAGCCATTCTATAATTCTATCAAGGGGGAGGCCAGATTCAATGGAGAGCTGCCATAGTGAATCTCTGGTTCGCATTAGAGTCTTGAGCCGCTCGGAGAACCAGGGTACGTGATTGCCTTTAGCCATTCTTTTCGTGAAAGGTGCATAGAGGTCACATATATTATTGAAGGCCCGGGTTAAGAGGTCCAGGGCACTGTCAACGTTAACCGTGTTTAAAATGAGGGACCAGTCCATGACACCTGGGAGGTGCTTTTAGTTGTGCCAATTCTTACCAGGACCAAGTTTACATTGCACAATAAGTTTGGGAGGGGCCCTAGGGATTTTGCATGACCAGGAGCAGCTAACTGGGGAGTGGTCAGTGAGGGCATTTGGCAGGATGAAAACATTGGTGATCTTACCCAGGCGATTGGAGAAGATGATGTCCAATAGGGAGGAGGAGCCAGTACGTGGATCCAATCGAGAGGGGGAAGTGACCAATTGAGTTAGGTCTTGGGCTGTGGTGAGGTCAATGTGTGGGGTGGCATCCTTATTTAGCCAGTTGATATTAAAATCCCCAAGTACTAGTAGTTCTGATTGTGATGGCAGTGTGTCCAGATGTGACAGTAATGCTTGGAAAGCTGATTTTTGGTCCCTTGGGGGAATGTATACTGTTGTTATGTATAAAGGGTTTGGGGCACTTCCCAGTGCCAATTTGACTGTTAGGGCCTGAATGCCCACCCCCAGTTGAAGGGAGTGGAGTAGGTGCCCTTGTAAGGTATTCTTAGTGTAGAGGGCGCAGCCACCCCCTTGCTTACCATGCCGATCAGCACAGTAAAGGATAAACCCGGGCAGCGATACTGCAGAGTCCGGGGTCCGAGGGGTGAGCCAGGTTTCACACACTGCTATGACATCCAGTTGGTGCTGTAGTACCCAACCCTGGAAGGAATCCCACTTTTTTAGGATGCTACAGATATTGAGAGAAGCAATGTGCAGCTGGCCCTGGGCACATTGGGGAGGCATCAGGCCAACTGGTGGTCCAGGATTAGGATGAATATTTCCCTATAGGAGGAGGAGGAGCAGCAGGAACCTTGAGGAGGGGTACCAATAACCCTTCCTCTTAACAGTGAAAGTTAACAGGGTATGTGGTATAGTGGTGCTGACGATCGGGATGGGTTGGGCATGGGCCTTAAGGTAGGCCTGAAGGAAGTAGCAAAAGTCTAGGGATGCCGACGGTGCTACGAGTTGAGGATTCTGAGCCCGACAGCCCGGGGTGGCCAGTGTAGAGTGACTCAGACAGGCAGTCATAGTGAGAAAGTGGACTGTAAGTGAGTCTGCCAGTCTCCTATAACAGAGTCATGGGGGGGACTCAGGTTTACCCAAAGTATAACTAGCTGCCAAGCGTTCAGACTGCTGCCAACTGCAGAGGAGGGGGGTGGGGGGTGACAGGGTACAGCTGGGAGGGGAATAGGGCCAGGGGGAGCAAATGGCAAAGCAGCAGGAGTGAAGTAAACATCCTGTCACTACGATGAAGCAGGAGTACAAGCAGTAGTGCAGCCTCTAGAGGTAGAACAATATAAGCTGCTAATGGAGAACTTGGCTGATTGGTTAAAGATCCCTATAAAAGGGAGTGCTCACCAAGGGTGGTGGTGGGGGTGGTGGGGGGCCGACGCCCTGCATCGGTGGGGCCAAGCTGCACAGCACAGTCAGTCTTACAGCCAAGCTGCACAGCACAGTCAGTCTTAGCTGGGTCTTAAGATGCAGAGCAAAATCTTTAACTGGAGGCAGCACAGCACACGCGGTGATTCCTCGATTATTCTCCAGTACCTGGATTAGGGGGTGGGGTGGGGAGCGCTGTTGTGCTGCGATCTCCGTTCATCTTCTGTGGAGAAAGCAAGACAGGTAGGGGTTATATGCGCCTACTTGTTGCGAAGCCAAAAGGGGGGGGTACAGCAGGGGATCATTCAATTGGGCAAGCTTAAAGTGAGGTTTTTACAAGATCTAGGATAGTATGGCTTAGTAAAGCCCAGAAATAAAATTGGGTTAGCCACTAGCAATTGGTCTCATACACAAGTGCTGCTGCTATGGTGCTTCACAAGTGCTCCGTATTTAAATAGTGTAGCACTTAAAGTACCCCTCCGTTTCTGTAGAAAACACAAGAAATATTTCTAAATATGCCAGGGCAGGTCTTAAGGTACCACACAGTTTACAGTTAATATCACAACAAGCCGATATTAAAATGCCCCTGGAGGAGACTATCTCCACTTCTGCGCCGACTGTTAAATGGTGCCAAATTCAAATATTCAAGCTGCACAGCACAGTCAGTCTTAGCTGGGTCTTAAGATGCAGAGCAAAGTCTAAACAGGAGGCAGCACAGCACACGCAGAGCAAAATCTTTAACTGGAGGCAGCACAGCACACGCGGTGATTCCCTGCAATTATTCTCATACCTGGATTAGGGGGTGTGGTGGGGGAGAGGCGCCTTGTAGCCCTCAGCGACCTCCGTTTGTCTTCTGGATTCGGGAGGTGGGGGTGGGAGAAGCACCGTTGTAGCCCTCGTGACCTCCATTCGTCTTCTGGATTCATGGGGGTGGGGTGGGGGAGGGCACCATTGTAGCCCTCAGTACTCTCCGCTCGTCTTCTGATTCGGGGCGGGGTGGGGAGGCACCGTTGTAGCCCTTGCGACCTCTGTTTATCTTCTGGATTGCGGGTGGGGGTGGGGAGGGTGCCGTTGTAGCCCTCAGCGACCGCGTTCGTCTTCTGGATTGGGGTGGGGTGGAAGAGGGCGCCGTTGTAGCCCTCGCGACCTCCGTTTGTCTTCTGGATTTGGAGGGTGGGGGTGGAAGTCCCAGGCTTCTTGGGTACTAAGGGGAGAAAGAATATGTTCCCAGTGGAAAATGCTTAAATGTTCATTAATTTTATGAAAGTCAGCCCTGTCATATTGCTTAATTTTAAGTTTATTAGTTTTAGAATGTTGATGAAATGGAATGGTAAAGTATATAGACATATGGTCACTGTTACCAAGTGGGTCAGAGATCTGAAGATCAGTTATGGAAGTGTCTAAATTTGTTATGACAAGGTCTAAGATGTTTGCTCCCCGTGTAGGTTCCCTAATAAGTTGGTTAAGGCCTAAGTCTATAATGATTGTGAGTAGTTGTTCATCATCTTGATTTGAACCTGTTAAGGTACCCCAGTTAATGGAGGGTAGGTTGAAGTCTCCCAGTATTAGGACCATACCTTTATTTGCTATTTGAGAGATTTCATCCGACAACTGCGTGGTTTGAGTAATGTCTGTGGAGGGTGAGTGATAACAAGTGCCAACTAGTATTTGGGGAAGTCCTGTGGTCTGACTATATATCCATATGCATTCTGACTGAATATTAGCTGATGATTCAAAGGAGGGAATGTTATTTCTGACGTAGATGCTTACACCTCCCCTTTTCCTTTTATCTGTTCTATTTTTGTAGTAGTGTTTAAATCCAGGGATTTCAACTACCCATTTTTTATCAGAATTGCCCCAAGTTTCTGTTATGGTATTAGTCCCAGGTCGAGGGACTGTGCTTTAGTTTCTAGTTCTGCATGTTTGGAAATATTAAGAGAACAAGCATTGTCAAAAGGACAAGAGGCAACTCTAGAGTAACTGGTCCTTTAATTCATGAAGGTGTGACCTACAGTAATTTCAGAGGACATGACCAAGATATTCAATGAATATTTTTGTTCAGTATATAATCCCATTAAGGAAGTTGAAACAGCCATTACACGGGATGGGGCTGTTAATGATCACAGTTATTTTGCCAGCTGTGAGTTTGTCTATGGCAAGCTGTTTGTGTTAGACCCCAACAAACCAGCTGGGCCATATGGACTGTACCTCAGATTGCTGAGGGAGTTAGCCAAGGAATAGCACCCATTATTGCTGACATTGGAAACAAATAGTTAAATGAAGCTATGTTCCTCCAGACTGGCGAAGGGCAATAGTAGTCCCCAGCTACAAAAAAGGTAACAAATTCATTGCAGGTACAGTAATTATAGACCATAAGTCTCGCATCCATTGTTGTAAAAATTATTGAGAGCATAATAAGGGATGTATTAAACAAATACCTACTAGTGAGAAAGTTAACTGATGATACACAACATGGGTTTGTAAAGAAAAGATCCTGTTCCATCAACTTGATAAGATTTTATGAATATGTTAGTAAGAATATTGACCAAAATGTTGATGTGGATGTGATTTTTTCTTGATTTCAAAAGGGCATTTGATACGCTACCCCATGATGGCATAAATGCCTGACAGCATTGAGGATAGACAAAACTGTTGATAGATGGATACACAATTGGATCTCCAACAGAAAACAGAGGGCGAGAATTAATGGACTGCTATCTGCAGATAGGAATGTGACTAGTGGGGTGCCTCAGGGCTCGGTTCTGGGCCCATTACTGTTCAACATGTATATTCAAGACCTCCAGATAGCTAGTGATCACAAACTTATAAGGTCTGCAGATGATACTAAATTGGGTGGACTAGTAAACACTATCTCTGGTAGGAATAGTGTGATCAATGACTTAAATAATGTTGTGAAATGGGCTAATAACAATGGTATGCAATTCAACTTAGGAAACTGTTGTCATGCACTTTGGCAAAAATAACTTTAGGCAAGAGTACCCCACATACTAGGAACCAAGTTTCAGGCAACTGAGAGTGAAAGAGATTTAGGTCTGGTGATTTCATTTTCATTTTATTTTATTGAGATCTTGGATTACAACACCTTTGAGCTGAAAGATCTTTTACAAAAGTTTCATGTTAGAGCAAAACAGGTAACATACAGTAATGGCAAGATGGAACAAAAAATGGCAGGATACATAGAGAGCTAAAAGTAGGACAGTCAGTTTGAGAGTGACACTTCAATTATAGAACGTAGTACATGTAACTAAGTTATTAGCAGTCAGGGGACTTTGTTGAGCATAGGGAGGGTGTGGAAATGAGAGAAGCATGGGGGCATGGAGGGGGAGGGCAAGGTGAGTAGGGGATAGGGTGTGGGTGAGGGTAGTGGGGAGTGGTGCAAGACCAAGGGCAAGCAGAGTGTAAGTTCTGATAGTTACTAGCAATTAGAGGAAGGTTTTACTATATAGTGCAGTCACAGCCACTAAAAGCTGTGAGGTATTGGCAAAGCTTACCTTTAAACAGACCAATCTTTGGCTTGACGAGGAAGTCCCAGTGGAGACCATTAAGCCAGTTGGGGCACAGTAGGTGAAGGTCCTTTGTCCCTTGGATGTACAGCAGAATGGGACCTGGTATGACTGCCTGGACTTGCCCCGAGACCTGTGGGGGTTGGGTATTGGGGTAAGTAGGTGTTGGAGGGCTGGGGGGGAACTTAGACCTAGACAGGTTTTTTTGGCTAGTAGACAAGTCTTGTATTTTACCCTGGCTTTAAGGTGCAGCAAGCAGGACTGAGCATACAGCTTAGCTCAAGGTTGATTGACAGCAACCTGAAGAGTAGTACTCATTGTAGACAGGTGACAAACAGAGTTAACCATTTAACCAACTGCACTAAGTGTAGTTTTCTTTCCAAAAAAAGCATCTGTCCTATTGCCCCTTTGTAAGTCATACGTAATACCGCATCTCGACTATTATTCACAGATTTTGAGTCCCTATCTAAAAAAGGATAATGATCTTCTTGAGAGAACACATCATAGATTTACCAGGCTAATCCTGAAGTTAAGGTCCAAACCACATGAGGAAAGACTTGCAGACTTGTGGCTGTAGTTCTTAAGATAAAGGAGGCTAAGAGGGGACACCTTATCTTTGTAAAAGTTGCTGGAAAATACAGTGCTATCTAATAAGTTGGGTCTAAAGTTTAAGGACCACAACCATTAGTTGAGAGGCCACAATCTCCAGCTAATAAACTACACACCTAGAACTGATCCCAGGAAATACACTTCCCTGCCCAGAGCAATTAGAATGTGGGATCAGTTATCAGTGGATATTGTTGAAGCAACTTGTTTTGCCACTTTCAGGGATATATTGGACAAATTCCTCCAGGATGGTAACTCTAGTAGTTACTAGCACTGAGTAGTGGGGACAGTTAACATGGGCTCATGCCTTCTACTATCCTAAATTCACAGTATTATCCACAGTATTATATATTTACTGATAATTACCTACTGGGGAATGGTTTTAGTTTAAAGCATCATGAATCACTGATATTGTACAAAGATAATGTCACACAAGAAAATACAGCATATGTGGGATATGCTGTGAACACAAGTTATAACAAAAACAAGGAACAAAGCCAATCATTTTTTTTGTGTGGGTGTGGGTGTGTGTGTGTGTGTGATATATAGATTGATATATATATTTTGTTCTTCCTTGTTTAGTTTCAATTTCAACATTTACCAGCTACTTCAAGCAATGGTATTTGCAGTGGAGGAGATTAACCAAAATCAGAGCATCTTACCAAATATCACACTGGGGTTCAAGATGTTTGATTCCTGTGATACATTTATGGGATCCCTGATAGGCACATTGTGGCTTCTTACAGGAAAGGACACACCAGTTCCAAATTACCACTGCCAGGAATCCTTCCTAGCTGCTGTAATTGGTGATGACAAATCATACATGTCAGTGCCCATGGCTCGGATATTAGGGATATACAGGTACCCACAGGTAACTACTTTCAATTTTAATTTGTACATGGGATTCCTTACAACTGTTTTGACCCGATCACTTGCTTGTTTTTTAAAAGTTTGGCTGCCAACCTCCACTGTTCAATAAAAGTGACTGACCATGTGAAACATATCAGAGAGAAGAGAATAGCTATAGAAACCAAGCATGTGCTATCTTCTGTTGGGTTCCCAGAAGCACTCTGTATTAAATATCAGACTTATCTTCTACCAGTTATTCTTTCAGTCCTCTCATTTTCTTGCCTCTGTACTCATTTCTCTCTATAAGCCCCATCAGTACATGTTTGTACACAAATGATGTGTGTGGACTGTGTGTGTGTAGTTGAGGTCAGCCTATACATACAATACATATCTATACAGAGGATGGGAATGACCTTTCCTCCCTCCTCTGTTCCCCCTTCAACCTCCTACTCCCTTGGCAGCTCTGTCCCTTGCTCCCTGGCACACCCTCCATAAAATCCTTTGCACGGCAAGTTGCTTTCTCCTTCTGCTATCCTAAACTGTGGGGCTCTCACCCCACTCCAATTTGTACTGCTTCCTCTTTCCACTCATTCAAATCTCTCTTCCATAAATTCTCTTTTCACCCCTGTAATAAAACAACAAACATGGCTCAGGACGCCACAGAAGGAGCCAAAATACAAGAAGCCAAGTTGCATGTGCTAGAATAACTCTTGGCTACCCTCCAGACTGAAGACAAATGCTGGCATATAGCAAACAGATACAAATACATTTTTTATTTATTTAAACACGGAGTGATCACCCCCCTCACAAATGAAACATTGATGTACATGTCACGTCACACTGACGCTTTTTCAAGAAGTCATTCAATACAACATACTTCCCTTATATCCAAGCACCCTTTACACATGTGATACCATCCTTATAACAATTTAAAGGGGCAACTTACATTTGTAAAAATTAAAAACATGATGCTGAATATTCTAACTACTTCCATCTTTTTAAATGCATTCATTCACTATGTACTCCTAATAAATACATTATATAATGATCTTACAATACCTAATTAAATATATATACAAGTACCAGTATATTTTAAAAGTTCATATTAATTATCCAACGTATAAATCATTCTAAACAGCATGTCCCCATACCATATAAAACCAAATCTTAAATAGACAGACATGTATACACATATGTCAATTACCATTATAGTAATCTATTTCATTCCTTCCTAAGCAAGATATTAGCCACTAAATGAAATTAAATATAAATAATGGACCTATAAAGTGCAAACCTGTTTCATTCTATTATAAATTTACTAACCACTATACAATAAATAACTCTGAGGCTATTTTTTCATTTTTTCTTCTTTAAAAGGGGGCCAATTGGAAAGAACTGTTAAGGCCTGGTGGAACCCCAGCCCTCAGTTGGAATTGCCAATAGGTCTCCTGGCACAGAATGATATTATTCTGGTCCCCACCTCTATCTCCTACTTTTACATGTTCCAGAACAAAAAACATAAATGAGTGTCCACTTCCACAACTTTTAATGTGCATCGGAAGGGCATTCTCTACTGAACCCAGTCTTATATGTCGAACATGTTCCAGAATCTAGGTCTTAAATCTTCTGTCAGTCTTTGTGCATCACTATCACAGTCCCACTCTTGTCAACGGGCTTGATGGTGATGAAATTGTTGTTCAGCAGCTTTTGAATAGCATCACGTTCCTCTAATGTACAGTTCCAGAAGCTGGGTTCAAGTTTGTCCTTCACCAAACTTTCAATATGCTTCTCACAGGATCTCTCACGAAGAAAGGTAGCAGCAAATGTGTGGCCTGTGGGGTTATGAAAGTGGGCAATCAGGTCACATTACCACATAATGGTCAGGTACTGTACACTAATGACTTTATATACTGCAACACAGAAGCTGTGATTTACTTATCATTATGTGACTGTGGCTCATTTTACATTGGTAAGACTGAGAGAAGGTTTAAGACCCAGATTCTGGAACATGTTCAACATATAAGACTGGGTTCAATAGAGAATACCCTTGTGATGCACATTAAAAGTTGTGGAAGTGGACACACATTTATGTTTTTTGGCCTGGAACATGTAAAAGTAGGAGATAGAGGTATGGACCTGAATAATATGATTCTGTGCCAGGAGACCTATTGGCATTTCCAATTGAGGGCTGGGGTTCCACCAGGCCTTAACAGTTCATTCCAAGTGGCCCCCTTTTTAAAGAAGAAAAAATGAAACAATTAAAAAATAGCCTCAGAGTTATTTATTGCATAGTGATTAGTAACTTTATAGTAGAATGAAACAGGTTTGCACTTTATAGGTCTATTATTTATATTTAATTTCACTTAGTGGCTAATATCTTGCTTAGGAAGGAATGAAATTGATTGCCATAATGGTAATTGACATATGTGCATACATGTCTGTCTATTTAAGATTTGGTTTTATATGGTATGGGGACATACTGTTTAGAATGATTTATATGTTGGATAGTTAATATGTACTTTTATAATATACTTGTACTTGTATATGTATTTAATTAGGTATTGTAAGATCATTACATAATATATTTATTCTGAGTACATAGCGAATGAATGCATTTAAAAAGATGGAAGTAGTTAGAATATTCAACATCGTGTTTTTTACTTTTACAAATGTAAGTTGTCCATTTAAATTGTTATAAGGATGGTATCACATGTGTAAAGGGTGCTTGGATATAAGGCAAGTATGTTGCATTGAATGACATCTTGAAAAAGTGTCAGTGTAACGTGAAACGTATGTCGACATTTCATTTGTGAGGGGGGTGCTCACTCCGTGTTTAAATAAATAAAAAAAAATGTGTATCTGTTTGCTATACGCCAGCATTCTTCTCACCCCTGCAGTTGCCCTGACCCTGGCTTTGGGCTTTTAGGCTTTATTTCTGTGACTCCTACTCCCCATTCCCCTTGCCTTCTCCCTTACCAGTTGTACTTAGTGGCTCCCCTCTTATTGTACAATTTTGTCATCCATCTGCATTTTTTGCTGAACCTTCTAGTGCCTTTTTCATACTACAAGTGTGCAGCCATCTGCAGTTTATTGTACAGCTTGTTCTGATTGTTACTATTTATTCTTAACTTGGTTTGTTTATTAACTTATTTGTTGTAAATTATTGTTATATTGTACAATCCCCTTCCCCCTTCCCAGGATGTATCTGGAAACAATCTACAGTATTTCTGCTCAGTATGACTTTTTAAATAAATATTCACATGGGCATTTGTCTCTCTCATTTACTTTCTGTCTCACTCACTCCTTCTATATAATTATATAACACATGTGTACTGATAAATAACAAGATAAACAGTGTTATAAAATAGAAAGGGAAAATTCTGTGTCCTGATTGGTCAGTAGCCATGTGCTAGAAGTGTCTAATGCATGGCTAACAACTAGTTCTGGCAACCAGGGACATCAGCAGTACATCCTTGAAATCCCTGTACCTGCCAACCTGTAGAACACTTAATTTTCACTGAACCACCAGTGTTTTTCAAACCACTGCTGACAACAGTCTTCACCTCTGCTTCTTTATATATTACTTGGCAGCTCAGATAAATTAACCAGCAGTTTGCATAACTGTTATTTATTTACTCACTAAGTTTCCAGTCCAGGGTTTCCAGTCCAATATCCACTTTGGTGTCATCTCAATTTTTCTGCTGCCCACCCACTCCCTTGCCCGGCCACCCACTTGCTCAGTTGCTTGCACTTTTCTCTTTCTCTCGTAGTTGCACTCCCTGGCTGCCAGACACAAACTGCGCTCTGTGCACAGCCACTTCATTCTTTCAGTAATCAAAGAAGGTGAAAATCACACATTGCGACAGATAAAAAAGCCAGGACATTGACAAACTTGATTTTTTGTGTCCTTTGTGTCCTTTTATATAAAATGAATAACTAGCAGCAGCAGCACATGCAAATGGTATGGTGGCAAGGCCACAAAACAGAACTGACATTTCACTTAGTGACTGCTAAGCTTCCTCTAAGTTATCTAACAGGCAATAGTAAAGTGCTCTATGGTGTTCAGAAGGCACCTAGTTGTGCACCAAACAATCAGTGGCTTCCACCCTTTTCAAGCAGTGATTGCGCAATCATTTAAAGTCATGACAACCAGATCTTTTAAAAACATCCATACATAGATACATAGATACATAGACAGTGTCGGCAGATAAGGGCCTATGGCCCACCTAGTCTGCCCATTTGAGCTTGTAAGTTCAGTTTGTTTTCCTAGAAGTCTATTTCCCCTTACCCCTGACCTCTAGAATTCCTTTATGTCTATCCCATGCATTCTTAAGTCCCGTGATTGTTTCAGCCCCCACCACTTCCTCTGGCAGGGTGTTCCACTTGTCCACCACCCGTTCTGTGAAGAAATTCTTTCTCATGTTTCCTCTGAATCGTCCTCCCTCCAACTTCATCCCATGCCCTCTAGTCCTGAAACATCTTTTTCGCTTAAAAATAGTGTTTTCCTGCACCCTGTTCCTCCCTGTAAGATACTTGTATGTCTCTATCATATCCCCTCTCTCCCTCCTCTCCTCCAGGGAGTACATGTTCAGTTCCTTCAACCTGTCTTCATAGGACTTGTGATGCAACCCATGCACCATCTTTGTTGCCCTCCTCTGAACCTTCTCTACCCTGTCTATGTCCTTACGTAGGTATGGTCTCCAGAACTGTACACTGTACTCCAGGTGGGGTCTCACTAGTGTCTTGTATAGCGGAATTATGACCTCCCTTTTCCTGCTGGTGATGCCCCTGCCTATACATCCCAGCATCCTATTTGCTTTACCTGATGCCTTGTCACACTGTTTCCATCTTTGAGGTCATCAGAGATGACAACCCCAAGATCCCTTCCTGCTTGGTGCATACATATCCTCACCCCCAACTGATATATTGTGCCAGGGTTTTTGTGCCCATATGCATTATCTTGCACTTCTTTGCATTGAATTTCAACTGCCAAACCCTTGACCATTCTTCAAGTTTCTGCAGGTCCCTTCTCATTCTGTCTACACCCTCTGGTGTGTCTACTCTGTTACAGAGCTTTGTGTCATCAGCAAACAGTGAAATTCTGCCTTCTATATCCTGTGCAATGTACTGATGAAGATGTTGAATAGGACCGGTCCCAGCACTGATCCCTGTGGTACCCCACTGGTCACTCTTCCCTCT
This sequence comes from Neoceratodus forsteri, assembly GCA_016271365.2. Classification (NCBI taxonomy): domain Eukaryota; kingdom Metazoa; phylum Chordata; order Ceratodontiformes; family Ceratodontidae; genus Neoceratodus; species Neoceratodus forsteri. Next base: position 204,796,416 of record CM028138.1, read on the forward strand.
GTGGAGTGACAGATATTTACCACCACCCTCTGTGTCCTGCCACCCAGCCAGTTACCTACCCACCACACTACTGTCCTGCCCACACCCATATTCCCCAGTTTGTGTAATAGTCTTCTATGTGGCACAGTGTCAAAGGCCTTGCTGAAGTCCAGATAGGCCATGTCCACTGCCCTCCCTGATCCACCTCCCTAGTCACCCAGTCAAAAAATTCAATGAGGTTGGTCTGACATGACCTCCCCTGATGAAACCATGCTGCCTTGGGTCCTGTAGTCTATTGACAACCAGATGTTCCACCAATCTCTCCTTCAGTAGTGCTTCATGATCTTTCCCACTACGGGGTGAGGCTGACTGGTCTGTAGTTCCCTGCTTCCTCTTTGTTCCCACTTTTGTATAAGGGACTACATCTGCTGTCCTCCAGTCTTTGGGTACCTCCTCTGTTTCCAGTGATTGGCTGAAGAGGATAGCCAGAGTTCGGCCACCACCTCTCTTAGTTCTTCTAGGACCTGGGGTGCACCCATCTGGCCCTATTGCTTTATCAGCTCTTATTGCTTCCGGTTCCTTGGGACCCTTTCTTGTGTAAGGGACTTGTGTCCATTTCTGCACCATTCTCACCCTTGTACTCCCTTCAGACCCATTACCCCCCTCTTCCTTAGTAAAGACTGAGCAGAAATACCTGTTCAATATGTCAGCTTTACTGTTGTCATCCTCCACGCGGCTCCCATCCTCCCCCTTCAGTCTCACTATCCCTCCCTTTGTCCTTCTTTTTTCACTTATGTACCTGTAAAAGGTTTTGTCCCCTTTAACCACTGATTTTGCAATGTGTTCTTCTGTCTGAGCTTTGGCTTCCCTTACTGACTTCCCTGCCTCCTTTGTTTCTCCGGTACTCTCCTATCCCTTCTGCCTGTGTCTTTTGTATTGCCTGAATGCAATCTTTTTGCTTTCACTTTCTTTGCTACCTCTTTGGAAAACCATAATGGTCTCCTCTTTCTTTTCCTCTTGCTAACCTGCTTAATGCATAATTCTGTTGTTCTTATAATCCCCATTTTAAATACTGCCCACTGTTCCTCAATCCCTGATTCCTGTCCCATTCCCTTAATGCCTCTTTCAAGCATCTCCCATTTTCCCAAAGTCTGCCCCCTAAAATCCAGGATACGTGTTTTGTGTGGTTTGGTTCTGCTCTTTCTGTGATTTCAAACCACAATGACTGGTGGTCACTGTTACCCAGGTGCTCCCCACTGTTACCCCCATCACACTGTCCCTGTTTGTGAGCACAAGGTCCAGTATTGCCTTCTGCCGAGTTGGTTCCATGACCAGTGCTTGAGGAAGGCACCCTGAAGGAGTCCAGGATAAATCTGCTCCTAGTTGATGCTGCTGCTGGGATGCTCCAGTCCACGTCTGGAATATTGAAGTCTCCAACCAGTACTACCTCACCTTGTCTGCCATCCTTTGGATGGCTAGCATCAACTCCTATCTGTTTCTTCCTCCTGGGCTGGTGGTCTATAGACCACACCTGTCGCGGATGGCTGGCCCCATTTTCCTTTCCAGCTTAACCCACAGTATCTCTCCCCATTTTGTTCCTCCTGGATCTGTGTGGCCCTTATGTCATTTTTCACATACAGTGCCACTCCTCCTCCTTCCTGCCTGCTCTGTCTCTTCTGAATATGTTGTAGCCAGGTATGGCCATCTCCCAGTCATGGTTATCATTACCCGGGTTTCAGTGATGGCCACAATGTCCAGAGTCTGACTGTACCATGACAGCCTCCAGATCTTCCATCTTGTTGCTAAGGCTCCTGGCATTTGCACACATGGCTTTCCATGATTTGACCTCCTAGACTGCTTCACTGTTCTACTCCAGCCCCTTCCTTGGTTGTCATTTATCCTGGTTCTCCTTGCTGTCTGCCCTCTGCTGAATTGTGCCCTTTTCTGCTTATCCACCTTTTGGACACTAATCTCCATCTTTGCACACTGCTTTGCAGAGATAGCCACTCCTCTGGTTCACTGGTTCCATTACCTAGCTGTGGGGGTGAGCAAGTAGGTATCATCCTTGCTGGCCTGCCACCCCTTTGCTAGTTTAAATGCTTGTCAATGTAGCATTTAAACTTATCATTGAGTGCTTGGATTCCCCTCCAGGATGGATGCAGGCTGTCAGGCTTGAACAAACCTCCATCCCTCCAGGTGGGTCCCCAGTCATCAATGAATCCAAACCCTTCCTCACAGCACCAGTTCTTCAACCATGAGTTAAAGTTCCTGGTGCATGCACTCTATGCTCTCCTTGCCTCTCACAGGTAGTACTGAGAAAGTGACAGAAGTAGCTACTTGCTTGAGACCCCTCCCAGTTTCCTAAACTCTTCCTGAACTTCCTTTGGTCCCATTTGCCAAGTCATTAGTACCTAGGTGGATAATGACATCCAGCTCACCCTCCTGTCTTGCCTTCCCAGTGATCCCCAGTATCTTCCTTCCATCCCTCCATGCCGTGGCACCTGGTAGGCACCTCACCTCCCTGTCCTCCCCTCCTGTGTTCCTAGCTGCATCCCTCTTATGATGGAGTCCCCCACCAGGATTCGCTTCCTCCTCCTCTGGGGTCCACTGCTTCCCCACTGAGGTCACCTCCTTCCTAACCTCCACATCCTTTCCTTCCACTTCCCTGGGTACCTCTATTTGGTTGTCCTCATTTGCCAGTGTGGCATATGAGTTCTTGGAGAATAGGATCTGGGATGTGCTTCTGCCTGACTGCTCTAACCCTCCCTGGGCCACTGTCATCCAAGTGCTCCTGTTCTCGGCATCCTTTGAGGCAGCTGCATTGGACTGGGTGGTTCCTGGACAGGGGTGATGGTACTCCTGACCCAGTTTACTTCGCTCTGAGTCTGGCTACCTCATCCCACAGTCCCGAGAGATGCATGCAGATGAGGCAGCACCTCAGTGTCCAGAAGTCTGCCTGAATATGGCTGCCCCACAGCCACTGCATTGCACCACTCCCCACATTATACTGCAGTTCCACTACTTATCTGCTACTGAAGCTCTTTAGTTCTCTTTTATTTATTTACAGTACTAAAAATCCTGTAACTGATCCTCAGAGATATATTTTTTAAGGAAAGAAACCAATAAATAAATAAATGAGTCAAAAACTTGTTGTGCTGAGGGTGGTCTTCTTCCCCTTATGCCCTCTACTTCACACCTCTTACTATACCCTGTGTTTAGCTCCTGTCAATCAGATTTATCAGGGCATATAATTAAGAGTTGGGGAAGGGTGGGAGGGGGTGAAATTGCAGCAATTAAAGACAGCACAGAATTACACCACCACTATTTTTAAATTTTCAACAGCCCAAAAACAATTATAAGTAAAGACAACACAGAAAGAAAGTATAGTGTCACTACAAGCCTACAATCTAAGTTTAAAAGGAAAATACCAGTTACCAGTTACTCTGAAGCACTGGATTGAATATATTTCCTTCCTTCACCTTCTGGCTTCTTCTGAGAAGATGAACTTCTGTTTGCTGCTTTAACTGTGACTAAGCCCCACCTCCAGTTATCACATCATGAATAATTCTATACAAAAACTTTGGACAGCCTCACAACCTTTTAAAAGACATTTTCTTAAATGTCACTTTTAAATTTGTTGGAATTCATATTGCACATTTTGCGTATCAAGCACATAATATATATCTGATACATTTAATAAATCATTTTGACATGTGCCAAATGAAATTTATGTTTTGGGCTTAAACCGAGGCACTTTAAACTTATAATATACTATCCACTTAGGGGGCTGTTCTATCACACACACTACGGTGTATTGCACTATGTTGTAAATTACACAATATGTTTATTTATGATCTGCTTTCATTTAGCACCTGAATTTCTTAGGAAAAGCTAAATGATCAATGCTGTCATTCAATCCATGCTGTTTCCTAGCCCCAAGTTCAAATATCCAATAGCTCTCTCTCTGACCGATCAATTTTTTAAGGTCTCCCCTCTTGTTCCAATCGTGACCTGTTCAATCCCCACAAAACTGGTGTGCCATCTGTGGATTCTGTTTAACATGCTAAGCTATGGCATATGACTCATCTCCCCTTTGTATGGCTTTAATATGTTCACCAAATCCAGTTTTAAAGGGGTGAGTCATTCTGCCAACATAGTAAGCTCCACAGTTACACTTTAACAAATAAACAACTCCTGAACTTGTGGATGTAATGAAATGTCTGATGTCTATTTGTGCCCCTGTTATGGGGTGAGAAAAAGATTTGCAGGTGTGAACATACTTACAAAATATGCATCTGCCACATCTATTGGTGCCAGATTGGGGGGGGTGCATGAATTCTGACTGGCTCTGGGCCAGGTAAAACATTGCTCACAATCATATTTTTAATGCTTTTACACTTCCTAAAGACTACCCTCGGTCCTGTTTCAACTACTTCATGTAACTTTGGTTCAAGCTGTAAAACTGACCAGTTGCTCACAATGACTTCCTTAATCTTTTCTGCTCGCTTTGAATAGGTCGTGACATACTGTATGAGCAAGACAAACTGGGCTCCCTTCTGGTATTAGAATATTGCAGGGTATCAACCCTATCTAAATGTTTTACCTTGCTGATGGCTGTGGTAATAATATGTGTACTATATCCACAGTCTTTAAACCTTTGAACCTGGATGTTTCATTCTGACTCAAATTCCACAGTCTCTATACAATTTTTCAGAGTTTGGACATGTCATCCTTTTGGAATATTAAATCAGACATGGGGTGGGTGGCAACTCTCATATCTTAATAGGCTATTTCTATTTGTGTATTTTTGGTATAAAGTGGTACAGGTATTACCTTCTCTATTTCTGTAGATTTTCAAATCCAAATATGTAATCTCACTTTGGTGGATCTCATATTTATATTGTAAACATGTGATTGTTTCTTTCATGCACTCTATGAACTGCTTAAATTCATTTTCTGTACCTTTCCACACCACCACTTTGATATCATCAATAAAGCACCACCACAAATCCACCAAATCAAAAGATGGATTTGTGGTAGTGCTGTAATGATGATCCACCTCCCGTTTTCATACAAAGAGGCTGGCAAAGCTGAGGGCCATGGTGGTCCCCATAGCTGTGCCCCTCACCTGCAGGTACAATTTGTCTGCAAACATGAATGCATTTATATCAGTACCTCTTTAGCCAACTGCAATAGAAAATTATTTAGTACAGGAACCTGTTCTTCTTCAGACCTGGAATTAAGGAATTATGCCATAGCTTCTAAACCCTCGTGGTGAGGGATTACTATATAGAGAATTAACATATATAGTGGCAAAAAGCCATTCTGGCTCCATCTGAAAATTTTCCACTAAGTTTACAATTTCAGTAGAATCCCTCATGTAAGATTTCAAAGATCTGACCAAGGGTTGGAGAAACTGATCCACAAACATGGAGAGTGGCTCTGTTAGCCAATCTCGGTACGAAATAATAGGGCAACCTGGGGGTTTCTCCAAACCCTTGTGTATTTTTGGCAGTATATAAATCACTGGTGTTACAGGGCAATTTACAGCCATGGTTCTGTACAAAGTATCAGAAATGTATCCCTTAAAGGAGTAGTACACCCAGAATTTGCAAAAACATATGTTGCACAGAGTGCCCTTCCCTCTGTCTGCTATTAGGAGTTGTTCCTAAATTAGCCTGCTAGCTTTATGATAATTTTACAACCCCAGGAAGCTCTCTGTCATCTCAGATTATTGCATTCCTTGCTCCTACAATGCATCCTGTCTCATGTGACAGTGACCTTAGATTCAGCAGCAAGCACTGCTTTAGAATCATTTCACAACAGTAGAGATGGCTATATTTTAAAAACTATGCAGAGTTCAGCTTGATGACTACCCACATTGTAAAGGTCTTTTTGTTGTGAACAATTGTGATACAGTTGTGTTTGTGTGACCTGTATGGTTTTCAAGATATTTACATTTGTTTGGCACCTCTACTAGAGTGTTCACTCAGACAGAAAAAGTGTCTACTGTTTGCAAGTGCATCTGCACACATGCCAAACAAATCTAAATATCTTGAAAACTATGCAAGCTACATAAAAACAACAAGTAGCAAAGTTGTTCAGGACAAAAATAATTTTATAATGAGGGTAGTCACAAATCTGAACTCCTTACAGTGTTTACAATATTTGCCATCTGAAGTGGGAAATATGGTAAAACAAAATGGAAATTTGGTTAATTAGATGGCTATATTTTAAAAAAACTATACAGAGTTCAGCTTAGTGACTACCCTCATTGTAAAGGTCTTTTTGTCCTGAACAACTTTGCTGCTGGCCATTTTTGTGTAGCTTGTAATGTTTCCAAGATATTTAGGTTTGTGTGGCATGTGTGCAGATGTGATTGCAAACAGCAGATGTTTTTTTTCTCTTTGAGTGAACACTCTAGTAGACTATCAAACAAATGTAAATATCTTGAAAACCATTCAAGTTTCACATACACAACCAGTGTAACAGTTGTTCACAGCTAAAAGACCTTTACAGTGAGGGTAGTCACCAAGCTGAACTCTGTATAGTTTTTTTAAAATATAGCTATCTCTACTGTTGTGAATTGATTGTAGAGCAGTGCCTGTTGTGAATCTATGGTCCCAGCAACATCACTGCCACATGAAACAGGGTGCATTATGTAAGCAAGGAATGCAATAAATTTAACTGAGCTGGAGATCCCCAGGGGTAGCAAAACTACCATAAAGCTAGTAGGCTAATTTAGGAAAAACTACTAATAGCAGACAGAGGGAAGGACACACTAGGACTTCACACACAAATCAAAACACTCTACACAATAGATGTTTTTGCAAACTCTGGTTGTACTACTCCTTTAAGAAATCTCCTATTCAAAATTGCATCTATTTGCTCTTTAAGTAATAACACCAACATAGATTTGGGGATTTTCTTTTAAAAAATGCTTATCCAAAAATTGCCATTCTATTTCAGTGACATAGTTCTCTCAGTAAAACTTCAGAAACCAAGACTAAAATAAATAAATAAAAATACCTGCCTCTTCTGTGCACTACTTCCTGGTTCGATGTGACAGAGATAGCACCTGTTCATTTGCTCACTCTGTAACATCTGATACACTGCTAATTCAATTCCTTACGTTTATGAAGAAAACTCAAGAAAAAAAGAATACACACAGGGATCTAGAAGTAGGGGTGTGTTTGTGTGGGTGGGGCATGGAACTCAAACTAAGCTCATCCTACAACAATAAAAACAAAATCTAGCAAGAGCCAATGCTGCTGCAAAATAATGGTACTGTGGGCAGTGAGAAATGTGTAAACAAGCAATTTTTGCACTATCCACTGAACCACCTACCTGCACGTTCTAATTGTTATGATATACACACACTAATACATATATACATATATGTATATATTCCAGTGTAACTTAGCAGTGCACTGTCAACACACATTTTTACAGATTAAAAAAAGACATCAAAGGGCTATTTGCTTTTTTTCAGGCTCTGACGGGACATTGGAGCATGGCGGGTTGCCACTAGAAACCTTATTTATTTATTTATTTAATTTTATTTTTATTTTTTTATCAATGCTTTTACATTGCAGTGTTACATATAGTGGACAATCCACTTATACAACTTTTGGGACTAGGTCCCTTAATTCATGAAGACATGCATTCACTATATAGTGATACCACATAAGGGTGTAACCACTTGAGAGATAAGCCTAAATAAAAAAAACACAAAATAAAGTCGTGTTTTTGAGTCTAAGAGCAGCATGGCAAGGACTAAATTATTGTAATGTCCAGCATTAGTCCATAAAGAAAAGGCCAGCCCCAAACTGAGACATATGGCACCATGAATTATGCCTTAAGATAAACATTCCTCCAAATAGATGTGCAAGCAGGTTACCCATATTAAAGAATTATATTAATAATCAAAATACAAAGCAATCCTTCCTCAATTCTCCACCTCCCCACCAAAAACAAACATATTAATTAGTCAGCATTTGAGTAGTGCTTATAAAATATTAATAAGCACTATGGCAACCAAATGTGGTGACTAAAACATCATGAAATAAGCATTAACATTGATAGTTTGAAAACAGCCAAAAAGAGCCTTCAAAAGATGGGCTAATTACAGGATAATGAGTTAAAAGTGAAAGGATCTCACTCAAGTGTCCCCTTCTGCTTCAGGAAGTTCAGCCTGATCTAAATTGCCTATTGGTGCTGCTGTGAATCTGGTCACCCATTTTCCAGCCTCGACCAGGTCCACAAAAAGGTAAATCTTGCCTTCAAAAACAATTCTAAGACCAGCTGGATAAATCATATTGTGTGGTATTCTGGCATCCTTAAGCGATATTCAGACCCCATCAGATTTCTTGCGGTGTTGCCGTGTGGCAGAACTGACCTCAGGGAAAACAAAGATTTGGTGATCGTCCCACATAATAAGACCCGCTCAACATGCTAGTTGCAAAATTTGGTCCCTTACACCAACTCCAGTTGTCACAACCACAAGAGTACGAGGTTCTTCAGATATCTGTTGACATCCCAGAAGGGTTATCCTGTAGACCTTCTAAATACCCATAATTGGCTCTGCTTCCATTTGAACTAACTTCTCCATTAGCAGCTCTTTCACATACATGACGGGATGATCTCCCTCCCTGGCTGCTCTCCGGTATTCCCAGAAATCTAATGTTGGCACTACAGGCCTGGTTCTCCATAGTTTCAAGGTAGACCGGGAGATGTTGAAACTCCTTAGACATGAGAGTGGTGGCCCCCGTTGCAGAGTCGGCACTTTTGCTCACTTCCTGAAACTCAGTTTTTAAACCATCCACAGTGTTCTCCAGTATCACCACCCTGCTATTAAAGGTATCCATCTTTTGAGAGAGTCTAGATACTGACTGGATCAATGTTTGTAGCTTCAGACCCAGGGTAGTGAGGGTCTCATCTGTACCATGTTTGGTTGCCTCATGGGCCTCCAGACTAGACTGCGAGGTCTGAGTGCCGGGTGTTCCTTTCCCTTTTTTGGCACCTGCCATTGCTCTATCTCACTTTGGATTCCCCATCTTAGTCAATTTACTGGTCTTGAATCCAATCCAGCAGTCAAAAATCCACCCAGTGCTGTCCAAAATGATGATTTTGATGGATTTTAGTAAAGGGATTACAAAGCTGTAAAATCCTGCTTCTTCACAGCTCAGGCTCCACAGTGCCCCCCACCCCAGACACCACATTTAGATCAGCAATGACATGCATAAGACTGAAACTGGTCTAGATAGTGGGGAATATAGACTAGCAATTTTTGCACTAACCACTGAGCCACCTTAATGCACTTTCTAACGGTTGTGACACACACACACACACACACACACACACACACTGACTACATGGAGCATTGCCACACATACGGTAACACATATACACTGCCTTATATGGCATTTAGGTACTTATACATCTAACCCTAACCTATACTGTATTTAGGATAAGCACTGTGTTTTGCACTAACTCATTGTACTAATCTATGGCATGACTGGGTAACTAAGGTAGTAGACCAGTAGTAGACCAGGAAGTTGTGGTGGATGTGGCCTATCTGGACATCATACAGGCCTTTGACACCATCCCCCATAAAAGGCTGAATAACAAACTGTGAAGGCCAGGGGTGAATTCTAAAATAGTTTTGTGGGTGGAGAACTGGCTGAATGGCAGGAGTGAGAGGATTGTGGTAAACAGGGAGTACTCTGGAAAGGGAGAAGTGACAAGCAGGATATCGCAGGGGTTGTTGTTGGGGCCAGTCCTCTTCAATCTGTTTACTGGGGACATTGCAGAGGGACTGGAGGGGAATGTATGTCTCTTTGCAGACAATACAAAGGGTTGCAATAGGGTGGGCATGCCAGAGGGTGTTGATAAAATGAGGAAAGACCTTAAAAAACTGGAGAAATGGTCTGAAGAATGGCAGCCCGGGGTGGATTCTAAAATAGTTTTGTGGGTGAAGAACTGGCTGAATGGCAGGAGTGAGAGGGTTGTGGTAAACAGGGAGTACTCTGGAAAGGGAGAAGTGACAAGTAGTGTGCCACAGGGATTGGTGTTGGGGCCAATCCTCTTCAATTCCTGTATTGGGGACATTGCAGAGGGACTGGAGGGGAAGGTATGACTCTTTGCAGACAATACAAAGGTATGCAATGGGATGGGCATGCCAGAGGGTGTTGAAAAAATGAGGAAAGACCTTAAAAAAATGGAGAAATGTCTGAAAAATGGCAGCTGGGATTCAACACAAAGAACTGCAAGATCATGCACATAGGGTACAAGAGCCCAGGGGCAAAGTACGAACTACATGAGGAGGTACTGACAGTCACAAAGCAGGAAAAGGACCTGGGTGTTATCATCTTGAAGGACCTAAGAGAACCTAGGCAATGCAATAAGGTGGCTGGAAAGGCTAGTCATATGCTTGGATGCATAGGAAGAGGTATCATGAGTAGAAAGAGGGAGGTCATCTTGCCCCTGTATATGACACTTGTGAGAGACCACACCTGGAATACTGTATCCAGTTCTGGAGGCCTCATCTCAGAAAGAACATAGACAGAGTAGAGGTGGTGCAGTGGAGGGCAAATAAAATGGTGCAGGGCCTGTGGGTAAGACCTATGAGGAAAGACTAAAGGAGTTACAATAAATACTATATGTATTCCTTGGAGGAAAGGAGGGAGGGGGTATGATTGAGACATACAAATGCATCATTGGTATAAACAGAGTACAGATAGAAAACACCTTCCAAAGTAAGAGATGCTCCCAGTCAAGGGAGCACAAAATGAAGTTGGGGGGAGGCTCATGGGAAACATGAAAAAACAAATTTTCACAGAGAGTATAGTGGATATCTGGAAAAGCCTACCAGAGGGGGTGGTAGGGGCTTAAATGGCCACAGAATATAAGAAGGAGTGGGGTAGACACAAGGGTATCCTTGAGACAAAGGGAGCTTCAGAGTTCAGTTTGGGCATGGGGCCTCACACTAGATTGGAATTAATAGGGCAGAGTGGGTGGTGATGTGACTCCCACCCCACCCCAGCCCTACCTCCCACTGAACACCCACCAGTCCTACCCCCAGACCTCTCTACACACCCTCACTCACCTGAACAGGTCCCTGTGTGAAGATCCACTCTTCCATTGAAGACACGTCTTGCTGCTGGAACTAGTAACTGCTGTATAAGACATAACATAAGGTAAGTGTGGTTAAACATAGAAACATAGACTTTGACGGCAGATAAGGACCACTTGGCCCATCTAGTCTGCCCATTTCCCTACCTACAGGATAGGCCGCAGATCCTAGTTAATCAACAGCCTATTACCCCCACAAGAATTGCCTTATGTCTGTCCCATGCATTCTTGAATTCTTCCACAGTTTTAGACCCCACAACCTCCTCAGGAAGACTGTTCCATGTATCCACTACCCTCTCTGTGAAAAAATACTTCCTTAAATTATCTCTGAGACGCCCGCCCCATCTTTAAATTGTGTCCTCTTGTTCTTGCACGTCTCTTGTTTCTGAAAGATGCTACCTTCTTGGACTTTGTTGATTCCACTGAGGTACTTAAAAGTTTCTATCATGTCCCCCCCTCTCCCTTCTTTCCTCAAGGGTATACATATTAAGCTCCTTTAGTCTCTCCCTCATATGGCTTCTTTTGTAGACCCTGCACCATTTTAGTTGCCCTCCTCTGGACTGCCTCTATCCTGTCTATGTCCTTGTGGAGATGGGGTCTCCAGAACTGGACGCAGTACTCCAGATGAGGTCTCACCAACTGTCTGTACAGAGGGATAACAACTTCCTGTTTTCTGCTGATGATGCCTCTCCCTATACATCCCAGTATACCCCCAGCCCTCCCTACTGCCTTCTCACATTGCTTGCTAACCTTAAGGTCATCATATATGATTACCCCCAGGTCCCTTTCCTCTTTTGTTGTTGTTACTACCTCCCCACCCATTGTGTATTCTTGCCCTGGGTTCTTGTTTCCCAGGTGCATTATTTTGCACTTGTTTGCATTGAATCCTAGCTGCCATACTTCTGACCATTCCTCTAACCTTGCCAAGTCCCTTTTCATCCTTTCCACGCCTCCTTGTGTATCAGCCCTGTTGCAGATCTTTGTGTCATCTGCAAAAAGGCATACTTTTCCTTCAGTCCCTCTGCAATGTCACTGATGAAGACATTGAAAAGGACTGGACCCAATACTGAACCCTGCGATACCCCACTAGTAACCCCTCTTTCTTCAGAGTAGACTCCATTTACAATTACCTTCTGTGTCCTGTTGTGCAGCCAATGTTTTAACCAGGCTACCACCCTGGGACCCACTCCCAGGCTAGTTAATTTGACTATTAATCTTTTGTGTGGGACTGTGTCAAATGCTTTGCTAAAATCTAGGTAGGTCATATCCACAGCCCCTCCCTGGTCTACTACTTTGGTCACCCAGTCAAATAAATCTATTAGATTTGTCTGACATGACCTTCCGCTGTGAACCCATGCTGCCTTGGGTCCTGTGCCCCACTGGCCTCTAGGTACTCAACTATTCTTTCCTTCAGAAGTGACTCCATCACTTTCCTACCACAGAGGTCAGACTGACAGGTCTGTAGTTTCCTGCCTCTATCTTGGTCCCACTTTTGTGAAGGGGACTCACATCCGCCTTTCTCCAATCCTCGGGTACCACACCATCCTCCCATGATTTATTAAAAAAAGTAGCCAGCGATTTCACTAGTTCTTCCCTTAATTCTTTTAGAATTCTTGGGTGAATTCCATCAGGACCCATTGCTTTGTCCACCTTTAGTTTTAGCAGTTCTTGCAGAACCCTTTCTTCTGTGAAAGGACTGGGATTGACCTCCCTATCAAGAGTGCTTCTGTTAATTGGATTAGGCACTTCCCCCTCCTCTTTTGTGAATACTGAGCAGAAATATTCATTCAGTATCCCTGCTTTTTCACTGTCCCCCTCTGCCCACCCACCGTTCTTTCTATTCAGCCTCATTATCCCTCCCTTTGTCTTTCTACACTCGCTGATATACCTATAAAAGGTTTTATCTCCCTTCTTAACTGAGTTGGCTATCTTTCCCTCAGTTTGGGCCTTTGCTAGTCTGACTTCCCTCCCTGCTTTCCTCTGCCTTAACTTCTGCCTTAACTGGTACTGCTCTCTGTTCTGCTCCTTCTGTGTTCATCTGGTTCATCATTTATCGTATAGCAGGTGCCAGTTCCAGCAGCAAGATGTGTCTTCAATGGGACAGTGGGTCTTAACACTGGGATTTGTTCAGATGAGTGAGGGTGCGTGGGGGTCTAGGGGGTGTGGGGTGGTGGGTGCTCAGTGGGAGGTCGGGCTGTGGCTGCAGGGTTGAATTAGTGAAGGAACTTTTTTTACAGATTAAAAAAAGACATTGAGGGACTGTGTTCTTTTTAGGTTTTGAGGGACCTTGGAGGGTGAGGGTGTTGCTACAAGAACCTCATTTAAATCAACAATGACATGCATAAGGTTGAACCTGATCTAGATAGTGGGAGATGTAGACTAGCAATTTTTGCACTAACCAGTGTGCCACCTAACTGTACTTTCAAATAGTTATGTCACACACACACTGATTAATACATATACATGTATATACCTATGTATTCCAGTATTGTACTTTTTTTATTGATTTGGAAAAAACCTTTGAGCAAAGTGTTTTTTTTCAAAGGTTCCATGTCACAGAATACCAAGACAGAACATTAATTTAAGGGTTACATCATAAGTAATAACATAAATTATAAGTCAATGTAAACAGGTGTAGCGTATCATGTGTACAAATTTGAAAACAGTTGCAGATACTCAGAATACAAAGGTCCAGCATGACACACATCTATTATACAATAAGATTAAGAGGCAACCATAAAAACTGTAGAGCAAAACTGGGGGATTGGTTTTATCTAGGTGTGTAGCCAAGAGGTATGGCATTGTCAAGGCAGTATTAAGGGGGATGTGGAGACTGAGGATAAGGATCAGGAATCACTATGGGCCAGGGAGGAAGGATAGCAGAGAGGTAACCAGAGGATCAAGTAGGTGTGAGGTGGTGCCAATACAGGGGGAAACAAAGGGAATGCTGTGTTGAGGGGGAAGAGATTCATGGGAGAGGGGTACTGAAGTAGGGATGGGGGTGGGGAAATAAGGCTATAATCAGAGATAAGTGCCACTAGGAGGTTGTTGGGCTGGGAGCAGAAGTAGTGCACTGTTTACACACACAGTGCATTGCCACACACATACTCTGCCTTATATGGCACTTATTTACTTATACATCCAGCCCTAACTTTTACTGTATTTAGGATAAGCACTGTGTTTTGCACTAACTCAACTAATCACTCAGATGTGCACTGTATGGCTCAGATGGATCAGATGGGCCAGGCACCAACCCTTCCCCAGCTATAACTCCGTACCCTGAAAATAAACTTCAAAACAACTTTCAAGCTGGACTGGAGTGATGTGTGAACTAAGGATCACTGGTCCCCTCCATACTGTCACTCCAGTCCAAATCCATTACTGTGGAACTAGTCAGTGATAGATATGGTCACCAAAACCGAGAAAAGCAATTCAGAAGTGCAGTAACCCAAGTGCATTACCTAAACCATACACAGCCAAGTGCATGGCAACATAAACTTTTTGACAGTCAGAAAAAAGCAAGTTAGTCACTTAAGCACATTTCTGTTCAGTTGTCTTGGTGGCTCAATTGCCTAATCCTTATGAGATGAAGTGGCCACTGTTTTTTGAGAATGGCAGAAGTGACTTTTTTGGCAGTCAGGAAAAAAATAGTTTAGTAACTTTAACACATTGCAATTCAGTTATCTTCCCGTGGCTCAATTGCCTAATCCGTAGGGAATGAAGTGACCCCCTTTTTTTCCTCATTAAGCATCCATGGACACCTTCAGTACTAGGAACAGGGAAAACAGATTATGCTCTCTGTAACATAGTGGCTGGCTATGGCTCAACTCCCAAGGTTAGGGGAAGCTTTCTTCTACAGGTAACTGGCCACAGTCGAGCTTCTCAGATGTGGAGATGAGGTTCTGATGTTTTGGAGTTGGCAGAATCCTTCCTCATAGATCTGCTATGACACAGAGAGCATAATAGGACTGGTTTGCTTGTTCCTACACCAGAATGGACTCCGGCAATTTTAATAATATGTTAAGCATGCCCCAATCCGAGTCGGGGTAAAAAGTGGACATAATTAGAACCTGGTAGTACAGAAGGAGTTCATGGATGTGCAGTGAGAAAAAAAGGTCTCTCTTCATTCTGTAAGGATCAGGCAATTGAGTCACGAAGATAACCGAATAGCAATGTGGCAAAGTTATTAAAATATTTTTTTCCTGTAGGCTAAAAAAGTTCTGCCATGCAAAAAAAACAGTGGCCACTTCATCTCATAAGGATTAGGCAAATGAGACACCAAGACAACTGAACGGTAATGGGTTAAAGTAACTAGTGCACTAAGCTGTGTATGTTTTAAGTAATGCACTTGGGTTACTGCAATGCCAAATTGAATACATATGTGCCTTAAATACTACCAACAGTCATTCATAACTTTCTGTAACCGTTGTCCAATAAACATTTAAACCTAATGCTACATAGAAAACTTTCTAGCAACACTGAAAACTAACGTGCCAGTTAGTGCCTGCTTTGGTGAATAAGTGTATAATATTGGAAGGGAAGGGCTACTGATATTTGAATGGCTCACATACAAAAAGATCTCAGAACAAAAATCACGTTTCCCCATAACATCATAGCTAAATCTGGAATCAAATCAAGTGTATAAATGTGTTACTAATAGAACCACAATACCAAAACAAAACAAAAAAAGGCATTTATTGCTCTCCATCTCTACGCATCTGCTTTGTGAGACTGTTTTTATGTTTGCTTGCATGCATGTGCAAGAAACATAGTGCCATCATCTGAGATTTCGGAGGTGTGTCATCTCCTCCTCCTCCTCCAATTCAGTCAGTGTGTTGGCAGGCGCGGCCCCTGTAAGCTAATGCATGCTGGAGCTGTCTATGACAAGCTCCAAAATGCAGTGGCATACAGTTGAAAGGGGGAACTACGCTTCAGTGAGCAGCGATAAGATATCACCTGCTCATCGCCCAGCTCCCCTAACACACACACAGAAATACACACATGCTGCGTGTTGCCCTCCCCCACCGCATTATAGCCGACAGAGTGCCAAATCCCCCGTTGGCGTGCTGTCACCCTCAAGCCTTCCACATGCCATGCTGGGTGCCTACCCCCAGCGTGGCACTTCTGATAGAATAGCCGACGGGGGTGGCCAATCCCCCGTCGGCTACACTGTCCTCACCCCACCCGAGTACTGGGTGCCACGCTGGGAGCCCACCACAGCATGGCAACTGATCAAATGGCCGATAGGGGTGCTCATTCCCCCGTCAGCTCCACGGCCCCCCCAGCCATCCTTGTGCCACACTGGGAGCCCACCCCAGCATGGCAAATGTCCCACATTGTCTTTCTTTTTTTTTTACCTGAAAAATAAAAACGGTCCCATGGCGCTTCTCCCAGTCCCCTCCCACAACCCACACCCACCCACTGCGCACCCTGCCTCCCCACCCCTCACCCCATACTTACATCCGAGCTCGGCGCCGATCTTCGGGTGGACCGGGAACACGTCTGCACTCTTCAAAGCTGACCGAACTGAGGAAATGCCAGTAAGCTGTATAATGGGCTAGATAAGGGTTTTCAACTTTATTGCATATCTCAGGCATTTTAGAATTTTGCACCAAATTTTCAACATAGGGTTTTGAACCCTTCTTATGAATGATGTCACTGTCATGGCGTTATTCGGGCCCGAAGGGTGATTTCGCAGTCACTGTGCAGTCACTGCATGAAATCACCCTTCAGGCCTGAATAATGCCATAACAGTGACATCATTCATGAGAAGGGGTCCCAAAAACCCCATGTTGAAAATTTGGTGCAAATATTCTAAAAAATGACTGTTTTACAAGCATGCGTTGCGCATCTCCTACGCAGGCTCGTAAGTTCACGAATTTTCAATATTTTCACTCCAGATTTTCAACATTGCCATTTTACCACACCTTCTTATGAGTAGTACAGCTGTCATTTTTCACATCTCACCCAAAATGCGTTTCCGCTCATGTAGTGCACAATGGCGCATTTGGTGTGCGAAATCAATGTATAGGACAAATTAAGAAAATCACAGTGACACTGTTCATGAGCAGAGGTCTTAAAATGGCTATGTTAAAAATTTGGTGAAAAAATTCCTAAAAATGACTGTTTTATGAGCGTGCGTTGCGCAGTTCCTACACACGCTCTTAAGTTCATGAATTTTCAATATTTTCACTCCAGATTTTCAACATTGCCATTTTACCACACCTTCTTATGAGTAGTACAGCTGTCATTTTTCACATCTCACCCAAAATGTGTTTCCGTCCATGTAGCGCACAATGGCACATTCGGTGTGCAAAATCAATGTACGGGACAAATTAAGAAAATCACAGTGACACTGTTCATGAGCAGAGGTCTTAAAATGGCTATGTTAAAATTTGGTGAAAAATTCCTAAAATGACTGTTTTATGAGCGTCAGCGCTATGAGTTCCTACACACGCTCTTAAGTTCACGAATTTTCAATATTTTCACTCCAGATTTTCAACATTGCCATTTTACCACACCTCCTTATGAGCAGTACAGCTGTCATTTTTCACATCTTGCCCAAAATGTGTTTCCGCCCATGTAGCACACAGTCGATGGCGCAGTCGATGTGCAAAATCAATGTATGAGACACATTAAGAAAATCACAGTGACACTGTTCATGAGCAGAGGTCTTAAAATGGCTATGTTGAAAATTTGGTGAAAAAATTCCTAAAAATGACTGTTTTACGAGTGTGCGTTGTGCAGTTCCTATGCATGCTCGTAAGTTTGCGAATTTAATATTTTCACTCCAGATTTTCAACATTGCCATTTTATTACACTTCCTTATGAACAGTACAGCTGCCATTTTTCATATGTCGCCCAAAATGTGTTTTCGCACATGTAGCACACAATGGTGCTGTTGGTGTGCGAAAGCAATGTTTAGGACAGATTAAGAAAATCACAGTTACACTGTTCATGAGCAGAGGTCTTAAAATGGCTATGTTGAAAATTTGGTGACAAAAGTCCTTAAAATGACTGTGTTACATAGTGAGCATTGTGCAGTTTCCACGCACTCGTAAGTTCATGACTTTTGTAATATTTTCAGTCCAGATTTTCACCAGTGGCATTTTTCTACACTTCCTTATGAACAGTACAGCTGTCATTTTTCACAACATGGCTGAAGTATGTGTTCACACTTTCAGCGCAGAGATGTGTGGTCGCTGTGGGAAATCATTGTTAGGCACAGACAAAGAAAATCACAGTGACACTGTTCATGATCGGAGGCACCAAAATGCCTGAGTTGACAATCTGCTGTAAAAAATCCCCAACCTAATTATATTACGGGTGTGCGTTACACAGTTTCTATGTACGCTCATGACTTCACCATTTTTTTTTATATTTTTACTGAAGATTTGCAACATTGGCATTTTTTACACCTCCCCATGAACAGTACAGCTGTCATTTTTTGCATCCTGTTCAGAATGTTTTTGCACCTGTGGTGCTAAATGCCGTAGTCGCTGTGCATAAGCAGCTTTCCGCTAACAAACTGATATTCCCCCTGTTCATGAGGTGGGGTCACAAAAAATGTTGAAAATTTGGAGTGAAAATACCAATGAATGCCTGAGGTATTAGGGTTTCCAACCATAATGCCCAACCCTGTAGAGAATGACAGGCATCAGGGGTGTGACTTGGGATTCTTGCCTGTAATGCTCATACCATTCCACACCCTGCAGCCAGTGAGAGAGGTATGGGTATGCCTTTGACTCTTCGGCCCCAAAGTTCACCCCATTCTCCTATATCGCACCCATCTCACCATATTTCCTAATGAAATGGGGTGTGCATAAGGGCCAAAGACCCCAAGGAACACCGTGACACTTGTCAGTGTCTGCAGGGTGGGGTGTGGTGAAATGGCGTGGCCGTTATGCCTGACGACCCAAAGGCACACCCCAATGCCTGTCACTCTCTGCAGGGTGGTGGTGGGGTTGGTTTCAGTTCAATACTTCACTGCCATTCCTTTTACGCAGCTCTGTAACTTCTACACTACCACTGCCAATGCCAGCAAGCAAACATTCGGCATTGACAAATGCTTGTTTATTATTAGCAGTAACCACATAGATTTTTACAAAGGAGCTACTTAGAGAGCACATGGTAGATAAAACTGACATCCATCACATCATTTGTAAACAGAGCTTGTACGGCCACACAGCTCGCATGTTTCACTGCAGGAATGACATGATGCCAACAGAACAAAGGAGCCTGAAAGGCATCTCAGGAGGGAAGGCTTGTCTGAGGGCAGGTATGGAGGGACACCTGGGTGGGCAGGTAGGGGGTAGGGAGTAGGTAGCCACCTACTAAGGGTGGGGAAGGGGCAGACAGCAGGGAGGTTCCCAGGGGGGAGGGTGGAGGAGAAATAGGGGAGGAGCCAAGCCTTAAAAAGGGGCATACGAAGAGAGGTTCCCTCTCTTCCAGGCTGCCCCCAGGTTTTGAACAGGCTTTCAGGTGCTCCCAGGTTCACAGAGGTTTTTTCTGGACCACCAAGGCATTTCCAGGAAGGATAGTGGGGCTCCATGAGGTAAGGCCGAGGCAAGTACCTGGGACCACAGGCAGGTTCCTGGTGGGGCCCAGGAGGCATGGCTGAGGCGCTTGATGTATGGGGATCCTGGCGAGCTGGACTGGTGGGTGCCGGGGTGAGGGAAGCAGCAAAAAAAACAAAAAAAAAGCTATAGTTGGGGTTGAGGGTCCAAGTCCCTAGGTTTAGAGGGGGGTCACCGCATGGTAGTGGGTTGCCGGAGACAGCACAGGTGGTGAAGGCCTGAGTCACCTGCATCCCCCTTCCCCTTGGATGTCGTGTGCAGTTGGGAGGGCCTGGGGAAGTCCTGCAAGGAATGCTGATGCTTCATCACTGCATCCAACACATCATGACCAGAGTGGCATTTCCAGAAGCTAGGCTACGACGAAGGGCTTTTCCAGGACATGCACAGTAGAGGGGAGCTTGCACATGCCCAGGAGGCACCCAGCGTGCATGCCGGGACCAGGCCTGCAGGAGTATTGCTCGTGCTTTCATCAGCCGTGAGGAGTGGCTTGACCTAAGGGGGCCTATGCCATGGCAATGGCCAGGAAGGTCCACCAAAGGGCGGACACCCATCGAGAGGTGCAGGGGATAAAAGACAGTACAAAAATGAATTGTGATTTACAAAATAGCCTGTGTAAAAAAGGAATAAGTGGCGTTAGGAGGGAGGCACAGCAGGGAGAGTTAGGGGTTCAGGGCCCATAGAGCAGGCCAGTGATGGAGTAACAGTTGGGTTGAATCAGACCAAGACAGAGGGCATGATAGGCAAGTGAAACAGAGATCCCACGCTGGACCTTATGAGCTGGGTACCAGACTCATTGTTTCACTAAGAGACAGCAGGTATAGGGGATGCTTTCGTGGCCACTTCAGGAATTATATCATACCCAGAACTGCAGCTACTGGTCCTTGTATATATAACAAAAAAATGTTTGCTTAGAGTTCCCCATGCCCCCCGGGCTACTCAGATCAGATATGGGTTCACGTTCAAAGGACATAAAGGTGCAGTATGCAGGGCAGTTGTGGGGAGGCTACATGATTAATGTGATTGAGGGGGGATTATTAGTAGGATAGGGTTATTGGGGGGTTAACAGTACAATGACTAATGTAGTATAGCAAAGAGAAAAAAAACTGTATAACAAGAAGAATAACATGCCATCCCTGGTGGAAAGACCTATTGCTGTGGTAGAGGCGGAGGCTGAAACAACAACAAGGGTGGAGCAGGGGTGTTAATTATATATTTCAGAGTGACACAGCAATGTATTTCAAAACCCAATTGACCGCCTTCATCACGGAAAAAGACAAGGCATGGTGGGAAACACTGGTCCAGGGTGAAGGAGTGTCACCAAGCATGTCTGGGCCATGGCAACAGCCGCAGACAGATGGGAGGCAGGCCAACGCCCGGACCCAGACGTTCCACTGCAACCAGCTGATGTCTTTGGGCAACAGGAGTCAGTGGGGGTGATCCAGGACCCCACAGAAGTGGGGGTTACTCCACCAGTCAAGAATCAAGAGCAACTGCCACCAGCCAAGAAGCCATGGGCCCAAAAGAGGAAGCAGGAGATGGCAAGTCCAGACCCCCAAGCAGGTAGGCTTGACCTCCACACGCTCTCTGCAAAGGAACTCCGGGCCTTGATTAGGCACTAGGGGCAGGGGCCACTGGGGAAAAAGCAGAGATAATCAAAGAATAAAACAGGAATGGCTGGGTATGGAGAGCCTGCAGATCAACCTAATGCTCCCACTAGCCCGTCACCTTGGAGCTTGGGGCTGCCAGACACAGTGGCAGCAGGACTGTCGGTACCAGCACAGAGACAAAGTCCATCTTGGGGAGTGGGGGAGCTAGGGCAGTGGTTTCTGGGCCTAGGGGTACCACTGGGCACCCCAGCATTGAGCCAGGACATAGGGTTCGGGAAGGAGCAGGCAGAGACGGGCCGGCAAGCCATGCCAGGTTCCCCAGCACAATCTGCATTGGAGCAGAAGCTTGACCATTTGTTGGCCCTGTTCCTGGACAAAGGACTACCAGTGGTGGTCACCAGTTCCCCAGCAGTCAGTGGAACACTGCAGACATGGTTCTTGGAGCTTAGCACCATGGCCCAACTGGCAGTATCACAGCCAACACAACTGGGGTTTGTGTCTGTGGGGGAACCGGTGGGGTCCCATTTGCCTGATAAGGTTAGGTAGCAAATAGCAAATGGGGAATATGTAGACATTTTTTCTCTCTTCAACCAGCCAAAGGAGTTGGAGGAAGGTAAAGAGAAGGATAAGCAGGAGAAGGATGACAGGATTGAAAGGAAGTGCAAAGTACTGGTCCAACACACCTGGGAAAATTGGGAGGCAGATTTTGCAATATATACAGGCCTCCTCACCCAGGGCAACCAGGTGAAAGCCAAGGGACTATGGGTGTACTTCAGCTGGATCATGACTATGCATGCGAGCAAACCAGGAGGGATCTGGCTAGAATATGACGAGGAGTTTAGGAGAAGGAAGCAGAATGATGCAGGGAGGTCTTGGGCTATGCTGGACCTGCCTTTACTGTGGACCATTGACATGGGGAGGGGGGTCCAAAATACCGATAGCGGGTTTCTGATTCGGCGGGCTTCTTCTTCTAAAAAGGGGTTTCAGGGGAAAGGGAGCAGGGGGATATTGCTACCGATACAATCAGGGAACTTGCAAGGCAGAACAGTGCAGATACAAACATGAATGTATGGTATGAGGACGCCAGCACCCATTCCAGCAATGTGGAAGAAAGCCGGGGAATGGACGACCATTCCAGAAAAATGGGGGGTTTTGTTCCTTTTGTGGAGGCTGCCAATGCCCATAGGGGGGAAACACCTTGAGTGGTGGCTGGATCGATACCAAAACTAAGAATCTGTTTGCTTCTTGGCCAGTGGGTTTAGGTTTGGGATCCGCATCTCTTATGAGGGCCCCCGGAGGGCGTATGAGGTGGACAACCTAAGATTGGCCAAGGAGCAACCAGAGATAGTGCACAGGAAGCTAGGGAAGGAATTAGCAGCCGGGAAGATTAGTGGCCTGTGCGCAGCACCCCCCCATTCCCATCTCCGGGTGTCACCAATCGAGTTAGTCCCAAAGAAAGAGCCGGGTGAGTTCTGGTTGATTAACTATTTGCCATACCCAGAAGGGGAATCAGTCAGCCACTTCATTGACCCTTCCCATACATCTGTGTCATATGCATCATTTGATGAGGTGGTGGAAGTGGTGCAGCAGGCAGGTCAAGGGGTCATGTTTGGCAAGACGGATATCGAGGTGGCATTTAGGTTGCTGCCAGTTCACCCAGAAGACCGTGAGTTGTTGGGAATGAAGTTTGAAAATAGGTATTACATAGATAACTGTATGCCCATGGGGTGCGCAGTGGCGTGTGCAATATTTGAGCAGTTCAGCACGTTCCAGCACTGGGTGACAATCACAAAGGCAAAACAGGCCGAGCTTGTGCATTATTTGGACAATTTTTTGTTTGTGGGCAAGGCAGGATCACTGAGTTGTGGGCAGCTGATGAGGGCATTTCATGAGGTTTGTGCTGAACTGGGAGTCCCGTTGGCACAAGATAAGACAGAGGGTCCATGCACACAGTTGTGCTTCCTAGGCATACAGATTGACATGGCAAGACAGGTCTTTCGGCTTCCGCAGGACAAGCTGGGGGCACTGAAGGAGCTACTGGGAAGGGTGACAAAGGCACAAAAGGTTATGTTGCAGGAATGGCAGCAGCTGATAGGGCATCTGAATGTCTCCTGCTGGGCCCTCCCCATGGGTAGAACCTTCATGAGACAGTTGGCCGGGATAGGGCCTGGGTGCACAAAGTCTCACCACAGGATCCGGATAATGGAGGCTATGAGAGATGATTTGAACATTTGGCAAGCATTTCTGAACTGCTTTAATGGGGTAGCAATATGGCTGGTGCCGGTGTCCAGCCAGGAGCTGGAGCTGTTCACAGGTGTGTCTGGGGGACTGGGCTTTGGTACATACTTTCAAGGGAAGTGGTGTGCCGGCCAATGGCCAGAAGACTGGAAGGCATCGGGGGTGTTGTCTCAGATAACAGTCTTAGAGTTCTTCCCAATTGTAGTGTCATTGGTAGTGTGGGGGGACCGGCTAAGGCATAAAGCCATTACGTTCCAGTCAGACAACACCAGCATGGTGTTTGCTTCAATGGCCAGTTGGGGGGGGGAGTCTGATGGGTAACCTCATGAGGGTGTTTGTGTTGAAATTCTTGTTGCTTAACATCCAGTTCAAAGCAGTGCATGTTCCAGGAATTGAGAATGGTATAGCTGATGCCCTTTCTCGTTCACAGTGGCAGAGGTTTCGAGACTTGGCACCAGGAGTGGACAGACACTCCAGGGAAGTCGCAACATACCTTTTGGGTTTGGTAACACAGAAGCATGGGCATTGATCAGGAATGTGCTGGCTTCCAATATACAGGTGGCTTATAAAAGGAGGTTGGACAGTTTCCTGGCCATACAGCATGCGCAAGGATGGGGCAAGACATGGATGGTGCCTGTAGGACAGTTATGTGAATACGTGCTGCTTAAAAAATGGGTGTGGCTACATTGGCCATGGTGGAACAAAATTTGACTGGCATAGCCTGGTTTCAGAAGGCCAGGAGGGGGTACATGGATACCACAAGAGCTTTCCCCATTTGCAAGATGTTGCAAGGCTGGACACAGTTGGTACCACGGCAACCGGACCAGCGACGGCCCATCTGCCCTACTCTGTTTAGATGTATCTGGGATGCCCTTCTCGGGGTCTGTTTTTCAGAAGGGAAGACATGCCTATTCAGAACTGCTTACCTCATGGCATTCTGTGGGGTGTTTTGGGTATCTGAATTGGTGCAACCAAGCAAGGCAGCGCATAATCAGCTAGTATTGGGGGAAGAGGACATAGTGATAGCCACAGCAGGCGTCTTCGTCCAACTAAGAAAAAGCAAGATGGACAGGGCCACCCAGGGTTGCTGGTGTAGTGTGTGGGCCCCAAATGGGGTACACTGGGATCTCCAGGTGTGGATCCAGGATTATATGGGCCAGCGGACGAAAGTGGGGGAGGCCTACTTTAGACACGGGGATGGGCCCCCAATGATGGTGTATCAGTTCTGCCACGTGTTGCAGAAGGCATTGCAGCTACAGGGGTTGGAGGCCAGCCAATTCAACACTCATGCCTTTAGGAAGGGGGCAGCATCACATGCCAGGATGGAAGGGCTCACGGATGTTCAGATTCAGGTCCTGGGGAGATTGAGGTCTCAAGCTTTTGAGAGTTATATCAGACCACTGATATTTTAATGGTATTTCTTTTCCTCTCTCGACAGGTGGTGGAGTGTAAAAGAAACAGATTTGGATGTGTGGACACTCATTTGTACATTGGGCGGCCATAAGAGCGGGGCAGTTGGAAGGGGGTAGGGAGCTATTTTTGGATCCCAGGCAGACAGAAGTCAGTTGGCTGGGATGACAAGGCATGAGATGGGAAGAGTTGTTGCCGAGTTTGAGAGCCGAGGTGCAACAGAGGTTGGCCCCTCCAGATGTCCTAATAGTCCATTTAGGGGGAAATGACCTGGGCCTGGGAAAATCTCTCAAGTAGCAGTTGTGGGTGAAGGATGACCTGGCATGGTTGAAGGGCATGTGGCCAAGGCTATGCATTATATGGTCTGACATTATTCAGCGGCAGATATGATGCCATGCTTGTAAGCCTAGGGCAATTGAATAGGTGCGTAAGTTACACAATGGGACCATGCAGCCATTCATGGCGAGCATTGGCGGGGCAACCGTGTGCCACCCGGAAATCAGTGTAATTAAGAGACAATTGTATCAGAAGGACTGGGTGCATTTGTCAGAAGCAGGTTTAGATATATTCTTAGATGATATACAGCAAGTTGTGGAGAAAGTCTATGCAGTCAAATCCCCTGAAGCTGACGGGAGGTTGGTGCCAGTCGACGGGGGTTACCCTGGTAAAAGGGGGACAGTTGGGATGGCAGACTTCTCTGGGTGTATACTCATGGCAGGGTGGTGTCCTCTGAAGGGGGAGAACACATCCGAAGCCAGTCTTGGGAGCCATCCCTCATGCCCCGCAGCTGGAGTCCTTGCAGGGCTTTAGAAGTACCGGTTGGGGGGAGGGCCTTTTAATAAGGAGAGGTTGACCACTGGTGAATCAGAGCAAGCTGATTAGAGATTTCCAAGACTACCTAGCTGCACGCATCACGCTAATTGGATGTATCAATAATTACAATTTGGTTTAATAAATACATGGCTATGGTCATTTTCTCCATAACTGGTTGTGGTCTGAGTTTGTTCAGCTGGAACTAAATAGTTGCCCTATAAGACAACAAAGGAGCCTGCAAGGCATCACAGGAGGCCAGGCTTGTCTTGGGACAGGTATGGAGGGACACCTGGGCTGGCAGGTAGGTGGCAGGTAGCCACCCACTAGGGGTGGGGAAGGGGCAGGCAGCAGGGAGGTTCCCAGGGGGAGGGTGGAGGAGAAGCATGGGAGGAGACAGGCCTTAAAAAGGAGCTGACAAAGAGAGGTTACCACTCTTCCAGGCTGCTCCCAGGTTTTGAACCCACCTGAACCTCACCCTCGTAAAAGCAGAGAGGGAACATGGGGGGGGGGATATTTGCTGACCCAATATGCGAGATCATATTAGAGGTCGAGAAGGAATTTCCCATTTTTTTCCCATTGGGTTTTCTGGGTTTTTGCCTTCTCCGGCAAGGAGGGGGGAGAGTTGATAGGCTGGTAGTTAGTTTAGATTAGGATGTCGCAGCCTGTGTCATTGTGAGTGTTGTGGGAAGCTCAGTAGTCTTGGAAGGTATGTGCAGAGAGGGTAACGGAATTACGAGTCTATGCAGCCAAATCCCCTGAGGCTGATGGGAGGTTGGTGCCAGTCAACGGGAGTTACCCTGATAAAAAGGGGACAGTCAGGATGGCAGGCCTGTCTGGGCATATGCTCATGGTGGGGCGGTGTCCTCTGATGGGGGAGGACACATCTGAAGCCAGTCTTGGGAGCCATCCCTCATGCCTCGGAGCTGGTGTCCTCATGAGGCTTTAGAAGTACTGGTTGGGGGGGCCCTCCTAATAAGAGGAGGTTGACCACTGGTGAATCAGAGCAAGCTGATTAGAGGTTTCTAAGACTACCTAACTGCATGCATCATGCTAATTGGATGTATCAATAATTACAATTTGGTTTAATAAATACATGGCTGTGGCCATTTTCTCCATAACTGGTTGTGGTCTGAGTTTGTTCAGGTGGAACGAAATATTTGCCCTATAAGACAAAGAAACTGATATCTGCAGTTGAGTAAAATGTCAGAGTACTACATAGATTATAATGCCATGATAAATATTCACTAATGCTTAATTTATTTTATTCACCATATACTTGTATTTATCGTGAATGCAAGTCTACTGCCATAAAGTAGTAATACACGTCTGTCTTTAGTTAGCATGATCTTTTGGTGAGCCCAGTGTGGCATTGGCAGATGGGAAATAAGAAGCAAAAAAATGTAGTAACACAAATCAAGTAAATAAAATAATTTCTTTAAAAGATGCCATACATTATTACCTGCTATTTGTTTTATATGCTGCCCTGTATGTCACGGTCACTGTGCTGGTCATGGGGCAATATACTGCACCTTTGCCTCACAAAGACAGCTCAGTCTAAAGTGTCACAGGAGGAGTGACATTAGGGACTCTGTGGGCACAACAGGCAGCATCATAGCATGTTGAAAATATCACAATCGGGCAAATAACAAAAATGATAAAAAATATGAAAAAATATGTATATCATGATAAAATTATTTCAGTAAGTAAAGTAGCCACCTCATACACCAAGGATCAGAATAAAACAGGAGTCATGTAATAAACATACTATTGTATTCATTTCACCTTTAATGAGACTGAATTAAGTGCATACTGTGTGTGTGTGGGGGGGGAGGTGCTGTCAAACTGAATTTAATTATATACATTGAAAAAGCCTGTTAATTAGCATGGTTTTCATTACAGTATCATACAACAGAGCGACATACCATAACTGCAATCATAGACAATTAAAAGAGGAGATTCAGCTATCACAGCTACTGCCCTGCTGTCTCTCACTCACACCTTTGACACAGTAGTTGGGCACCGCATTCTTCTAATGTTAACAGGCAGTGTGTCTAGGGGATCTTGCCCAGTTACTAAAGAAACTCTGTGTGGGGTATGCACTCTGCAACTTTTTGTTTTACATTTTATGAACCACACACTCACTGAGCCACTGCTTACTGTACATGTGCGTTGAAGGTTCCGTCCTGCCGGAGTATAAACGTGGCACCTCCACTCTCCACACATGCTTTCTCTATAGTGTGTTGGGGGGGGGGGCAGGAGTATTCAGAAGCCAGAAAAAAAAAATTATTTAGAGTTCTGTAGGTGGCTGAAACAAACATGACATGTGGTGCTAGAGATGGTGTTACCACATCAGCAGGCAAACAAGGCAGGAAAACCACAAAGAGAGACCACACTAGTATTTATGTAAGTAAGATGATAGGGTAATAACCACTCTGGCCAGCTCCTAATAATCCTATGAGTAGAACTAATGCAGTTCTGTGAATGAATGGTGACATCATTCTATAGAAATGCCTGAACCAAGGTCACCATTCATTTCACTTACTTAGACCAAAGACAAACATAAGCTACTCCACCACAGGACCACAAATGCTTTTTCTGGCAAAACCTGTAAAGGTAGTGTTTTTTTTTTGGGGGGGGGCATTATGGGGGGAGCACACATGTTGTTGTCAGCAAAGGGCAGACTTAATGAATCAGCTTAGGAATGTGCTGTATTATTCTGGTTTTGAAGGAAGGTTGCAGGAGGTGGATTTACATATATAATGCCATCTGTATAAGTCTCATCTTGGGAAGAGGAGGAGGTGGAGGGGCAGTGTTTTGGAAATATGTAGGTTGCCCTTATCCCCCTCTATCTGTCTCAGCTTCTCCCTCTGACCAACTGACTGATTCAAAATGTCTTAGCTAGCCGAGGACAGCTTAAGCCCAACCTGTCTCTGTACTGCTCTTACACTGCATCCGTCTGTCCCGCTGTCACTCACACATGCACTACACTACACTCTGTCTCTCTGACTCTCATATGGGTTTCCATTGATCTCTGCCCTCCACAATCCTTCAGCAAAGTCCCGTCTACAGCTGAGATGAGCCGTGTGATGTCACCAGAAGGCCACATGACAACACATTGAGGGGGGCTGCCTTTCCGACTCAGATAAAAAGCTTATGAAAATAAAATGTCAATTGCCTGAGTAACAGCAGTGTATTCTTGCATTTTTGTTTTTGTTTCTTACTTTCAAATGTACCACAGGGCCTGAAATCCTTCTTCATTTTACATGCATACTTTCGGATTATTGTTTTCCTTTTAGTTGTGTTGAATGCCTGTTGCGTAATCTGAGTGCATGTTTACTGGCAGGCACTGCTGTGTATGAATTACATTTTGACATGGGCTAGAGATCAGCAATGTGTTGAAATGGTGGGCATATAGGGTTGACAAATAAACTGAATACCTACCATTCGTTTCTTTGTTCAGATCAGATGTGATTTTTTTTTTTTTATTGCTTGTAGGTTCAAGGGGACTTCTCTGATTTTGGGAGGAAGACAGTTATGCCCACAGAACATGCAAAACACTGTTTCTGTGGTGCTATGGGTGGCAGGCAATGGGTGGGAGATGCACAGATAATGAAAGGGTCAGGCAGTCACCATAATAGGGGGCTTGTATTTAAAAATTCCATTTTGTTTTTCATCACTTGGGCGGGCATTACATTAAAATAATATCACTTGCCATCTGTTTAAAATATCTCAATCCAAAAATAAATGGTAGCAAATTTTTTTTTGGGGGGGAACAAGGTTTCCCCATGGCTACAAGAGTTTTCTTATGGAAGTGGGAGTAGCCTACATCAGAAATGAATGGTGCCCCACAGCCCAGGCTTCCTGGAACTACTACTGGCAAATGAGGCAACTCGAGCCCCCTAGGTAAGTAATTGCACTACAGTATTGAATACTGTGGGGGTGGCTCACAGCTCACTGCAGCTGGCAGCATGAGTTCAGCTGTGGCTGCAGAATTGAAGAAATTCACACTGTTCTCATACAGAGAATGCAGGGGAAGCACTCTTCTCACTAAGCTGGGCACCCAGGATTTTGGGTGCCCAGAAAATGTATCTTATCTGTAAAATTGTTTCAGAACAACATGCTGTACAGCTAAAAGATCATGCTCAATATTCTGAAACATTGTTAAGTAATTGTCTTTATAGCTGGTGTCAATGCACGTCTGATAAATGAAGCAACATAGTGCCATGCAGTGATGCTTGCTTTAAATAGATGTTCCTAATGTCTAAAATGTAACAATAACAGTATCACTTTATTGTCAAATGTAAGCTCATGTCTGTTATATAGGAGCACTGCCAGGCACTGCAGAAAAATGCAAACATGTATGTGCAGCTCGTTAGGCTAACAGATTGTGTGTAATCTACCCCAGACATTGGCTGGCAGAGACACTCCTACTCTGCACACCAACATCAATTTGTACTAATTTACCTTCTCTCTCATACTCCTCAATTACACCCACTTTACTGATGGGTCAACACTGTACCTCTGCCCTACTCCAGCATACACCTCAGCCCCCCTCCACCCACGAAGACGTGACGTCTGCCCCCCCTCTGCAACCTCCCTGCTTCCCAGCGTCATCTCTAGTCTACCAGTACCCACCCACAACAAAAAAATAAAACAGTCACCCTATCATTCTCAGCTTGGGTCCCACAAGCATTGCAGGTTCTCTCTACTAAGGCACACATTACTCCTACTTCTGCTATCCGGAAATATTCACCCCAACCCTGGAACCCCCATCACAACCCCCCCAAACAAACCTCAGGGAAGACTGCTGTTGGCCTCAATTAATATTTGTAGTCTCCCTAAAAAACACACGCTACTTCAAGGTTGGATTACCCAACATGCTCCTGACATTCTAGCCCTCTCAGAAACTTGGCTATCCAAAAAAATCCCCAACGATGCAGTCTTTCTAAGTAACTATAACCTTTTTAGGGCAGATAGACCTGATAAGCGTGGGGGTGGCTGTGCAATATTCATTAAATCTACACTCAGTGCCACAGTCGTGGACACCCCCCCAAACATGGGGCACAGACACTTACAGTCAAAATTAGCCTGGGCACCAAAACTATCCACATCATCGCTTCCTATATCCCCCCGAGAAACCAGAAACTTGCATTTGAATCAATCCTACACACTATCGCTCACCTCCCAAATGCTAACGAATCCATATTAATGGGCGACTTCAACATTGATTGGCTATCCCCATCCTCCTCCACCTACAAAGATGCAGCACAGGCTATGGACCTCACCCAAATTGTTACCTCACCAACAAGGTGTGACACAAGAACCGGGACCTCCACACTACTAGACCTTATTTTTACAAACAGACCACGTAACATCACCCGGGCCTCAGTGCTCCCAGATGCTATCAGTGACCACTCCCTGGTTATCTGCTGGTGGTCGGGTAAACTCCCCCCAGCACCACCAACCACCACATGGCATCGTAAGCTCAAAAAAGGAGGCCTTGACAGCCTCAAAGAATACCTTGTAAATAGCAACTGGCTACCCATATATAACGCACAGACAGTGGATACCACCCTTACCCACTTTATAACTACGTTTAACAAAGCCTGTGTTATATTTGCCCCCTTCACAAAGCAGGTGGTGAAAACCAGGACTACCCCCTGGATCACACCTTCCCTTATAAACCTTATGCAACACAGGGACAACCTTTGGCACAAGGCCATAGACACACAGCGCACTAGGGACAGACAACTGTATAGGAGGTGCGTAATAAATGCACCTGCACTGGGCAGCTCATGAGGGCAAAGTTGAATACTACCAGCATACCCTCTCCACCTCCTAGGCAGGGAAAAATTCTGGAGCAACATTCAGGAAATCAGCAGCAAAACTCGCTCCCCACCCTACCCAACTCAATGTGAATGGGGACATTACTCAAGACCCAGCTAAAATCGCTGAAGCCCTCAACGACTCCTTCTCTGACCTCTCACATATCCTCCCCCCAAATCTCTTCCACCCTCCCAAACCCCCCACACCATGTCCAGAGAATATAGATCTCCCACCCCTGTTCTGGCTCCGAACCATTCCTGACAACCTGGCCAAATGCTATATCTCCAAAGCCATCGCTAACACTCGCTTCAGCAATGACTCCCTGGACCTAAAACTGATTAGGCTTACCCTCGATGTCACACTACCCCATCTTACAAAAATTCTTAACCTCTCACTCTGCCTCAGCCAATTCCCCTCTAACTGGAAAAAAGCCTTGATCACTCCTATCTTAAAGAATGGTGACCCCACCTACACCGGTAATTATAGACCAATCTC
This sequence comes from Neoceratodus forsteri, assembly GCA_016271365.2. Taxonomy (NCBI): domain Eukaryota; kingdom Metazoa; phylum Chordata; order Ceratodontiformes; family Ceratodontidae; genus Neoceratodus; species Neoceratodus forsteri. Next base: position 204,828,493 of record CM028138.1, read on the forward strand.
AATACTCCCTCCTCTCTCCAAAGTGCTTGAAAAAATAGTCTCAGACCAGCTTACAGAGCACCTTACGAGACACAACCTCTTAAGTAAGGAACAACATGGGTTCCATGCTGGCCACAGCACCATCACGGCCCTCACTGAACTAACCATGTTCATCCATGGGGCCCTGGACCAAGGATCTATTGCCTGGGCCATCTATGTAGACTTAACAAAAGCATTTGACACGGTCAATCACGATCTTCCCATCCAAGTCCTGCCACAACTAAATATAGCCACTGAGGTCTTGGCCTGGTTCAAGAACTACCTCTCGGGTCGCTCTCAGCAAGTAAGAATCAACTCCACCATCTCCAACCCCAAACCTGTGTGCTCAGGCATTCCACAAGGGTCTGTTCTGGGCCCACTGCTTTTTACACTCTTCCTTAACTCACTCCCCAAAGCTTGCAGTGGTTACTTCCTACTTTATGCTGATGATGCTGTTCTTTACTGGCAACACCCACAGCCAGACACCCTCCCAGCTCTCCCTTCAGGGGTGTTTCAGGGAGCTGGAAAACTGGTTTACTGTACACCGCCTGATCATTAACTATTCCAAAACTAAGTCCATGATCTTTGCACATCGCCAAAGCCCACACAGCCAGATGACACTCCAAATCACACACTTGAATGGTACCCATCTGGAACATGTTACTCATTTTAAATATCTAGGTGTCACCTTAGATACCTCCCTCTCCTACCACAGACATGTGGTGCCTCCTCTCATCAGCGATTAAATCCAGAATTGGTACCCTCTACAGGATCAAGAACAGCCTGCCTGCCCATGCCATGCAGATAGCTGTCACCTCCTCCATCCTCTCACTTCTCGATTATGGGATTGTTATCTACAGCACCGCTGACAACTCCACCCTAAGTAGCATAATCACAGCGCTTAATAAAGCCTGCCGCCTCGTTACTGGCTGTGACAGACTCACCCACACCTGTGATCTGTACACACAAATAGGTTGGCTTAATTTCCATCAAAGACTCAAATATCAAACCTGCATCTTAGCAAAAAAGATCCACCTCCAGCTTACTCCAGCCAGACTACTCCCCATCGTCAGCCCAGCCCCTCACAGGTGGACTACCAGACTGTCGGCGACCTCATCCTTCATGGTCCCCCCATGTCGAACGTCTCTAGGGCAGAGATCCTTCCGCTACCATGCCCCCAAATGGCTCAACACCCTTCCCCCTACTCTCTCCCAGACCCACAGCATCGCACTTTTCAAAACAGGCCTTCGAACACACCTCCTTGAAAACTCTAAATGTGAATGCCAATAAGACCTGCTCTCTCCTCCTTCATCCCCATAACTGACTCAGGGACTTCCTAGTCCCTACGTACCACCCTCTGCATTTAGCTCTGTCTTGGGCCCACATGTATGCCTCCCATAAGCTTTTAAAATGCCTTTCAAGTGCCATGTCAATTCTGTAACCTGAAAAACTCTAAGAGTAAAAAAAAAAAAAAATTGTGTTTCTTTTAATGCTTTATATTGTCTTGTGTATCTCCACCCCCTGTAACCACCGTGGAGCCATTGTATAAAAAAACTGTCTGTACTGAAACCTGTATATAATTGCTCATTCCATCTTTCTTCCTTGTACTTTGGTTCTCCCTCCACCCCCTGTAAATGATGTGGAGCCTTTGCAAAAGAGTCTATGACTCAAAGGATTGTAATTCCGATTATACAGTAAAATAAAAAAAAAAAGTGTTTTCTTGAGATTTGTAGTGGTTGAGATGCTATGAGAAGATTTATCTTGGCACACAGTGTTATGTAAAATGACATCTCCTCTCATGGTGAGTTAAACGCTGGATTAGACCTGGAGATTTCAGGAAAAAAAGAACTAATCATATTTTCTGTTGAAGTTACACTGTTTAAATGTAGTGAAGCTACCATAGGCTTAGAATAGGGATTTTTATTTGAGTTATTAAAATTAGAGTGTGCCAGCAGGTGACCCATTGCATATTAAAAATGGGGTAGTGCTAAAAACAAAGAATAACAATGTGAAATCCAACCCAAAACATGATTATATTATATTAAAGAATGAAGACATTTTTGAGGATTTAGTAATGCAGAGGTCACAACATGGTAAATGCAAGTGTTATCGGAAATAGTTTAAACATGAAACAAAGTTGGTTTGAGCAGTGCAAGTAGATGATCAGAAAAGGAAGGGAAGACATGAAAGGAAAAAAATGATGTAACCTCCCCCCAACGGCCCCTCCTGTTCAACTAGCAGGGCTGCTCCTCTCTCACCAAGACACCACCGAGAGGGGTGGGGGTTGTCACTACAAATGCATTTCTGTTGACCCATACTTCTACTTCATAGCCTGCAATCCTTAGACAGGCAAACCAAGTGTGGCAACTACCTGGCTCACACCTGGGGGACCATTTAGCATGGCCATCAACCTGGATCCCTGGGAGAAAATGTTTGCTCAGCATTATGCTAGGTTTGTACTTCTGGCCAGGGGCACCCAAGTAAATTCAGACACTGGAAGCAATAACTGTACAGTCCAACCCAGGTTGGGATTCTAGAGTGTGACTTTTATTCACATACACAGAGAATAATACAAAGCGAAGATGGACCCCCACAGGACTACTTCCACTGGTAATGCAGACTACTGAGATACAGAGCACACACACAGTTAACCCTCAGGTTCCGAATCAAACTTGACACACATGGCCCGAACTGGTACACTTCCCTTGACTTGGCATCCTCAGCCAGTACTAGGAGACTTTTCCATATTGCATGAGGAATTACAGGTGGCTCCCTCGCCCACCAACTGAGCACACTCGGGCTCACTGAAAATCCCACATCTGGGTATTTTCTTCAGGCACTGACCAAGTGCACTGAGAGAAAATAAAGGTGCCCAAACTGAACCCAGAGAGGTAAACATGGTTACTCCAGATGGGGGGGTCTCCAACCTTTTGCTTCCAAATTTATACTTGTCCATTCATCTAGTTAATAACACCTTTCTCTGAAAGACTCTTGTAGATGATATCTTGAAATGTCTTGCGCATTTAACATTCTGCTTCTCACACCTCGGAGGTGTAATGAAATTAAAAGTTCTGTACATGGTTATGTCTTTACTCTAGACGCTTACTTTTGCAGATACTTTTAAATCAGACACAAACTAAAAGTACTGTACTTGGCAAGTCTCTCTCTGGACCCCATAGTAGGCAGACACTTTTACACAGAAACTGTCTTAAAAGTTCTGTACTTGGCTAGTCTCCCTCCAGACCCCACAGTAGGCAGACACTTTTAACAGAAATTGTCTTGGTGACAGAGTCCCTTTGTCAGAGAAAAACTCACCACCGGAATGCAGGTGCCCCAGGGCTTCTTCTACACAACAGTCTTGGGTACTCACAAAACAAATGAATCTCAGGCAGCTTCACTATCTCCAAGTTGGACCAGGGATGGGGCACTGGAAAATCTTCTAGGAAGGGTCTCTACCACTTCACTCCACTGGTCTTCTGTGTTCTTCATCTAGGGTGAGAACAGCTACCACTTCTCCAGTGGTAGTTTTGTGTCAGAGCTAAGTCTGAGGAGCCGTCTTCTGCAGCACTCCTCACTCTACTCAAACTCTCCTACAGATTACTCTCTCAGACTCTCCACACAGCACTACTGACTCCCTCCCAACATTCTACTGCTAACCCCTGCAGCTAGCATTCCATTGTGGCTTATGCTGCTGCGAGAATTCTAAGGTGACATCATCATCACTCCAGCTCAGCTGAAGCTGAAAGTGTGACAGTGTGAAACCCATTTAACTGGCATCTCACAAACTGCCTCTCACTGCCTGCCACTGATTCTAAGTGAGATTCTAGTAACCCCGGGGAACAAGGGGATTGCAATAACATAAAAGGAAGGGTATCAGGCTCATATGCTTTAAACTGTCAACAGTTAAGGAAGGTCTAGTTTTGTCCATATGCTGAACAGACACTCATGCAAATACAATTGTTGAAACATTTCTAGAATAACAAGCAACATGCAAGGGCAAAGTAAGCTTTTGATGCTTACCCATTACCTCAAATAGTAGTAAAAACAATACATTTACACATGATCTGTTAGCCTAGCAAACTGCTTTTAAACTAGTCAAGGGGGAAGCACTGATAAGAAGCAGGGAATTCTCAGCCTCTCCCCACAAAACAGGGTAGTTAGTGAGGTAAACACGAAGGTATGGGGTCGAAATGGAGCAGGATAGGGATAAATGGAGAAAAACGTAAAGGCAGTAAGGGCAGGGATGGGGCTAAAAGGGGTGAGGCCATCAGAAATGCAGGGTGATGAGTACCAATGCCTATAGTCTGAATGACAAGCTTCCTAAAGTAGTGGCCTTTATGGAAGAGGGACACCTGGATATTGTGGCAGTCACAGAAACATGGTACACAGAGAACCATGACTGGGATGTCAGTATGCCAGGGTACACAATCTACTGGAGGGATAGGGAGAGTAAAAGAGGAGGCTAAGTAGCTCTCTATGTGAGGGAAGGAATCAAAGCAACAGAACTTAACAGTAAACAGGGAGGAGAGGTGGCACTGTGGGTCATCTTGGAGACAGGAAATGGCACCACAATCTGCACAGGGGTTGTATACAGACCCCGGTCTCAGGGGGAGGAAATGGACAAGGAAATGATAGAAGACATCCTTAGAATGGCAGAAAAAGAGGAGATATTGCTGATGGGGGACTTGAATTTGTCAGATGTCAGCTGGAGCACATTTGCTGCAGCCACATCCAAGAGCAGGGTTATTCTCGATGAAACATAGAAACATAGAAACATAGAAGTTGACGGCAGATAAGGACCGCAAGGCCCATCCAGTCTGCCCATTAAATGATGAGCTACAGGGGGCATGCCTCAGACAGCTAGTGTTGGAACCCACTCAGGAGGGAGCAATCTTAGACTTGGTACTCTTAAATGGGGACAGAGAAAGGATTACAGATTTAGAAGTGGGTACCCTCTGGGAACAAGCAACCACCAAACAGTGTGGTTCACGATAAACGCAGCCATAGAGTCAAGCCATACAAAAGTGAGGGTATTGGACTTTAGGATGGGTGAGTGCCTAAGGAATGCACTAGCAAATGGGCAGGAAGGAGGGGTGGAAGAACAATGGGGAAAAATCAGAAGTGCCATCACAGAGGCAACAAGGCATTGTGTGATGCAAATAAACAAAACAAAACAAAGTAAAAAATTACTATGGTTCTCAAAAGACGTGGCGGGGAAGGTTAGGGAGAAAAAGATAGCATTCAGGAAATATAAGGAGTCACAGAAGGAGCAGGACAGAGAATTGTATCAGTTAAAGCAGAAGGAAGTGGGGAAGGCAGTCAGAATAGTGAAGGCCCAAACCAAGGAAAAGATAGCCAACTCACTTGAGAAGGGAGATAAAACCTCATATAGGTACATTAGGGAGCAAAGAAAGACCAAGGGAGGGATAGTGAGGCTTAATAAAGGGGAAGTGGTCAGAGGGTGACAGTGAAAAGGCAGAGATACTGACTGAATACTTACGCTCAGTATTCACAAAAGAAGAATAAGAGGAGGGAGGCACCTAAACCAAACAATAGAAGCATTCTGGATGGGGGGGGGTCAATACCAGTCCATTCACAGAAGAAAGGGTCCTGAAAGAACTCTTAAAAGTCTAGGTGGACAAAGCAATGGGGCCTGCCGGGATTCACTCCAGAATTCTAAAAGAACTAAGGGGAGACCTAGTGACACCACTGACTACCCTTTTTAACAAATCTTGGGAGGATGGTGTGGTACCTGAGGACTGGAGGAGGGTGGATGTGATGCCCCTTCATAAAAGTGGGAGCAAGGCAGAGGCAGGAAACTACCAACCTGTCAGTTTGACCTCAGTGGTAGGGAAAATGATGGAATCACTTCTGAAAGAAAGAATTGCTGAGTACCTAGAGGCCAGCAAGGCACAGGACCCAAGGCAGCATGGATTCACAGTTGGAAGGTCATGTCAGATGAATCTAATAGATTTGACTGGGTGACCAAAGTAGTAGACCAGGGAGGGGCTGTGGATATGGCTTGCCTAGACTTTAACAAGGCATTTTACACAGTCCCAGACAAAAGATTAATAAACAACTTAGCCTGCTTGGAAGTGGGTCCCAAGGTGGTAGCCTGGGTAACAAATTGTCTGGACAACTGGATGCAGAGGGTAATAGTAAACAGAGTACACGCTGAAGAAAGGGGGGTTACTTGTGGGGTACTGCGGGGTTCAGTACTGAGATTGGCCCTCTTTAATGTCTTTGTAGGTGACATTGCGGAGGGGCTGGAAGGAAATGTATGCCTCTTTGCAGACGACACAAAGATCTGCAACAGGGTTGATACAGAAGGGTGGGTGGAAAGGATGAGAAGGGACTTGGCAAGTTTGGAGGAATGGTCAAAATTATGGCAGCTTAGATTCAGTGCAAAGAAGTGCAAAGCAATGCACCTGGCAAACAAAAACCCAGGGGAAGAGTACACAATGGGGGAGTGGTACTAACAACAATAAAAATGGAAAGCTACCTGGGGGTAGTCATATCAGATGACCTTAAGGTTAGCAAGCAATGTGAGAAGGCAGTAAGGAGGGCTGGGGATACTGGGATGCATAAGGAGAGGCATTACCAGTAGAAAACAGGAAGTTGTTATCCATCTGTACAGACCATTGGTGAGAACCCAATGGAAATTAAACGGGCAACTGCTGAAAGATATCAAATACTGTAACCTAATTAAAGAACAGATTGACTTCTTTTTCTCTACTATTTCCTCCGAGGACATGGCACCTTATATTTTGTGGGGTGCTTTCAAGGCTTACATGAGAGGGATTATTATTAGTTTAGCTACAAAGAGGAAAAGGATTCGAGAGGCGGAATTATTAGCTTCTTTATCTCTCATTAGGTCTTTGGAAACCAAAATATCCTCTAATACCTCGGAAGACGATATGAGGAGGCTTTCGGTAGCTAAAGATAAATATTTAGATCTGTTGAGGGAGAAAGCAGAGTTATCTATTATTTGCACCAAAGCAAGCTACACCAACCAGTGGGAAAAAGCAGGTCATTTGCTAGCCTTAAGATTAAAACAGCAGGAATCTGCTAGGTTCATACCTCTAATTAGGGCCCGGGTGGAAGGATCCCTGAAGGTGTCCCCTTCTGAGGTTGTACAGGAGTTTGCCTCATATTATGAGCACTTATATAGGGACATGGATAACCCCCCTTCCTTTGAAGCGCTTGAAGCATACCTGAGGGATGCTTCTTTACCCTCTTTATCTGAATCACAGAGGAAGTTCCTATCCTCCCCAATATCTCTGGAGGAAATATCAGAGGTCATCGGGGCTTTGCCCTCAGACAAGGTCCAGGGACCAGACGGGTTTTCCGCTTTATTCTATAAAACTTTTCAATCTCAGTTATTACTGGTTCTTCACCGGTTGTACTGTCACATTCTTTCTGGTGCAAAAATAGATATACATCTGTTTGAAGCCCTGATTGTTCTCCTTCCTAAGCCCGATAAAGATCTAAAACTAGTGCAAAGCTATAGGCCAATTTCTTTATTGAATCAAGATGTTAAAGTTCTATCAAAGATATTGGCCAATAGAATAGCACGGGTCCTTCCAGACCTGATTAGTATGTCTCAGGTGGGGTTTGTGAAGGGACGTTCATTGGCTGACAATTTACGCACCTTGTCACACGTTGTCTCGGTGTTCAGGGATGCTGCCTTTCCTGTGTGATTGGTCTCCTTGGACGCTGAGAAGGCGTTTGATCGTGTCAACTGGAATTCCTGTTTCAGGTCCTTAAAGTATTTGGTTTCCCAGCCAAGTTTATAGACTGGATTCTGGTCTTATATCAAACTCCCTCTGCCAGAGTCTCCGGCAATGGAGCATTCTCCAAACCCTTTCTCTTGTCTTCCGGTACCAGGCAGGGATGTCCTCTCTCCCCTCTTTTATTTAATTTATACTTAGAGCCCCTTATCTGAAACATTCTCAATAATCCGGAGATACGAGGTATCCCAGTAGGTAATAATATGGTGAAGATCATGGCTTATGCTGACAATCTCCTCCTCCATTCATCTCATCCAAAAACATCTGTCCCCGTCATGTTAGGAGAAATCGCTAAGTTCAGTACCTTCTCAAACTATAAACTGAATATTAATAAATCCTCCATTTTTCCTCTTAACCTTAAGGTTTTCAAAAATATTATGTCCCCTTTTGGTCTCCGCTGGTCTCCTCATGTTCTCAGATATCTTGGTATTAATTTGACGAGTAACCCTTCTTCCTGGTTCAAAGAAAACTTGGAGCCCCTTTCCCAAGTGATAGTTCAAGACCTCAATAAATGGTCTAAACTTCCTGCCTCTCTCTGGGGTCGCATTAATATAATTAAAATGAATGTTTTTCCTCGCTTGTTTTATCCCCTCTCGCTCCTTAACTCTTTCACTCCGTTATCATCGTTTCAGAAAATGCACAGAATTTTCACAAATGTCATCTGGTCCAATACACAAGCCAGGTTAGCATATTATAAGCTGGATGCTCAGAAAATGGATGGAGGGCTCCGGATCCCCCATCTGGCAATTTATTACTGGGCTATTCATATTGCAAAGTATATGCGTTGGGTGAATCTGGGTCAGGAACACTTAAGGCTGGTCTGGCTTAAAATTGAGTTAGACTTCATTCAGTCTGAGAACACAGACCCCCAGACTATGCTCTATGTTAAAATGGTGTCCCTTTCTGACACTTGTAGCTGTCCCACAATTCGAACGTCCCTCAGAGTTCACGTGCAGCTTTGTTCATTTTTGCAGTACTCCCCACACTTGGACTTGTCTCAGTCTGTTTGGAATTCCCCATCTTTCACAATAAACAAAAGGATGATTTCTCATAAATGGTTACCCCAAATTGGGGATGGGATAATCTCTACTTTTCTGGATGACACAGGGGAATGGCTCTCAGTTTCCAATATAATTCGTAAATTTGATGTCCCACTAGTTTTTCACTTTAGGGTGGTCCAATTAAAGCATCTGCTCTCTACAGTATTTGGTATCATTCCTCCTCGCCCACCTGCCTTTCTATTTGTATCTGATCTCTCCTCCGTATTGGGGCCACCAAGCGCTATTTCTAAAATATACCGTGTTCTATTTTATTGGAAATATGGGAGACCTGAAGGCCCCACTAGGCTCTAGGTTTCCTTTTTTCCCTAATACACTCCCAACTGGTCAGTTTTATGGAAGTTATGTCATAAATATGTTTCTCAGGATAGACTCCGCCTTATGCAATACCGCATTATGCATAACATGTATTACACTCCTGTGAAATTGAGGAAATGGGGTCTTATAAGTTCGGGGCTTGTACCAGAGGATGTCAAGAGGATGGCACACTTCTTCACATCTTTTGGTCATGCCCCAAGATAAGGTCTTTGTGGGTAGCCATACAGACTAACCTAGATCCTATATTAGGTTTGCAAGATTGCTTCACCCCAGACGTATGTTTGTTGGGAGATCTATCCTCTATCAAGGTGAGAATCAGGAGATTTCATATCTCCATGATTGCATTATCTGTTAAAAAAATTGTACTTCGGCATTGGAGGGATGCAGTAAACCCATCATATCAGGAATGGGTTAATGAAATTCTAGCTAACCTACGTACAGAGAAAGCGATAGTGAGCCTCCATAATAAGTTGCAGTGGTACAAGAATACTTGGGATCCCCCTTCACACGCTAATTATGACCAGATCAGGTATATGAATTACTGTAATCAATGATCTTCGATTTGTGATACTATATAGTACTCCTATCTTATTACTGTATGGATTCTGTTGCTGTATGGGGTGGGGGGAAGGGGGGATGGGGACAGCTCATGTAACACTTTGAATATATGCAGAGTATGTTGTAACTCTCTGTCCCCTGTAATGTGAAAATTTGTTAATAAAATATGAATTATAAAAAAAATAACAGTGGGGAAATTCAAGAATGCATGGGACAGACATAAGGCAATTACAGTGTGAGGTAAGAGGAAGCAGGCTATTGGTTAACTAGGATCTGCAGCTTATCCAATAGGTAGGGGAAATGGGCAGACTAGGTGGGCTAAGTGGTCCTTATCTACTGTCAAAATCTACGTTTCTGTGTTTCTATGTTAAGTGTTAGTAAAACTTTTAATACAGAAGAAAACTTGTTTCCATCTTCCATGAACAATGCTCGTTTGTTTCTTTTTTTTGGGGGGGTAAGAGTAAATTTGAAAGTAACAAATCCTGCCTCTTTGCTGTCAGCATGCAAATGACTCATAATTGGTTAAAGTTTTAGCAAAACAAATATTATAATTGTTTTACCAATGTCAGTTTTCAGTAGAAAGTATGGCTTTTCTCACATTTGTCCTTTTCTTTTGATACGAGTATGAGCTTGAAGAACAGAAAAGATTAAAATACAGTATCTGAGACTATCTGAATTGTAGTCTTTATTCAAAAATATGTCATGCATCAACTGATTTCTAATCATCAAAATACAATTTAGCTTGTCATCTCAAATGTTATTAGACGCCAGTGTCCTTGTGCAGCAACTACAGAGAGACTTCACCAGTGTAGAGACGTGGTTCAAACATCATAAATTGATAATGAACTACAAGAAAACAAAAAAACATGCTGTTTTCCAGCTCTCTAAACAAACACAAAAACTACCCACTATCAATATGCAATAGTGGCGGGGTTTTCCTTGAACTTGCTCAACACTTTAAATACCTCGGTATCACTATTGACAACTTGTTCTCCTATACTTTCCACATTGAAAACATGGCCAAAGCTATCAACATGAGCATAGGGCTACTTTATCATCACAAGCATAGCCTCTCCCCTGAAGCCCTCAGCATAGCTGTTCACAGTTCTGTGGGTTCTCTGGTGAACTACGGGCTGCCTATATATGGTTCTGCCACAGATACTGCTCTCCAGTGCATAAAAACTGCACTCAACAAAGCCTGCCAGCTCAGCTAAGGTGCCCACTGACTGGCTCACACCTATGATCTCTATGCCAGGGCACACTGGCTCATGCTCAGTGGACAACTAAAATATCAATCCTGCCTTCTGGCCAAAAAGATCTGTCTTGGTCAGCTACTGCCATGGGTCCAACAACTTCTGGTTCTCAGCAATAATTCACGGCACCCCCATAACTCTGAACACCAGTCCTTCCTAACTCCAAAATGTTGAACATCTCAAGGACAAAGGTCCTTTGCTTACCATGCACTGCTGTGGTCTATCTCCCTCCAGGAGAACATTGAGCACCTTCCCACACTGGGTAATTTCAAAATGAACTTGAAGCTCCTTATGATACGCAAATCTCAATGTGCCTGCCATCGCTTGCACCACCTTTCCACCCCCATCACTACTTCCAGCCCCTGTCCCTCAACCCTTCCCTCTCTCCCCTGAATAGGCCCTCCTGCTCCCCCAACACACCTAGCAGCCTCTTCCTCTGCCTCCTATCTAGTCACCTCCCTCTGATTCCTACTGCTTTACTGATAGTACACTCTCCTTTTGCACATTGCACTTGGGCTCCTCCCCTTCACCCCTGTTTTCTTTTTTTCTTTAGCAATTAGCAATGCTCCAAACAACTTCTTGTTTGCTGACAACTGACTGGCTTCACCACTGGACACTGTAAATTGTCTGTGTTCCTGTGACCTATACTGTGTTCAATATATAATCCTGTTTGTTTACCTTTGTAATTCTGCAATCCTTTATATAATTTCACCTATCTATTGTACTGAAATGTCCTGACGTGGAACCTATGTAAAGAGCTCTGAGCTCAAATGGTTTTCCAAGTACTGAAATAAATAAAAAACAAATAAATGGGAATAGTTAAAATCTTTGATTACTTTCTGGCCATCTGTGCACCAGTCCAAGTGTGCCCATCAATAGGGTGCCAGTTTTCAAAAATTGCCACCCCTTCCCCTAGGTCTGGCCCCTTGGAGTTAGATTAATTAGTTAGGCATGTGTGGGGGGGTCATAGCCCCCCCCCACATTAAATGCGGGATGCCAATAAAAATCCTTGATACCCTAATAATGGACACACTGAAATGGGCACGTTCCAATGGTGGAACCTCTTTGATTAGTGTGAGGAAATTTATGTGATAAATGTGACATTCAGTTCTGAGCTCTTAATGCTTGTTTAGTGCATTACATGCACAACAAAAAGGCCATTTGAGTTTCCCTATTTGTTCCAGTCAATTTAGTTAAATACAGAAAAGTATGTATTCAGAACACATATATTCTGAGCAGATATCACAGAAATGACAGAAACTATAGTACCTTAAATGTGGAATTTTTAAGGTCTCTTACAAATTTTAAATATTTAGTAATACGGTCTTGTAACAATATATTAATTCACAACTCCCATTACCAGGAAGAATTTATAGATCTTGAATGAGCCATTGTTAATGTATTTATTTAGTTATCAATTGGGTGTGCCACTCAACTTTCTGGTCATTGGTTAGGGTTCTGAGTTTCTTCAGACTGAAGATGAGGGAAATCAAGGTTAATTGTATGCAAAGTATTGACTCATGGAACAGAAAATCCCCTTAGTCTGCTTGTGGTTGAATGCTTGTAGGTTCAAGGAACAGATCCAGAAGAAAATGGTTTGATACCTTTTATTGGACCAACATAGATGTTACAAAAAGAAAACAATGTCTAAGCTTTTGGTAGATAGTAGGGTCAAGGAAACTTCTTTGATTTTGGGAGGGAGGTGCTCAGTTATGCCCACAGAACATGTGAAACACTGTTTGTGGTGCTACGGGTGGCAGGTAATGGATGGGAGGTAGACAGACAATGAAAGGGTCTGGGGCAGTCACTGTAATATGGATCCTCTATTTTAAAATTCCATTTTGTTTTTCATCACTTTGGGGGAGCATTACATTTAAATAATATCTCTTTTCATCACTTTGGGTGAGCATTACATTAAAATAATATTACTTGCCATCTGATATGTTAAAATATATCCATCCAAAAATAAATGGTAAGAAATTCTTTTTTGGGGGGGTGGGGCAAGGCTTCCCCATGGCTACAGGAGTTTCCTTAAGGAAGGAGGAGTAACCTGCATCAGAAAAGAATGATGCCCCACAGCCCTGGCTTCCTGGACCATCCACTGGCAAATGAGGCAACTGGAGTCCCCTGGGAAGTAATTGAACTACAGTAGTAAATGCTGTGGGGGTGACTCACAGCTCACTCTGCAGCCAGTAGCACAAGTTCAGATGCAGAAGTAAAGAAATTCCTGCTTTTCTCACACAGAGAACATGGGGGAAGCACTCCTCTCACTAAGCTGGGCACCAGGGATTTTGGGTGCCCAGAAAATGTATTTATGGACATAATGTCAATAAACAAACATCAGAATCTAGCAAAACAGCTCCTGTTTAGTTAGGTTCAGATGTGTCTTTTTTTAATCCCAACATTTTTATGTATTTTCCACATTTATTAGTTTGTGGAAAAAATGAATAAGATGGCAGTTGACAAGGCACAAAAAATGTTTTGTGCCCTATCAATTCAGTGGTGCAAAACCATAAACCAGCATTTGTGGCATCAAATTTTTACTTTCATCACAGGACATTATTTGAAAAACTCTACTGTGCATGGGCAGATTGGAATACACTAAAATTTAAAGCCTAATAACTTTTTGACCCTTTTATATTTTCTTACAAGACTTGTCAAGGGCACTACGTTGTGACATGACAAATGTTCCCTGTAAGTCTGGGGGAAAAATCCATTCCATGCAGGCTGTAGGGGACAGGAAAAAAAAAACACAAATATGTCAAGTATAGGAAAAAAGTTATTTTTTTACAAAAAAATGACATATGCGGATCTCAGAATCTGCACACGCTGAAGTCACAAATTTCCACAGATCAAAACCTTGCCTCCTAGACAACACATACAAAATTTCAACTCATTTTATTATTTCATCAAAGAGAGCCAAAAATATTAAAGTGCAGAATTTTAGGTTTAACATTAAACAGGCTATTCAACCCTAACTAAATAGAACTCATGCAATTCAGTGACTGTGCTACAGATGGCAGTAGTGAGTATTACATTTTGTACTAAAATATCTTTGGAACCATTAAATGGATTTGCACAAATGTTTGCATACCCAGTCTTCTGGGGGAGATTTCTTGATGTGCCAAAGTTGTTCTGGTCGAATGTGGAGATTCCAAAATGCGGCCAGTAACAACAAAAATAATAATAAAAAAAAATTGCTGTTTTCTGTTGGTCCCAGATGGTTTGGAATTTTTGACTGAAATTTTCAGTGTAGAAGGGGTTTGGCTCACAAAGGTGCCTTTCACTGGTTTGGTGAAAACATATTAATCCATTCCAAAATTATTAAATTTTAAAATGTTGTGTTCTGAGCATGCTGAGTAAGCACTTTAAAATAGTTGTATAAAGGGGCATGGTTTGGATTCCTAGAGTCACCTCATAGCTCATTAATAATCTTGAGCTTATTTGCATTCTTTGTTTTTAAAATTGAGGGAATTAGAAAAGTCAGGTGAAAACTACCAGCTGTTCCTCTTTGGGAAGCTGTATCTGTTCAAAATCACTGTTTACAACAATTTGTTTTAGGTTTCACTTGTTCACATTGCAAGAAGAACAGTTCCTCATTTGCCCTACATTTTCAAAAATGTTACTGTAAGCATAGCTCATGAATAATTATGAGCTTATTTGAATACCTGTTTTTTAAAATTGAAGGAATTAAAAAAATGGCTGAAAACTACAAGCTATCCCTCCTTGGGAAGTGTTAATTGTTTTGAAATATGGGCTACAAATCAGTATGTTGAACACTAGGGCTACAGAAAGAAAGTAGTCATTTTTATGTTTGCTTGCACGCATTTGCAAGAAACATAGTGCCATCATCCGAGTTTTCCAGAGGTGTGTCAGCCTCTTCCAATTCAGTCAGTGTGTTTGCAGGCACGGTTGCAGTGCTCCAATCACTGCTCCAGCTGTCTATGACAGCAGTTGAAAATGCAGTGGCATACAGCTGAAAGGGAGATCTCCGCTTCAGTGAGCAGAGCTCCCCCCTCAACACGCATGCATGCATATTGCATGCTCACGTGCTCCCCCCATGCACATACTGTATAGCCGATGGGGGTGCCCAATGCCCCGTTGGCTCCATGCCACCCCCCCCCAAAAAAAGTTTCCAGATGCCACGCTGGGAGCCCACCCCAGTGTGGCACACGTCCATATGGCCAACGCGGGTGCCCAATCCCCCGTTGGCTCCAGCCCCCCCAAACAGCCTTACAGCTGCCACGCTGGGAGCCCACCCCCGTGTGGCACAAGTCCGTATGGCTGACAGGGTGCCAATCCTCCGTCAGCTCCAGCCCCCAAACAGCCATCGAGCTGCCATGCTGGGAGCCCACCCAAGTGTGGCAAATGTCCTTTTGTCTTCCTTTAAAAAACCTGTAAAAGAAAATGTTCCTTCGGCATTCTCCCAGCCCACCCATGCCCACCCACTGCGCACCTGCCTCACCACACCCCCTCACCCCATACCCTCCGGAGTCTGGAGCAATGATCTTCACGGACCTGGAACACATGTGAACTCTTCAAAGCCGACCGCGAACTGAGGAAATGCCGGTAAGCTGTATAATGTAATAGATAGGGTTTTTTCAACTTTGCTGCATATCGCGGGCATTTTTTGGAATTTGTGCACCAAATTTTCAACACAGGGTTTTTGGGACCCCTTCTCATGAATGCTGTCACTGTCATGGTGTTAATCGGGCCCAAAGGGTGATTTCACAGTCACTGCATGAAATCACCTTTCAGGACCAATTAATGAAACAATACTGCCAGTGTTCATAAGGTGGGCTCTCAAACAGCCTATTTTGAAAATTTGGTGAAAAAATTCCTAAAAATGACTGTTTTACAAGTGTGCATTGCAGAGTTCGTACGCATGCTCATAAGTTCATGAATTTTCAATATTTTCACTCCAGATTTTCAACATTGCCATTTTACCACACCTCCCTATGAGCAGTACAGCTGTCATTTTTCACATCTCGCCCACAATGTGTTTCCGCCCATGTAGCGCACAATGGCGCAGTCAGTGAGTGAAATCAATGTATGGGACACATTAAGAAAATCACAGTGACACTGGTCATGAGCAGAGGTGTTAAAATGGCTATGTTGAAAATTTGGTGAAAAAATTCCCAAAAATGACTGTTTTAGGAGCGCACGTTGTGCAGTTCCTACGCACGCTGGCAAGTTTGCGAATTTGTAATATTTGCACACCAGATTTTCAACAGTGCCATTTTACCACACTTCCTTATGAGCAGTACAGCTACCATTTTTCACATCTCGCCCAAAATATGTTTCAGCACATGTAGCGCACAATGGTACAGTCAGTGTGCGGAAACAATGTTTGGGACAGATTAAGAAAATCACAGTGACACTGGTCATGAGCAGAGGTCTTAAAATGGCTATATTGTAAATTTGGTGACAAAACTCCATAAAATGACTGTGTTACGAGTGAGCATTGCGCAGTTTCCACGCACCCTCGTAAGTTCATGAATTTGTAATATTTTCAGTCCAGATTTTCACCAGTGGCATTTTTCCCCACCTCCTTATGAACAGTACAGCTGTCATTTTCCACAACATGGCCAAAATATGTTTTCACACTTTCAGCGCAGAAATGCATGGTCGCTGTGGGAAATCATTGTTCAGGACAGATAAAGAAAATCACACTGACACTGTTCATGATCGGAGATCCCAAAATACCTGTGTTAACAATCTGCTGTAAAAAAATCCCCAAACTAGTTACAATACGGGTGTGCGTTGCACAGTTTCTATGCACACTTGTGACTTCCCCATTTTTTTTTATATTTTCACAGCAGATTTTCAACATTGCCATTTTTTACACCTCCCCATGAACAGTACCGCTGTCATTTTTCACATCCTATTCGGAATGTGTTTTGCACCTGCGTTACGCCAAATGCTATAGTCACTGTGCAAAAGCAGTTTTCGGCTAACAAACTGATATTGCCACTGTTCATGAGGTGGGGGTCACAAAAAAACTATGTTGAAAATTTGGAGTGAAAATACCAATGAATGCCTGAGGCGTTAGGGTTTCCGACCATAATGCCCCACCCTGTAGAGAATGACAGGCATCAGGGGTGTGACTTGGGATTCTTGCCTGTAATGCTCATACCATTCCACCCCCACCCACACCCTGCAGCCAATGAGAGGCATCAAGGTGTGCCTTGGACTGTTCGGCCCCAGACTTCACCCCATTCTCCTATACTCACCCATCTCACCATATTTCCTGATGGAATGGGGTGCATAAGGGCCAAAGACCCCAAGGCACACTGTGACATTTGTCAGTGTCTGCAGGGTAGGGTGTGGTGAAATGGCGTGATCGTTATGCCTGACGACCCAAAGGCACACCCCAATGCCTGTCACTCTCTGCAGGGTGGTGGTGGGGTTGGCTTCAGTTCAATACTTTGCTGCCATTCCTATTATGCAGTTCTGTAACTTCTACACTACCAGTGCCAATGACTTTAGCAAGGCATTTGACACAGTCCCACACAAAAGATTAATAGTCAAATTAACCAGCCTGGGAGTGGGTCCCAGGGTGGTAGCCTGGGTAAAACATTGGCTGGACAACAGGACACAGAAGGTAATTGTAAATGGAGTCCACTCTGAAGAAAGAGGGGTTACTATTGGGGTACCACATGGTTCAGTATTGGGTCCAGTCCTTTTTAATGTCTTCATCAGTGACATTGCAGAGGGACTGGAAGGAATAGTATGCCTTTTTGCAGATGACACAAAGATCTGCAACAGGGTTGATACACAAGAAGGTGTGGAAAGGATGAAAAGGGACTTGGCAAGGTTGGAGGAATGGTCAGAAGTATGGCAGCTGGGATTCAATGCAAAGAAGTGCAAAATAATGCACCTGGGAAACAAGAACCCAGTGGAAAATACGCAATGGGGGGAGGTAGTAACAACAACAAAAAGGAAAGGGACCTGGGGGTAATCATATCAGATGACCTTAAGGTTAGCAAGCAATGTGAGAAGGCAGTAGGGAGGGCTGGGGATATACTGGGATGCATAGGGAGAGGCATCAACAGCAGAAAACAGGAAGTTGTTATCCCTCTGTACAGACAGTTGGTGAGACCCCATCTGGAGTACTGCATCCAGATCTGGAGACCCCATCTCCGCAAGGACATAGACAGGATAGAGGCAGTCCAGAGGAGGGCAACTAAAATGGTGCAGGGTCTGCAACAGAAGCCGTATGAGGAGAGACTAAAGGAGCTTAATATGTATACCCTTGAGGAAAGAAGGGAGAGGGGGGACATGATAGAAACTTTAAGTACCTCAGTGGAATCAGCAAAGTCCAAGAGGTAGCATCTTTCAGTAAAGAAGTGCAAGAACAAGGGACACAATTTAAAGATAGAAGGGGGCGGTTCAGGGGCAATGTGAGAAGTATTATTTCACAGAGAGGGTAGTGGATGCATGGAACAGCCTTCCTGAGGAGGTTGTGGGGTCTAAAACTGTGGGAGAATTCAAGAATGCATGGGACAGACATAAGGCAATTCTTGGTGGGGGGGTAGGAAGAAATAGGCTGTTGGTTAACTAGGATCTGCAGCCTATCCTTTAGGTAGGGAAATGGGCAGACTAGATGGGACAAGAGGTCCTTATCTGTGGTCAAAGTCTATGTTTCTATGTTTCAATGCCAGCAAGCAAACATTCGGCATGGACAAATGCTTGTTTATCTTATGTTAAAATAGACATTAGAGTACTGATTGTATGTCCATGTGAATTGAAGATGTTTTAAACAATTCAGTGTCTGAGAAATATGCAAAGTTAAAAGAAGGACATTTGGCAATACAGAGAAACAGGAAAGTATTATTGGCTGTTTTAGTTTGGCTCTGTCTTGACTTAGGGTAAGAGAACACTGACAGAGTGTTATTAAAGGAGGCAATGTAGTGTAGTGGCTAAGGCTTTGGGATATGATCCTGAAGACTTGGATTTGAATCTCATAGCCCCCCAGCAATATGGTCAGAAGTTTTGTTTTTTATAGTAACTCATGCTTAGAGAAAAACTAATTATAGAAAAACACTCATGTGTTTATAAAAAACTATATTCAGAAAAAGAAATAACTCAAAAAGTAATGCAATTTGTTAAAAACAACTTTGATAAAGCACTAGTTAGAGTTAAAGCAACAAAAGTAGGGAAATGTGGCATTAGAGTTTACAGCGTTAACACCCCTCTCCCACCCTGCAGGCAGCAACAGGTGTGGGGTGTGCCTTGGGGTTGTCAACCCTAATGCTCATCCCATTCCCAAATTATACCCATCTCAGCTTACTTACTCATGAAATGGGGTGAACTTTAGGGTTCACAACCCAAAGACACACCCCATGCCTGTTGCTGCCTGCAGAATAGGGGTGGGGTGTTGGTGCTGAAAATCCTAATGCCACATTTCCCTACTGTTGTTACTTTAGCCCTTACTAGTGCATTAATGAAGCTTTTGCAAAGACTATTTATACATGTATATATATATATTATACTGGCACCGTAGCACCAGTATAGTTAGGGTTGAGAGATCACTTCTATGTTAAACACCAAATTTTGCACCTTAATAACTTCACAACTGTTTAATGGATTTGCATGAAATGTTGCATGCATAATCTCTTGGGGAAGGTCTCTTCAAATGGTAAATTTAGTGTGAATCTGTAGTGTGGTTGCTGAGATACAGAGTGTTAAAAAGTAACTGTCACCACTCTGGCCAAAAGTGCTACAATGCAGAATTAGAATAAGCACCAGTAAATCTCATACCAAAAAACAGATTTCTACATTACTTCATTTTAATGTCATGAGCTATTTTGTAACCCAGATTTCACTACCTGTTCAAAAAAGGCCTGTTTCAGTGAAGAGCTGCTGCTGCTGTCATCTCAGAAACTCACAGTCTAGTACTCCCTGTCAGCATGCTTATATGACATGTTTCTACAAAGCTGTAACGATCATGTGCAATGGTTTTCACAAGTAAGACAGGCAGCACCATTTAATAAACTTTGCTTAAAAACTGTGTGTGTTTCAGGTTTTATAACAAAGCTGACAAGTTTTTGTGGGGTGCCTGTTTGTTGTGAACCTATTTTCCAGGTTTGCTAGATAGGTCATGGCACACTGTTGTGAGGTTTGCAGACTGAATAATTTCTGATGTGGTGAAAGGCTGAGATCATTCACACCTATCATTCAATTGAGGCAATTTCTAAGGATGGCACTTTAAAACAATTATTCTTTTCCTTGTCAATGGTGGTGGGAGAGGCAATGCTGTTTTGAAACCTTACTAGGCATTTTTAATTTAGCCAGTACAATGTGTTCTCCCTGTCAGGCTGTTTTGACCTACATTCAGTAGCTCCAGGATTGCTGGAGTGGAGTGAGTCAGCATGCCTCTTTCTTTCTTTCTTTCTTTCTTTCTTTCTTTTCTTTCTTTCTTTCTTTTACCAGGAGAGACACCCTAAGCTGAAAGCTTGTTTACAGGTGCCTCCAGGCTGCTGATGCTGTTTGAAGTGTTACTCTACTGTGCCTGTCAGGAAGTTGTATTGCTGCTAATATTGTATTGTTTGGTAACTTCACTGCTGTTTGTCAGTGTCTGCTTTACAATACATTTTAATAGGGACCTTATATGTGTTAATTCCTACTGGGGTGGAAATGTTAGCTGTGGTAAAATTATCATTTTAATTTAGAGCAGAACACAGTTGAGCCTGAATTTTGTTCAAAACAGCTTAACAGAGAGAAAACATCGGGCTGGCTAAATTAGAAACTCCTAGAACGGTTTCAAAATAGCACTACCTCTTCCACTCCCATTGACAGGGAGATGGAACAATTGTTTTAAAGTGCATTCCTTAGAAATTGCCTCAATTGAATGATATGTGTGAATGATCTCAACCTTTCACTACATCAGAAAATTATTTAGTCCGCAAACCTCACAGCAGTGTGCTATGACCCAGCATCCAGCAACCCTGGAAAAAGAACCTCAGCAAAAAGGCACCCCCAAAACAATTGTCAGTTTTGTTACAAAACCTGAAACACACATAGTGGTGCTGCCTGTTTTACTTGTGAAACCAATTGCACATGATCTTTAGAACTTTGGAGACACAGATCCTATAAGCTTGCTGACAGACAGTACTAGACTGTGAGTTCCTGAGATGACATCAGCAGCTGCTCTTCACTGACACAGGCTTTTCTGAACAAGTAGTGTAAGCAGGGTTACAAAATAGCCCATACCTTTTAAAATGAAGTAACATAAAAATCTAGTTTTTGGTATGAGATTTACTGGGGGTATGCTTATTCTAATTCTGCGATGTAGCAGAAATTGTGTCAGTTGCTCTTTAAATTCCCCAAATTAACTTTTTTTTTCGCTGTTTCTTTGTCCACCTGTATCACAGAAACTTTTGAGCTGTGATCTAAGATTTTCAGGGTAGAAAGCCGTTTCCTCACAGATGTGCCCTTTGAAGGTTTGGCGAAAAAATGGTAATATATTCCAAAGTTATTAAATGTTGAAGTTCCCATTGTTTTCAATAGAAAAATATAGATATCCAGCATGAAAATAGATTTAGTGTCACAGGAACCAATCCATTAGCACAAATGGCTCATCCTGTGTCTCAGGAGCCTAATGCCTTTGTGCATATGGGTAATCCTGTGTCACTGGTGGAAAATACTTTTTTGTGCATCTGCCATTTTGTTTTTTCAGTTAGTGAAAGTAACAAAAGTAAGAAAACACATAAAAATTTATCAATTAAAAAAAACCCACATCTGAACCCAGCTAAACGGGACACGTTTAGCTACATTATGATGTTTGTTTTTTTAATTTTGGCAAGAAACATATTTTCTGGGCACCCAAAATCCTAGGTACCAAGCTTATCAAGATGACCACTTCTTCCACATTCTCTGTATGAGAACAGTGGGATTTTCTTGACTTCTGCAACCCCAGCTGGAATGTGTGGTGCCAGTTGTAGTTTCATCCATGAGCAACCTTTTTTTCTGGTGTCTAGTGGCAGCCCCCCATATCTTTCCCTGGTGCTAGTGGCAGCCCCCACCCTCTGATTCCTATTGTTTATTTATTTTTTTTATTTAGTTGTTTAACCAGGTATAGCACACTAGGCTGAAAGCTGTTTTACAGGAGCGACCTAGGAGCACAAGGAGGTTAAGTGACTTGCTCAGGGTCACACAGTATGCAAGTGGAAGCTGTGGAATTCAAACCCAGGTCTGGTCTGCTGGATGTCACCAGATTTGCAGCTCAGAGCCTTAGACCACTGTGCTACACTGCCTCCTGCTATTTATTTATTTATTTATATAATCTGACACCGGGCTGCCCATCCCCAGTGTCAGTTGCCCCCCCCGCAGCCAATTCTGTTAATATTTACCAACACTGGGGAGACCAATCCCTCTGTTGTCATTACAAGCCCCTTCCCCAGTAGTGTGTGTGACACTGGGGAGCCCACTCCCAGTGTCCCCAAATATTAATTTAGTTGTACCTGTAAAAAGGAAAACAGTCCCCAACATCTTTTTTACCTGAAAAAAAGAAAATGGTCCCTCGTCATCCCTGCTGTCCTCCTCCCCCTTCCCAACTCTCCCAATGAGCATCCAACACCCCTCCTTACCCTATATTTACCTCCAGAGGTCATAGGCTGTCATCTTCTGTGGACTGAGACACATCTGCATTCTTCAAAGCAGAACCGTGAACTGAAGAATCAAGGCAAGTGCCATATAATGTATTTCAAAGGTGTTTTGAACTTGTGTTCATAACTTTTCCATTTTTAGTGATTTATTCACCAGATGTTCAACATGGGCTTTTTAGGACCCCACCTCATGAACACTGGCACTGTCATTTTCTAAATCTGGCCCAGATGGTGATTTTACGGTCACTGCACAAAATTACCTTTCAGGACCAAATAATGAAATTTCACCACCAGTGTTCATGTAGTGGGGTCTCAGAAAGGTGATGTTGAAAATTTGGTAAAACAATTGATAACAATGGCCGAATTTTCAGCATTCATTGAAATTTTTCTATGCAGTTGCATAACTATAGTAATTTTCAACATTTTGAGTCCAAATTTTCAACATAGCCATTTTCTCACACCACCGCATGAACAGTACAGCTATCATTTTTTACATCCTGCCCAAAATGTGTTTTCACACCCATGGCACAGAATGGTGTTTTGGCATGGATTTGAAAATGTTCACCTATGGGGTTTATGAGGTGGGGTCATAAGAAGACTATGTTCAAAATTTGGGGTCAAAATATGAAAAAATGACAGAGTTATGACCATTAATTGCAATTTTGCTATGCCCACTCATAACTTCAAAAATTTTAAATATTTTGATCCCAGATTTTCAACATAACCTTATTGCTCAACCTCATGTTCATTGCCGCTATCATTTTTCAAATCCTACCCAAAATGTGTCATGGAATGGCATTGCAGTTGCACAGAATTATGTTTTGGTGTGGATTTGAAAATTTCTGTACCGGGGTACATGAGGTGGAGTAATAAGATGGGTATGCTGACAATTTAGTCACTGTTGTTCTATAAATGGAAATGCAGGGCCCAAAGGGCCATGTTCTTCCACAGCTACATACATATACACATCTATGGAGGGATGGAAGCGCAGGGCCCAGAGGGCCTTTCACCCCGCAGATAAACAAGAATATAATTATACTATCTGAAAACTAAAGAAATTAATTACAAAAACTTTGTTAATGCATCATTTAGAGTTATTACTAAAGTTACAAAAGTACAAAAAATGTTGCATTCATTTTTTCAACCATAACACCTCACCCCCACCATGCAGACACTGACGGGGGGTCTGGGTTGTGCCTTGGGGTCATCAGCCCTAATGCTCATGTCATTCTCCTACACTGTATCCATCTGCATTTGGAGTACTGTGTGCAGTTCTGGATGCCATATCTGAGAAGGGATGTCAAGCTACTAGAAGGAGTGCCTTGAAGGGCAACAAGGATGATTCGGGGTATGGAGTGGACAGACTATGAAAACAGACTGGGGGAACTGAATATGTACACCCTGAAGTAGAGGAGGGATGGGGGGGCATGATTGTAACTTTCAAGTATCTGAGGGGAATCAACAAGGATGGAGCTGATGGGGGTTTTAAGATGAGGAAGGGAAGGGAAGGGACACTAGATGGCACAGGCTAAGCATAGAGGGGGTGAAGATTTAGGAGGGAGATTAAGATGCATTACTTCACAGAGAGAGAGTGATGTCAAAGTGGAATGCCCTACCAGAGAGGGTGATATCATGCAAAACTGTGGGTGGCTTTAAAAGGGCATGGGACAGAGAGCAGGGGAGAGTACAGGTGGGTAAGGCTGAGAACGGCTGAGGACAGACAAAAGGGGAGTGGGGTGGGGCTGCTGCATCATAGGGGCATTAGCTGCACACTCGAGCAGATGTTGGTAGACCAGGAAGTCTGTTTCTGCTGGCACCCTTGTATGTTCATATCTCAGCTTATTTACTCATGGAATGGGGTGAGTGTTAAGGCTGATGACCCCAAGGCACATCCCAATGTCTGTCAGTGTCTGCGGGGGGGGGATGTTAGAGTTGGAATCCCTAAAACCACGTTCCCTACTTTGCCACTTTAGTAATAACCTAACTAATGCATTAATGGAGTTTTGCAATGAATATATATATATATATATATATATAATATATATATGTATGTGTGTATACACATATATATATATATATATTACATACATATATATATATATATAAACAAAATGGTTACATTAAATGCACGCTGAAAGTAGAAAATGTATTTATTTCAGATTGGGATTAATACCTTTGAGTCATGGACTCATTTACAAAGGTTCCAAGTTGAATACAGATACATAAGACAAACAAACTACACATAGGTTACACAGGATTCTTTAGTAAGTGAACATTGCAGGTTACAAGGGGTGCATTGGTTGCGGAGGAAAATAACCCTGAATAACCCACGGCACAACAGTTAGCAACAATTCAATGTGAGGTCAGAAAAATGTTTCTAGTACAAAAGTTCCCAGTAACTGCAGAGCACAGCAAGATGATTAACAAATTAATTTGGTGCTTTTGGTAGCTGCAGCCAAAAAAGGCTGTCAGCATGTGGTGATGAAAGATGATAGAGGAGAGGAGGATAGAAATGCAAGCAGAGAGGAGGGGGAGTAGGAAGGTGGTGAGGCTGGGGGAGTAGTATAGGTGTAGACAGAAGGAGTGGAGGAGAGGTGGGATGGCGTAAACTGGAGGAAGGAGGAGGAGAGGGGTGGCATGGGGTAGGTAGGTAGGGTAAGCTGGATAGAAGCAGAGAGAGGAACAGATCTACTCTGCATTCAGCAACACGGATTTAGGAAAGGACACAGTACGTCGATGGCCCTACTTGATTTCTCTAGTGAAACTCACAAAGCCTTGGATAAGGGTTATTTAACCAGAGCTGTTTTCATAGACCTCACAAAGGCCTTTGACACTGTTCACCATAGCCTTCTAATCTCTCTTCTGCTCAACATTGGGCTAGCCGAGGGACCTGGAGCCTGGGTAAAAAGTTACCTGGCACAGCGTTCTCAAACAGTAAAAATCTCTGAGGTTCTCTCTGACTCCAAATCAGTCCTCTCTGGGTGTCCCCCAGGGCTCAATTATAGGTCCTCTCCTCTTCAGCCTATTTCTAAACTTGCTTCCCAAATCCTGCCCTGAAAAATTAATACTCTATGCTCATGATGCTGTAATTCTCTCCTCCCATAAGGATCCAAATCCACTACAACAGAGCTTGCAGCTTGCTTTCTCATGTGTCGAAAAGTGGTTCCTTGAGCACAAACTGGTCCTAAATCAAAAAAAAAACAAAAGTCATGCTTTTCGCCAGTCATCAAAACAGAAATAGGCATACTTCACTTGTCATAAAAACTTCTCTTGGGAAATACACTAGAACAAGTAAACACCTTCAAATACCTTGGTATCACTTTTGACAAATGTCTTACTTTTGCGGCCCATATCGATAACACTGCAAAAACAGTGCACCAACGCATTGGAATTTTGTACCAGAACAGTCGATTTTTCAACCAAGCTACCTTGAGGATTGCTGTTCAAAGCTCCATCATCTCAATCATAGACTATGGTCTAATTGTATATGGCTCAGCTACTACCACTGCACTAAAGTGCATCTCAATAGCACTAAACAAAACCTGTCGGCTCCTCACTGGAGCACAGAGATGGAGCCCACACTTGTGACCTCTACAAGAAGCGGTTGGTTGCATCTTCCAATTGCCTCATGTATCTCACCTGCATGATGGCAAAAAAAATCAGTCTTGGGACTCACTCCTCCATGTATCCGGGACCTGCTCTGCCTGAACAATGGCACTCATACCACCAGAAGATCTGACCACCAACCTTTCCTTGTCCCTAGATGCCAGACTGCTCAGGGACAAAGATCTTTTACATACCATGCCCCTACCTGGTACAATGCCCTTAACCTGCCCTCCCTATCCTCCATGACATTGGGAGCTTTCAAATCCATACTTTACGCTCACCTCATAGCCTCCAGCTCCTGTGGCTGCTTTGACTAAAGTCTCATCCCACTGAGTGCACTTACATTTGTTTCACTCAACCACCACAGTTTCCTCTTTGACAAAGACAACCTGAGTACCACTAACCTGGTTCTGTCTGCTCCTAAACTTCTTATTTCTCCCTCTCTTCCCTCTCAAGCTCTCCAATCCTTATTCCTTGCCCTTGACACTGCCTCTAAGTTCCTTTTTCTTTTCTGTACATAAATGTTACTGTTTAAGTTGTGGCCTTGTTAAACGGCTTACTGATTGTTTGTAACACTGTCTACTATGCTTTTGTACTTAATGACATGGAACCTTTGTAAAAGAGCCTTGGCTCAAAGGTATTAATTCCCAGAACAATAAACTTCAAACTTCAGTGGAAGGCACTGTGATGGGGGTTGGGGTGGGCATAGTATCAAATTAGACTTGTGACCATGGAGGTGGAAAGAAAGGAGCCAGGGATCACTGCATGGACAGTGGCTAGATAAGGTTAGGGTTTGTAGAAACAATTGCAGACAGTCTCCATGGTTAGATGGGCTCAAAGGCCTGATTTGAATTGGCTAGCCTTGCTATACTCAATCAAGTCCTTGGGGAGCTCATTAAGCCACTTTGAACCATGAAAGGAAAAGGATCTCTGGGCTTGAGCTGTCCACTTAAACAGCACCACCAGTCCCCCTTTAACCGCATTGTGAGTCCTTATTGTAGGTTAAATGTTTTTTCATTAGGCAGGAGGTTGAACTAGGGATTAGGCCTAGGAAGGACTTCATGGTAAGTAATCATGTTTGGTACTTAACCCTAAGGTGAAGTGGGAGCCATTCAGTCTTTTGATAGAGGGTGCAAGTACAGTAGTAGCACTGAATTAGTCAAGGGATTTTTAAGGAGTTTTTAAAAATCCCTATTGAAAACTGTGAAACCTTTTGTTAGGAATTTTGTTTTGTTTGTTAGTGTGTTCACTGCTACCTGGAGAGGGTGCTGTCATATGATAGTGTAGTTGAAAATCTACCAGATAGCACTTAAGTACTGTAACAGGACCCGACCTCTTTCTGTAGGTATAACAAAAAGAATTTTAGAGGATTTTTTTCCCTAAATTTTGTGAAGGATAAATAGGGAATCTCACAAAATTGCTTGACAAATTTGGGGCCACTACTGTATGTGTCCAATGATAAGCCTCTGGCACCAGGCAACAGGCTTTGTTGAGCAGGGTTTGTACCCTTTTGAGGGCAGTATTGGTGCTGGTTCCATAGATAATGAGGCCGTAGTCTATGGTGGATAAGACTAAACAGCTGGTGAACAGCTTCAGGTCTTCAGAGTCCATGGAACGCCCATGTCAGTAGAGCACACCCAGCTTTGCATTAGCAGTCTTATCAACATGGTCGACATTAGTTCCAAAAGACAGTGAGTCATCTAGACGAACCCCAAGATATTTAAAGGTACAAACTTGCTTCAGTGTGTTGTCTTTGAGGCTCTGGATCTGCAGAGGCCTAAACTTCTTCCTGTTCTGTTGAACAGAGAAGAACATGTTCTTTTTTTTATAGCTGAGTAATAGTTTGTTGCTAGAGAACCATTTTTCTAGTCTGTGGAAATTGTCCTGCAGTGCTGCGGAGATCATGGTCTGATTTTTCACTTTAACAGAGATTACCACATCATCAGCATAGAGCATGATGTGGGCTGGGCTTTCAGCAGGTAGGGGGCTGATAAAGAGACTAAAAAGGAGTGGCCCAAGAATTGACCCTTGGGGGACACCCAGGCTCACTACTCTTGATTCTGAGAGGTTGCCTTTGATTTTGATGCATTGAGTCCTGCATGGGAGGTGGCTGTCAAACCACGTCACCATGCCATTGGATAGGCCTATAGAGAGGAGGTTTTGTAGCAGGAGTTGATGGCTGACAGTACTGAATGCCTTCATGAGGTCTATAAAGATAGACCCCACTGCCAGACCATCATCAAATGCATCATAAATTTGAGAGGTATAATCTACCAGGGCAGAGATGGTGGTGTGATCTCTCCTGAACCCATGTTGCTGGGCACAGAGTAGGTTCTGCTTGGATAGATACTCGTGAGCTCATCTCAGACTGCATGCTCAAGGGCTTTTGAAAATGGAGGGAGAATTGAGATGGGCCTGTAATTGGACAAGTTGGTAGCATCCCCAGATTTTAAAACTGAGGTGACCAGTGCCTTCTTAATTTGTCCAGGAAGACATTCCACCTTAGGGAGGCATTGAAAACTTTTGTGAGAGGTTCAGTAACCTCGTTTAGTACTAGGACTATCAACTTCATGCCATACATGTTGTCCCTAATGCCCATTTCACAAATTTTAAAGTATCATGTCTTTGTAGCAGCTTAAAGTAGAATGGGGGAATGCTTCTTGTTGCTGAGGAGTGAGAGGTTATTTTTGAGTGCAAGTTTGGAGTAGTAGGGGAAAGGTAGTCCCTGGGTAGTACAGTACTTAGGTCAGTAAAAGCCTGGTTAAAAGCATGACCTATGTCAGAAGGCTCCTGGAGTGTCACGGTTGTAATGATAATTAATTCATGAAGAGCTCTGGGTGCTTTACCTGTCAGTGACTTTACAGAGTCTCAAAACTCCTACCACGGCCCCAGCACCTCTTCAAGAGGTCTATGTACATGTAGGCCTTTGCTAGATGAATAAGCTTGGTGAATTTGTTCCTGGCAGTTTTGTAGGCACTGATGTCAGGATGTTTACCCTTTTCTTTGGCCTTCTGCCACAAGTTGTACCTATGGTGCATGAGGTCAATGAGGGCACCAGTGAGCCGTGGGTTGGTAGTCCTTCTTACTTTTTTAGTTTTGTAGGGGGCAAATATGTCACATGCCCTGTTAAATGTTGAGAAGAAATAGTTAAAGGCTTGATTGACATCCTGTGCCCTGTCCAGAGGTGACCAATCCACTAGTTTGAGATATTGTCTAAAGGTATTGGTCTGACGGGCCTCAGTGTTTTATTTCTTAGGACTTGGGGAGCACATCTGGAGAGGAGACCTTATTTGACCAGGTGCAAATAACTGGGAAGTGATCACTAAGGATGTCAGGTAGGACTGTAACCTCAGAAATATGTTCTGGGCATGTAGTAAGAAGCCAGTCAGTTAGCATACTTGTGCCCATTTTTTTTTTTTACTTATTATTTTTCTATGCCTGCTTTTCCTCAACCTCCACTCCTTCAGTCCCCCAAGGAGTATCACTCTCTCAACCCTACCGACACTCAGGGTCTGCCCCTAGAGTACCACACTCACTGCCATCGGGGCCCTTGATGGCCCAGATTACCCCCCAGGCAGGGCGAGGAGAGATCCCACCTTACCTCCCTCTATCTCCTGCAGCAAGCTGTACAGCGAGGTCTGCCCTGTTCAGTTGGTGGGTGGTGAGACTGGCTCCCTAGGATGTCATCTAGGTAGGCTGGAGGGCCTTTTCCTCTGAGATGTATTTCCCTGATGCTGGCATGCAAGGAGGAGCAAGGCTGCCAGCGTGCGTGGAAACGCATGTCGAAGCCGGTCCTCTGCCAGCGTCTACCCCTTGTGTCAGGTGCTCCTCAACCACACCGACCACCCTGAGCATCCCCCAATAGGTGGCAGTATCATGGCGGAGAGTGTGGTCCCCCATCCCCGGAGAAGGAGCAGCCGTTGGGTGCTCAATCCTTCTCCCTCCTGGCCAACCCCCGTCGACACAAGCTCGCTCCTGAACCCAGGTTGCTGGTGTGGTATGAGGTGTGGCATCCAGTGCCTCGACCCTCAGCACCACCGGCCAGCCTTGCGCCCATTTTGTAGTTAAATCTTGTAGGTTGAGTTACCAGCTGTAATACGTAAAGGCCTGAGATTTGATCACGGACTGTGGATGCTTCATTAAACTGCCGATTGATGTTAAAGTCCTCCACAATGATGTGTTCCCAGTTTTGCTTACACTGCTCAAGGTTGGTAATTACTTGCTGGATGCCCATAGTGTGAGTACCAGGAGGTATGTAAACAGTGGAGAGTAGCAAAACTTTGTTTTGATGGCCAAGGGTAAGCTTGAGGCTTAGGATTTGTGCCTCTGTAGTGTGGAGACTAATAGGCAGTAGTTGGCCTCTGATCTCACTCTTGATGTAGGCCAAACAGCTGCCCCTACATTTTGATAATGTGTACTGGCAGAACATGTTATAGCCCTCTAAGGCTATTGCTGTGTCTCTGACCTTCCGGGAGAGACAGGTCTGCATAAGCGCAATTACATCTGGTTTGGGCAGTTCTATCCATGCCTGAAATTGAGGTATTTTGGGTAGGAGACTTAGTATGTTTAAGAAAACTAATTTGAGGTGCCCCAGGCTCATAGTGGCCTTAGTTTTAGGGGGTCTAGGATTAGGGTTCATGTAAAAGAAAATTAGTAGTAGTAGTAGGATCAGTTTCCTCATGATCCTTGTCCAAAAAATCCAGTTATTAGCAATATATTTAGCTCGACGGCTCCTGTGGCTGCTGGTAGTAGCCGCTAGGGTGTTGTAGATTATTAGTGCGGCTACTGGGATTTTAGGTGTAGTGGGGGGTACATATGTTTGAGGTACTTGTTTGATATGCGGGTGTACGCTGGAATCAGCCCTTGTACCCTTGGAATACTGAGAGATAGTTTCAGAGAGAGTGGGTGTGTCTTGCATGGGTGCAGTGGTATTTCTCTCAACATCCCCTACTGTATATAGGGTAAAGAGTATTAGGTACAAGATCATTTCAGTTTTGTAGCAGATTGTCACTCTGGTAGAAGCAGTAACTGTGTGTTCCAAAAAGGCAAGCAATTGGTGTCACTTTGTGACGAGCAGTAGCTGCAGTGTCCCATCTGCAATCAATTGGTGGTGGCAAGTGAGAGTCTACCAATGTGAAGAAGTAGGGGAAATGTGCTCTAGGGTGAGTGCATTTAACAGAGGTCAGGGCTGGGGAGAGTTGGTGTGGCAAAATTAGGAGCTAAAGAAAACTCAGGGCAAGAAAGGTGCACTCCTAGACAACTCTAGTGTGAGGCATCAGAGCGCTGGAAGGGACAGAGTTTTGAAAAGCTGAAGAGATTGGGGCAGCCAATTAGGAAGCAGCTAAGAAAGGTGGGAAGCCAATGATAATCCTGGCTTTCGGGCAGTAGAAACTGTACCTTACTGCTGCTTAGGAAGTTGGCTTGCTGGAGTGGAGGCTTGAGGCCAGCCCAGAGTCAGGAGCTGGGACCGCTGGAAGCCGAGGGGAAGCTCGGTCAGGGCTTGCTGTGGGGAAAAGAGGTGGGAGAGTCAGTTAAACAAATAAAGAGAGTTTTGTAGCTTGATCAGAGAGGGCTTAAGGAGGGGGTAGGTGAAGTACAAAGAGTAGAAATTGGGGGAAGGCAGGCTTGCAATTCGAAGAAGCCTTATTTAGAAGTTGTTAAGTTAAGAAAAGAGCAGGGGCCGGGGTGTCTGGTCTGTGATTCTGGTGGGACTGAGCCCAAGACGAGTGTTGGAATGATGAGTAGGGAAAGAGAGGGGGTAGAGGAGGGGAAAGCAGTTACAGATTAAGAATAGGGAGGGGGAAAATCACAGGCTTTCTTTGCTGGCAAACTTAAACATTTTTCAAAGAATAGTTGTATCACTTCTAACATTAATTTCAGTTAACAAAGTCAGCTATACAGATTAGTGTTGCAATGTAAAATCATTAATTATTTAAACAAAAAAATCCCCAACAAAGTTCACCCTAACCCAGACGTTTTGGAAAAGAAAACATAGGCACCAGTGGCACTGAGAGTGCCCAGACAAAATTAGGAACTAAAGAAAACTCAGGGCAAGAAAGGCACACTCCTAGACAACTCCAGTCCGAGGTATCAGAGCACTGGAAGGGACTGGCTTCCACAGCTTAGGGAGACCAGACTGGAGCATTTATACAATCAAGAATCCCTTTTCTCTTCTGGTGATATACTTACTAAGTTCGACATTCCTAGGAGAGAGATTTTCAAAGTGTATCAATTAAGACATCTTCTTGTCCGGAATTTTGGTACGTCTGCCAAAGATTCTGTGGCCTACCCCTTTCTTCTTCAAATTACAAATCTTGCCTCTCAGCCGCATGTCATCTCTTTAATCTATTCCTTTCTTTTAAATTATAAGTTTCCTGAGGCTGTGGCTGGCTCGGATGTTTGGTCTTGCTGCTCCCGAATACCTTCTTAACTGGCCCGTATATGGAAGGACCTTCATAGGTACTATTCCCAGGATAGATTAAAGCTTACTCAGTATTATATTTTAAACAACATGTATTATACTCCTGTTAAACTTTGTAAGCTTAAGAGACTTCCCACCTACTTGCTCTAGGTGTTACTCAAGAGAGGAACCTCCTTCATGTGTTCTGGGCCTGTACAAGGTTGCTCCCCTATGGTCCCTTATCCAGGATAGCCTGGACCCCTTCTGGGTTTGTCGAATTTTTTTACTCCTGAAATCTGCATCTTGGGGGAATATTCCCGTATTGATAGTGTGGAGCGTCGTTTTCATATGGTTTTAGTATCTATGGTGGTCAAGAAGTTGGTTCTTAGACACTGGACCGATCAGTTGGCCCTGACTTATGCGGAGTGGCTAGTTGAACTCAACGGCTTTCTTCAGTCGGAGAGCTTAATTGCCAGTCTGCACTGTCGGGTGGACCTGTTTAGGAAGAAGTGGAGGGTTGCAGGCTTTATGTTTCCACTAGTAGCTTTGACTCAATCCCTGTAGTCCGTGACTGTGTTTTTTTTTTTTCTTTGTGGTTTAAATGCTGTATATTGTATCTTTGTTATCATGGAAGACCTAATTGCCAAAGATAGATACTTGATATATCCAGTTTGTTATTATTATTAAGAATGCACACCTATGCTGGGGTGGTTGAGGGAGGGTGGATATTGCTGGGGTGGGTATTTTAGGGATTTTCGGGATTATACTATGAGCTATGTGGGTGGGGTGGGATAAGTTGGGGGCTTGAGGAGGACAGGGGGTGGGGGGCAGGGATGAGTGTGGGATTGTACCGGTGTATTTTCCTGTTATACTGACTGGGTCTGTTGTGCTGGTTGTGTTTTCTTTTTTCCTTTTCTTTTTCCTTTCGTATTCTTGTATTTGAAAATTCAATAAACTTAAATTTCAAAAAAAAAAAAAAAAAAAATCAGAGCACTGGAAGGGCCAGAGTTTTGAAAAGCAGAAGAGATCAAGGCAGCCAATCAGGAAGCTGCTAAGAAAGGTGGGAAAACAATGACAATCCTGGCTTTCAGGCAACAGAGACTGTACCTTGCTGATGCTTAGGAGGTTGGCTTGCTGGAGCAGGGGCTTGCGGCCAGCCTAGAGTCAGGAACAGGAACTGCTGGAAGCCATGGGGAAGCCCGGTCAGGGCTTGCTGTGGGGAAGAGAAGAGGGAGGGTCAGTTAAAGAAATAATGCAAATTTTGCAGTTTGATCAGCAGGAGGGCATGGGGGGATAGGTGAAGGACAAAAGTAGAAATCAGGGGTAGAGCAGGCCTGCATTACAAAGAATCCTTATTTGGAAGGTGTTAACTTAGGAAAAGAGCAGGGGCCGGGATGTCTGCTCTGTGATGCTGGTGGCGCCGAGCCTGAGATGAGCATTGGGAGGTGAGGAGGGAAAAAGAGAGAGGAGA
This sequence comes from Neoceratodus forsteri, assembly GCA_016271365.2. NCBI lineage: Eukaryota > Metazoa > Chordata > Ceratodontiformes > Ceratodontidae > Neoceratodus > Neoceratodus forsteri. The sequence continues at coordinate 204,862,574 of CM028138.1, forward strand.
AAGAGGGGACAGCAGTTAATGATTAAGAATGGGGGGGAAGAATCACAGGCTTCCTACTCTGGGAAACTTAAACATTTTCCAAAAAAATAGTTGTTATCACTTCTAACATTAATTTCAGTTAGCAAAGTCAGCTATACAGATTAGCTTCACATAAACATTTTCTACAAATGACTGTTGCGATGCAAAATCATTAATTATTCAAACAAAAAAATCCCCAACAAAGTCTGTCTTAACCCAAAGGTTTTGGGAAAGAAACCATAGGCACCAGTGGCACTGAGAGCACCCAGACAAAATTAGGAGCTAAAGAAAACTCAGGGCAAGAAAGACGCACTCCTAGACAACTCTAGTCCGAGGTATCAGAGCACTGGAAGGGCCAGAGTTTTGAAAAGTAGAAGAGATTGGGGCAGCCAATCAAGAAGCAGCTAAAAAAAGGTGGGAAGCCAATGATAATCCTGGCTTTCAGGTCATAGAGACTGCATCTTACTGCTGCTTAGGAGGTTGGCTTGCTGGAGCAGGGGCCTGCGGTCATCCCAGAGTCGGGAGCCGGGACTGCTGGAAGCTTCAGTGAAGCCCGGTCAGGGCTTGCTTACTGCTGCTTAGGAGGTCGGCTTGCTGGAGCGGGGGCTTGTGACCAGACACAGTCAGGAGCAGGACCGTTGGATGCCACTGGGAAGCCCGGTCAGGGCTTGTTGTGGGGAAAATAAAGTTAAAAATCGATGTTTCAACCATAGGTCTTCTTCAGGAAATATCAAAAAGAGAAAAAGCAAAGTTAGTGTAGAGGAAAGATAAAAAAAGAAATATAAATTTATATGAGGGGAAAGAAAAAAGGGTGAGGCTCTGGGAGAAGAAGTGATAAATGGCAAGATAAGGATGTAATCTGGAAAACAAAAAGGTGATGATGGGAGTGACAAGGCATAATAGCACTGAATGAGCTGGAGAAGTCCCCAGGTCGGGACTAATTAGCTTGGCCTAGTAAAAAGGCTGAAAGGTGTCAAATGTGGGGGAAGGAGACATAGATGGAGACATCTGTGGAAAAAGAAAATAGATGTGTACAGATACAAACAGACTTTAGGGAAAAGAAGGGGTGGCTGAAACATATTAGTAGAAAATAAGTCTATCATTTAAACTGGAGGGGTTCTGGAAGCCATGGAGGATGTTCAGCTTGGTTTCCATCTTTTTTTCTGTGGTCAGCATCCCAGAAGAAACATAGAAACATAGACTTTGACAGCAGATAAGGACCGCTTGGCCCATCTAGTCTGCCCATTTCCCTACCTACAGGATAGGCCGCAGATCCTAGTTAACCAACAGCCTATTTCTTCCTACCCCCACAAGAATTGCCTTATGTTTGTCCCATGCATTCTTGAATTCTCCCACAGTTTTAGACCCCACAACCTCCTCAGGAAGGCTGTTCCATGCATCCACTACCCTCTCTGTGAAATAATACTTCTTCACATTGCCCTGAACCGCCCCTACATCTCTTTTTCTGAAAGATGCTACCCTCTTGGACTTTGTTGATTCCACTTAGGTACTTAAAAGTTTCTATCATGTCCCCCCTCTCCCTTCTTTCCTCAAGGGCATACATATTAAGCACATTTAGTCTCTTCTCATATGGCTTCTCTTGCAGACCCTGCACCATTTTGGTTGCCCTCCTCTGGACTGCCTCTATCCTGTCTATGTCCTTGCGGAGATGGGGTCTCCAGAACTGGACGCAGTACTCCGGATGGGTCTCACCAACTGTCTGTACAGAGGGATAACAACTTCCTGTTTTCTGCTGCTGATGCCTCTCCCTATGCATCCCAGTATACCCCCAGCCCTCCCTACTGCCTTCTCACATTGCTTGCTAACCTTAAGGTCATCTGATATGATTACCCCCAGGTCCCTTTCCTTTTTTGTTGTTGTTACTACCTCCCCCCATTGTGTATTCTTCCCCTGGGTTCTTGTTTCCCAGGTGCATTATTTTGCATTTCTTTGCACTGAATCCCAGCTGCCATACTTCTGACCATTCCTCCAACCTTGCCAAGTCCCTTCTCATCCTTTCCACGCCTCCTTGTGTATCAACCCTGTTGCAGATCTTTGTGTCATCTGCAAAGAGGCACACTTTTCCTTCCAGTCCCTCTGCAATGTCACTTATGAAGACATTAAAAAGGACTGGAGCCAATATTGAACCCTGCAGTACCCCACTAGTAACCCCTCTTTCTTCAGAGTGGACTGCATTTACAATTACCTTGTGTGTCCTGTTGTCCAGCCAATGTTTTACCCAGGCTACCACCCTGGGACCCACTCCCAGGCTGGTTAATTTGACTATTAATCTTTTGTGTGGGACTGTGTCAGATGCCTTGCTAAAGTCTAGGTAGGCCATGTCCACAGCCCCTCCCTTGTCTACTATGTTGGTCACCCAGTCAAAGAAATCTATTAGATTCGTCTGACATGACCTTCCCGCTGTGAACCCATGCTGCCTTGGGTCCTGTGCCCCACTGGCCTCTAAGTACTCAACTATTCTTTCCTTCAGAATGACTCCATCACTTTCCCTACCACAGAGGTCAAACTGACAGGCCTGTAGTTTCCTGCCTCTGTCTTGGTCCCACTTTTGTGAAGCGGAATCACATCTGCCTTCCTCCAGTCCTCAGGTACCACACCATCCTTCCATGATTTATTAAAAAGAGTAGCCAGTGGTTTCACTAGTTCCCCCTTAATTCTTTTAGAATTCTGGGGTGAATTCCATCAGGCCCCATTGCTCTGTCCACCTTCAGTTTTAGGAGTTCTTGCAGAACCCTTTCTTCTGTGAAAGGACTGGGATCGACCCCCCGTCAAGAGTGCTTCTGTTAATTGGATTAGGCACTTCCCCCTCCTCTTTTGTGAATACTGAGCAGAAATATTCGTTCAGTATCCCTGCTTTTTCACTGTCCCCCTCTGCCCACCCACCGTTCATTCTATTCAACCTCACTAACCCTCCCACTGTCTTTCAATGCTTGCTGATGTACCTATAAAAGGTTTTATCCCCCTTCTTAACAGAGTTGGCTATCTTTTCCTCAGTTTGGGCCTTTGACATTCTGACTTCCCTCCCTGCTTCCTTCTGTCTTAACTGGTACAGCTGTCTGTCCTGCTCCTTCTGTGTTTCCTTATACTTCCAGAATGCTATCTTTTTCTTCCTGACTTTCACAGCCACACAGAGATATTTCCCATAGGATAACTTTGCGGTGCCTGTAATGTCTTTTGGGGTCTGTATCTCAAAAACAAAGCAAGATACAGAGTTTTGCTACCCGCAACTTATATCACCTTTGGGTAAACTAGGAAAAAAAAACAATGGGTGCACAAAGAAAGCCACAAAAGCATCTGGATATGATGCTGGTGTAAATTTATTGGGCACAGTGTTCAGACAGAGCAAACAGCCCCAGCATTTTAAAGCCCTGTGGATTCTTCGTCAGGGGGAGGGGTGAGATTCTCTGAGCCCCAACAATTAAAGGGCTCAAATTTAAAGTGACAGTGCTTTGTGAATATATTAAACATTATATAGACATACATAACATTTTGTAAAAATGCTAAAATGCAATAAACAAAAAGGCTGGTGATACACAATGAATACTCAGTTAATCTAATGTCCACATAAATAAAAGTGACAATAAAAACTATTAATCATAATAATTAATAATGAATTATTGTGCTACAAGAGTTGGTTTTGCAATATATGTAAATGATTGTAGTAAGATAAACAAAATTCTCAAATTCTGAGCCACTTGATAGCCACCTGGAAGAGATAAAACATTAACAGCAAAAAGGCCCTTTAAAGATATAAAGTAATACAAAATAATAAAAGGTCTGTAACAATCACCAAAACTACAGAGTAAATTGTAATGAATGTGCATATTCCCCATTTCCATAGATGTTATGAAGTACATAGGTCAAAAAGGGGATACTAACCTGCAGAAACAAGTCTGGAAACCATAGATTACACCAGCAGTGGAAATTGTTTTCCTGCTTGCTACGGTTATATTGGCAAATTATTTATTTACTTTTTTATGGTCTCAGATTACACCTTTAAGCTAAAAGCTCATTACATAGATTCCACATCAGGTAAAAACAACATACATGGGAATAAACAGTTTGCAATTACAACAGTTGCGACACCAAGATAACAGCATAACAGTGAAAACAGTAAGAGAGCATACAAAGTTGCATCACTGAGGTAAGGATAGGGAGGTAAATTAGGAGGAGGGGAGGCATATAAGCAGCTGAGGGCATACCCTAGCTTCGTTAGGTGAAGTACAGGCAGGGGGAGGAATAGTCCAGAAAATGGAGGAGGGAACAGCATAGTGGCCTTGTCATGCATGAGTAATTGGGGGTAGTCTGTTACTAAGGAGGCACACCCCAGAGTGGCAAGATATAGAAAATAGGAGCTATCAATGAGTGCAAGGGGTAAGGATGGGGGGAGTGATAGGTAGTGAAAAAAGGGTGTTATCTAAGGGGATGGGTCTCAAGAGGGGAGGGAGTAGTGAGGTAGGGGAGGGAGGGGCGACAAGAGGATTACTGGAATTAGTGTCACAAGGGTTTCAAGGGTGTCTTTTTAGTGCTTTTTGGTGCCCATATTTTGTAAATGATGTGAAATATGGATTTGGTCAACTATATCTTGCATGGAGATTACGTTGTCATGATTACAACAGCTCTAGCATTTTTATCATAGCTACTACAGTTGTTAAGATATTGGATAATTAGTGTTACAAGGGTTTCTTGCCCTATAGAGCTGCTGTATGGCTCTGTAGTTATGTGTAAGTGGAAGCGCAGGGCCTGGAGGACCAGTGCCCCCACAGACACATACCATTACGCAAAAAAATGGTCAATGTGAAGGTAGCACAGGGCCCAGACTACCCATGCTCTATAACACATATTAGTTATCAGTTACATTAGACATCAGTTTGGGTCAATAATGGAGCAACAGAAGGTTGGAAATGTGATGCTAGGCTACACCCTTACCATGCCACTCACTCTACATACAACATCAGGCATCAGGGTTTGCACCGGGGTCACCAACACATTGTCTTATACTGTATCATGTCTAACTATAATCACAACAGCTACATATGCTCTAATACTGTTTTTATCATTATTTCTGTCACAGGGTGTCTTCTCATTGACAGACTGAAACAGACCCCTAACACCACAGACAGATGCAGAGACATAGTCACACATACTGATGCACAAACAGACACACACACACACACACACACACACACACATATGCAGACATATAATATAGTTGTGTATTTTACTTCAGGAACACAGTTATGTAAGTGTTGACCACATTACAGCACCCTCCACTCCAGTCCCCTTGCCCACACACACACACATACACACATTGCACTCACAGTATGCACAACAACAGATGTGGTGTTTTATGAGGTTGGCAGGAGAAAGTAACACCTGTTATACTATGGCAAGAAAGAATGCTTGACTGTTATTGTTAGTCTGCCACTAGACTTGCGATGTTATCACAGTACATCATGGGTCTAGTATCATAGCAGAACCTACTGTATTGATTTGTGATTGTATTGTTGTATTCTTCTTTTCAGAAACAAAGATATACTGTATTAACACAGTAAAAAATTTATTAAAAACATTTCTAACATATTGCTTTATTTTATACAACAACCACTGATTGTATCATAGTAAAAATGCACCACGTGGTGTGTGTCATCTTGTGATACTCTCACTTCTAGGGTCTATGGTCATTGGATGCACTTGTCCTGCTGTCTTGTGCCGAACCACTGAGTCTTTAGGTTCTCTGACCATGACACACAGCATGGAGTGCATTATTGCTTGAATGATTGACTCCAGTGTGCACGTGTCATACAGTGATGACTTCGGTTTTGTGGTTCATGGATGCACTTGCCCCCAGCCAGCACCCAAGGTGTGAGATTATCCAAGCACAAGATACATGTTTCAAGTGTATTATTGCTTAAATGTGAAGCACACACACACACACATATATATATATTTATACAATAGGAGTGAGAGCGTATGCAGTTATTTCCACTGGAGTGTGACAAATGCTGATGACATTGCTAGGGTGATGATAAATTCCATTTATCCATGCTGTGCTGATGTCACCACTCACTCACTAACCACAGCCTGCTTTCTAAATTGAACTGTTTCACAAATCTGTTTCTCACTACTACTTGCAAGTAACTATTAAGATTGCAAAGGACACTCACTTGTTTTCCATAATGTTTAAACAACTCACAGCCCATTACTATGCTACTCTCAAATTCAAGAAAGACTGCATTCTAAATCACAGTGCTGCATCACACAGTTTCTGTTTCTCATGACAAGCTGAAACTAATTCAATTAGCATTAGAAAACACATTCACCTGTTTCCCGTAGTGTGTCTAACACTCCCAGCCCATTCAGAAACACTCAAACACACTGAGAATAACCACAAATAGTGCTCTCAGGATAGCTTAGAGGTTAGAGTAATGAACTTTGAACAACCTAGATACATCCAATACATCAGACCTGAGTTTGACTTTCACAACTTCAACCTCCACACTGTGTGACTCTGAACAAGTCACTTAACTGCCCAATGCTCCCAAATCACAATAAAAAATGTACCCAGTTACCAAACACTAAAATAGAAAAGCAAACAGAAAAACATAACTATATTTCTGAAGTTCTCACCCCCATTGTATAAACAGCACACATGATGGGCAGATTGTGTGCTATGGAAAATATTCTCACTCCTGCATCATGGACTCTGGATAATCTCATTCCGCAGGAGTGAGAATATTTTCCATACCACTCCTGCCCATCATGTGTCCCATATATATATATATATATATATATATATATATATATATAATAACAATGTTGCTTGCGCTATGTGACTTAAAGGTATATTTCACCCCACTCAACATCTACTGACATGTCAGTTACTTACAACAAAAGGAATGGGTTGAACTCAAACTTTTGATGTCACATTGTATTAAAAAAAATGTTGTGAAACAATATGGTATACCCCTCCCCACACACCACCACCACTACAACCTCTTCTATACCCCTCCCTGCTCACACAACATACACCAATAGACATTGGGGTGTGACATGGGGTTACTTGAGCAAACCTGCACCCCACTGTCATTATCATATGCTGTTGCATATGATGAACTGCACATGGAATGATGTGGAACTTTGTTTGATGATATCATGGATCTCCACAGTGTTTGAAGCTGTAAGCTAGCTGTTAAATTATACTGGTCTAAATCATACATGTGTGAATGATTTAGTCTTGTACTGTTTACAGTACTGTGTACCCCCCCACCCTCTGTTCACATACAGATAGACATTATTTGTATATGTAGTACACAAATGTAAAAGATAGACAGTTATTGTTTGACATTTATTAAATAACCTTACTTATGGGATTGTTGGACACAGCGGACTATGGCCTTGTGCCCCAATCACCCAAGTCGTGAGGTTATTCCAGTATGATACACACACACCCTGGTGCTCATTATTGCTTTAATTATGCACTCCAGGGTGTGTGTCATGCTGGGATAACCTCACTTCTGTGGTAGTTGGACACATTCAGCCTGCGACCATGTTACCAACCACCAAAAGGCGTGGTGTTATACAACCACGAGAGCCACCCTTGATTGTATTATTGCTTAAATGTGAATCACACATATATATATGACAACAGTGTGTGCTTGCACTATGTGAATCAAGTGATCTCTCAACACACTTAACATCTAGTGATATGTTACTTACAGCAAAGGAATGGATTTCACTTTAACTTTTGCCGTTACATACTACTAAACCAATGTTGCAAAACAATATTGCATACACCCTCCAACCCCCATAACACCACAACAATCTCTCCCCCCACCCAACCCCTCAGCTATACAACAGATAGCAGCAGACGTTGGGGTGTGCTATAGGGTCATACAACTGAACTCGCACCTCATTGTCATTGTTGTATACTGTAGCATATGAAAATGTTTACACATGGTAACGATGTGGGAGTTGGTCTGATGATACCATGGCTAAACGTAACGTCTGAATCTCAATGCTATCGGGCTGGCAGTATAGCCTAGAGGTTAGAGGAATGAGGTGTGAGTGAGCTTGATACATCTAGCAGACCAGACCTGAGTCTGAGTCTCACAACCTCCACTTGCATACTGTGTGACTTTAAGCATGTCACTTAACTGCCCAGTGCTCCCAGGTCACCCCTGAAAACAGGCACTTGTACCTAGTGGGCCTTACCCGGTTACCAAAAGACTGAAATAAAAAATAAAAAAGTAGTCCTGATCTCAGTCATATATATGTGTGAATACTGTGCTTTTGTTCTACTTTCACTAGTGTATCGCCCCATCTGTTCACACACAGAGAAACATTATATGTTAATATGTATAAGGAGTACACAAATGTTAAAGATAGAAATCCTTTTATTATTTTGTTCTTTTTACAACAATTCTAAATAGTAGATGTATAAAAATAAAAGTCTTTTATTTAACAAAACATCTAAAAGATAACAAATACAAAAATGTTCTTTCATTATTTCAAAATAAAATAATTTTCTGTATTTTGTGAAAAAATAATAAAAACTTAAATCACTATAAAAATAGTATTAAATTATATTCGTCATGTAACAAAAAAAGTCTTTCAAGAGGTGTCTCTCTTTTGTCGAGGTGGTGGAGAGGGTCTGGCTGGAGCAGACCTGGAAGGCAGCACACAAATGGAAGCTGCTGAGGCAAGTAGCCCTGAGGTACCAGTCTGTATGCAGGGGTGGGGTATTCATACATCCTTGGGGAGACTGGCAGACGATGGTTCACCCTGGACCTGTGGTGAAGCAGTGGCCATATATGGTAGACCTTCTGTAGCTGTGTCAACAGGTTGTAGCAGAAGATGGATAGATCCCTCACAGCTTTGCTGCACACCCAGTGCTTGTTGCTGGAGATGCAGCATTGCCATGAGGGTCTCTTGAATTTTGTCCATCTTCTGCAACTTCATGTTGACACAGCTGCAGTGATAACGGAACTCCCTGCTGGTTGATGGACTGGTGCTGGGAGCTGTAAACAGAAACATTAAAATACATTTCTGATTTAATTTTGATAATAAATATAGCTTTTGATATATATAATGTATAGGGCACCCTTATTATTAACTGAAATCAAGCAGATCACAACCTTGTTATATCATCGTTATGACATCACTCTGACATTCTTATGTCATATCAATAGTATAACATAATGGAATGCTCACAACAATAAATATTCTAACAAAACTGAATGGTCACAACAGCCAATGTTCTGTTAAGTAATTCATAAAGTTATTCAAGCCATGGTTACACAATCCTGGTAGCCTATACACACCATAAAATATAATGTATTATATTTGGTTAACAGTTACACTGAGAACACTTGTTGAGGTTTCATGACATCTGAAAACCTCTTGAGCTGCACTCTCGAGCTTTACAATTATGTTTTGGCAAAATCTCTAAGTGTTTACAGCATGGTTATTTACCAAAGACCATACATTATCCCATATGTTAATGGATTAACATAATTAATTATTACTCTTTTTAATACCATTATTGCATATTGTTTCTAAAGCCTGTTGCAGTTAAATGGACAGGTAATCAGATTTGGATGTTCCACATATGTTACATCTGTCTGTCTCTTCATACCACACATTATGGTTAATGTATACTACTTGTATATCACCAGGCAGTGAATCTGAACCACAACTGTACCCCCACCGTCACCCCACACAATACTCCCTCTCGCAACAACTGAGATGCAGATACACGTAAATAACAGTTAGCGTGTACAGAGGTAACAGACAGACACTATGTTAACACTTACATGTAAGTGTCATACTCATACATTAATGATACAACATATGGAAATAATAGAATACTATGACATGTCACCATGTTAAGACGTGTTTTTTAGTATGACGACCCACTATTAGGCAGCACATGTTTCAGATTTTACATGTTGCATTGATGTACACCTCAATACCACAGAATATGGTTAATGTGTTGAATTTTTCATGGTCTCAAGCTGGGAATGTCAAACAGACCTGCACTACTGCTCTCCACCCTTGACACATTACTGCCACCAGCAGCAGCAGCACCACCACCACACATAGACTCATTTATCACTGTTATTGCATAGTAATGTAATACACCTAGACTGTGTATGCATAAATCTTACATTTTGACACTGCAGTTTATTTTGGTTGACTGGTATTTGGGGGGGGACATGAGTGTTGATGTTTGGCTCACATCACAGATGCAATGTGTTGTAGATATTCCTGAAAGTTATATTTATAAAAAACACATTTCAGCTTATTATAAAAAGGGTCTAAGAAATAGAGCTTTCTGATTGGTTGTAAACATTCTATCAGCCCTATGTTAATCTTTGATTAACATACATGTACAGCCTAATCATATGCTGAACAAGGTTTAACAGCATTAGAAATGTTTTTTTTTTATTATAATAGCAATAAGGCACTCCCAGGGGTGATGTTAATGGTCAGTTAATCACCCTCTGGGGCATGTAACACTCGGCCATGCCTCGTGCCACATTACACCCTTAGAAGGTGATTAACAGACCATTAGCATAACCTCTGGTCATGCCTTATTGCTTAAATAATGTAGTAGAAAACAATTATGTGGCAGCATTCCAAGTTATTCTGTTGCAGTTGTGACATCAGAACTGTAGCATTACAACATTATGATGGCACTACTGCAACAAATTTAGCATATTCGAGGTACAAAAAATCAGATATGATGTGGAATGCCTATAATGATATGCACCATATTTACAGGCACTGTGAAGTGGGTATGCCCATGCATATGGTGCTCTGTTCCATTGACAGCTTAGCTTGGAATCACATCTCTGGAGCAAGTCTGTAGATGCAAATCCAAAACATATGTGTGCTACAAGTTGATTTAAGTGGCTTCTACCCACAGGCAGGGTGATGTTCTGCAAACAGCAACACAGCAGCCACCAACCCTGCCACTACAAAGTGCACCCCTACCTGATGGTAGCACTGTTGTGGATGCTGCACATTGCAGTGGTAGAGACCTGTAAGCAGATACCCCCCCCACCCTCTCTGAGTGAGACAGCAGCGCTATGTCACTCACTGTTTTGGAATTTACCAATTCACTGCTGCTCCTTCACACCCTGACCTGATTGAAGATGGACTTTAACTGCCAACAAAGTACAGTGGTTCCCCCACCCCACCCACTCATATACCTTTACACCACCCTACTAACCCCATCCCAGCATGTCCCAATGTTCTGCATGTGACACAAGCCACATGTCCACTGCCACGGGCGTCCAGCCACAGAGCTGTCTCTGAATTATATCCACAGTACTACTATAAGTTCATTAGTGTACTATGTGAACTAATGGACTACCAGTGTATATCGTACTGTGTCATTCATTTGGGCTCAGGGGGAAGGGGACATGGAGTCCTCTACTAATGCTGGAATGAGTGGCATATTATCATTCACTTGCCGGGGTGTGGGGTATGCTTATCTGCACAGAGGTGCTGTTACAGTGTATGTACTGGTTCACATGAAGGATGCTCGGTGTATTGTACAGGGCACAGCCCTCCACGTTTCATGCTAATTGGGCTATATTAACATGGAAATGGACAAATTGCACTGTGCATGTCTAATGCTCCCATTTAGCATATCCATGGCTGTGAATGCTGGGCACACTTTCTGTGTGAATCCTGCCCTTTCAGCTTTATTTTTATGACACAGGGATTGACATTCACCCACCCTTCCCAAAAGCCTCCCACCACACACAACAACTCTTATATTAAATATTCATCTAACCTTCAGTACCATCGTCTGCCTCCTGCTTCACCACAACAGGTGGACCACCATCTCCAGTCTCCGGGGCTGTTGTTGTAAAATCTGAAAGTATGTTACTTTTGTTTTTAACAGGTTATCTAATTACTTGTTTTCTGTACATTTATTTTCAGGTGTGCTTATTCTTAATTATTAATATTTATATGTTTATTAACATATACTGGATCCTTTTTAGATTCTGAGATATTACACTTTTTAACAGTAAACTATTGTACTAAATAACACACGTAGTATTCCTACATGTTATTGTATTACCTGTATATCTTTATCCTGTTGTATTACTGATTGCAACAGAAGAAAAACAATAACAAAATGGCAAGTAAAAGTCTTGTTAACTGATTGGGTATTAACATTTGCCAGCAATGAGGTTATCTGAGCACTACCTCACTGTATTGTTGCATTATATCTCTTAAGAAACAAAGATATAATTACACACTAAACATCTACTAAAAATATTTTGAAAATGTTTTTTTTCTTATTTTGTATAACAATGAGTCATTATATTATAGCAATAATGCACTCCAGCATGTGGGTTGTGCTTGCAATAACCTCACTTCTGTGATGTTGTACACACTCATCCTGTACCCTCATGCCCAGCCACCCAGGTGTGAGGTTATCCTAGCACAGCCCATACTCCTGTCATGCATTATTGTTTCATTACTTCTTATTTAATGAATACTGAGCTGTATCTTATTAACAAGTCAGTTACATATGCCAGAAATCTACTACTTTTCTCAGACATCATAACAATCTATTATCACAGTGTTATTTAACTGTTATACATTTTATTTTTATTCTATGATGTACTTACCAGATGATTCAATAAAGATGACATCGCCATCTTGATCCAGCCCCACCTCCTCCATTTCTTCTGCCTTGTCTGGTATTACCTCTGGCCTTGTGGGACCTCTTCTAAGAGGCTCTAAAACAATAACAGTATGCTGAATCAATAGAGTATTGATTCATTACAGAAATGTAATTTTTATTGCTTCTTGTACTTGTATTCAGCTATCAACTATATATCTTTTTGTACTACATTGGACTAATAGGGTATCACAGAACTCAAAAAGCTAACATATAGCTAATCAGTATCTACAGGATCATGTTGACACAGGCGCAGTTATGTGATACTTCAGAAATGATTACATGTACGACACTGTTATATGAAGAACATATATGTTACAGCACTGTGACATCGTATTATATTCCATCACATGTACACCACCCCCACAACTGTACTCCATCCCCATGAGACACATATTGTTTAGATTATAAAAACATTATATTTGCAGCTTTCACAAACCAGTTAACTGTTACACTATGAGTACCTGGTATAATCGACACATACTTGTAAACAACAAGCAACTTAGCAACAAGATGGAAGATCTGGAGGCTGTCATGGTACAGTCAGACCTGGACATTGTGGCCATCACTGAAACCTGGTGTAATGATAACCATGACTGGGAGATGGCCATACCTGGCTACAACATATTCAGAAGAGACAGAGCAGGCAGGAAGGGAGGAGGAGTGGCACTGTATGTGAAAAATGACATAAGGGCCACAGAGATCCAGGAGGAACAAAATCGAGGAGAGATACTGTGGGTTAAGCTGGAAAGGAAAATGGGGCCAGCCATCCGCACAGGTGTGGTCTATAGACCACCAGCCCAGGAGGAAGAAACAGATGGGGAGCTGATGCTAGCCATCCAAAGGATGGCAGACAAGGGTGAGGTAGTACTGGTTGGAGACTTCAATATTCCAGGCGTGGACTGGAGCATCCCAGCAGCAGCATCAACTAGAGCAGATTTATCCTGGACTCCTTCAGGGTGCCTTCCTCAAGCAACTGGTCATGGAACCAACTCAGCAGAAGGCAATACTGGACCTTCTGCTCACAAACAGGGACAGTGTGATGGGGTAACAGTGGGGAGCACCTGGGTAACAGTGACCACCAGTCATTGTGGTTTGAAATCACAGAAAGAGCAGAACCAAACCACAAAAACACGTATCCTGGATTTTAGGGGCAGACTTTGGGAAAATGGGAGATACTTGAAAGAAGCATTAAGGGGAATGGGACAGGAATCAGGGTTGAGGAACAGTGGGCAGTATTTAAAATGGGGATTATAAGAACAACAGAATTATGCATTAAGCAGGTTAGCAAGAGGAAAAGGAAGAAGAGACCATTATGGTTTTCCAAAGAGGTAGCAAAGAAAGTGAAGCCAAAAAGGATTGCATTCAGGCAATACAAAAGACACAGGCAGAAGGGGATAGGAGAAGTACCAGGAGAAACAAAGGAGGCAGGGAAGTCAGTAAGGAAGCCAAAGCTCAGACAGAAGAACACATTGCAAAATCAGTGGTTAAAGGGGACAAAACCTTTACAGGTACATAAGGAAAAAGAAAGACAAAGGGAGGGATAGTGAGACTGAAGGGGGAGGATGGGAGTCGCGTGGAGGATGACAACAGTAAAGCTGACATATTGAACAGGTATTTCTGCTCAGTCTTTACTGAGGAAGAGGGGTAATGGGTCTGAAGGAGTACAAAGGGTGAGAATGGTGCAGAAATGGACACAAGTCCTTTACCGAGAAAGGGTCCTGAAGGAACTGGAAGTAATAAGAGTTGACAAAGCAATGGGGCCAGATGGGGTGCACCCAGGGTCCTTAAGAACTAAGAGAGTGGTGGCTGAACCTCTGGCTATCCTGTTTATCCAATCACTGGAAATAGGGAGGTACCCAAAGACTGGAGGACAGCAGATGTAGTCCCCTTATACAAAAGTGGGAACAAGAGGAAGCAGGGAACTACAGACCAGTCAGCCTCACCTCGGTAGTGGGAAAGATCATGGAAGCACTACTGAAGGAGAGATTGGTGGAACATCTGGTTGTCAATGGACTACAGGACCCAAGGCAGCATGGTTTCACCAGGGGGAGGTCATGTCAGACCAACCTCATTGAATTTTTTGACTGGGTGACTAGGGAGGTGGATCAGGGAGGGCAGTGGACATGGCCTATCTGGACTTCAGCAAGGCCTTTGACACTGTGCCACATAGAAGACTATTACACAAACTGGGGAATATGGGTGTGGGCAGGACAGTAGTGTGGTGGGTAGGTAACTGGCTCGGTGGCAGGACACAGAGGGTGGTGGTAAATGGCTGTCACTCCACAGAGGGAAGAGTGACCAGTGGGGTACCACAGGGATCAGTGCTGGGACCAGTCCTATTCAACATCTTCATCAGTGACATTGCGCAGGATCTAGAAGGCAGAATTTCACTGTTCGCTGATGACACAAAGCTCTGTAACAGAGTAGACACACCAGAGGGTGTAGACAGAATGAGAAGGGACCTGCAGAAACTTGAAGAATGGTCAAGGGTTTGGCAGTTGAAATTCAATACAAAGAAGTGCAAGATAATGCATATGGGGCACAAAAACCCTGGCACAATATATCAGTTGGGGGGTGAGGATATAGCATGCACCAAGCAGGAAAGGGATATTGGGGTTGTCATCTCTGATGACCTCAAGGTAGGGAAACAGTGTGACAAGGCATCAGGTAAAGCAAATAGGATGCTGGGATGTATAGGCAGGGCATCACCAGCAGGAAAAAGGAGGTCATAATTCCGCTATACAAGACACTAGTGAGGCCCCACCTGGAGTACGTGTACAGTTCTGGAGACCATACCTACATAAGGACATAGACAGGGTAGAGAAGGTTCAGAGGAGGGCAACAAAGATGGTGCATGGATTGCATCACAAGTCCTATGAAGACAGGTTGAAGGAACTGAACATGTACTCCCTGGAGGAGAGGAGGGAGAGAGGGATATGATAGAGACATACAAGTATCTTACAGGGAGAAACAGGGTGCAGGAAAACACTATTTTTAAGTGAAAAAGATGTTCCAGGACAAGAGGGCATGGGATGAAGTTGGAGGAGGACGATTCAGAGGAAACATGAGAAAGAATTTCTTCACAGAACGGGTGGTGGACAAGTGGAACACCCTGCCAGAGGAAGTGGTGAGGGCTGAAACAATCACGGGATTTAAGAATGCATGGGATAGACATAAAGGAATTCTAGAGGTCAGGGGTAAGGGGAAACAGACTTCTAGGAAAACAAACTGAACTTACAAGCTCAAATGGGCAGACTGGGTGGGCCATAGGCCCTTATCTGCCGACACTGTCTATGTATCTATGTAACAATGTGAGGATGGTTGGTCATAGCTTTTAAAGCTATCACACTGACCCCAACTATCCACACCCTGACATCCCCCCCAAAACACATACAGACACCCCAAAAATATGTTGAATAGCACACTGTTTAAACATGAGCTGCACACTGACCTGCAGGTTGTTCATAGATACATTCTGTTAGCAGAATTAAGCTATATGATGTGCTCATGACTATACAGCATGTAGAGAGGTAGATATGGGATTTCAATAAAGGTGTGCACACAACATGTCCATTATGATCATGTTTCAATTTGCATTTTATTTGTTTACATCTTCTTTTAAGAAACACAATTATTTTCCCACCCTAAGTAAAACAGCTTTAAAAGTTTTTTTTTATATAATGTATAACAATAAGCCATTGTATAATACCAATAATGCCCTGTAGGTTGTTTTTGTGCTGGGATAATGTCACTTCTCAGGTGTTGGATGCACTCAACCTGCAGCATCATGTTCAGCCACGTGAGGTGTGACAGTATCCCAGCACAACACATACCCTGTCGGGTATTATTGCTTAAACAACATATGCTGTGTTGTGAATTATTATTTAAATATTAACAGTACAGTTTCCTGTTAGAAATAAGACATATTTTACAATACAAGGAAATTAAATGATCTCAGTCTGTGAATGTCCTCACCCCCCAAACACAAACAGCCACACACACTCAGTTTATGTTTACTTATAGTAGATTACATGTTCCCCTTGAATGGGATTCCTAGCCTTGTCCCACATTTCATGCATGAGGTAGTACTAGCCCAGATCCCGGACTGGTATCTCAGGGCGATTTAATACATGACAGAATATCTGACTCAGCAGCTTTCATTTGCACTTGCACATCACATGTGTTTTGTTGCGGATCTTTCATTTTTTATTGAGGTACGTTTTTACTGCCTTCCAGGTCCATTCCAGCCTAAGGTGTGTGCTCCTCATAAGAATCTTAGCATCTCCTTTCTTCTCCGCCACCTCAACAAGTAGAGACACCTCTTGTGGAGTCCACAGTTTCACCATTTTCTGCAAAACATAACATTTAACTTACTAAATAAATGAAGTACTGTACATGTGTTACAGATTATTATATTTTTTTTACATTGTGTATAGTACAGTGTTGTTCTATATATAATTACATCCCTTCAAGAATGTTGTTGTTCCTGATTAGAAGTTTATGTAATTTGATTGTACCCTTCTGTGGTTCAATAGCATTCTTAAACCTCCACAGATTGCACAACTCAGTTTGATTGTTAAATGCAAACAAAATACATAATGCACACATTCCAGATAATACTATACAGTATTAAAAATACTGAATGACCAACTTTATGCTCAGCCATTGTGTTCTGGCACCTCAGGTTTCTGCTTCCCACGGACCTCTCGAACTTTGCTTTCCATGGCAGAGGTAATCACAGCTCCTCAGTGGCACAATGCCCTGGTTGTGCATAGTTGCTGATTCACTATTCTCTATATACTACATTTATTTACTGTTATGAGACAGGTACTATCTCTTGATATGGATTAGAAAATCAAATATATGTTTTCTCTGCTATAACAATAAATGTTATTTTGTGGAAGTGTGCAGTTTATTACTGAACTTCTATTTATAGAAACATTACTTTAAGCTACTTCTCCTGTCTCTCAACTGTGTTTGTGTAGGTGATGTGCATTTTCTATTTTTTGACCAAAGAAATTAGTTGGCTCTTAAAAGAGCCATTTTGTTTATACAGGTCACATTTGTGCACTATGAAGTTTAGAGCACTCTGAGGATGCCATCTCGGAGGTCTCCCAAAAAGAGGCACTTGCCAGCATGTGAGAATTGCACACTGTCTTGTAAATATAGCCATTCTTTATAATATTTAATGTTTGGGTGACATATGGTATGCATCCCAAGCATGCACAAATATCCAGCTATTTGGGTGTTAAATTTTTCTACTGGCTCTGTCGAGCAGGTACATGTGCTGTTCTGCATGCCAGACCATCCACTCTGTGATGTCTGAATAGACAATCTTACAGGCAGGTAACATCTCTATTAGTGAAGCTAGGTCCAATTTTGCTTCATCAACCAAATCTACCCTTATTTTGTCACCTAAATCATTGCCTTCAAGATGGATCAACATCAGCAGTATATCTGGAGGAGGTACAGTAGGTTGCTTAGTAGCCTGTGCATAGTTGGCATGAGGTGCTCCTACCTCATGCCTCCCCTACCAAACCACTGCACGCAACAATTTGGCTGCTACAGGTCACTGCCAAATTCACTTGATTGAGCATATTCACCACTTCTTCTAATTAAACTGCTTCCATCATCCACAAAGTACATTTGCTCTTTTCTGCCATTCTAAGTTGATTAGAGAAGTTGACAGCTACCTACTAAGAAATCAGTGTGTGTCCTGCATTGTTCTGTCAGTACAGACTGAGTAAAGAAGTAGTTTTCCCTCTCTTAATTACTAATGGGTGTGTGTGTGTGTGTGTAGGAACCAAAGTTGTAAAAAACAAATCTATTGGTTTATATCATTTTCTGCCTGCTAATTGAGAAAGTGCACCTAACATTATGCTAATGAACCCTTTACACTGGTGGAACATTGCAATGTAACAAAGTTAATGAGAGGGAAATGTAGCTTGTAGTAGGTCTTATTAAACAACAACAAATGACTTCTGCTCATTTATTGGTTGCTAGTTCTTTTATAGAACACATGCACACTGTGTGCTGCCTCCATTTTCAGCTGTCATTTGTAATAGCAAGTTTACATGACTGCTTTGACTTCAAATGTTGGTACCTTGATTTCACAGTATTATTTGTGCTTTATGTTGATACTGTCTAGTACACCTCTAAAAATATTTTGTTTAATGCTATTTTTGTGCCAAAAAACTGTTAATTACTTTCCTAAAAATAAAGCAGAAACTTGCTGTACTTACAGCTGTCTGACAAGTTGGTCTGCAGTATGTCCTAAGAAGGCTGCTGAGTGTTTCTTCTTTGATTTTCTGTGTGTCTCATTGGTCCTTGTAACATCACAAGATTGCCTCCAGAGAAAATACATTTAAATAAATACATATTTATATAGTGTACTATATGATTGGTTTAAGTGGATGTCAATCAACTGTAATGGACAATCTGATTGGTTAAAGCTGCTGTGTGGGTGTTTTTTTCAGAAAAAGAAACATGGCCACTTTTAGTGGGTGAAGGCTCTAATATTTTAAAATCACAACATTTAGCCTTCCAAGTAAGTTAATGTAAGAGTGTTTACCATGTCTATTGCTGTTATATGCTTTACTGTGCTGGATTTTACTGTGTTTTCGGGTCACTGATGTTTTTTGCATGATTTGATAGCATTTTCTGATTGTGATGTGTCATGGGAACAACTTGGTTCAGAGGTCAAGTAGCATTTTGTGAAACTTTCGCATATGCGACACTACATTTGCAAAATTTTTGTGATTTGCAATAGTACATATGCAAAACTATTGCATTTGCGAAAGGACATGTTGAGTCCTTTCACAAACATGAAAGCAAGAACACAAAACTTTTGCAAATCACAAAAGCATGATGGCATCCTTTTGCAAGCACGAATGTGTCGCAAATATGCTTTCACAAACACAAAACCATGCTGGCAATGCTTTCGTAAACACAAAAGTTTTGCAAATGTGATGTCGCAAACACGGCACTGTCATGCTATTCTGTTGCAAAACACAAAAAGTTTGTGTTTTTTCCAATAATCATCCAATTTTGGTGTCATTATTTATAGACTAATTGCAATTAAACCGTTTGAGCTAATTATGTCAAATCTGATGTGTGCCAAACTTGTATACCAATAGAAGTGGATTTTTAAACATTACTTATATGATTATATATTGTTTTAAAGAGAAGGCCATGTACTATTGAAAGTTGAATGAAAATTAGTAAGTTTCTTGGTGATACTAATTGCATGTTTTCTTTACTTCTCCTGTAGATGTCTGATAGTCAGCTATTTCAGAAAATTGTTCAATGACAACACAGTAAACATGCCATAGACGCAGAGACAGAATGCCCAGCAAAGATGTAACAGATTACCATAGCAGTGTAGTGTTGCTGAAGATTTCAAACAGCAGTACACAGACCACATCAAAGAGTGTGAAGAGCACTCACTCTGTAAAGAGATCTAGGTTGCCGATTACTGATTCCACTGGAATGCTATGTGGTTGTTCAACTGCAACAAAAAGATGCAAAACTACTTGACAGTTTAAAATCAGAACAAAACTGAAGAAAACTGTTGGACAGTCATGTACAAGAATATGTAATACACAACAGAGATCTATTCCTGTTGTCACTAGTCACCTGAGGAAGCAGCAGTATTATCGATCATTAGCAGCTAAAGCTAAGGTTGATAAACTTATTGCAGCTGTCATGCAATGTGAAGGCAGGAGACTGAAGAGTCATCTGTCCTTAATGAAGCTATGCCTGAGAGTACGCACTTTTGTCAACAAAGCACTAGCTGTGCTTCAACGCTTGTGGCATAAAATAGCAGACATACTTAAACACTTCAGAAAAGTTGTGTATGCTGTGAAGATGAAGTTGCAACACTTTCTGCAGCTGAGCAAACACAACTTTTGTGAAATTTTCACAGGCAGCTGGTTACACACACAGCATTCACAGGCATATTTCTGTCAGGAATCATATCACACACAGAAGAAGGACAACAATTTCTGCATTGATGAGGATGGCAAAGTTTGCAATGTGTTGACTGTATGTCATGATACAACAACTGAATCTCATGATGAAAATGCCTCAACAGAATGCCCACATAGAAGCAAATGTCTAACATGGACATGTGATGCTACATGCAATCTGAGGTAGTCATCTTTCAAAAAAGTTGAACAGTTTATTAATCTCTTTATTGTCACTAATCACAAAGAGAGATATAAATTGTTTCAGACAATAGACCATTGTGAAATCATTCCACATACTGGACTGATGGGTCATTCATATACATATGCTAGTGGTGCATCAGTCTGGCATGCACACCTTTGTATGCAAGATATATGAAGTAAGATGAGCTGTTTCACTGTACACATGCCTTTCTGAATTGCTGCAGTCTGGTGACATGAATGGTGCTACTAAACGTATTGAAAAGGTACAACACAGCACTCATGCTACAGATACAATTCTTCAAGAAACATCAGCTGTTGATTATGGTAAACAGAGATTGTGAAAGTCTTTGGTAAACTCATTGCCAAATTTGAGTTGGCAAAGAGAGAGAAATTCGACTCTGTGTGTGTTTCATGTAATAGACTGTGTTACCAGAAGCAAACTGTTATGGTTGATCTGGAAAGATAGTCTTTTAACAAGATGTGGGCCCAATTGTTGGCGTTCTTACTATTACAACATAATTTTGACCTAGAACCAATGGTTGTCATGTGCGAATACTGTTTTTCTAAGGTGAGAAATGACACAATGACACCTAGGTCAGTTCTAAACAACACGAAGGCACATGTCACACCCAATGAGATTGATACGTTGACTATGTTTGAAAGGATTCTTATTCAAACTATGAAACCGTTCCAGATTATTCTACATCTGAATACTAGGACACAGAACATACCCCAGAAAGAGTTCATTAAGTCTCTGAAGGGCTCTGTCACGTATCTGCCACTTCCTTTACAAGAAAATGTGGAGGCACTCTCTAATGAAAACAGTCTAGTTATTCTTGTTAATGGTGTACAAACTAAGTCAAAAGTTATCTGGCAGGATGATGTCAATGTACAGAAGGTGAAAACAGCTCTCACTAACTTTTTTTTTATTATATCACTATTTTTCCTGTTCAGCCACTGACCTGCCATGTATTCCGGCCACCGCTCTGCCTCCATCACCAACTCCAGAGTTGCACGTCCAGCTGCATATGCAGCTATACCTTTGAAAGGAGCAGCCCCCTTTGCCCCCCCACCAGACAAGGATCCAATACCGTCACGTGACTGTCCAGGCATCATCAGTACTGATGGAGTAGTGGCCATCATGCTGCTGCAGTCTGTGCTGCCATTTTTTGTGTTTTCACCCTCGGGAGTGCAAGCATGCAATTATGTTGGGCACGTTATGCTCTTACACCTGCCACACTCCATACTTGCTGCACCGTTCCTGGCAGTGCCCCCAGTCATCACCAGGGGCCACTGCAGAGCAGTGGCACTCTGGATCCCACCCCAGGATAGGAAAGCAGTCCTCCAGATGCTCAATACTATCCCCCTGCTGACCCCCGACACCCTGGGCTCATGTCCAAACCCGGGTTGCCAGCGTGGTGTGAGGTGTGGCATCCAGTGCCTCAACCCTCAGAACCACCGGGCCAGCCCTAAACTCTCACTTACTTGAAAAACAATAATCCCTTCTATTCAGACCTTGACATTGACAGAATGAGCAGCATATCTGCTCAGTATGGAGTGTTGGGCACAAAGAAGCCAATGACTAAGAAGGTAAAAGTAGAAACAAATGAAAGTGTGTACTAACAGTACACAATTCACCATCTACATCACAGGGATCCAGTTGGAGACAATACTGACCTTTATCAGATGAAATAGGTGGAAGGCACCCCTGTTAGTATCTGGGAGGCCACCTTGGATGCATGTTGCTTTCCTGAGTTCTTTCCACAAGGATCAGGTGGTCATTTGGATAACAGAGAAGTGCATGTATCAGGTGCTGAATATTGTTCATGTAGAGTTTTGATTGAGGATGGCAAATTCCACAGAAACATTCAATAACTGTTTCACCTGCTATGAGAGAGTGAGGTTAGTATACTCTCTGCATCCATTGCACATACTCTATGGCTCAAGACTCCACTTGATGGAATCACTGTCAAACAGTTTCTTCAGAAATTGAAGGAAAAGGATGGTGCATTGCAGGTTAATTTGTCATCTGTGCTTTCAAATCCATGTGGCACTAAGGAATACTGGTATTGTAGACACTCTGAGGTCATGACCATGCTGCGACAGTATGGTGCAGCAACGTGGTTTGTCACTCTCAGCTGTGCTGAATACACCTGGGATGAATTGATTGAACTTCTAAAGTGGGCTAATGCTGAAGTTGATGGCATTTCATCAATGTCTCTTGGTGAGATGTGCTCACTTGACCCAGTGTCTGTGACCGGACATTTCCACCAATGATTCCATGACATTCTAAATTTCATTTTGTCAAAGGACAATCCACTGCTTGGTCTTGTCAAACACTACTTTTGGAGGACAGAGTATCAGGCAAGTGATGCTCCTCATATTCATATGCTACTATGGATCAAAGAGGCTCTGTGCATTGGCTAACATGAAGTGGCAAAAGAGCTAAGCTTTATCAAGCATTACGTAACTTGTCACATACCTGACAAGTATGACAGTCCTGCACTATGGAAATTGGTGTAAAAGTTCCAATGACATATGTGTGCCAAATACTGTCGATGTGCAGTGAAAAGTTGCTCTGATTGGTACACCAGATGTCACTTTGGTTTTCCTAGACATGTCTGTCAGAATGGTCACATGAATTAACTGTTTTCATCAATGCACCATCACTTGAAGGCAAAATCTACCAAGAGGGTATATGAGTTACCCAGACAGAAGAAGGAGGTGTACATCAATGATTACAACTGCACTCTTCTTGTCATGTGGCAAGCAAACATTGATGTTCAGTTTGTGGCTGACAATTCTTTCACTCTTGTTCAGAACGTAACTTCTTACATTACTAAGCATGAGCAGACCAACTTGCAATAACTTTGGGAGGATATTACCAGTTCAAGCAAGTCACTCACATCACAATTGTGGTCACTTGGGTTAAAGACACTGTCACACAGAGAGTGCGGTGCATATAAGGCCAGCAATAGTTTGATCAGGACACACTTGTACAGCAAATCTGATGCTGTGCGGTTTCTAAGTGTGAACTACAAAGAGAAATGCAAACATGTGCTAAAACCTCATGATGAGTTTGAGGAACTGGCTCTCAACTGACCTTTTTCAAAGCATTTTTTGAAGAACAACCTGATCGACACATACTATCCCAGCAGACACAGTGCCATGGACAGTATGTCTATGTGAGGTAGCAAAATTGTACAACTATAAAATGGATGTTTCACCTGATAGTACACATGAAAGAAACAGCTTGAGGAGGATACTTCTGTAAATTCACAAGATAACCTTGATCCAGAAGGATAGGACACACCTGGAGTACATCTCCCTTTGAATGACTCAGAAGTACTAATGGCAGAAGTGGAAAGTGCTATGCAGCATGGTTCACTGTCCTGTTGATCTTGGTCAACTGAAAGAAAGTCTTAATGAACAACAGCTTATGATTTATGCTGCTATTACAGATGCAGTTAGACACAGTATACTGCATGAACAGCAACAATGCCAATGTGATGAGTACAAAGAATTGCTAATGTTTGTTAGTGGTTCTGCAGGGACAGTCAAGAGTTTTCTTACTGAGGCCATCACAGCTGACATAAGGCAACACACTGGGAGAACAATATATATTACTGTTAGTGCTTCAACTGGGCTGGCTGCATACAATATTGGTGGAATTACCCTACACCGTTTATTTATGTTACCAGTAGAGCATGGTAATCTGGAGAGTATCGGAAACTGTCTTTTGAGGTGGCATCTGAGCTTTGTGTTATGTTTACAAAAATGAAGCTACTGATCACTGATGAGATCAGCATAGTCTCTAATGTCATGCTTGTCTGCATATACCTTCAGCTGCAGAAGTTTCAGGGCAGTGGGGATGGTGATACATTTGGTGGAAAAAGTATTGTTGTATTTGGAGATCTTTTACAACTTGCACCCATCAATGGAGAACATGTCTTTATTGCACTGACTGTGAAGCAGGCTAAGAAGACAATAGGGCACATTGGAGGTGTTAACATATGGGAGTTATTCAGCTATGTCAAGTTGTTTCAGAACATGTGACAGAGTGGCGATCTAGTTTATAAGACATTGTTGGATCAAGCTTGCACTGGCAATTTATCACTACTGCATCTTTCAATGTTGACTACATGTAGAATCACTGTTGATGGTGCATCAGTACATGCTGCATGTGATGTGTTTAGCAAAGTGTACTCTTATCGTATGTCTTATGCCATGACTTAAGTAATGTGCTGAATTCAACAGCATCATGTTACAGAGACAGGGTCAAAAAATCATCATTCTGCATGCTGTTGATACAGTTGATGGTGTTTGCTTAAGTCACAACCTAGTAGCTAAGCTGACCGAATGACTTATCTGTACTTAAGTCAGATGTGTCCCGTACAGCTGGACTAGAAGCTGTTCTTACTGTTTGTAAGAATGCACATATTATGCTACATAGGAACCTTGATGTTGAACGTGGCATGGTCAATGGTGTTATGGGTCACATTATCGACTTTCAGTAAAATGTTCAGAAAACATTCATAGAGGAACTTGCTGTTAAGTTTGACAGCAATGAACAGTCTATGCAAATTGATTGAACTTCTGTGAAGTTCCAGATTTTGAAGGATATAGATGTGACCAGGAAACAGTTTTCACTATGTGTTGCATATGCTGCTTCCATACACAAGTCACAGGGCCTAAGTTTGGATTCAGCAATGGTTGACATAGGCACTGGCATTTTCAAAGATGGCATGAGCCATGTTGCACTTTCCTGTGTTCACAGTCTTGTTGGTTTGCACATAATCACTCTGTCACTACATAACAGCCACACTGACAAACGATGTATTGTCAAGTACGATAGATTATGTACTCGGTACCAGCCAGATATGCCTCTAATACCACTGCACATGTTTGTAGTACAGTTAAATGCTACAGTCAGAGCTTCAGGTGCCAACAAGAGGAACTGAGCATCCACTCTTGAATTAACTTCTAATACTATTGAGAAGGTTACCATACAACACACAGATACAAAGTCACCTCCTCATAAGAAGTCACTTGGTATAGCTGTTGTCCCAGTGTTTGATAACAGTACCGGAGTTAACTGCTATGCTAATTCAGCAATGCAAGCATTTCTCCACATGCCTCACTTTGTACAAAGAATAACAGCTTCTCACGACACTCCCTTATTGAAGTCATTGAAGCAACTTGTACATGTGACTTCACAACATTCTGACAATGTACAGTCACTCACACCTCTACGGTATGTTTTAGGAACCTACATTGGATACAGAACATTTGCAGATAACACGCAACAGGACGTTACTGAGTTTATGATGGTCAACATAAACAGTTTGGATGATGAGCATATTCCAATGTGACATTACTTTACTGTCAACTACTGTATGTCACCAAATATAAATGCCTGTCTTGTGGTCATTCAGAGAAAGACATTACAGAGAACATGCTTTGGATTTCTCTGTATGTACCTCAGTCATGCACAGTTAAGTTTTGAGAGCTGATTAGGAATGCACAAAGTGGTCACTGTTGTGTTAGGTGTGGAGGGGCATGTTCTCAATCTATACAGATTAGGAATAGTTCTCAATACCTTATCCTTGTATTGCATAGATTTGACTCTCAGGGACTAAGAGTTGACACACCTATCACGGATTTCACAACCAGTAGAATGTCATCTGCTCAGACACTATTTGATACTCATGCTGTGATCTACCACCATTATCAATCTGTACATTCTGGATATTACGTCACTTGGCTGAGGTACAGATCTGGTTGGGTTGAATGCAATGACTCAATAAGTACTTTTAAACAGAGGCTACCTCATAAGTTAAAACATGTTTATGTATTGATATTGAAGAATTACAACAATCTTCATTAATCAGAAGAATAGCCACACACCATGTGACATAGATTGCTATCCCATTGTGTTAAACATCAAACAACAGCAAACTATGCCCATTGTTTGATCGATGTGTTCAGTTAGTCAGTTAAATTCACACAAACTTATCTACAGCACATAACTATCCTTTTATAAACCTTGCAACTAAGATCAATGTGTGACTCACTGATCCACTAAACATGGTTGAAGCGATCTTCAATCAGCACCAACTGCGTTCATAATCACTTGAGAAAGCACATTTACATAGTTGTACGATAGTTGTATGAAGATGTGCAGCTATAACTATGTGTTTGAACTGTCTTGATATTCTATACATTGTTCACAAGCTGCATTCTATTGCTGGAAGTATGACTTCACATTCTTTATGACACTATTACCTGCTCAGGGATTGCACTTGTACATGTACATGAAGCATTTGTGCATGATGTATTGTTACATGTTTCAGCATCCATTACATGTTTTAAAGATCTTAAATGACTTAAAACAATTCTTTTCAAAGTTCATGTAAGATTTTATATGTTCACTCACCTTACAACTATTGACCACAGCTTTTTATGAAAGTGAACTTACCACTGTTACACTAACATATCGCTGTAACTGCAGCTACAACAAACAACTAACGTGAGACTCTGCTGCTTCTTACATGTTACAGATTATCATCAATCATAGCTTAACAATAGCAACACTAAACTATGTGTTTACTTTTATGCTACAGTCTTATTGTATTAATGTATATACTATTTCATACTTTTGATCAAACATACCATAGTGTTCATTTTTTACAATGCTGTAATATTAATCTGTTCTTCAGAAATTAATAAATACTACATGTAGATATTCATTATACTGTTCATTTTACTAAATAGGGTTTAAGTTAATCATTTTAATATCCTAATTTAACTGAATATGTAACTGAACTTTCAAAATGTTGATATAATTACAATAAACAGTAGGATGTACACAGACTTCCATTTTATAGATTTGATATTAGATTCATAGTAATCACAACCATACTTACAAGTTTTTCATGTTGCATATACTGTCCACAGTACTGAATAATTTCTTAACATAGTATTAATTTGTCTATTTAACAATTATTGGCTACATAATAATATGCTTATGTTACTAGTTATTTTACTGTTAACTTGGAAGTTACTCATTTATACATTTTGCCATTATAGTTCATAAAGATATTACAATTTTTTTTATTGCTTGTTCTAACATGAGTTTTTGTCTATTTACATATATGTCTGATAACTATTGTAAATCAGACACTTGCACTAATAACAACTGATTTTCATGTTCCTGATTATTTTCTGGATCACCTCAATTGAGGGGGTCAAGTGGGAATTTTCCAAATGCATCTATGTATCTCTATCTCTGTATATATCTATGTGTATATATATTCATATGTATACACATATATATTGATATTTTATGTACGTTGGCATTAATGCTATTGTTCTATTTTGGGTTGCTCTGATAATTCATTAATTTAGTTATTGCTAAACATAGCATTTGGTTTTCCCCCCACCCAGGAACACTGACACTGTCAGCCACACAGTTACAATAGCAATATAAAAGTTAAATTTGTACTAATAAGTGTGCACACATGTCTGTGGCATGCAATGATTACTGGATGCTTACTTTCATATACAACAAGGAATGCTTCACAGATATGTGTAATATTATATTAAGTATATGCTTCACTTTTACAACTTTACCATTTTTTTTTTCAATATTACAATGCGAGGCTGACTGTGTTTCTTATACTCTTTATACAACTTTGAAATCAAATCAACCTTTGAAGAATTTTTTAAACCTCACCTACCTGTGTTGTTTGTTTACGTTTCTATTACATCACAGTTATAGTATTTATGTTCGGTTTTTAAAATACAGCGTACAACAGAAGCACACCGGATTTCAATATGTCTATCTATTATACTTAACAAAAACAGTGTGGTCATGGTAAAAGGTTTTAGTGTTGTGTTTTAACTGCAAGAGCAATAAATCACAGCGACAATACAGCAAATCTTCAAAAAAATTCTGTAACTATGTATAATTCTGCAGTATGTTTATAATCTATGTAAATTGTAAATAGTTTAGAACAGATCAACAAGGAAATTGATATGTACAATATTGTTGTACATGAAAATGCATAATTATGTCTGTCATTGATACAAGAAACTCTGCACAAATGGTAAAGATTCAATGAATAGTATATGATTTTCACTGAGACACAAAATGGTACAAAAAAATTAAAAGTAAGTAAAATTAACTGTTTACATATTTTGATACAGCTGTCACTATTTATGGTACTGTAACACAATGTTTGTAAGTTCTGTAGCATACTTAGCAAGACACCACTAGGAAGAAGGTTTTCTAGTGTTGGCATTGCACTGGCCCCGTAGCACTCACGCTCCTTAAAACTCATAAGTGTTACATTACACTTTCTCAAAAAGAAGGGAAATTCATTGCAAAAAACTCCATTAATGCATCGGTTAGGGTTCCTACTACAGTGACAAACGTTTGGAAATGCGGAGTTAGGATTCAAAATCCTAACTCAGCATCCCCCCCCACATACACACACATATGCAAGAAGAGGAAGGTCCAAGGCAACATAACCAATTAGAGACAACCAGCATTAGGTAACAGAAAAAACATACAACTCTCTAAATGAACTACAAGATACATTCATCATCATGGTTCACCAACTGTATGACTTCTGCTGCCATCCGAGTGCCTTGGGGGTACACACACATGATGGGAAACCATGGGTGATGGCCCACATGACTCGCTGTATCACAGAACGTGGATAAATCCTGTGAGAGTGTATTATCTAATCAGTCTTATGAAACTAGATGATGCACTTTAATGAGGGTATAAAATCTGTACTAATATGACTATCTCATGTCAAAACACTACTTACAATATTGCTGTGCTGTAAGACACCTATTGTTATCATAATTTCATAGCAAACACTGACAGAACATAGTTAAGAACAACTATTAGTAATAGATACATGTAAATATTTGAAAATGACAGCAGCTTCATCCATCAATGTAAACAGTTTGTCATGAGTTGTGGCATAATATAGTTAGGTTTGTCAACATTTACTATATCAATAATTGAATACAAGTGTTACTGCTATTTATATAATGGCCAAAGGGTTTCAAGCAGTCTGATTGGTTGTTAGCCATACGTTGTAAGTGTCGAATGCATGGCTAAACCTAGAAACCACATTTAGAATACAGAGACCCATTTTATAAGTGCAATAAGCCACTCTGGGGATGTGCATTAGACACTTGTAACACACGGCTAGAGGACTGGACACACTTGGCCTGCAACCTTGTGCCTCACTATGCACCCTAGCCAAGCATTACAACTGTCTAATGAACATCCTGTCATGTCTCATTGCTGATGTCATGACATGGTAAATGCACCACAATAGTATGATAATAAACAGTATGAGTTACATATAAAAAAAGCAACTATTATTAATGTCATGGTACAATATTAGTATTCAATACAATTCTATTACTCTGTTACAACTTCATTTGAATATTGTTAGACACTATATGAGTCAGTCACATCTGTAAGCACAATAATCAAAACACTGTACTCATTTCACACAACACTATGTAATGAAAAAACAAATACAGTATGATCGATTCTATACTGCCAGCACAGTATGATGACATATTATTGCTGGCATATCTTCTTCATACAATGAAACTTAGTCTGTACACATTTTCAAAATATTTATTTTTATGTGTCATAGTTTAACAATTGGCTCACTGCAGGTATCACTGCTACCACATGGGCATGTGGTAGCAGGAGCAATATAGCTGACACGTAAATAGTACTTTTCAGATACTGGTCAGGTATGAAACTAGCACCATCACATGTTGTTATAGTGGTGCATTACCTGGAAATACTCTCTAACAGCATGTTATGGTTAGCTTGGATGTTACAACTGTTGCTTTTGGATGTTACATATAAACTATTCTACAAAACATTACTTTTATTATTACTACCCTTTGTTATCAGGACTGACAAACTCTATCAGAAAAAAAATACAAACATCAAGTAACTGTTGGTAGAGTTATCAAAACTCTAATTTCCAATATACAGTAGCTATCTGTAGATAACATACTGTGCATTTCATCATTTGTTAACTATTTAAATATAGGCATCTGCTTATGCCCTGTTATTGATGTTTGTAACACAAAAATGCTTACTGTGGGCCATCACCCATGGTTGCCCAGCATGCTTGTGTACCCCCAAGGCACTCAGATGGTAGCAGAATTCATACATATGGTGGACCATAAGGATGGATGTGTCTTGTAGTACATTTAGAGATTTGTACGTTATTTCTATTACCTGATGCTGGTTGTCTCTGATTGGTTGTGTTGCTTTGGGCCTTCCCCTGCTTGCATGTGTGTGTGTGTGTGTGGGGGGGATACAGAGTTAGGGTTTTGAACCGTAACACCACATTTCCAAACTTTTGTCACTGTAGTAACAACCCTAACTGATGCATTAATGGAGATTTTGCACTGAATACATATATATATATATATATATATATATATATATATATATATATATATATTAGAGGTAAAAACTCCTTTTAATGCATCAGTTAGGTTGTTCCAAGCAACAAAAGTGAGGAAATTCAATGTTAGGGTTGAAGCCCCCTTTACACCCCTCCAGCCCACCCCCCAACCGGAATCAGGGTGCACATTGGGGTCATTGGTCCTAACTCTCACCCCATCACATGTGGAAAGAAGCTGAGGAATAGGAGAATGAGGTGAGAGTTAGGACCGATGACCCCAACGCGCACCACGATTACAGTTGGGGGGAGGGCTGGAGGGGTGCAAAGGAGGTTTCAACCCTAACATCGAATTTCCTCAGTTTTGTCACTGTGGAACAACCCTAACTGATGCATTAAACAGAGTTTTTTGCCTCTAATCTCCCTTCTTTTTGAGAATGATAATGAGAAATAGTGAATGTAATGTGGTGGCGGGCCCAGGGCTCCCGCCACGTGATGTCTTGTCACATAGTAACATTGTGCCCGCAAATGCAAATCATAATGCACATGGTGATGCAAAGCAAAACAGAAAGAGAAACAGTACTGTAGATAGAAATGTTAAAAACAACGCAAACGCAACTGCAAATGAAAACGCAAAGGGTAATGCACATGGTGGTGTAGACATGAACGGTAAGTGAAACAGGTACGGAACTGCAAGCAGAAATGGTAATGGCAACAGTAATGTAAGCGCACAGGCTGCTTTTCCCCAAAAGCTGCATAGAGAAAGACAGTGAGTAGAAAGAATGTATGCAAAATAATGACTCTTGGAACAGAAAATGAGGACTTGGAATAGTAAATTGCTTCTATCTCAGGAACTGTACGAAGTAGAAAAAAAAATTTAAAAGTCATATGAATTATCACTTTCCTGGCTAGTTTTATACTTAGCTCCCTTTAAGGGGCTAAGCACTTTTGTGATGAAAAGTCCGTATCTCGCACCATTTCCGAGATACGGGCCCTGAAAGACACGGCAAATGCCGTAAAGTTATCTTATGGGAAAAAAACAGAGGTTCAGAGTGCCATAACTGTGCCTTCCTGTAATATTTTTTCACCAAACCACTGAAAGGCACATCTGTGGGATGTTGGCTGTCATCCCTGCAAATTTCAGCCCAAAAGACCAAACCGTTATTTTGCAGCAGGGCGCCAAAGGATTGCTGCAATGCTTTGGATGCCATAATGTTATCCTATGGGAAAAAGCATCAAATTTGGAGTGCCGTAACTTTGCGGAGTGTAATATTTTTTCAACAAAACACTGAAAGGCACATCTGTGAGATGTCGGCTGCGTTTCCTCCAAATTTCAGCCCAAAACACCAAACCGTTCTTTTGCAGCACAGTGCCAAAGAATTGGTGTTATTTTCACACACCCTGGAAAAGTACTGTCAAACTTTGCAAATGGTTTCACAAAATCATTCAATAGTGTCACACGTTCGACACTACTTTGCGAAAGTACTTTTTCCAGAAACTTGAAAAACATATTTCTAGGGTGTTTTACCCCAAAATAAAGACATGCCTAGCATCCTCAGGGTCAGACTAGGTGACTACAAAAAGAATTAGGTTGCTAGAGGGTCCCAATTTTAAATGCCAAGCATTTTTCTGATCACTAACTGAAAACAAAATGGTGGATTTGTGACAGCAAAAGGGCCATTTGCGAAAGTAAAAACTGCATTTGCGACACTGTTGAACTTTTTGTTAACTTTTCCCATTGACTTATAATGGGAACTTGTTTTTTGAATAACTTTTGAACTGTTTAATATTTTTTCACGAAATCTTCGAAAGGCACATTGGGGACCCTGAAGATTTTAGACAGGTCATGCAAACCATGCGACCTGTAAGCATGACTGTAGAATTCCAAAAAAAGTGTAAACATGCGTGCAGATCATGCTTAATAACTCCGCAGCCGTATATCCGACTGGTAAGAAACTTGGCAGATGCCAAGGTGCATGGGTCCTAATCATGTATTCCAAATGTCAGGCACATCCGTCAAACAGTTGCAAAGTTATTAAGGTGCAAAATTTTGGGTTTACAGTAACATGTAAATGGCTCCTCAACCCTAACTATGGTAGCACTACCGTGCTACCATAATATATATATATATATATATATATATATATGTATGTATGTGTGTGTGTTTACACTGTATATATATATATATATATATATATATATGTGTGTATATATAATCTATGCAAAAAAAACATCATTAATGCATCAGTTAGGGTTCTTCTACAGCGACAAAAGTGAGGAAATTTGATTTTAGGGTTCCCACCCCTTGCATCGCACCCCCACCAACAGGCATCGGGGTGTGCGTTAGGGTCATCGGCTAGTACACACAGTCGGTGGCTGGCCATGGAAGTGAGAGGTGGGCTGTGCCAGTCGCTGGCTGGGGATGAGTGGAGGGTGCTGGGTGGACTAGCACAGCTGGGTGGGGTGCCACTCGACTACCAGGGAATTGGTGATCGTAATGTATTTTATGATGATCAGGGGGTCACTAGACTACAAGGGATATGGACAACAATATACATTTTATATAAATCAGGGGGTCCGCTAGACTACCAGGGACATGAAGAGCATTATTAATTTAATGCACATGGGGGAGCCACTAGACTACCAGGGATATACAGAACACTACAAATTTTATACAGATCGGGGGGGCACAAGACTACCAGGGATAAGGAGAACATTATTTTTTTTTACAGATTGGGGGGAACGCTAGACTGCCAGGGATATACAAAACATTATTTATTAAATACACATTGGGGGGCCACTAGACTACCAGGGATATGGACAACATTATTAGTTAAATGCACATGGGGGGCCACTAAACTACCAGGGATATGCAGAACATTATTTTTTTATGCAGATCAGGGGGGCCACTAGAGTACCGGGGATATTGAAAACATTATTTATTTTATTTAGATCAGGCAGAACGAAGTCCCCTGAGCAAAACCCACCCTCATTTAACTTCCTAGGGCACCCCTGAGCTGAGAAAATAGATTTTTAAATCTGGCCATTTTGTCCCTTGCTTGCGATGCACGATCGCGATCAAAGAATCTCGCAATCAAAGAATTTGCAGGCTCGCGATCAGAGATCGTTAGCAAGCCATGAATTAAGATTTTAAAAGCTTATAACTCTATTTTTTGACCAATTTGGATGAAACCAAAGACATGGCTCGATAGATCAGAGTCCCCTGAGTAAAACCCATCCAAGTTTTACTTCAGAAGTGACCCCTGAGCCGAGATATTTATGTTTTTCCAATTGGAAATTTAAAAACAAGATGGCGGACCTCGTGATCAAAGAATTTTTAGAATTCTCAGGGACAAAGATTCTTGAACCACGAGGCTGCAAATTCTTTGATCACCAGGTGGGACAAGATGGCCAGAACCCCATTCTTTGTTTGCAAAACATACATATAAATTTTCCCATTGACTTATAATGGGAACTTAAAAGTGACATAACTTTTGAATGCCTTAATATTTTTTCATCAAACAAAAAGCGGCATGTTTAGCCTCCAAAGCTCTTTCAAATGAGCCATCTCACAGAGTGGCACACCACACAACAGCCGTGTAGTGCCACGTCCAAAATCCCAAAAGCTGCCTCTAAAAATGGATAATTTTGCAGTTTTCAGCATTTTCGTACGTAAAGACCATAAGTCAGACTGAAATGCAGTTTGGCAGATCAAGAGATGTACTATGCCCCACCATGCAAACCAAATTTCAGGAAAATCTGTTGAACAGGTTAACATAGAAGTGACAACTGAACCCTAACTATAGTGATGCAGTAAACCTGTACCGTGGCCGAGCGCTATCTATTCTGTAACAAAGGGATGTCTCACAGATTTAAGATAAGGCAGTCTGCCTATAAAAAGTTAAACATAGGTGTCTTTTTTCTTACTATCCTTATGTTTGTTTAAAAGAAGCTGCTGACAGAAGACAAAGGAGAACAAGTGAGTTGGCAGCTTCAGAACGCTGAACGCAAGCGTCAGTAAGTGTTGCTATAGCAATGCTCACTTGGGCTTGCATTCACTGTTCTGAAGCTGACAACCCACTTGTTTTCCTCTGTCTTCTGTCAGCAGCTTCTTTTAAACAAACATAAGGACAGTAAGAAAAAAGCCATATATTTTTAACTTTTTACAGGTAGACTGCCTTTTTTAAATCTGTGAGACATCCCTTTGTTACAGCACAGATAGCGCTCGGCCATGCTACAGGTTTACTGCATTGGGAAAGAAACTGCTTCTTCCCTAACACCCTGAGGAAATGGCAGGATTAACCAGATAAGTTTTTAAACTATTTCTAGTAAACAATTATGGTAGGTCATAGTGTCATGGGGGGAGTTGGGTTCTACTGTTGGCAGGTTGTTTTTGAAACTTAAAAAAGCTACAGATTTAGAAGCACAGTGCACCTTACAGTATTTTAAATATTTGGGATGTTCTCATGTTACAGTAAATATAGCACTCGGTCACTCTACTTCGTTACAGTATGAAACATGAAACAGTTTCTTCCCTTGCCCATTTAAAATGGCAGGATCGACCAGATAAGTTTTTTCTTTTAAAATAAATATTTCTTTTAACAGTTATGGCAGGTCAGAGTCACATGGGGGAGAGCTGCAGGTCGTGGTCATCGAGTGATATCGTTGCGAGGGAGCAGTGTTCCATCTCTAACACTCGGGATTGAAACTGAAACAGTTTCACTTTAATAAGAATGATGTATAGGAACATTTAAGATATCACCATGACATTTAGGAACATGGAGATATCACTATGACGTATCAGAACATGGAGATATCAGTGGTATCACCACTGCCTGCCTGAAATACCACTTTTTATCTTTGCGTTTACCCCAAAATACATGTTGTATAAATATATATATATATGTATAGATATATATATATATATATTATATGAGCGCGGTCACGCCCCTATAGTTAGGGTTGAGTAGGCACTTTAATGTTAAACCTCAAATTTTGTGCATTAATAACTTTGCAACCATTCAATGGATTTGCACAAAATTTGGAATGTGCAGTTTGGTATGGTAGATCTCTTGATTTACTAAGTTTCATTTTGGTCAGACATACAGGTTCTGCACAGCGAAAACACCAAAAATGCACTTTTCACCACTTTTGATGCATTTTTTGCCCATGGCACTGCAACCACACCATGTGGTGTTTTTATCTGAAATTTGTAAAGTAGCAAGAGTTTGAGTAAAGGAACAATCCAGCATTGGTTCGGTAAAAAAATATTAATCCGTTCAAAAGTTATAACATTTTTAATTTTTGAGTTCTGAGCATGCTCTGTTCACTCCAAAATTTATATGTATTTTTTGCGAACTAAGAATGGTCTCATGGTCAAGGATTTTTCAGCCTTGTGAAGTAAAATCCTAGTCCATCAGAAAAATTCTTTGTCCGAGAGCTACCATCTTGTTTTCAGTTTTTCAGCCAAACAAAATGTCATAGCTTTGTTTATGGGTAACTTTGGGGCTAAATGAGGCATGGGTTTTGTTCAGGGTGATGCCCTCTACAAAGACATGCCTTTGGTTTGGTTCATTTTTGTCAAAAAAATAGCTTTTTAAAAATTTAAAATTCTTCTTTCGTGACTCGCTAATGATCTAGTCCATGAGCCTACAAAATCCTGGTCCGTGAGATGATCCTGGTCGGCAAGTTTTGTCCATTATGGGGTGACCAGATAGCTGGAATTTCATGACCAGATGTCCCTGATGGCATGACCAGATGTCCCCTCATGTACTAGAATTTTGCTAGCTTGCAGACTTGGATTACTCTAAAGACCCAGGATTTTGCTATCTCATGAATGAAGAATTTTTAAAGGTGTAAAAAGTTTACAATTGCATAGCTCATTAATGGTTTGGTCTTTTTACTTGAAATTTACATGGTGTTGAGGGGATGCCCTACAGGTATGAATGATGTTGTTTAGGTGTTGGGGAATTAAGTGGTTCCATAGATATGCCATCACAAAATTGAGATTTTCCCCATAGGATAACATTGCAGGGTCTGTCACACCTTTTGGTGCCCTTATCTCAAAACGAAGTGAGATACAGAGTTTTGCTACAAGATTTGAAACCACAGAATATGCCTGCAGTGGAATTTTTTCTGTGGGTTGCATGACTCATGAGATATTGTCAAATTAGTGTCACAAGGGTTCAAAGAGTGCCTGTCCAGTGCATTTCAGTCCCATATCTCGTAAACGATGTGAGATATGGGTTTGGTCATTTACTGTCGTGTACAGTACTCACTGTGACAATTAAAATGGCACTGGATTTTTTTTCTACCTTCTATAGTTCCTGAGATATCAGCAAATAGTGTTACAAGGGTTTCTTGTCCAATTGGGCTGTTGGATGGCTCTGTAGCTATGCATAAGTGGGCCCGTGCTCCCACAGATGCATATTGTTATGCAGAAATAGGAAAGTTGGTGGGATGGGCCCCGCACTCCCACCAGTACATGTTTTTTACTAGTTATATTCCACTTTTTCAAAAAGTAAGGAAAGTCATGGCAAAAAACTGCATTTAATACATCAGTTAAGGTTAAAGCAACAAAAGTGTGGAAATGAAATGTTAGAGTTGAACCCCTAACCCCCCTACACAGTCCACACACCCATCCTCCACAGACTGATGGATGCCAGGGTGTGCCATGGGGTCATGAGGCCTAACTCTCACCCCATTCTCCTTTACTGTAGCATGTCAACCTGCTTACACATGGAATGGGGTGAGAGCTGGGCCTGATGACCCCATGTCACACTCTGGCATC
Source organism: Neoceratodus forsteri (assembly GCA_016271365.2). Classification (NCBI taxonomy): domain Eukaryota; kingdom Metazoa; phylum Chordata; order Ceratodontiformes; family Ceratodontidae; genus Neoceratodus; species Neoceratodus forsteri. The sequence goes on from CM028138.1 coordinate 204,900,740, forward strand.
TGTCAGTCTGTGGAGGATGGGTGTGTGGGTTGTGTGGGGAGGGTTAGGGGGCTGAACCCTAATGTTTCATTTCCTCACTTTTGTTGCTTTAACCCTAACTGATGCATTAAATGCATTTTTTGCTATAGACATATATATATATATATATATATATATATATATATATATATAAAAATATACAGCCAGTCCAAATTAATTCACAGGCATTTGCATATGCTTCCATGATGCTTTGCATTATTGGGGTATGTGCAATTTGTGTTTTCATATTATATATACATGAATAGAGGATACATGATGGGCAGGAGTGGAATATGGAAAATATTCTTGCTCCTGCAGAGTGAGCTCTGTATTCTCATGAGTGCCATAGGCACAAGTGAGAATGTACAGCTCATTCTGCAGGAGTAACAATATTTTCCATATTCCATGATCTGCACATCATGTGTGCTTTTTATACAATGGGGTAGGAGCTTCAGAAGTGTTGTTATGTGTTGGGGTTTTTTTGCATCCTTTTCCTGTTTCTGTGTTGTCTGTCTTTTTTATTTTAGTGTTTGGTAACTGGGTAAGTTTTTAGAGATGACTTGGGAGCATTAGGCACTTAAGTGACTTGTTCTGAGTCACACAGTGTGAAAGTTGAAGTTGTGAGACTCAAACCCAGGTTTGGTGTGCTGGATGTAGCAAGCTTGCTCAAAGTTCATTACTCTGATCTCTAGGCTGTACTGAGAGCACTGTCTGTGTGTGTTCTTAGTGTGTGTAAGTGTTTCTGAATGGGTTGGAATGTAACAAACACTATGAGAAATAGGTGAATGCATTTGGCAGTGTTAATTTAGTTAGTGTCAGCAAGCAGTGAGAAATAAACTGTGAGGTACTGTGATTTAGAAATAGAGAATAATGCATATGTAGGGAGTTGATATGGAGTTTTTTTTTTACACACCCAAGTTGTGTGATAATATGTAAACCTCGAGATCGAAGCTTGAGAGGTTTTACTATTATCACACAATGAGGGTGTGTAAAAAAAACTCCATTTCTATCCCTACATATGTTTTATTTTATATAATAACTGGTACTAAAAAAAAAATTCTTATAATTACCGCTACGAGAAGACGCGAGGCCAAAATGCTCCTACTTCCTTACTAGTATGCACGCCCCCATGCTGACATCACATAATGTGCTAGGGTAGGGGTGTGCCTACCAGTAAGGAAGTAGAAACGTTTTTGCCACAGGTCTCCATGGTGATTTTTACGAGTGATCTTAGAATATCTTAAATAAATGCTGCACAAATACAGATCTAAACTGGAGGGTAAGCTACAGAATCGGGGAAGGGGGGGGATGTGTTTAAAGTGCAAACCTGATCTGTTCATTTAAAATTATTACGCTGTCATTTGGATCTGTAAGTTACGATATTATTTTGAATCTGTTTACTGTGGAATGCGAGTGCTGCAGGCTTCTTGGCACGAGGCTGTACAAGTCGTATCAACCCGCGGGTTGATACGACTTTTTACAGTACTTGAAAACAGGTTGATAACAAGGATCACCAGTTATTATTACATGTTTTCTTCAAAATGACAGTAGCATAGTCATGGGCTGGGAGTTTTACACACAATATGGGAAAGAGCTGAATGTCCTTTGCAATGTTGAGTTACTTGCAAGTACTGTAGCAGTGATAAACAGAAACTGTGAGGCACCGTTATTTAGAATGCAAACTTTCTTGAAAATGATAGTAGCATAGTAATGGATTGGGAGTTTTACACACACTATTAGAAACAGCTGAATGTCCTTTGCAGTGTTAACTGAGTTTCTTGCAAGTAGCAATGAGAAACAGATTTGTGGTGAAGTTCAATTTAGTATGCAGGCTGGAGTGAGTGAGTGAGTGAGTGAGTGAGTGAGTGATGACATCAGCAGAGTAGGTATATTTGTAAGTTATTTTAACTCCAGTGATGTCATCATAAGTTATTTCACTGCAGTGGAAATAACTGAAGTTATCCCACTCATATTGCTCTCACCACCATTATGTGTGTGTGTGTGTATGTGTGTGTGTATATATATATATATATATATATATATATATATATATATATATATATATATCTTCTTTGCAAAAAAAAAAACTTAGTTTACTAGTTATAGTTGGGTTGAAGTCACAAAAGTATGGACATGTAGTGTTAGGGTTTTCAACCCTAACACCCCACCCCCAACCCACTAGACAGCAACAGAAGAAACCATTACACCTTCACCTCTCCTGCATCTTTGCTAATCAGGCATGGGGTGTGCCTTGGAGGTGTCATCCCTAATGCTCACACCATTCAATCATGTAAGAAGCTAAGATGTGTAGAGTAGATGAGAATGGGATGAGTGTCAGTGCTGATACCCCCAAGACACACTCCATGCTTGATTAGCGAAGATGTAGGAGAGGAGGAAGTGTAATGGTTTCTCCTGTTGCTGTCTGGTGGGGGGTGTTAGGGTTGGAAACCCTAACACCACATTTCCCTAAGTTTGTCACTTCAACCCTAATGAATGTATTAACAAAGTTTTTTTGAAAAGAATGTCCTTACTTTTTGAGATAGTATAATTGTATCCTCCACTGTAATATATCCATCTATCTGTCTGTCTGTCTATCTATCTATTTATCTATCTATACTTTGCTAGATACTGTATTCATAGTCTTATTTGCCTTTGGAGGGCCCTGCGCTCCCTTTCATCCATAGTTTTTGAGATAGAGTAATCATATCCTTATTTGCCATGGGAATACAGAGCCCTCTTGGCCCTGTGCTCCAATCCCCCATACATGCATATATGTATTTAGGTGTGGAAGGGCCCTGTGCTTCCATTTATAGGAAAACAGTAACCAAATTGTCAGCATAGTCATCTTATTACCCAACTCATGTACTCAATACAGAAAGTTTTTGAATCCCACTAAAACATAATTCCACACAACTGCTACGCCATTCCATGCCACAGGTGCAAAAATACATTTTGACCATGATGTGAAAGATGAAAGCTGTGACATACATGAGGTAGGATAATACATAGGATAATACGTAGGCTATCTTAAAAATTTGGGTGAAAATATTTAACATTTATGACCAGCATGCATAGCAACATTGCAATGAATGGGCATAACTTTCCAGTTTTTACATATTTTGACCCCATATTTTCAACATAGTCTTTTTATGACCCCAACTCATGAAGAAGGGCAGAAAAAACACCAAGTGACTGCTGAATCACCTTTTGTGCAAGAGTTGCATAATGCCAGTCATACTGTTCATGAGGTAGGGTATTCGAAAGGTCATGTTGAAAATTTGGTATTAAAATGTCAAAAAATGGCAGTTACTTTTTCTATTACTTTCTAATACTTTTGAAAACTTGTTCCAGAAAGCTCTGTGCAGTCACTAGCAAGGATGGAGAAGTACTGGAAAATGTAATACACCTTACAGTTACAATTACTTATGTCTTTTTATACAAAAGAAATACGTAACTGTAACTGATTACATTTATTTGAAAGTAACTAGTAACTAACCTATTACTTTCAACAAATGTAATCTGTTATAGTTATTTATTATTTTTGTATTGTTTTTGTATAAAAAGAAATAAGTAACTATAATTGTGTGGTGTATTACTTTTTCTAGTACTTCCCCATCCTTGCTAGTGACTGCACACAGCTTCCTGGAACAAGTTTCCAAATGTACAATAGCAGCCACAGACACTGCTAGCTATTTCCTGAAATTTCTGTGATATTTCCAGAAATATCTCCTGCTTTCTGCATTTCCACAGTAGGGGCAGCAGAGAGAAACTCTTCAGAAATTTCGCAAAATATCTGGAAATAGCTGGCAATGTCTGTGGCTCAACGGAAAAAGTAACTTACCCAACACTGCACTCATACCACATTGTGTAGCTTTGTCGAGTACCTCACAGCATTTATGGAGACTGATTATTTCCTGTTGGTTAAGTACATTATGTTATGTTATTGCCAGATATGAGATACTGTTTTGACATATACTGTACATAAATTTTATACATCAAATATTAGTCAGAGTTTGTGTTACTGCCGTTATTTTGATGGTCATGGTGATCTGTCTGCTATTTCTACCCCTTATGGAGACAACTGTCTGCTTCTTACCTGCCAAAAGAGAACGGTGATGTTGTGGCTACAGTTGAGGGGTGTTGTTATTCTAATGTGTGTGTGCGTGTGTGTGAGTGTGTGTTTGTCTATAGAACTATGAGCAATTCAGAATGTATGTATTACATGTAGCAATTAAGAGTGTGTGTCTGGGAGTTGGGGAGTGGGAGCATTCCAGAAGTGTACTGGTGAAATTGCTAAATAGTAACAGAATTTATTAAATGTGAAAAGAGGCATACAATGCACAGGTAAGAATATCTATGAAGAACTATATTTTTGCCACTTTGTGAACTTCTGACAAATATTGTAAACACATGTGAGATACAATATTATTTGTTGTAGCACCTGTGGAAAGAATAGAACATATGTTTTTTTTTTCCCTGTGATTGTTTACAACAGTGACTTACCAGGTGTTTCGACGACAATGGTGTCATTGTCAGGGCACTCCTCCACATGTGGTGGTTCCAGCTCTGATCTCTGATGGGCTGAGGCAGGCAAGTGTACTGGTTCTAAGGAATATAATTAAGAGGAATATATGTTTTATGCATTTGCAGTTGTGGCTGGCATTTTCACGTGGTGCAGTGTCGCAAGATACTAAAATAAACTTTTTGGTTTCTACATTTCATCAGAGTAAAGTTCATTCTATTATGAGACTGTATTGATAAGTTACTACACTGTCTTGTCAGTAAGTATGTGTTAATAAAGTCTAACTATAGGGGTGCAATTGCACCCCTATAATACTATGAGAAATCTGTATATGACTAGCTATTTTTATGTTTTATTTTCAATATTTATCTCAATAGATATGACATAGAACTTAAAAAGTGTACTTGGTGCTGTTTTCTTTTTCAATATATAGACTTAAGATAGTAAAATATAAGACTGTGTGGCCCAGATATTCAAAACTTAGTGCAGCATGTAAACCAATTGTGCAGGATTAGTGGCAGTTTAGTGCAGGGCCACCATATTCAAAGGAGGAAATAGCATGTGCAAAACACATTAACGCTGGGCAAACCTATAATGTATGCAAGGGGCAAAGTGAGAGAGTGGGTACGTGCATAAGGGCACAACAGGATATTCAGAGGGATAGCGCTGTGCAAGGCTCCATTGTGAAGCACATAGTGCAGTGCTAGTTACCACCTATAAAAGGCAGGTCTTATCCCAGGTCAATTCACAGAGGAGGGAGTGGCCAGACCAGGAAGCTAGCTAGTATGGAGATATTCAGCAATGCTGTAGTGCTGACCTCATGGAGGAGGTTGTGGAGGAGGAGGAAAGGGAGCAGGCACAACAAGGCCCACACAGCAGGCCAAGGAGGAGATATGCTCCACACAGGTGGTACCGGCCCTGAGTGTCCTTTGAGACCCTGCCTGATGAGTACATCATTGGCCGGTACAGGATGGACAGGGGAATGTTGAGGCAGTTATGCAAACTCCTGCATGACCAGCTGCAGCCAAACACCAGACACAGCCATGCCATGTCAGTTGAGGAAAAGGTGACAGCAGCAATGTGCTTCCTAGCCACTGGGACATTCCAGCACCCAATCGGGGACGCCATTGGGGCATCGCAGTCCTCCACCTCATGCCTCCTGACCCAGTTCCTTGATGCTTTCCTGCCACATGCTGGTGAGTTCATCATATTCCCCAGCATGGCAGCAGAGTGCAGAGTGACCATGCAGCAATTCTGTCAAGTTGAACACCTACCTGCCATACTTGGTGCCATTGATTGCACCCATGTCCCCATCTGTGCACCACCTGGCAATGGCAGTGATCTATATGTAAACAGAAAGGGCTACCACTCCATTAATTGCCAGGTGGTGTGCGATGCGACTGGGTGCATGAGCAATGTCTTTGCACTGTACCCTGGCAGTGCCCATGAAGCCTTCATCTGGCACCAGCCCTGGCTGTGCCAGGCATTTGAGGAGGGCAGGATAACCAGTGGGCACCTAGTCGGTGAGTATGGGCAGCCATGACAGGGTAAGAGCACAGGGGAGGTGGGGATGGGCAAGGGTAAACAGGGAAGGGGCAGGAGTGGGGGCAGTGAGACATAGCATGAATGGGCACACAGCAGGACAGCAACACTAACAGCTGGTATCTCTTCACAGGGGACAGTGCCTATCCCCTGTGATCTTGGCTGCTGACACTGGTACCTCAGCTGGCGACAGTGGCTGAGTAACACTACGAGGCACACACTGCAGCCAGAAACATTATAGAGAAGGTCTTTGGGATGCTAAAGATGCAGTTCTGTAGCATAGACCATTCAGGTGGTGCCTTACAGTACAGGCCTCAGAAGTTATGCTGTATCATCCTAGCCTGTTGTTTGCTACACAACATGGTGCTCAACCGTGGGATGCATGCACCTGAACCTGAGGAACAGTCTGACAGTGAGCCAGAGCCAGAGGTCAGGGGGATAACAGAACAACTCGAGAGGTGGGATCCTCACATGGCCCACAGGGCCATTGAGCACAGGAGCAGCATCATCGAGACACTATCCCAGAGGGGATGGTGAGTAAACACAATACAAACAACAATTATCAAATGAACAGTGCATTTAATAGTAGTGAATACCCAGTACAGTGTAAACAGTGAACCACTCTGGTGCTGTACAAGCTGGCATAGTGATGCAGTGATGTGGTGCAGTGTGTGTTGTGAAGTGCATGTTAGGCAGGTGTGCAGAGTGACCAGCTATGTTGTTTACATGCAGTAGATTTATTGCACCACAGGATCATCTCCCACTCCTTATTGGCATGTACCAGGGCCTGCAGCTCATCACCTGAGAATTTGTGGGCCCAGAGCCGCTCCTGCCTTGTAGTATCACCTGTGTGGGATAGAGGGCATGGCACAGGTTACACACAGTGGCGGATGAACAGTGCACAGCTGTACCGATATCCAAGGGGCATGGCACGACACATGATTGCCATGCAGATGCCACCCCTGTGTGCAGTGGCAATGGTGCATGTACACTGCAACACACAGTGCTGTGAAGGGCTGCACACCACCACATGTTGAGGCCATCAGTGCCTGTGCAGCACCTGTTGGTGCTGCCTATGCCAATGACCTGTGGCATGTGTCACTGCCATGGTGGCTGCACATGGCAGCAGGTACTGTGATGTACCGCCAGGCACACACCAAGCCTATGGCCCCATGCACTGTCTGGCATGCACACATGTGTGGCCAAGCAGCCGTGGGTGTATGGGCCTGTCCCAGCAGTCCCCCCCCGGACACATCCACTGGCATCATGGACCCATGTACCCCCAGCATTGTGGCCTACACACTGTGGAAGTGCACAGCATGGTGTGCACCCCTATGACAGGATGAAATGGTAGGCTAACCACCATGTTGAGTTGGTGGCCCAGGCACAGCACTGTGTCATATGCCAGGCAACATTCTGCCATATGGGTGCAGGCACAGTGCACACTCATATACAGGTGTTTCAGATGTGTAGGCAGACATGGTACATCAGTACCCCAGGACTGTGTGTGGTTCCACGTGTGGCACTGTATGTATGACAGTAGAACAGCATGACACAGGTGTATGTCTTCCCCCAGCATGTGTGTACACACATGGCATACATTGCCCCATACAACCACACTGTATGTGCACAGACCTGTTATGGTGGTAGAGGCCTTGGCCTACTGCAACAGTGGCAGTGACCCCGCCCCTGCTGTAGACATATGTGCAGACACAGACAGCAGGTGTTTGCTGGACTTGTGATGCTGCCATGGTGCAGTGCCACTGGACAGGGCGTATGTGCAGCCACCCCTGCAAGACAAATGTACCCCATGGTGTAGAGACTGTTGTCCTGCCCACTGCGAGGCCCATGAGTAGCATGTGTGTATCCCATCAAACCCAGCTGTGGATGACTGTGGCTTGGCCATGTCTTTCAACCTCATGCTACGTACATCAGGGACAAGGCGTAAACATCTCAGGGTCATAGGACCAGACAGAGGGGTACAGCTCCATACTTAGAGATAGCCATCCAGCAAGCAGGCAGGATATGTAGCCTACAGCACAATTCATATTATACAGGACAACAAGCCTGTAACCTGAATGCCTGATATAATGAAGTGCTGACAATCCCCACTGTTGAGCTATGGAAATATGAATGTTAGGGGTGACAGAACATACTTTTGATTGCAAATGAGGGATGTTCCTGGAAATCAGGGACAGTCTAGAGGTATGGGCCTGGCACCCTTGCAATACAGACCTGCCTGCCCCTTCTGTGTCTCTGTAACATCCTGGGTTCTGTGCTGCTGAAGTAAATCCTGCACAACACTGCATTCCCTATCAGCAACACAGGTGGAGCACTGTTTGCCCTTAAATAGCACTGCTGGGCAAGCATGCCTGTTTGGCATGCGAATGAGCCAGTAATGATATGCTAATCACCATTTGCCCCATGCATACGCAATTAACCTAATTTACATTGGCTGTATGAATATGGCCTGTGTTAGCACCGGGCACTGTGTATAGCAATGGGCAAAACATTAGTGCTGAGCTATCTGGCAGAGTACTTGTGCAGCGCTGCTGCGGTAGCGCAGCGCTATGATACATTGCGCATCCCTTGCACATGCACGATTTGTCCTCAGTCAGCGCAAGCACCCCAGCACTGCACAGCATAGTACTGCACTACAGGTGTTTGCATGGTGACAGTGCGCATGTGCGCTACATCAGCGCAGGGGCATGGTGGGGTCATGCATGTGCATTGTGCATACTTCGGGTTGCGCTGCGCTATTGCATATGACAGTGCGGCACTAGTGTAAAGCCTGGGAAAATAGGTGCAGGGTGTGTTACAGTACATTGCAGTTCTTACCACACATGTATGGCAATGTCTGAATGACGTCAACAGCATGCAGTGGTGCACAGGGACAGGCAGTGGGATAATGCAGAGACAGCCAACCTGGTGCAGCTCATGCAGCAATGGCACAGATGCCTATTTGGGGAGGTCCGGGAGCATGACCTGCCACAATGGCAGGTGTGGGCCTCCATCGTCCACTACCTGTCCACCAGGACTGGCATCCCCTGTGACAGGAAGAAGTGCAGGCACAAGTATGCTGACCTGAGATGAAGACAGCAGCAGCAGCTGGAACGCTACCACCAGATGGTGGGGGATGGGACAGTGCCAGTGCCAGGTATGTGTTGTTCCACATCACACACGTGTACCATGTACATCTGTATGCAAGTGTGTGTGTGTGTGTGTGTGTGTTTCTGTACTACCCCAGGCATGCCTGTGTGGTGGCGGTGTGCCTGAGCATGTGCATGTGTCCCCTGACACATACATGCTCAGGTGGCTCAGGTGGCCGACCAGCTGCCGTGGGTACCTTTGCTGGCACCGTGCACCAGGGTGTCTAGCGGGGAGGCACAGTGGCCATACCACCTCCAGTGGTCCTGCAGTGCTGGTCACTATGTGGTGCCTGTTGCTGTGACCCTGGCCATTGCCATGCAGTCTTGCTTTGTGCAACAATCATGCATGCACATGGCTCCGTCTGCTGTGCTTGGGATTGCTGGCAGGGGGACTGACCAAGGCTGTGCCCTGTGGCTCACCCCAGTGGACTTCATGTGGGCTGTTTCCTAGGTAAATGGGCAGCCTCCACCGCTGTGGGTGTGGCATGCCACTGTTCTGCCGCATGTGTCAACCGTCCACTGCACTATCACCATGCTGACATGCCCTGTGTGCACGGTGCCCATGCTCTAGGCCATGGTGGCATCACGTGGCCAGGGTATGGCATGCCATGGGTGGCATAGTGTGTCTGCATTGGGGGTTGGGACCATGTCCATGAGCTGTGCCATACCACCTGTATCTGGGGGGGAATTTGCAGGATACCCTGGTTCCCTTGGTCACTGCTGTGTCATGCCATTGTGTCTTGCACTGTATTAATGTTGCTGTACCCTGTTTCCACTGCAAAGTCTATAGACCAGACCAGACCAGGGGACGAGGACCAGGAGTGGTCCTGGGCAATCTACAGGAGGGTCTCAAGGGTGCCACCCATGCCGCAGCAGGCCAAAGAAAGTAGCCCTGATGACCAGGGCCTAGTGCGTGAGTATATTGTTTGTCTACATACTGCTATGCTTGTGGCTTGTGTCAGTCTTTCCATGGTATGACATTACCCTTCCCGTTGAGTGCACAGTCATGTGCATGGTACCAGGGCTTGTACACATAGTACTGTGTTGCCCACCAGTGTGGATGGGTACGGCTGGTGTCTGGGTGGATGACTGCCACACACTGTGGCTGGGGGGGGCTGTGCAGGGCCTCTGTGCTGTATGGGCCTGTGCTGGCATGCTCAGCCGGTGTTGCCATTCTCACAGACATGCCAGGTGTTCCTGTTTGTGTTCTGGGTGCATGCCACTGTAGTGCACACTGTACGGTGCAGGGGTTTGGCATGGCTGCATCTAGTCAGCCTCTCCCTGCATATGTGTGTGCCATGCAGTATGGCCGCTGCTCTGGCATGGGGGACCTTGGCACTGGCAGGCCGGTGGTCAGACACTTTGCCTGCATTGGGGTGGTGTGGTGCTCTATTGCTGTCCCAGCATGTGTCGCTGTGCCCGTCATGTCTGCCTATTGCATACAGCAGTGAAGGGGATGCACTGTTCCCCAGCAAGCTGCCGATCCACTGTCCCTGCTATGCCTGGTCTCTGTACACCAGTAATGCTTGAGGGGGCATGGGATGGTGGACTGTGGTGTGCATTGTTACCACTCCTGTGCCTGTAGTTGTGCTTGCTAGTGTGTTGTGTGGCACCTGCCATACCATGGGCACTTGTGCGGCTCTGTACTGGGCATGTCTTTGGCCCACTGCTGTCCTGCCACTGGTGGACCATAACCTGTGGTCATGTGCACCATGGGTGTTGCCCTGCGTGCCTGCATTGTGCGTGCAGCTGCGGTGGGTGTTGGCAGCACTGCATGCCTTGCTGTGCTGTCATACAGGCTGCATGCCATCATACTGTGTTGTTGCTGTGCCCATGTCAGTTGTGGTCGTGCTCTGCATTGTGTTACAATATTCAGTTCCTATGGGCAGCATTTCCCAATGTGTGTCAGCCCAAGTGCATGTTGTCACATGGCCCACTGTCGCTGCCATCTCGGGGCCTGCCTGTGTGGGAGCATTATCTCACTGTGTGCAATGCTGGGTTGAGTGGTATCCACTATGCTGTGGTGTTGTCAGTGGACTTCCACACATATCCGTGTCCATTGGGTTATCAGTTGTTGCCTGTGTCATGCAGCCACGCCTTGCTGGTGCCTGTTGGGTGTGCATTCCATTGTGTTCCACATTACCACATGGGCATGGCTGTCGGGGCATGCTGTCCATCCCTGGGTTGCCATCTGTGGCTGCATTGTGCCTCCTTGCTGGTTTCCCATCCTCACATGCTCCTACTTACTCCTGCAGGTCCACAGCAATCCTCTTTGTGGGCAACTAGGCCAGAGGAGTTGGAGGAATCAGAAGACCTCCTCAGAAGACTTGTCCAGCAGCAGAGGACTATAATTGAACAGCAGGCAGTGCTCATCTCCGAAACCAGGAGGGTGGCTGCAATCCTGGAGGCAAGACTGCCAGAACCATCCAGCATGCAGCAGTGAAGCTGTTTACTTTTCCATTTGCTTTGACCCCCCCCAATTTCTGGACTGCTTGTTTTGCTGTCGCCTTCTGTTCCTGTTTTATTTCTGTGTCCCCATCCCCTTCTCCCTCATTTTCATTTCAGTTATTCATACCTGCATTTTGTGTAGTTGTTTTAGTAATTTTAGTTTGGTGTTTAGTAGTCGTGGTGATAGTGTTGTTGGGTGTGTTCATGTTAGTGGTAGTAGTAGTTGTAGTTGCAGCAGTAGTAGCAGTCATAGTCATAGTATTAGTAGTGGCAGCCATAGTATTATTAGTAGTAGCAGTAGTAGTCGTAGTTGTATATGTAGTCGTAGTAGTAGCATTTTTACTGTTAGTTCCATCACTGTTTGTTGTATATATTGTTGTTCCTGTTCTTGCTGATCTGTTGTTTTTGGTGTTGCCTTTATTTTTACATTGTACCCTATTATATTCCACTTTCATGCCCTTACTGTGTCTAGTGTCATTTTTGGGTGCATGGGTTTTTTCACTGCTTTCTCCTGTGCTTTGGTTTCCATTCATGGGTCCTGGGTGTTACTAGGCCTTGCCATGGCTGGGTGTGTGTGTCATATTCTGGGTTCTGCACTGCTGTCTCCTCTTGGGGTCACTTTCAGGGCTGGTCTTCCTTGTATGTGCTCCAGGGCACAGCAGGCTCACTACTGCACTATGTTCCTGTGGGCATTTGCACTGCCTGACTGAGTGCTATATTCAGTGCTGTCTGCTTTGCTATTTTCAGTGCTGTCTTTTTACTGTATTCAGTGCTGTCTTATTCCTGGGCTATTTTTGCCCTGCTCTCCAGGCCCTGTTTGCCCGACTTCCTTTGCATGTTATATTTTATGTTTTATCTTTGTTTTTAATTCTGTACAGCACTTTGATACATGTTGAATTGAGCTCTATAAATAGATGTTATTATTATTTATTATTATATTCAGTGGGTTTTGAACTGGGCTATTGCTTTTGAATATAGCTTGTTTTCTGCTCCGGGCTAAGGTTGTCCTCCAGGCAGTGCTAATTTAGTCCTGGGGCAAAGTTTTGAATATCTGGGCCTGTCTGTCTTATAGTTCCTGTGCCCCACATCCACCACTCCCCTCCCCCTACCCACATTTCTATCAGCGCTGTGCAGAATTTTCAAATTCTGGCAGAACTAAATTCTGCTGAATTTTCAAAATTTCTCCAAATTTCTGACAAATTTTACCAGAAACAGAATGGTGCAACTCCGAAGAAGAAAATAGTTGTGGAATGATTTTCCATGGGAAAAAATTGCTGTTTGGATCTCGCTATTTTCCACAGAAATTGTTGGGAAATAATTTTCCACAGAAAAATTATGTTTTAGCAGAATATTATTCTGCAGACCATAGTAGGTGGAATTCCACAGAAGAACCAGTGAAATTCTGGCAGATATTCCACCAGCGGAATGATCATTCCACACTAATTTCACTGGCAGAATTCTGGATTCTGCACAGCACTAATTTCTTTGCATGATGGTAGCAATGTATCAGAGTGGTAAAGTTAAGTACAACATCTGGTATTCCATACCACTGGTCTGCAATTATTAAATTACTGAAATAACATTATCAGGATATTAGATTATTCTAACTTGCTAGTGGTGAGCTTGTACAGTGAATATAACAACTGGTGATCAATTTTTGCAATGTGCTCAGCCAGTTGATATTCATCATAATAACCCATGGGTTATAATGGCGAACACACACACTGTCTCCGTAATTCACATTAGAATGCTTCACCATTGGCTCTGCTCCTCTGTGTGGGCAGACTAAACAGTTTCAAAATCATGGTGGCATCATATCTCCACTAGCAAGGAGCCATCACGCAGTCCAATTATCCTTCTGGTCAATCCTGCCTTCACAATACATTCTTTTTCAAAAAATAAACACATACACACACATGAAAAGAAATGTAATCTGATTGATCCTGCTTTTCTTCACCTTGGACGACACTGTGTGTTCGAATGGCACCACTTGGCAGCACTACAGAACCGGGCTCCAAATCACAATGCCATAAAGAACACACTGAACATGGAGACAAGGTGTGTGTGAGAAAACAGTAAGTAGAAAAAGGGACCCAAGGTGTGTGTGTGTGTGTGTGTGTGTGTGTGTGTGTGTGTGTGTACAACCAATGGCAATCTGTACAACAGCTGTCTTCCACCAGCCCAAATCCATAGCCAGCACCCAGTACAAGTCTTCTGTTAGTTAAAACTTCTACTGTTAGTCTGGCAGTGGCACCTCCTCCAAAGAGCACTGTCGGCTCAGTTCATGCTTTTAACAATATAGAGTAAAATAGTAGCCACGGCAATAAGTAATCCATTACTTTAATTACAACAGTTTTATAACTGATTGTTTCACTGCTGCCTGGTGCCTTTGTTTTGAGTGAACCAGAGAGAGACATAGAAATGGGAGAAAATGAGACAGAGAGAGAGATAGAGGGAAGAAGAAGAAGTAAGTTATCCAGAGGAGAAGAGGACAGCAAGAGAACAGCAGTTTTTTTAAATGATTATTTCACTGCTGTCTGCTGTGTGTGTGTGTGTGTAACCAAGGGAAGTCTGAACAACAGCTGTCTTCCATGAATCCATATGCCACAGCCAGCACCCAGAAAATACTTTTGTTAGTATTAACCCTTAGGCTGCCAACAGAATTAGAACATATAGGAATTCTGGACAGGCATATCAGTGTGGAGCATCAAGGGTTAAAGCTCCTACTGTTTACTAAGTTGCCTTCTCTCATCAACTGCTTACTAAGTTGCCTTCTCTCCTGTCTCATCAGTCTGGCAGTGGCACCTCCCCCAAGAAGCACTGTCTGGTCAGTTTATACTTTTAAGAATATAGGGTGAAATAGCAGCCACTATAATAACTAGGCCATTACTTTTATCCCAGCAGTTTTATAACTGATTATTTCACTGCTGTCTACTGCCTTTGTTTTGAGTAAGCCAGAGAGAGAGAGAGAGAGAGAGACAGGTTATCTGGAGGACAGCAAGAGAAGGAAGGCGATGAGCAGTCTGTGCACAGCTAAGTTAAGTTTACTTGAAATTACCTGCTGGCTTGGAACTTTTAGGTTTTTAAGTTTTTCTCAGGATAGGCAAGGTCAGATTTATAATATTTTATTTCATTTGGGTGAGGCATTTAACCCTTTTTAAACATTGTATTTTACAGGATATGCATATGAGATGCAATGCCTTACTTACAGAGTATTCATGCCTTTGCTCATTTTTCGAATGTATTTCCACAACACAAGTCTGCCACAATGAAGTCTCAATGTGGTCTTCCTTTTACACATTTTACAATGTATTTTCCTAGAATATGCCTGCTGATTGCTATATATTTAGCCAGGATAGTTCTCAGGAGATGCAACATCTTATTCTCATTGGGTTCTACATGTACTGTACACATCATTACACTACACTGAGTAAAATCAGAACTCAACTGAAAACAGTATTTTACATCTTGACTGGGTTACCCTGGATAAATACATTGTAAAAATGGGTAAAATCATGACCCCACTGAAAACAAGATATTGCATCTAACCTGGAATATCTTGAGTAAATACAATGTAAAAACACATAGAATCAGGATCCCAATGAGGCTGAGATGTAACATCTTCAATGTGCTATCCAGGACAGAAAATCTAGTACAGGAAATATTTATAGGAAATCTGTAATTCATTCTATACTGCCATTTTTTAAACCATGTAGTTGAGATGTGGTGGAAGTGGGGAAGAGGCTGAGGTGATCAATACACTATTTTAATCATTAAATAAGCCAACATAAATATATAATTCTGTTTATCACTGTAGGGAATTCCAGATCGTAAACTGAACATAACTGTGTTCCATATGATGAAGATTGGCATAAACAGTTTCTTTTATTGTATTATTTTATAGTATGGGGGTTGAATGGAGGTGGAGTGAGACTCACATTTAGCATTGTCAACCACTGTTTACAACTGAAGCAGTCACTGAGCATCTCATATAATGATGTGCACATAGATGGATTGGAAGTCGGCAGAGTATTTCAGGAGTGTGTTGCTGTGGTCTAACATTACATGCGACCAGCCATGCTGATCACTTTATCCTGCTTCAAGCTTATTAAGAAATCACTAGATGTGATCTACATCTGTGCTTATAATAACATAGATATGGGGCAATGTCTGATGACCATAACTTTTGCTTATGAATTGAATTCTGTAAAATTATTCTGTGCATTAGATAATCACTAGTTTGCCTGGGCACTACCCTCACACCCTCCTGATAGGCCAGGATAGTGTTTGTAAATTATCTTTTTCCATGGTAAGACTTCACAGTAGGCAAGTTTAGAAGTTTTAGCATGTATGTACAACAAAGGGCATTTCTGAAATTGTGTAAAATTATTATAGAAACAGTCTGGGTATCTGGAAACAGGATTACCCCTTGTTGGCAAGTAAGATGTATCCACATGACTAGCTGCCTGTATAGCTTAGAAGTTAGAGTAACATGCTGTGAAAGAGCTTGGTACATTCAGCAGATCTAGGTTTGATTCCCACATCCTTCACTTGCATACTATGTGACTCTGAACAAGTCACTTAACCTCCCCAATGCTCACAACTTGCCCTTGAAAACAGGTACTTCTGCCTAGTGGGCCGTACCCAGTTACTAACAAATAAAAAAAATGACAGTAATGCTCATGTAATTAATTGTACATATTTTTAACTTGGTTGAGGATGCTCATACTTAAACTATACAAATACTGTAAATAAATCTATCTTCATTGTGTTTTATTGTTATTGCAAGATTGTTTCCTGGTGGTGGGCATAACCCTTTTTGTTACATTTATGTCTCCCATGCTGACTGTTGGCTGCTTTGGTGGGAAGGCAGGTATTTGGAGTTGCGCTACTAATGTTTAGTGCTTTACTATAAATAGCATATAAAATAATAAAATGCCATGTAAAAAGCTCTTTTTACTGTATCATGTTCTATGACAAAAAGATGTTACTACCATCTCCTATATCCTAGCACATTCTAACCACTTTTCCTACCCATATCCTGTGTTACACATGCCTGACCAGCAGAAAAAGGATACACTATACTAGTGGTCTTGCATTATACACCAGATAGTTTCTTTGGAATGTATGGACTCTGGGCTTTTCTTTGCTGGCCAGTAGGCTGTTATTCCCTACAGATTTCTGTTGGCTTCTCTGTGTTTGTCAGGCAGTGAGAGAAAGATCCCCCCATCTCCTCCTTGGGTGTTCCTTCCATTTGAAATGATTTAAATGAATTATGTGTAATACACAATGTAACATTTGGTAGAGCATTGTGAACACTCTCATCATTAGCCTGCCTGTCATTCTGACCAGTGCATGTGCTGGAGAATAGCATACTGTAATCTCTTTTTACTGCACTGCATATAAAGCTGCTCACTTAACTCATTAACTCTACAGAAGCCCTTTGAGAGTTCTACCACTTGTGCCCTGTATACTCTTAGCACTGCATCCTGGGCCTTTCTAAGCAAAATCATGCCATAATCAGCATGCCACAAACAAATGTGAACACCTCATAAACCATAAGTGCTACACACAAAGTATGAACAGCAATGTTGTGCAACACAAAATTATCTTTAAAATGGTGCTATGCAGTTAATTTAAAGCAATTTTTATGTTGGCTTGCCATGCTTGCACGCAAGTCAACATCTTGTGAGAGTGCAGATTTGGGGGCGCGGCCGCTGTTGGGTGAATGCAGGGCACTCATCAGTAGGTGCGTCCCTCATTCCCCAATCAGCCTGCATGCTTGGGGCCACACCATGCATACATAATGGGGTGAGCACATCTAGGAAAAGGCCCACTACAATCCGAGCAAAGCTCGTCATATGCAGCAGTCCTTTCCTTGCCATGCTCGCTGCCATTATGAGCAAGGTCAGTGAGCAGGCAGCTGCCTAGCATTTGCTGACATCGGGGGTGCCCAATCCCCCTGTCATTAACCCCCCCACAGTGTTTGTGTGCCGACGGGGGAACCCACTACCCATCAGCATAACCCCCCCAATGTTGAATGCCAAGGGGGGTGCCCAATCCCCCTCAGCTCATGCCCCCACTTTCTTTGTTTGCCAATGAGGGAGACCACTCCCATCAGCATAAACCCCCAATGTTGAATGCTGAGGGGTGCCCAATCCCTTAGCTCGCACCCCCCTGCTTTCTTTGTTTGCCGATGGGGGGTGCCCAATCCCTGTCGGCATTACTTTCTCCCCCTTCATGTTGCGTGCTGAAGAGGGTGCCCAATCCCCCGTTGGCTACTGACACCCCCCAAAAAAAACAGTTAGGTGGCACACTGGGAGCCCACCCCAGCATGCCAAATGCCCTGCAAAATGAAAACTGTCCTGTGAAGGTTTTCCATTTTTTCTTTACTCTGTAAAATGAAAACCATCCCTCATAGTCTCAATGCCCCTCCCCACCCACCACTGCACAGCCTGCCTTCCCTCACCCCCCCATACTTACCTTCAGAGTCTGGCACAACAATCTTCCGTGGATCGGGAACACGTCTGCACTCTTCAAAGCCGACCGCGAACTGAGGAAATACCGGTTAAGCTGTATAATGGAATGAACAGGGTTTTTTCAACTTTGCTGCATATCTCAGGAATTTCTTGGAATTAAGGCACCAAATTTTCAACATGTGGTTTTTCAGGCCCCCCCTCATGAATTCTATCACTGTCATGGCATTAATCAGCCTCGAAAGGTGATTTCGCAGTCACTGTGTGAAACAACCTTTTGGGACCCATTAATGAAATGACAGTGCCAGTGTTCATGAGATGGCCTCTCAAAAAGCCTATATTCCAAATTTGGTGGAAAAAATCCAAAAAATGCCTGTTTTATGAGTGTGCATTGCGCAGTTGCTATGCAGGCTTGTAACTTCATGCATTCACAATATTTTAGTGCTGGATTTTCAGCATTGTCATTTTTGTACACTTCCTTGTGAACAGTATAGCTGCCATTTTCCACATCCTGCCCAAAATGTGCTTCTGCACTTCTGGTGCACAATAGCGCAGTCACTGTAGGAAATCAGTGTTTGGGCCAGATTATGAAAATGACAGTGACACAGTTCATGAGCAGAGGTCCTAAAATGCCTGTGCTGAAAATTTGGTGATGATACTCCATAAAATGATTGTGTTACGAGCATGCATTGGCAGATTGCATGCACACTCATACCGTCATGCATTTGTGATATTTTCACTCTGGATTTTCACCATTGCCATTTTTCCACACCTCTTGACGAACAGTAGAGCTGTCATTTCTCATATCCTGCCCAAAATGTGTTTTTGCACTTCCGGCGTAGAATAGCGTGGTCGCTGTGCGAAATCACTTCTTGGGACACTTTGAGGAAATAACAGTGACACTGTACATGAGCAGAGGTGCTAAAATGCCTATGTTGAAAATTTGGTGCCGAACACCCATAAAATGGCAGTGTTGCAAGCGTGTGTTGCATATATCCCACGCACCTTTGTAACTCTGCAAATTTCGTATATTTGTATGCCACATTTTCAACACTGGCATTTTTTTACACCTCCTTATGAACTGTGCAGCTGTCATTTTTCAAATCCTGCCCAGCATGTTTTCCCGCACTGCACTACCAAACACCCAAAGGGACATCCTAATACCTGTCATTCTCTGCAGGGTGGGGGGTGGATTGGCATCAGTTCAATACTTCACTGCCATTCCTATGATGCATCTCTCTAACTGTGCACTGCCAATGCCTGCAAGCCAACATTTGGCATTGACAAATGCTTGTTTTTTTTTGCAATATTAGTCAAAATAGCAAAAACATTTTTTTTCAATAAAAGAAGTCAACATAAACCATTTGTGGTAGGAAAATATGTAACATGTAAACACCAAATTAAGTATTTTTTTATACTGAAAAGTAGTTTTTCTAATATAAAACATGAATGTTTTCCCATTTTATTCAAGATGCTTATAGTAGGTGAGGCTTGAGGGACAAATGTCAGCCACACACATCATTCCATAAACAAATGTGAATAACTACTAAAGCATATGTGATACATACAAAGTATCAGTGGCAAAGCTGTTCAGCACACAATTACCTTTATAATGGTGCTATGCAGTCAATTCTAATCAATTTGGTTCTCAAGCAACACAGAGAAATAGTGCTGATGAACTGATAAGTGTCCAGGGTACACAGGAAGTTTTTGCCCACCTATTGAAGATGTTGTGGGAGACAAAGGGGAGGATTTGGCCATCAACTACAGGTGTTTCCAGGAGGTAATGCTGTTTGTGATGTCTCAGCTTGTAACATATCAGAAATGAGACTCTAACAAAGCTCAGTGGTCTTCAAATATCGTGATACATTCCTGAAATTCACACCACAGTACACAGCATGTCCTCAAAGGTCACTCATTAATGTTGTCCCTTGGACTGCCAAATTAAGTGCTCTGTGATAATTTCCACGAGTCAAGATTCAAAAGCACTGAGTCACAACTTTCCTACATTTTCCTGGTTTATTGTGAGCCACTTAGGGGGCAGATCCATACCAAGTAGAGCTGCTATTTCCAACTGAACCCAGAGAGACCCTCAGAAAACTTTAAAATATCAGGTCGTGCAATACTTCATTTGCAAGACTTAGTGTGTACCCTTCTTCACCTCTACAAACATCCAGTCAACACTCACCAAAGTAGTAACCTCATGATCCATTTCTGCAGTGTTCCATGATCAGCCACTATTTTCTCTCTCCAACAGAGTCATAGGATGTTACAAGGATGTTATAGGATGTTACAAGCCAAGAAGTCATGTGCCCATACGTCACCTATCCCTTACTCAAGGGGAAATAACCTCTAACATTGTTCTCCTTACAGTAATTATCTAAATTTCTTTTACATTCATTCATATTTGCACTAGTAGTAATAGTAGTAATAAAGTTTATTTGTTTTGGGCACCCTTCCCTGTAGGCTCAGGGGCCCTTACAGCAAAGATATACAAAAATACACAGATCACGATAAAGAACAGTCAGCATAAAAACATACAAATTATACATAAACCCATTACAATTCTAAGAAAAACAGACTGATTTCCAAGCTGTCCAATGGTCACAAAATAAGTTCCTTATGTCCCAAAGGTCTGCTCAAACAGGAAGGTCTTCAGATGTTTTTTGAAGAACTCTACAGATGTTGCCTCCTGGATGTACTCCAGCAGTGAATTCCAGAAGTCTGGGGCTGCCACTTTGAATGCCCAGTCCACGGAAGATTTTAGCTTAGCCCTGGAGACCACCAGGATGGCCTCTCCTACTGATTTGATTGAGTGAGATGGGGTGTAGAGATGCAGGAGCTCCTTCAGGAAGCCTGGACCCAATCTGTGTAGGGCAATGTAGGTCAGAAGACCTGCTTTAAAGGTGATGCACCAGCACACTGGTAGCCTAGGCAGTTCATGCAGCACCAGTATAATATGACTGAACCTTGAGTGTCCAGTCAACAACTGGGCTGCTACATTTTGTAAAAGTTGCAGGTGCCATATCACACCCCCTCTGATCCTGAAGTAGAATGTGTTATAGTAGTCAAGCTTCGAGGTGATGAAGGCATATAGTAGTGTGGCCAGGTCATAAGGGGGAATAAGGTACTTAATTCAGGCAATGATCTGAAGATGGCAAAACCCAGTCTGGACAACAGCTGACACCTGAGAATCAAGTGTCAGCTCATTGTCCAGAACAATGCCCACATTTTTCACCTTTGGGGAGGCCTCCAATTCAGTCAGGCCAATTAAAAGCTCCAACCTATCATCAGACCCGGCTTAATCACTAACACCTCAGTCTTCTCTGGGTTAAGTCCCAGCTAGTTCAACAATGTCCAAGCCCAGATCTCAGCCAAGCATTAATTTAGCATGTCAAGCATGTGGCTTATTCCAGCCATCTACCCCATGACTGAACCATGACACTTTTCTTTTAGTGCAGCATGTCTCGCACTTAAGCTGGAGGATATGTGCCCTCATATTATAGCTGTCATTCTTATTTTCCAGTCCAATACAATCCCACAAGTCATTATTCCTAAAGGCATGACAAACCAGGCACATCACACTCTCATTCTCCTATACTCCAATGAGGTGAGAGATTTTCAGGTTCCCCAATATACTACAGTAGTTGCAGTTTGCATGTTGTACACACTTACAGTACTTCTATTTGTTCAAGGCATCATTAAGTCTTTTCAATACAGTATTGCACTCTTTGCTATGGGAAAAAAATGTTTAACCTAGGAATAGATCAGGATCTTATTATACTTATCAAAAAAATGTTTACAAACACCTAGACTCAAATTAAGTACACCAAATCTGGCTTACTTACGGATAAAATTATTACCAATGTTGGAGTTAGACAGGGTTGCATTCTTGCCCCCACCTTGTTTAACATCTATATAGATGACATACTCATCATGCTAAATAACTCCTCATTACATCTTGCTACAATAAATAAAGATATTCCTGTCCTTGCATATACTGACGATCTGGCAATTATTTCTCCGAGCAGGTTGGGGCTCCACTGAATAAATTAGAATCATTGTGTGATACTCAAAATCTTTGACCTAATACAAACAAAACTAAAATGATGATATTTGGAAATAAGATTAAGTACAGATCACGTATGCTGGTGAGAAATAAATTAGCATTTGTAACAGAATTCCCATATTTAGGTGTACTATTTTCAAGTAATACTAAATGGAACAAACATGTCACCTGGACAAGTAAAAAGTTACAGAATTCAGCCAAATTATTAAAAAGGTTTAACATATTATATGGAGGTAAAACAGTTGCTCCTATGATTAAAGCAATTAGCAGCTAAAATTATTGTACAAGCATCATATGCTGTTGAAGTATGGGGCATGGATCATTTGAATAGAATAGATCCAATCCTTAACAAAACTTATAAACAACTAATAAGAATTCCTCTCAGTACATCTAACACATTGGTGAGAACTCAGCTGGGCCAAATTAGCATTAGCTTCCTTGAGCAAGACTGTATATTATCTTACTTGATTAAATTGTTGTCTAAAGACAAATATTCCTTGCTGACTAGCTCTTTAAAAGACAAAATGCTCTTCTTATATACAGACAAGGGGATGGCTTAATACAGCGTATTGCTTACTAAAAAATGTTAATTTTTATTACTTAAAATTGTGGAATGATCAAAAGATTTCACTATTCATGTCTTACATTAAATACGTGAATGAAATAGTACAAAACAAAGCTAAGGAAGATGACCTGAATAAAATAAAACACTTGAAAGCTTCTAGCTGGTTGGTAAAGGATACTGTAGAAATTGTTTAAAATATGTTTTTTGTGGCTGTGCAAGTACCCCAACATATGGTAGATACATACTAGCACAATACAGATTTGAAGTATTTCCAGGCAACGTTGTCATGGCCAGATATAATAAATCTTGTCACTAGTCAGCAGCGTGTCTCTGTTCGTTAAATGGAGTTGAGGACTTTGAACATGTTATTCTTAGATGTTCCTGGTACAACAAATCTAGACAAAATATTTAAATAAGATAACTGGTTCTATTTTTATTCCATCCAGGTTTCTCTTGGACCTCATTTTCAACTCTGAAAATGTTATTACGTTAAATAATCTTGCACTCTTTCTGATGGAAATGGCTATGATAAGAACTAGATATATAATAAATTATAAAGATGTCAATGTCCTATAGTATATGATGAAATATGGATTGTATAAGGAGTCTGATAAAGAATGTACTTGTATTTGCTGATCTGTTGATGCTATATTCTAACCTAATTAAGTACAAAATCAAGGTACATAGTTAATGGAATTAGATTAGATGAACTACATGGAGCCAGAATATTGTAGGTGCAATATAAATGTTTATGGCTATAACTCCTGTATTTGTGTGTGCAATTTGAATATTTATGAATATAACATTATTTTTGTGAACATGGTTTTAATATGTCTTTATGTTATAATGTTGTTTCTTTGAAATGACTTTTAGCTGATCAAAAAACTTAAATTTAAATTCTAAGTCTTTGTTCTACCAGACAAAACATCCTTTGCAGCAAAACTGCAAACAAAAATAAAATATTTTATGAATGCATTGCCAATGTGTTGTGATTTGCTGCAATATAGCAGCATGCTAGTTCTGGGAATGCCTACAATTAGTAAACTACAACCGCACCTGTTACATACAGTGCAAAACTAACATTTCAGTGTTTTAAAAATAGGTGGAAATCAACCTTTATGCTTTTTTGGTGGAGAGGGATTACTCTTTCCATAATTAGAAGTGATTATACATTCACTTTTTCCCCCTCCAGGAGAGGGGAATGCACAGTTTCGGCAGGCATAAATTATGTTTACTCTCCTTTTCACTGCTGCACGGGCAGAGCCCTGCAGACATTTTGTCAGGACTAGGAGAGAGAAAAAAGGGGGGTCTAGAACATGTGACTGGAAATCTCAGCTCTGTGCTTCCACAGTGTTGCAGTCCTGTGTCCACAGTGCTGTTGTCAGTGTTGGTGGGTGAGGTCTCCACCACTCCTCTCCTCTGCCAGCCTCACAACCCCATCCCCTCCACAAGGGAACTATTTTGTTTCACCCATCACTTCTGCAGTCACAGATGAAACAAAAAAAGCCTGTCATTCCCAATATAGTCACCATGAACTCATTGTGCATGCTTGAGTATCGTCATACACACACCTCTTTATAGTGGTCATCTTGGGCATGGCATCTACACTGCAGAGGGAGCTCCGAGTACTTCTCACTTGGACTCACCACACCTCATCTTCTGCAGCAGCTGTGTTGACTCTGACCAGTACTTGTTTTTTGTGCCAGTACATTTTTGTTTCTGCCTTTGTAATTTGTTGGAAAGGCCTTATGGCAATTTACACTATTATTATTTAAATCCTACTAAACCTATGTTTCTTCATCTACATTTATTATGTTGCACATGAATTGCTGTATTACAGCTACAATGCATGTGTGATTCTATGCTTCTTGTATGAAATTTTAACAAATTATC
Source organism: Neoceratodus forsteri (assembly GCA_016271365.2). Lineage (NCBI taxonomy): Eukaryota > Metazoa > Chordata > Ceratodontiformes > Ceratodontidae > Neoceratodus > Neoceratodus forsteri. The sequence goes on from CM028138.1 coordinate 204,925,422, forward strand.
TCATTATTGAACAGAATTGGAAATCACCATAGTTGTACTGACCTTGACCATTCAGGAAAATGTAGCATACCATATTCTAGATATATTCAGTAAAAGTCCAAAACAGGGGTACTTGGCTCATATAAATGTGAAAAGTTCTGCAAACACTGTAGGGAAATACAATCAGGAGAACTATGCAGCATAACAGCAGTCTTCTACTTAGCAGTAGCATGGTCAGTGTGCACTTGAAGTATTGTATGGTTAATAAACTGTTTGTTTTCACTATTTGGTACTCTAAGTGTATGTTTTACAAGCTACCACTGGTAGCAGACTGGTTCTAAGCAATGTATTTCTCTAGATATACTCTGTTCTAGATTTCCATGTAATGCTGAGCTATTCTCTGAATTATTCTACTGTCATTTTCATTCTTGTGTGTTTTGCATTTTATGAACTGCACTGTGTGAATGTCCCCAGGACACATGCTTTAAAAGTTGTCCCCAAACTCATATTGGTAATCATGGCAAAACTTTTAAATCAATAACACAGTATACACAATTACATTATTATTCATAGCTGTAAACGCATTTGTTCCCTTGAATCTGTGTTTCTTTTAGATTAGCTATGCATCAACTGTAGCATCATTAAGTGACAAGAACAATTTTCCATCTTTTCTCCGTACAACCCCAAATGATGAAGTCCAGTCTGTGGGCCTTGCCCATTTGGTAGTGTATTTTTCATGGACCTGGATTGGAATAATTGCTGAGAGCAGTGAATATGGGGAACTAGGCTCTCAAATTCTTAAAGAAGAGCTGGTGAAAGTTGGTGTCTGCATTGCTTTCTTTGAAATGCTCCCAACTGTATACTCAGAGAAAAAAACACACCACATAATTCAGGTCATCCAGAGGTCCTCAGCAACTGTGATTGTGGTATTCGTCAATTTGGAAATTTTGCATCCTGTCATGGAAGTGTTAGTAAGAAATAACATTACTGGAAAAGCCTGGATTGCCACTGAAGCCTGGTCTGACTCTCCTATTCTTTCAACAAAACCTTTTCTAAAGACGCTGCTAGGTACCCTTGGGTTTTCCATCCGCAGTGGTAAGATGCCAGGTCTCAAGAACTTTCTTTATCACATCCATCCATCTAGAAACTCAAATGATATATTCAGTTACATGTTTTGGGAGCAGGTCTTTGCTTGCAAATGGATAAACTCTGAAACAGTTAAAACAATGTTGAATATATCAAATGAAGGAGCAGATTTCTGTACAGGACTGGAAGATCTACGAGGACAAAACATTGAATTCCTGAACAGGATTGATATGCGGTTTAACTACAATGTTTATATTGCAGTGTATGCTGTGGCCTATGCTTTGCATGACTTGAATTCTTGCCAAACACCAGATGGCCCATTTTATAATGGAATATGTGTGAACATTAGCAATTATGAGCCATGGCAGGTAAATATTTGCTTTTAAAATCTCTCCTAGTGTAGAAAAATTATTTATTTATTTCACATGTTTTACCAGGAAAGAGATACTGCGCTGTTAACAAGTCATTCCAAGATATGTCCTGGGGGAGGGGGAATGGAGGAACAAATGTACACAGAGAACAAGTAATACAAATGCAATTACCACAAATAGCTAAGTTAAGCATTATAAATAACAGTTGCACAAGTTCACTCATTCTGTGTAAGTAAAATACAGTACAATGCAATAAAATGCTGGGGGATACCAACATTTGAAAAGTACAAAATGCAGTGTTAAAGTTTAGGGAGGGGGGCTAATGGTTGTGGGAAAGGGAGGGTGGACATGTGGAGTGCGCTAGTGTAGGTGCAGGTAAAAAGGGGAGTGACAGGGGCAGCTGGGGTAGAAGAGTGGAAGGCAGCAGCCCTGGGTCCAGTATCAGAGGCAACTTCAGGAGTGAGCAGTCAAGTCACAGAGGAGAAAGATGAGTAAGTCATGGAAAGGGGTAGAGCAGATGGCAGGTGAAAGAGAGTCCCAAAGTTTGGGGAACCAGAAGGAGGAAGCAGCTTGACAGCAGTGGATTAACTTGAGCCGAGTGAGAGAGAGTGAGAGCCAGAGTTGTGAAGGAGGTAGGAAGTGGTTGAGGGGAGGAAAGAAAGGATTCAAGGAAGCAGAGGACAGAGCTAAGTCAGTCTTTAGAGATAAAACAGGCATAATGGGTGAGGTGTGTTGACTCGAGGGAGGGGAAGGAAAGGAAGAAGTAGAGACAGCAGTAATGGGTGTTGGGGGGGGAACAGTCCAAGGCAAAGCAGCAAAAGGAGTGTAAGACGGGATCCAGTCTGGCCAGGGTTACCTTGGAGCAGCACTGTACACTATGTCACCATAGTCAGAGTCATCTTTGAGAGTATCTCTCTAATCTGAGTAAGTAGATTTTATTGATCGGTCATAGACCTTTTCAATTGCAAAACACAGTATAAAATTGTACAAGCACATACATCACAATAAATAAACAAATAAATACATAGTAGTGTAAAGTATCTTAAGATACAATAAAGTAACAGTATTTGGGTAATTGAAAGACATCCTAAAAATACAAATAGCAACAGATTTAAATAGCATCAAATTAAAAAAAATATCTCAACTATACTGTTCGGTACCTTATAGCTTGAGTTGATACTCATTGAGCTGCTACTACAGTACATTGCAGCTAATGTATTTGAAATGTATTCTGGAAATATTAACAAAATATTTAGCTTCAGCTCTAATTGTAGTTTCATCATTGGAAGTAAAAAATAGACTCAGCACAAGCTCTTGATCATCTGACTGTATAGTACAACGAAGAGGACTAAGCCATTTGGCTCTGGGGATATTATACCATTCCCAAACAAACATTACATGGTTCAGATTTCCTAGGGAAGTGCAAGTGCATGAACAGAATCTAGATTGTTCTGAAGTCTCCCTCCTATATATAGCTTCCAAAATATTACTTGGAAATATTTCTAACTTGTACCTAGTAAAGGGCATTCTCTGGTTTACATCAGTAAGAGTATCTAGGTACTGTCTGTTATGATGTACCTGATCATTAGCTCTGGCTCAGGGTGATATCTTCAGTTTTTAAATATGATCAAGATCCAGAGTTCTATAATGCTCCATAATTTCATTCGTAACATATATTTGGTGTTTAAGGCTGATAGTAATGCCTTTATCATTGTGGTTTTTCAGATAGTGTAGCCCTGTCTCCTGTAATATTAAAAAAACTGAGGCCAACCACTCAGATTTCAGGTGCCCCAGACTGAGCCAAGTACATTTCTCCCTTAAGCAAACATATGTGTACCTGTTCTGTTTGTGCTGAAGTAGTTTAATCCAGTAATTTACTATCCTGGCAGCAAAATATGCTGTAAGACAAGACGTCCCTAGTTCTGCCCTTAATAGAGAAGCCATGACAGAATTATTGAGTCCTAAGCTTCCTCTAAGAAGCTTATTTAATGGAACTTCTAGTTTATCCTGGTTCCGATCTTGCCAAATGTTCCCATTATAAAGGGACTTGGCATTATATTTAGCCTGTACTGCAGTTCAAAGTGGTTTAATAGAATTCCCACCATACCTCTCAACTGTCCATGATTTTCAGGGATGTCCCTGATTTGGCCTCAAATTTTTCCTCTGTCCCTCTTAAATTTTGTATTTTTGTGACAGAACAGTGGGGATTTAAAGTACAAAATAATAGCAAACATTAAAGTTACAGACTTATTCTTCTTCAGAAAATGCATCTTAACACAAATCCCTATATTCTATCACCTTTCTAAGTGAATAGTATCAGTTTTTAAGATGTGTCCCTGATTTGGGGTCATTGTCATTGATTTTTTTAAGCCTTGTCCCTGATTCATGAGGCAAGAGGTTGAGAGGTGTGATTCCCAACAAACTTTTATTAAACATCTGCAAGGAATTAGCTGTTTTTCTTTTAATTTAGTCAATGTCATTTATAGATGTTTAATCCATTTACCATTATTCATCAGTAATAAACCTAAATAAACACAACTATCCATAGTAAAGATCTTTTTTGTCCCTATTTTCTATGATTCCCTGCCTTTTTTTGTTTTAAAAATAAGAACCTGGCTTTTTTGATCATTCACTCTTAAATTGTATCTACATGCATATCTGTCTAATATACTTAGCTTAGCCTGCAGGCCTGTTTGAGTTAAGTAGAACATGACCAAATCATCAGCATATGCTAGAACAGAATAGTGCTTGTCCAGAATCTTTGGGGAATCAGTGTGAACAGAATCCAATTCATGTAAATGTTTATCAGTATAGATACAAAATAAAAGTGGTGCAAGGATGCAACCATGTCTCACTCACATGTTAGCTGGGAAAATAGAGGAAAGTTGTCCCCTAGCACCCAATTTAGCTTGAGCCCACAGAAGTATGTAATTCACTAATAATTGCTATTAATTCCAGCGAGAATCCCTTTTCCATCATTAAATCCTGCAACATATTTCTGGAAATAACATCAAAAGCTGTGCTAAAATCTATAAAGGCAGCAGAGAATTTCTGTTTGCATAAAACAATATACTGTTCATAAAGATGCCTGATTACACAATAACTGCCTGTAGTACAATATCAAGATCTGAATCCTACTTGTGCTTCAGACAGATCCTCCAACTGTACAAGCTGCTCCCCAAGTCTATTCAATATCATTTTAGCAAAAATGTTCCCCATATTATCTAATAATGAAATTGGTCTATACATAGTCAGATCAGATTTATCTCCTTTTTTATATATTGAAATTTTTATAGCACCTTTCCAGGAAGATGGGAAAGCTAATCTTTGGCAACAACGGTTAAAATATTCAGTGAGAAAAGTAGCCCAGAGCGATGGTATGCTTAAATACATTTTTACGTTCACTTGCGCACATGCGCAAGGAACGTCTTGGGAGAATGGGACACTTTGGGGGTGTGCCCCTTCCCTGCAATCCCCTGCTCCATTGAGCAGGCGTGGCAGTCCTGCACCAATCTGATGCGGTGCTCTGTATGGCAGCGGTGGTCTTCTCTTCAAAGAAAACCACCGCTGTCATACACAGCACTGCGTCACGCCGCCGCCCCCAAGTCTTTGCTGCCACGCTGGGAGCCCACCCCAGCGTGGCAAACATCCTCGTGTTGTCTGCTGATGGGGGTGCCCGATCCCTCGTTGGTTCCACGGTCCCACCAGCCATCCTTCTGCCATGCTGGAAACCCACCCCAGCATGGCAAACATCCCACATCGTGTTTTTTTTTTGCAAAGCTGTAAATTGAAAATGGTCCCACAGCGCTTCTCCCAGCCACCCCCACAACCCGCACCCACCCACTGTGCACCCTGCCTGCCCACACCCCCCTCACTCCATATTTACCTCTGGAGCTCAGCGTGACAATCATCGGTGGACCGGGAACATGTCTGCACTCTTCAAAGCCGACTGTGAACTGAGGAAATGCCGGTAAGCTGTATAATGGGCTAGATAGGGGGTTTTCAACTTTATTGCACATCTCAGGCATTTTTTGGAATTTTTGCACCAAATTTTCAACATGGGGTTTTTGGGACCCCTTCTCAAGAACGATTCACTGTCATGGCGTTATTCAGGCCCGAAGGGTGATTTCGCAGTCACTGCTCAGTCACTGTGCAAAATCACCCTTTGGGCCTGAATAACACCATGACAGTGACATCATTCATGAGAAGGGGTCCCAAAAACCCATGTTGAAAATTTGGTGAAAAAATTCCAAGAAATGACTGTTTTACAAGTGTGCGTTGTGCAGTTCCTACACAGGCTCGTAAGTTTGCGAATTTTCAATATTTTCACTCCAGATTTTCAACATTGCCATTTTACCACACCTCCTTATGAGCAGTATAGCTGCCATTTTTCACATCCTGCCCAAAATGTGTTTCCGCCCATGTAGCGCACAATGGCACAGTCGGTGTGCAAAATCAATGTATGGGACACATTAAGAAAATCATGGAGACACTGTTCATTAGCAGAGGTCTTAAAATGGCTATGTTGAAAATTTGGTGAAAAAATTACTAAAAATGACTGTTTTACGAGCTTGCATTGCGCAGTTCCTAAGCATGCTGGTAGGTTTGCGAATTTTTAATATTTCCATTCCAGATTTTCAACATTACCATTTTACCACACCTTCTTATGAGTAGTACAGCTGTCATTTTTCACATCTCACCCAAAATGTGTTTCCGCCCATGTAGCACACAATGGCGTAGTTGGTGTGCGAAATCAATGTATGGGACACATTAAGAAATCACAGTGACACTGTTCATGAGCAGAGGTCTTAAAATGGCTATGTTGAAAATTTGGTGAAAAATTCTAAAATGACTGTTTTACGAGCGTGGGTTGTGCAGTTCCTACGCATGCTCGTAAGTTTGTGAATTTTCAATATTTTCACTCCAGATTTTCAACATTGCCATTTTACCACACCTCCTTATGAGCAGTACAGCTTTCATTTTTCACATCCTGCCCAAAACGTGTTTCCGCCCATGTAGCGCACAATGGCGCAGTCGGTGAGCAAAATAAATATATGGGACACATTAAGAAAATCACAGTGACACTGTTCATGAGCAGAGCTCTTAAAATGGCAATGTTGAAAATTTGGTGAAAAAATTCCTAAAAATGACTGTTTTACAAATGTGCATTGCGCATTTCCTACGCACGCTCGTAAGTTCGCGATTTTTCAATATTTGCACTCCAATGACTTCCAAATACCTAAACAGCACATAGAAGTAAGCAACATTCGGCATTGACAAATGCTTGTACTTCTTTGTCACTGATTTTTTAAGCCATGTCCAACTGCCAAATACCACTGCAAATACCTGCAAGCCACCATTCTGCATTGACAAATGCTTGTTGAAGGTGTGAGAGCTGAGCCAGAAGCATTTTTTGTTTTTAAGGGTGCTATTGCACAATATACTTCAGCAAATAATGGGGGGATAGTAATGTTATAGTTTAAGATGGCACATGTATTTTTTATGTTGGAAGAAAAAAATTTAGACGAATAGTATAGAGTCCATGCATCCAAAGTTATATATGTATCTATTTCATATTTTATACTACCAGTTCCCTTTGCTACCAACAACCAATATGTCTGATAATCATGATCATTTATGGCAGTAAGCATATTATTCCATTGTTTTTCCTGATATTCTCTCTGTTTCAGTATAAGAAATTTCTTATGATCTTCCCTGCTTTTATTGAGTTCTCTAAATACGGTGTCAGATTTTTGAGTACATATATACCCTTATCTATTTTTACTAAGGTAACAAGGCCACCTGCTGCTCTTCCTCTTTTTGCTTCCTTCACACTCGGAATCTGAAAGTTGTATAACCATTTAGTGATATATCTTGATCTGTGTTGTGCCAAGTCTCTTGAAAACATATAATGTTAAATTTTGTGATAAAGTTCACCCAGTCCTTATCCACAAATTTATTCATAAGACCCAAAATATTCCATGAGATGTGTTATTCTTGAAGAGTCACTTTCTGAATATATCCTATCAGATGCATCCGGTCAGTCAGCCTGCGTAACAAGAGTCTCATATTTATTAAATGTTAAAATATTAAGAATCATCATCACATCCTGTTTTTTTTCCACCTGAAAATGTATTCCAATAGTTTAGATTCTGCATTATTCTGTCTGTAATATATATCTTCTGGGACTATAAGTAATCCCATCACATTCAGTAGGCCCATATTGTCTGGTATTTTTTGATATAAGTTCAAAAATCCTACCTTGATGTGAACCAAATCACAATGAGGATCAGAGCTTTGCCTATCGACATGTATTGCATCAGGATTTCCTATAGATACATCTGGTAGTTGTTCAAAAAGATCTAAAACCGTGGCTTTAAGTTTATCATTACTCTCATTCTTTGTTCTACCAGTACCCAGGCCATATAGATACAACATTTTGGAAACTTTATCTTCAGCTACTTCATGTCCACTTGGTTTAGTCTTGTAGCTGTTCTTTCTTTCCAAGATTACACTGTCAACTATATTTACCCCCACCTCATTTCATAATGTAGCTTAATTTAGTATGGTCTCTGCTACTTCTTGATTTCACATCACTACACCAGCTTATCCTATGTTAATATAATTTTTTTCATCTAAATACCTTCATGATGTTAAAATCCCTACCAGGAATCTTTAATGCATGTGTGAATAAATTTGTTAATGTGGCTTACAATTTGCCAGAAGTCTCATTTGGAGACGACTTTAGTCTGAAGACACAAAGCTGGTATGGCTGATTTTTCGCCACTAGATTTCTGTTATTTACCATCTTCCTATTTAAGTAATCAATGGTGCATCCAAAAAATTTTAAAAGCCTCATTATTAATCCATATCTGATTTTCTATACAGGGTGCAGTACAGAATACAAACAATCTACTCCATCAACATCCTTATAGAAACATAGAAACATAGAAGTTCACAGCAGATAAGGACTGCAAGGCCCATCCAGTCTGCCCATTTCTTTTTCTACCTTATAAATGTGCCATCGGCCTTTGCTCTGTCAGTGGCCTATCTATTCATAGTCATTTGTATTGCTCCCTTATGCCTATCCCATGCCTGTTTGAAGCCCTGCACTGTATTCATAGCCACCACTTGTGGTAAGCCATTCCATGCATCCACCACCCTTTCTGTGAATAAGAATTTCCTCACATCTCCCTAATCAGCCCCCCTCTAATCTCATGCTGTGTCCTCTTGTCCTGCTATTTTTCTTAAATTTAAACATGTTAGACTCTTTCACCTTGTTAATGCCCTTAAGGTGTTTGAATGCCTCGATCACATCACCTCTCTCCCTCCTTTGCTCAAGGGTATACATATTGAGCTCTGTTACTCTGTCCTCATATGACTTCTGATGCAGTCCCTGCACCATTTTGGTTGCCCTTTTCTGGACTGCCTTAATTTGGTTAATGTCCTTGTGAAGGTGTGGCCTCCAATACTGCATGCAGTACTCCAGATGGGGCCTAATCAGTGTCTTGTAAAGAGGGATCATTACCTCCCTCTTACGACTTGTGATACCCCTACTAATACACCCTAACACCCCTTAGCCTTACCTACTGCTTTAGAGGTCTACTTGGATGATTTCAGGTCATCAGTGATGATGATGCCCAAGTCTCTTTCTTCCTTTGTGACTGCTAGCAACCCTCCCAGCCTATAGGTGGCTTCAGGGTTTCTCTTCCCTATGTGCATGATTTTGCACTTCTTGCATTAAATCCCAGTTGCCACTCTTCTGACCATTTTACTAGTTTATCCAGATCTTCTTCATTCTGCCCACCCCATCTGGATCATCTACTCTGTTGCAGATCTTGGTGTCATCTGCAAACAGGCAAACCTTACCCTCTAGTCCATCTGCAAGGTCACTAATGAAGATGTTGAAGAGGACTGGCCCCAGAACTGATCCCTGAGGTACCCCACTTGTGACTTGCATCTCTTCTGACTGTATACCATTTACCACCACTCTCTGTTTTCTGCCTGTCAACCAGTTTGCCACCCAGTTGACCAACTTCTGACTCACCCCGAGCCTACCCAGCTTATTTATCAATCTTCTATGTGGAATAGTGTCAAAAGCTTTGCTAAAGTCAAGGTAGGCGACATCAACTGCTCCCCCTTGGTCCACCACTCTGGTTACCCAGTCAAAGAAATCTAAGGGATTAGTTTGACAGGACCTTCCTTTTGTAAACCCATGCTGTCTTGGATCCTGTGCCCCTATGGATTCCAGGTGTTGCACTATCCTTTCCTTAAGGAGTGCCTCCATAATCTTGCCCACTACTGAGGTAAGACTGACAGGTCTGTAGTTCCCCGCCTCCTCCCTGCTACCACTCTTGTGGAGTGGGATCACATGAGCCCTTCTCCAGTCTTCTGGGACCTCTTCTGTGCTCAGAGACTCACTAAACAGTTCTGCTAATGGCTCTGCTAGTTCCACCTTTAGTTCCTTAAGTACCCTAGGATGTATGCCATCAGGTCCCATTGCCTTATCCACCCTGAGCTTAGCATGCTCTTGTAGGACCCTTTCTTTTGTGAAGGGAGTAGTGCTCACCTCCCCCCCCCGTGTCCATGATGCTGAGCTGTGGGCCTTGCCCTACCTTCTCTTCAGTAAATACTGAGCAAAAGTATTATTTAGGATAGATGCCTTTCAGGGTCCTCCTCACATGCTCCCTTTCTCCATTAAGCTTATCAATACCCCTCTGGACTTTCTCCTTTCACTAATGTATGTATAGAAAGTCTTGTCACCTTCTTTTACTGTTTGTGCTAGTGTTTCCTCAGTTTGGGACTTTGCCTGCCTTACTGCCTTCCCTGCTTCCCTTAGGGCAGTTTGGTATGCCTCCCTATTTTCATCCCGCTGTGTTCCCTTATATTTCCTGAAGGCCAGCCTTTTGGCTCTGACCTTTTCTGCTACTGTATTTGAGAACCAAAGTGGTTTCCTTCTTCTTTTGCACTTCCTTTTCTGTCTAACACAATGGGATGTTGCTTCAAGTATTGCATCCTTAATGCCTGCCCACTTTGCCTGTACCCCCTCACCTGTGTTTCTTTTTGCCAGGGCTAGCTTAACTCTGTTGTCCATCTTATCAAAGTCAGCTCCTCTGAAGTCCCATATTTTTGCCTTGGAATGGGATGATTTAGATGTAGTAGCCAAATTGAACCATACCATATGATGGTCACTGGCCCCCAGGTGACCTTCTACCTGGAGATCTGTGATCCATTCCTTGTTTCTATGTTTCTATATCTATAGTTTTTTTAACACTTGTTTCTTGAAAAAAGTTGATTCATGGTTCTTTAATATTTATACAGGACCCAGTGTCCATTTCTGATGTACCATCCTTACCTACAGATTCCTTATTCCAGATGGTCCTATAATTTCTGAGCAGATTGAAATTTTTATTTATTTTATTTAGTTTTTGTTGACCAGTTAAATGCACTACACAAATTCTGCCTTTCTTCAGGCACAACCTGGGGGAAGGGGGATACAGATGACCTAACCTTGAACCAGATTAAGCTGTTGGTGGTATTTTTAGTGAATGGGGGGAAATTTGGCCAGGACACTGTGTAAATTCCTCTACTGACCTGTAGGGGGAACTGCTGTCACCGACATGGAGATCTTCATTCCAGGAGATACAGAGAAAAAGAAAGGACATACTACTTCCTTACCGTCCGGTGCTGTAAACACCAACAGGACAATGGAGTATATAGAAATCCCTATGCTACTGCACAAAGAGGTATCAATGGTAGAAGGTGAAAAAGTACCTACCAGTTTGCAGCAGGCTTCTCCAAAGAAGGGGGCATTAGATCTCTCCCTTGAAGAGAAATGGGTGATATTACAGGAAGAATTAGATGCCATAAAGCCACAGTTGGTGGTGGAGAAATCCAGGACCGAAGATGATAAAAAAAGGAAGCAGTTGTTGAATGATTCTCCAGACACCGTGAAAGGCAGCACCACAGAGATCTTTGTAAGAAGAAGTATGCCACATGACTCAGAAGGCAAAGAACCACTGCATCCCAAGACAATTACATCTTAGAGCTGTGATGTGGAAGGTGGATGGTCCCTGGAAAGAGCCATAGAAGGGTCTGGATGGAAACAGAACCCTGCGGGGGTATTTATATCTGAATCAGAGAGGCTGAAAACCCAGGTGGGAGCTGGGCAAGAAAAAGAGGACTCGCTACACCAGGATTCACCCATCATATCCACAGGAGTGGGAGAAAAGCAAGTAGAGGAAAGTCCAGGTACCATTTCTTACTCCTCAATTTTGGTTGATCCCAATAGTGCTCATCCTACTCTCAATAGTGAGGGTGAGCTCCATACAATACAAGAGACTTCTCAGCAGATAGGAGCCAAACCATGTGGGGATTTAGGTGATGGGGCCACAGAAGTACAGAAGGGCCCGCAACCAACCTTTGCAAGCTTATTTCAAAAACCTACTGAGCTTGAGAAGAAAAGAAACGCAGTGCATTTCAAATATCTAGAGGGTGTGGAGTTGCCTCTGGACAGATTTTTTGTGGATAAAGTTTTGCTAAAACAATCTTTACAATTTACCCCTGCAGATGTGTATGCCCTCATTCATGCTGTAGGGGAATCTACCTTTGACATTAGCTTTTGAACCCCTGATTTGCTTGAAATGTTCTGGGCTAAGTATATGACTCTAAAAAACAACCCTATCTGGACCCCATTTCATGTAATCCCCCTGACTAAGCAATCCTTCAGAGTGGTTACAATCTTGTTCAGAAATGAAGGAGTGAATATCCAGGATATCTTATACTGGCTGGATAAAAAATGTGAGGTACAAGGCACCCCTGACCCTATCTTAGATGGAGAGGGGTTCTGGAATGGGGGCTGGAAAATTAAAGTTAAACTTCAATATGAATGAACAGATTTGAACCACCTACCCAAATGCCTTCATATTGGGCATGATAAGGGCTTCATTTTCTATCCAGAGCAACCTCATCGCTGTTTTAAATGTGGTTCAGCCAGACACATCAGCCTTAATTGTGAAGTCCTTAAGTGTACTCTTTGTGGGGAATTGGACGACACTAATTTTCATTGCCAGAACACCTAGAAGTGTAATCTGTGTGAAGAAGAGGGTTACTCTTTTTCATCCTGCCCTTGGACCTCCCACAGCACTGTAGATGCTGACTATATGATTCAGAATTTTTACATCCAAAAAACAAAAACATCTTCAGGATTTCATGGGGTTTCCCCTCCACCTTGCTCAGGCCCAGAGCCCGAGGGCCCTATCATGGACAGGCCTGATACTGCTGTCCTGGTAGGCCCCTCTCATATAGTTATAGAGATGACCCACATCCAGGCTAGAGACATGAAGTGTCAAGATGAGATAGCATCCCCTCAACCCCCCTCCTTGGGGATGGATTCCAGGAGGCCAAATCCAAAAAAGGACAAAAGGGAGGAATGCCATGGCAAGGCCTGGAGCACCCTTGGATTCTACCCCACAACGTAATCCCTTTACCATTTTAAGAGAGGGGGTTTCTGCGGAAGATATGGACTCGGATACAGCTTCATGGGCTTCCTCACAAGCTGATGCTCCCTCAGATGTCAATGGAATGGAGGGCACAGTTGCAAGCAGAACAAGAAGGAGGTGGATGGGAGTCAGATCCTCCTCCAGAAAAGCTCCTTGAGGTCCAGTACTTGGGTGACTATTGATGATGGGACATTATGAATTGTCCATTGCCTCTCTGAACATGAATAGTGTGTCATCACACAGAAAGTGACTAGCAACTTTTGATTTGTTTTCAGATTAGGTGTATGATATTGTTTTTTTACAGGACACTAGGCTGGGGTCACCAACAGAAATTATGTTGGGGAGTAACACATGGGTATGGGATTCTATTTTTTGGTCAGGAGGGAGGGATGTTTGTAGTGGAGTAGGAATGTATTTTAAAGAGCATAACATTAAAGTTATTCATCAAGTTGAAATGTTGCCTGTCAGGGCACTATTGTTAGATGTTTTAATACAAGGGATTGATTTTCAGTTAATCAATATATATGCACCTCAAGTTAAAATTGCCAGAATAGAACTTTTGAAATGAATCTTACTATAGCTATACACCTCCAGGAATATCTTGATTGGAGGGGACTTTAATACCAGTAGGTTTTTGTCTAACAGGGGCTTCAATATATCTAAAATATACTGTGATTCATTGTACCTCAAACAGGTATTACAGTTAACAGGTTTGATTGACGTTTTTGCATCTCCCAATGTCTTAGACCCCTCTCCCATACATTTCATAAAGGAACCTTATACACCAGGATAGATTTTAGTTTTTTCCTCACTCAACTTAATAGTTAGAAATAAGATAGTAACACCTTTGGCGACATTTGGTCATGGCCTGCTCAGTGTTACTCTCTCTCTGACCTGGCTGCTACCACAAGGGGAAAGGGGTACTGGAGGCTAAATTTAAGATCTTGGTATAAAAGAAGGATTGTTATATTTATTAGAGGCAAGGCAATCAATGTTTTTTTCTCTATGATTCATTAGACGATTGGTGGAATGAGAGTAAAGAACATTTTCAAAAATATTTTCAACAAATGGGTAAATTAAATGGTCAAATGAAAAGGGAGGGTTATTTTGATTTGCAAGAAAAACTTTCACTACTATATCAATTAGAGACAGATACAAGGATTCCCTACATGGAACAGATCAACCTAATTAAAAGCCAGCTAATAATGTTGCAATATGATAGGATGAAATCCCTAGAAATTGAACAGATGTTGAGATGTACAGGGAAATAAGGTACGGTAAGCCCTTTTGACTCTTGCATGACTCAAAGGCTTAATAAAATTATTTCCCATTTAAAATCAATAGATGGTACAGAGTTATATGAGAAAAAGAATATTTTGGAAACAGTAGAGTCACATGTGAAAGGAACATTTTCTACTACAGGAATTTTGGAGGGTGAGGTTAAGCAATGGGTGACCTCATGTGGGTCAACACAAATTTCTGAATATTTAAAGGTGTCTCTTGTAGCTCCAATCACAGAGAGTGAACTAAGTACAGTTATTTCAGGGTTAAAATCAGGAGTAGCCCCAGGACCAGATGGTCTCCCGAATGAATTCTATAAAATGATATTCCCCATACTTAAAAAGGAATTGGTTGCAGCCTTTAATTTTTTATCTAGATAATCATAAATCACCTTTTTTGGGGGGGGTGGGGTAGGACCAATATGGATAATTGGAGACCCATCACTCTGTTGAAAACGGATAGTAAGATATTGGCAAAACTTCTAAATAATCGTCTAGCTCTAGTGTTCGATGTTATAATCCACCCTACACAGTTTTGTGCCAGTCCAGGTAGGAAAATAGGGGATGCTTTAGTATTAATAAGAGAAATTATTGAAAAGGGTAATGAAGGGGAACTAAGGGGCTACTTGGTAGACCTGGATCAAACAAAAGCCTTTGACAGAGTTACTCATGAATATTTATGATTGGAGTTAAATGCCCATGGGTTTCCAGAACAGTTTGTGAACTGGATTAGACTCTATTACCAGAAAGCCTCAGTGAAGCCCTATGTTAATGGCTGGGTGGGGGGGGATACCTGGTTCACAATGGTGTAAGGCAAGGTTGCCCCTGAGCCCGGCATTGTATGTCTTGGCCTTGAACCCATTTTTAGTGAAATTATAGCTGCATGATCACATTGGGGTCTTTCAGTACATAGCAAAGATCTAGAGATTAAAAGTGTTAGCTATGCAGACGATGTGGTGCTGGGGGATCAGGCATCAGGCAGTGTGGCAGCTCAGGTGATAAGCTTATTTATAAAACTTACCAACACCGAGATTAATATGGCCAAGCGCACATGTCTTCCAATAGGCGATTCTGTTAGAACTTTTTCAGCTTGTTTGGACATCCCACTCCAAGCACAACCTCAAAAACTTTAGGGGGTATATTTTGGTCCAGGTGATATGTGTTCTTCTAATTGGAATTTGTTAATTTTAAACAGTAAAGAGAGACGGAATTAGAAAATGGAACTCCTGGCATATGTCAAAACTTAAAAAAATGTATATGGTTAAAACCTTTTTATTAACTATGTTTTTACACTTATGTATGTTTTTTCCTCCCACAAAACAATTAGAGACAGTTTTTTTATAGCATTTTCTTTCAGTGTATCGGGGGAAGTAGGCTTAACCCTATTACGAGAGGTGTCACCTATCGATCCCTCAGAGATGGAGGTCTGAGGATGATACATCCTATAGTTTTCTTTTTCACCATGTTTTTGTATGGCCACTTGAAACCTGTCTTACTTACAGCAGATAGAGTGTGCTGTCCTTGGGTATTGGACCAAGTAACACCATGGCTTGATTACTGGGAATTAGAGTCAGTTATTCCAAGGCAAACATCTCTTCAAGGCCTTCCCTATTTTATGCAATACATTTTTGGGAAATTAAAGCTTTGGGCCATTAAGAAACAGTACATTTTGACCTTTACATGGAAAGAAATGTATACTCATATAGTGGGGAATGTTTTCATAGAACAGCTCAGGTGCTGGGCTAAAACACCAGTAGAAATTTTTCATATAGGGAAAATGTTGACAAATTCAAGATTACAAGGGAAAATGTGGGATGTCCTGTGGCTGCGTGCTCATAAAAAACTCAATGTGAGAAATAACCTGAAGCATAATTAGTTAACTGAAAGAGGGTGCCCCAAGGGAAGGTACCTGTGGTGGAATATTAGAAACTATGGAACATTTGTTCCTGAAATGCCCATTTATCCTTTACTTTTGGATTATTTTATTTTCAAAATGGCCTCAATTCCTTTTCACATTGCTAACCAGAGATATTCTGTTACTGTACCTTCTACCCCAAGTGTGGGTTAAATACAGTATAATCTGGGAACTGTCCACTTAATTCTTTTAATACTCAAATACCATATATGACACACAAGGTGCCAATTAACTCTGTATAAGAGACAGGTCACAGCAGAACAGTTGTTTCGGATAGTACAGAACTCACTAGTGAGTATCAGGCTGCTGGAATTTGAAAGGTGCCAGGAAATACAATTCCAAGATAGGTGGAAACTAGATTGAATACCAGAAATCAATTAAAATTACCCCTTTTGGGCATTGTATAATCACTTGATAGCACTTTAATGAGAAGGTTAGATCGTAATCTTTTAATAGTTGCCAGATCTCTGATTTATGGATTGTTATGTACGAACACTGTTTGGAATTATTTATTCATTGGAGCTGTAAAGGTACTTCCCCATCTCTTTTAGGGGAGGGTGGAGTTTATTGGTTTATTTAAATTTTGTGATCATTTTTTTTTTCTTTTTCATTATTTGTCTGACAGCTAACCAGACTTCATATGGATATAATACTTATTTGATTTATTTTGCTTTATAATTTGTATTATAGTTTGTGTGGAATTAATACTGTTTGTTGTTGAAATTTCAATAAAAATTCCCCTACTCTTTTCGAGAAGTGCCACAGGATCTTTAACATCCACCTGAACTACCACCAGAACAGGCAGATGGGACTTCGGTTCAACATCTCATCTGAAAGACAGTACCACAGGAGTGCAGCGCACCCCTCATGCTGCACTACAGTGTCAGTATTGGGATTTAACCCAAGTGCCTGCTCAAGCTTGTTTAATTGTACAGTTATATTTTCTATTAAAGGAAACCCTATTTGTAAAAAGGGGTCAACAGAACTTTCTACCTGTTCAGGAGTATCTGTTCCCTGCTGTAGTTTAACAATCGTGTTGCTGGAAGACTCTTTTTCAATTGCTCCTGGTGTAATAATAGTCAGAAATACTATTTTCAGTGGAGGGAACCCTAGCAATTTTTCTGCCTTTTTTATTCTTTTTCTTTAGTTTCACCTGTCTTTTTCTGACTCTTTTTCCCTTCTTTTTTAACAGGTGATTCAGGGATAACTATGGAAGGAAAATCAGGACGTGGTTGTGAGGCAGCATCCATTATATATGAGGGTGAACCTTCTTGTGGGACAATTTTAACTTCTGTATCACATCATTCATTCTGGACCCATTTATTGCCATGTTCTCCTTAATAGTATCTGATTCATGTTTTAAATTTATTAGGTGATCTAGGATCATCAGATGAGTAGTATGAGAATTACTTACAGCTTTCCTGAGATCCTCACTTAAGGCAAAAAAGTATTTTGCTTCTGCTAAACCTGGTAACTGATCTGTTGTGCTATTTACTCTTGATTGATCAGAGCTTGCGAACTGCTTGAGCACATTTATGGTCTCCTGCAGTTCACTTGCAATATTTCTCAAATCACAATGCCAAGTGGGTTTTCGATTAGATTCATGAAAATATTCTGAAGAAAATTCCACTGAATAAGAAATACAGGTAGAAGTATCAAAAATCAGACTATCAGAAGCATCAATTGTAATATCAGTTCCCATCACTTCTTTACTATTTTTATTAGAAGAACTTTGTCTTTGTTCACCTTTTTCTGTTTGAACTCCCTTGCATACTATACTGGTCCCACCATCTGCTGTTTCTGCTTCTTCCAAGGTTTTAATTATGTTAACCCTAGATGTTGATCTATTTGGAGTAATAATTAAGGGAATAAAATTATCCTTTATATAGGATTGCTTAATTTTTTCCCCTTTATATCCTTATTTTGTGATACAGGGGCAACTACATTCTTCTCTTTCTCACTTACATTTTCATGTAATTTACCTGGAATCAAATTCTTATTTTTAATTTTTTGTTTTTAGCTTTGACAATTTTCCTTTTATCACCCTTGTGTTTAGAACATAATGTCACAGGTGCTGAATGTGTACTGAGTGCTACATGCATTGAATCAATTTGTACATTATCAGTTGAATAAGACTGCATATTGGCTGAGTTTTTTCTTTTATTTTGTGATCCTGAAACACTTGAAATATTCGGGGAAAGATTTATGGCTCCTTCTCCCATTTCCAGGGTTTGCTTTCTGGTAAACACCATGTTAAATAATACGAAGGAGCTTTTAAGCAGTCGCAATCTAAAAGACAGCAAAATAGCAGCAACATAGTAACAAGTAGAAGCATCAATATACAGCAATAAAAAGCAGAAGAAAAATAATAAAAAAGTACAAATTAATACTGAAAAGTGCTAGGTAGTATTAATATTAAAAACACAGAGTGCAGCATACATCAGACTAGGAGTGCAAAAAAATAGTTATACCCAAGGACCCAGATATTCAAACTGTGCAACAAAGGTGTGCAATAGCAAGAGCAGGCGCAAGTCCACTACGCCCATGTGCAACATGTGCGGTATTCAAACACTGCACAGGTCAAGATAACGCAACCAGGGATGTGCAGTGGCACAGGTCAGATGCGCAATAGCACAACCAGTGACACCTAGTGGAGCAGGGCAGCAGTGCAACAGCACAACCAGAGATGTGCAGGGACAGGATGCAGGGGCCCACCACCCATGGTAAGGATGGGCAGAGGAGCACACAGCAGAAGAGACATCGCTCCCCACACCCCATGCACTACACAACCAGAGGAGAGCAGGAAGAACCACTGGCACAGGGACACCAGCAACAAACTCACCGCCAGGGCATAGTGCCCCAGCACACATCCCTGCAAGTTGTGACCATCACACATGGATGCCTGTCCACTATGTGCCACACCATTCCACCAGTGCAGAGCACACCCTGCACCATGATCTCCATACAGCCTGCCCAGGAGTAGCACCCAACAGTGCTGGACACCCCAAGCATGCCACCACCCCCACTGTGACAATAGAACCCTGTGCACCACAGAACAATGCAAGGCAGGCCCTTCATGAGCACCTGTCAGCGGGTGGCAGCAGACAGTGATGCAATGACTGCATACACAGTGCTGCTATGCACATCTGCCCCAGGTACAGCTGTGAGACCGACCATGCGTTGGCACATGAGGTACCCCACAGGTGACAGGACATGCCCCGGACCCCACCACCAGTGCTACAGCACCCTGCACACCCTCCCAAGGACACACCCCATCCCAGCACTGGCCACAACAGCCAGTGCAGACACCCACAGTGTTGCATAGAAGCATGCACCACACAGGATGCAACACAGTGCACAGACAAACAACCACCCCATGCCAAGGGCACACCAACACAGGGACACAGTAGGCAGGTCAACCCAGGCCCAATTTTGCTTAGCTCCTGGCAGCCGTGTACACGGCCTGGAACCTCCACGGCACAGGTGTGCCAGCAACCCTGTGCAGGCACCATGATGCCATACAGCACCAGCATGTGGCTGGAGCACAAGTGACAGACAGTGGAACACATCCCTTGCAACAGACACAAGTGACAGCATCAAGGTGGGACAACAACAATGGAGGCAACAGTGCCACCTGAGGCAGACGTGAACCACACCAGTGACAGGAGGCAACCCAGCATCGTGCTGGGTACAGTGGCAGTCCAGCATGGGCAGCCACCACTGACATGCCAGCGGACTGTGCAAGTCACAGACATGCAAGGGTGGCAGCTGCTCAGGCCATGGACGGTCTGACAGGTGTGTCATGGACACAGTGCATGCACTGTGTACCACTGCACACAGTCATCCAGTGCACAGGAAACAACACACAAACCACAGACAGTGACTGACAGCTACACCCACACCAAACCTGCCTCCCCTATGGACACACACACACACACACACACACACACACACACACACACCATGACAGCACCACCCCGATGCCATGCACACCACTGCAGCTGAGCACCATTAGCATGCTGCAAATCAGAGACCACCACAGTAGGCATAACTAAACAAATGTATTGTAACAGTATTAACAAAACTATGTACATATATTTACAAAACAAAAGGGGTGAGGGCCAATAACCTGATGGAGTGGGTAAGGGACAGGAGTGAACATATGGGAGAGGGAAGGAGGGCTGTGAGAGTGGGTCCAGGGAGAAGATGTAGTCCAGGATTGGAAGTAGTTCAGCAGAATCCCCACTCCCTGCTCCTATGGCGCCTCCTTCCATGTCTCCGTCTCACAGCATGCTCCTCAACCCTCTGTAGAATCTCCAGAAAGGCCCTGGCCACCTGAAGCTGCTCCTGCAGTGTCCTATGTGCACCATCCATTATACACCTAGGACAAGGGAACAGAGTCAATAGGAAGGAATGCACAGCCCTCTGCAGCCCACCCATTGTGCATGGCATACAGTCATGGGACATGCCCCTGTGATGGTGTGTGACCACCTACAGTGATTGTGTCCACAAGACCTGCCCACCCAGGTGCACACAGCTATGTGGACCACTGCACACACACACACACCCCGCACAAGTCCTGCACAGCACCACCGTGGCTGTACAGTGACATGGCTTTGTGGTGCGAAGGCAGTGGCACAGCCATGTACCCTGTGCATGCATGGACCACCAGTGATGCACACCCAGATATGCAGTGCCACTGGACAGTGCTGACTGTACCATGTGGTGTGCACAGCAGTGGTGTCAGTGGATGGTGGCCATGCCCCACCACCCGCCCTGCTACACAGCATGCACAGAAAACCTGGATGTAAGGCACTCACTATCATTGGGCTGGTCCTGGCGCTGAGCCTGTACCGGAGCTCTGGCATGGGGATCTGCCTCACGTCTCTATCTCTCCTCCCTCACACATCGACACTCTACAGGGCCTAGGGTGCAAACATGGAGAGAGGAACATCAGTACAATCCAGTAGCAAAGGCCCCCCACCCCAGGTGTGTGTGATCACACACGGCCAAACCATTCATCCCCCACCCCATACCACCACCACCACCACCACTGCCCACACTGGATGGACCCGCCTGTGTGGTGGACACATGCCCACCATGATACCCGTATGGATGCTACCAGTGTATGGATGGGGCCCCTACCTGGCCATGGAACAGTGCCTCTCCTGGTGCGTGCCCATAGGTAGGCAAGCCTGTCCAGGTCCCTCCGCTGTAGGTCCCTGTACCAGTGTCAGCACTGCTTAGCTGTCCTTTGTATCCCTGTCACCTCCTCCAGTGCCACCGCCACCTCCTCCCACATGGCACTCCTGTCCCTGTCCAGGGGTGCCTCACAAAACAGAGCACCAGCATGTGGCTCAACCAGTGCAACTAGTTTTGCCAGTTCTACCTGGCTCCAGATCGCTGCTCATCGCCATGCCATCTTTGGACCATCTCTGATTCAAAATGACACTCCCCAGCGCAGGTCCGCCACATGCAGATGCTGCATGATACTGCACTGACATTTCATATCGCACTGTCACCGAACAGCGTGATGGGGTGCACCCATGTGGATGCATGGCACTTAGGGAGCAAAGGTCAGGCACACGGTCAAGGGTCTGTCATGAACAGACCACCACAGCCTGAATGGTACTCACCTTGTGTAGTGCTATAGGGTACCTCTGTGTGACTTCCTGTAGTGGCCTATCATGCTGTGGCACCATTGGGCCTACGGTGCACCAAGGCAAGGGCACTATACATGTGAACAACACACTAGTCCCACCTGCACAGTGGTGGACATGCCCTGCACTGCCTGCCACACTCAGCACATCAGTAACACGGCAGGCATCGGCGTCAGCACCCCAGGCATGCACCATGTGGTGTT
Organism: Neoceratodus forsteri; assembly: GCA_016271365.2. Lineage (NCBI taxonomy): Eukaryota > Metazoa > Chordata > Ceratodontiformes > Ceratodontidae > Neoceratodus > Neoceratodus forsteri. Next base: position 204,947,417 of record CM028138.1, read on the forward strand.
TACTGTACACGTCACAGAGCTGCACCCTTGCCTGAGCACATTCAAAATGATTGCGCAAAGTGCAACAGCGTGATATTCAACTGGCATATGCAAAACAGCTCATCAGCAATTCCATGGCGCAGCTACTGCATTAACATCCACTTAAAATTGAGCCTCGCCTCATTTGCATGCGTTGCGCTATATAAATGTGACATGGGGCTGCAGAGGCCATAGTCTGGTATTGCAGCCTATTGTGGTGGGTTGCATGCTGTTTGCCAGTGTGGACTGTATTGTGTGGGAGACGCATGGGACTGCATATTCAGAGGTAACACCAGTCATTTCCACAGCATCAATAATGACCAAACGTGAAGTAGAGGTGGAGGAGGAACAGAAACGTGGGAGATGAAGGAGGCCCAACTTCACCCAGGCAAAATCAGATGCCCTGTTTGAGGCCTACCTTGACCAGGAACCACTGCTCAGCGGACAGCTGGGAACACCACAAGCCTGTGCTGTGGCATGGGATGAGGTGGTGCATGCTATCAACCAGCATAGTAGCCACCAGCAGTCCATGCAAGAGTGCAAGAAGAAGGTGGGCATGGACAAGAGGAGGATAAAAGATAAGATGGCTGCCATCAGGGCAGCACATTCTGTGACTGGTGGTGAACAGCCGGCCGTGCCATGCCTGACACCTCAGGAAGAGTGGGTGGCTGGCAGCATGAGGTGTTGTGCCTTAGATGGGGTTCCAGGTGGTGTCTGCCAGATGGTTGGCAGCCCGTCACTGCATGGTAGGTCCTGATCTGTCACTATGGGGGGGGGGAATGCAACAGGGTAGGGCAGAGACATTAATGCTACTGTGTTCCCTTACAGCTCCTGAGCATCTACATGGGTCAGCGGTGGTGGGTTCATCCACTGAGGGCGATACCCTGGACACAGAGGAGTGCCCATCCACCTCCACAGGTGTCCAAGGGTCAGGACAACAGTGTACCCACCTGTCTATCTGGACTGAAGTTGGTGGAGCTGGTGAGGAGGAGGGCCTGCCCATGTCCCAGCATGACAGCATCCATGGATGCCAGCATGCTGAGAGTCAGACTGGTGCCGGATCCATCACCGATGATGATGGAGCTCACATCATGGACAGTGATACATGTCGGATGCAGGATGTCCCCACAGCAGGTAACAACACAGGTATATCCAAGGGTGGTGCTGCCGTGGAGGCCTGCATGACATCACAGTCCCAGCCTGTGCCTGTCTGCACCAGTGGGACAGCACTGGTGTGCATCCAGGCCAGTGCGGCTGTTGCGGCCTCTGTGGTGGCACCATTGAGCCCTGGTGAGTGGTGGCTGGAGGGGCTGTGTCAGCAGTCGGCCAATGGCGATGGGGGGGACAATGTTGGGGGGCAGTGTCAGTGAACTGCCTGTGGCCATTCCCAGGCATGGCTCTGGTGTGCAGCACCCATCATCAATGGGTGATGCCCAGCAGGGCCAGAAACACCATGAGGGACATCATGCTGATGTGGCGGAAGACCTCTTTGATGAGCACAGCCGACTGCTCCAGGCTTCCGTGGATCAGCAGTCACAGCTTGTCAGGGCAGTGGATGCACTCAGTGCAGTTCTGCACCAGGCAGAGGACCAGCGCAGCAGAGACCACTCTCTGCTCCTGGCAGAGATGGCCCAGCAGTGGGAGGATGTGACCGCTGCCATTGACAGGCAGACACATGTTTTCACAGCTGTTATGGCCACATTGGGCACACAGTTTGTTGCCCATGCACCGCAGAGGCCACGCAGTGTCATGTCCACCCCCAGTTCCTGGCGTTGTGTGACACCCTCCATGTCAACACCGGGTTCAGCTGTGGGCATCCCAAAGCATGCCTGGTGCAGGCATGTTCAGTGAGCTGCAGACCCCTGCTCGAACACGGTCGCATTCCCACAGCATCACCCCTGGGGGACCGTCGTTGCCACCCCATGAGGCCAATGGTCAGCCTGTCACAGCTGGCAGGTCTCAGCGGGGCCGACCTTGCATCCATGGTGGCTGTGGCACTGTGCCGCGTGACTGACCCATCTCCCACCATGGTGACTGTCTGACGCTGCCCTGTGTGCAGTGTGTTGTTCAATGTGTGATGCACGGGTGGGGTACCTGGCCCTGCACACATACACACGGTCCATGTGCACACCCTCCCAGCTGCTGGCCATTGTGGAGTGTGCATGATGATGCCTGCATTGCGCTGTATGCCATTGTGCAATGGTGCCCAGCATCTGAGACACGCACAATGAAGGGCACTGGGCATGGTGGTCTGTGGACCTGTGTGTGGCTAGGGGTAGCGGTTGGGGTCGGCATGCCTCCTACCCCTTGTGCATGTCTTGTGGGGTGTGTGTGTGTGTGCACGCGTGTGTGTGCATGACCATGAGTTGTGTTAGGCCTAGCCCATCCCCGATGGCTTGTGCGGTTCCATGCTCAGCCAATTCCTTTGCCACCATGCACCCCTGGGGCTCATCCATGTGAGTTTGTGGGTTATGCCCTTGCCATTGGTGCTTGCACATGGTCCCATGACTTACCTGGGTTGGTTGAAGTGCGCCTCTGTGATGGTGTCCCGGTGCAGCTGCAACATCTGGATCAGGTGGGGGTCCCTTCGCCCAAGAGGGGGCTGCCCATCACTGTCTGCACCGGCGTCCTCATCGTCCCCATCACTGTCCCCCTCTTTGACCTCTACAGCTATCCCACAGTCATTGGCCATGTTGTGCAGGATGCAACAGGCCAGGAAAAGCCCATAGGCCTTTGAGGGGCTGTACTGTAGGGCACCGCCAGATGTGTCCAGGCAACGGAAATGTGTCTTCAGCATCCCGAACACCCGGTCTATGACATTGCGTCTGGTGGCATGTGCCTCATTGTACCATTGCTGCGATGGGGTCACGGGCTGCTGGTATAGTGTGAGCAGCCAGGGACCGAGTAGATAGCCACTGTCACCTGTGTGTAGAGGGTGGACATTAGTATGGTGGTCATCGTTGCCCTGCCATGGGCTATCAAGACCAGTGCCCATGGCATCTCTGACTATGCCCCCCCAAAATCCATGCCATCCTGCATGATTTGCATACTCGCCCACTAGGCGCAGACTGGTGACAGATGAAGGCATCATGTGCTCCCACAGGGTGCATGGCACAGACACTGGTTATGTGCCCCTAGCATCGCACACCACCTGGCAGTTGATGCTGGCATAGCCCTTCTAGTTGATGTAAGCAGCACCTTCCGGGCCAGGTGGCGTGTGGATGGCCATATGGGTGCAGTCAATGGCCCCGAGCATGCCAGGCATATGTGCTACCCTGTGGAACTCTTGTATGTGTGCTGTGTGCTCTGCCGGTGTGCTGAGGAAACGGATGTTCTCCACAGCATGTGGCAGCAGTGCGCTGAGGAATTGTGTGAGTAGGCATGACGCGGCTGACTGGGTTATGCCTGTTGTGTCCCCTGTTGGTCTCAGGAAGGTGCCCATGGTGAGCAGGCACATGACGGCTGTTACCTTTGTCTCCACTGACAGAGCATGGCTCCGTCGTGTGGGTGCCTGCATCTCATCACTGCACAGCTCACAGAGCCGCCTCAGGACCACCCGGTTCAGGTAGTACCGCCCACAATCTCTGTGTCACTGTAGTGCTCGAAGCTGGTGCGGGCTCGGTACTGTCTGTTGGGGGCATACCACCAATGGGACTTTCCAGAGCCACACCCCCTCTGCTGTCTGCCTTCTCACACCCCTCATTACTGCCTCCATCTGAGAGGTGGCACTGGCCATGTCCCTGGCTGGTGTTCCCCCCGGTAGCTGTTATCCTGTTCCTCCCACTGTGCTTTGTGATACTCCCCCCTGTACTGGGTACACCTCCAACCTTTGACTGTCCTGCACACTGCCGCTGTGGCACTTTCCCTGTCACTCTTGCACAGTGGCACAGGCTCCCCACTCCTGTCTTGTTGCTGGTTGTTCCCAGGTGTGCCCTGTCCTGCTCCTTTCCAGTCCCACTCACTGCTACCCTCTTTTCTGTTGCTGTCTCCTTGCTTCCACCTATGGCTTCCTTATAGCTTTCTTGCACCTCTCTCTTGTTCCTTTTTATTTTGGATCATTTCCGCTATCACGCAACTTCCGCTTGCTTCCCTATTGCGCATGGCACATGCTGTTGAATATCGCACTGCTCCATTTATTCATGGTTCCTCCCCATACGGTTGTGCATGCATTCATTACCATTGCACTGTTGCACATTGTGGTTTGGGCAGCACAGCTGCCTCCCGCTGAATATCACAGAATGGCGCATTTGTGGATTTGTGCAGGCGCAATTCTGTTGCTCATGGGGCAACCCTTTTGAATATCCGGGCTATGGTGTGCTTTAGTGGTCATCTGTGCACAGATTCAATATCCATTCTACAAATGTTCAGGAAGTTACTGAGCAAATATATTTTTATCCAATTAGTCCTGAATACGCCAGGTGAAAAATATTTGCAGCTTTCTTGTGTTCCTTATGTTCTTCCTGCAATGATTCAATCTGTTCTACAATAGTTGATGGTATAAAGCACTGTTTCTCTCTCCTTAGATCAGAGATACTGTTCTCATTTAAGAGTAAAGTGTCACCAGTCTTCTTTTCTTCAAATCTAGTACTTCAGAAGGAACTGAGTCAGTAAATAACACTTAGACAAAGTTCAAAATTTGAGACACAGTTCAGATATATTTCAATGGTAAAAATTAAATCTATGTCTGCTACATTTTTCTTCAACCGTAATCTTGCCCAAATGATTCAAAGCTCCAGCCCTTGCTACAGAACCAGACCCATACTCTTCCCTTCGTGTAAGACACTACAGGAGAGAAAAAAGACCTAAGACAAGTGCCTCATACAATTCAAATTAATTTGTCTGCTGCTCTGTTAATTACAGTAATCTGTAAAATGTGTAAACGTTTGACTAAATTGCTTTAGTAAACTAGTAAGCTATATAATTGTGCTATCAGAATACTGAGTAACTCTAAAACTCAATAAATCTTAAATATGCAAACATATACAGATACAGTATTACAGCACACAGCAGTATAACTTTAATTTAATGAATGTTAAACTTACTCACTTCAGGAAGAAGAAAACAAAAGATTTCAGGCTCTGAAGTACCACTGAATCTGTGTCAGCTTGGACTTTTAACACAAACCAAAATAAACCAACACCTTGAAGAAAATTTGTAAAGTGCTCTTAAATAATTTTTTTTCTACACTTGCTTCTCCGTGACTGAAATAACCAAGATAGCTGAAGTTGCATACTCTGCATTTGTTAGCACTTTTGTCATCTACAGCTATGGAGATATATCACTCTATCATGGAGTGGGAAAAAAAGATACCGCTCACCGAAAGAGCTGCCAAAACTATTTTAACAACAATGTCTTCAGTATCACTATGTTGCAGAAGTGCCATGATGGTGGCATCAGTGATGGCATCTAGAAGGAACTGAACGCCAAACCCTGAGCATGTACAGCTTTAAGGTAAAAAGTCATATGATTGACTCAAACTAAAAAATTGCAAAAACTAAAATAAGTTAAAACACACCTTAACATAACTTAATATATACCAAAAAATAAAAACTTAGCACATTTCACATAGCTCCGGAGAAGGACACTTATCTGGTAAAAAAGAATTAAAAAGAAATTAAAATACCCCTAGTGTCTCAAGATGTCTTGTTGCACACCTAAATCTATATCACCCAGCTCTATCTAAAACACCCTTTGTCTGAAATATTCGCAGTCTCTACAATTAAAGTAAGTCCAATATGCGGGTACAATTTGAGAGTTGGAATACGCTCCTTGAAAAGTGGAGGTTTAGGCTTCGCTAGCAGAGTATTCTGTGTTTGGTGTCCTCCTTCACCACTGAACTGTGTCTCTGCCAACCCCAGATCCCTGAGCTCCACTTCACTTTGGATGCCACAGCTGCTGTTTGGTTTGCTTCCTGCAGGCAAACAGAGAAGAGAGGACAGTCCAAACTAACCAGGACGTATGAGCAAAAAGGTTTTCTGGTAAGGTTACACTCACTGAGGCAACAATATCATACCTGTTATAAATTAAAACTCACTGTGTAACCCTGCTTCCTTGAAACTACTCCACAGACTCAGGAGCGCATAGCAACAGATGTCTTTCAACACCAACTCTCAACCTTACTGCCTTCATGTGAGCATCTCTCTATGAGCAGGAAGCACAATACTTCCTTTATTCCTGTATAGCATATCAAGTTTGGGGAGAAGCTTCTGATGGATGGAATCCACATGTGCAAAGAACCTGAAGTGCCTTTCCATCCAGATCCTGAGGTACTTAAATGAGGAGACATTTGCAATCACTGCACCATCAAGGATATGGAAGGTAGAGATGGGGGTGAGCCTAGTGAGCCTCTGATGAGCACCAAAGGTGATAGAAACTGTTTCTTGGCATTAAGGGACAACCGATTTTCCAGGAACCAGTGCTGGATACTAATAAATTCCAGATGGAGCCTGGCAGTGAGGTCAGGGGCAGAGGAGCCAGAAGCAAAGAGTACCATATAATCTACATACATATGGATGGATGCAGAGGAGCAGGGAGCGGGAGGACATTTAGGATGATGGAGAAGAGTATGGGGACATAGATGGAACCTCGGTGCATGTCTGAGCTTCTACAAAGTGGGAGGAGATTGATTCTCCAATTTTGATGGGTTCAGACCTCAAGGTAGGAGCAAACCCCACTGACTGAGGAATCAGAGAGCCCCGTTGCCTTCACTTTGTCCAAGAGAAGAGGTGAGTAACAGTGTTACAGGCTTTGGCCAGGTTGACAAAGATGACAGAGGCTGCCAGGCCCTGATCCATGCCAGATACAATGGAGTTAGAAAACTGGACCTTTTAGGGTGCAGTCTAAATAGGGAGGTGGGCAGACTAGATTGATCATGCAGTCCCCATCTTCCAAAATGACTCCTATGTTCCTATGGGGGAGGGAGAGAGGTGGAGGTGGAGTGGGCCTTCCAAAAGTGAGGCTGGTAAGGATTGCAGAAGGTGGAAGAATCAAGGAAGGGGAAGATCTGGGATAGCTCACATGTATCCAGGAACTAGGCCATGGTTGGGAGGAAGGAGATAGGGCAGTAGTTTCAGGGGAGGTAGAACTTCCCCCTTTGAGAAGGGGGATAACTGTAGCCTGTTTTAAAGAATCAGTGACAGTGGCTAAGGAGTAGAGCCTGAGAAATGGGGTAACAAGTAAAAGCATGGGGTTAAAGACACAGGGGTTTGGGGTTTAGATTATCAGGGCTCACACTCATGTGGAGGGGTTAGAGACAGAAGGACTTTAAGGAATGCAGCAGGAGTGGTGGAAGAGATGGAGAAGGGGTGGAGGGGCAATGAGAGGAGGGTGATGGGGTGGGGGTTGGGAGGAGAGAGAGAGGAGGAAGTAGGCACAGGAGGTGAAGGAGTTGAAAGCTGAGGTGACAGAAGAGAGGGGGTCAGAAATAGGTATTTCATCCATCTTTAGGACAGGGAGAAGAAACTGAGGGGAGACACAAGATGACCTTCCAGAACTTATAGGGGTGATTAAGATTGTTCTGGAGTGTGGATGTGAAGGATTCAGACCTAGCAAGCCTGATAGCTCTAGTGCAGGAATTATGAAGGGTATGGTACTTGATGAGGTCAGCAGGGGAGCCAGAGGACTTGTGAGTCCAACAGGCAACCTCTCATGCATGGAGACAGGCAAGCAACTCTGCTGCATTCCGTGGGAGCTGGGAACTTCAGACCCTGTGTTTTTTAAAGGGGGCATATACTGTAGATCCCAAGCAGATATAAACTTGGAGTTGACATTTTTGAGGATAGAATTTATGTTGCTGGCTATAGAGATGGGCAACCAGTCAATAACCAAGTCAGCATGGAGGGAGGACAAGTCCAGTGACCTGAAGGACCACAGCTATATAAATTTAGGGGGCTTTGGAATGATAAAGCTTGAACACACAGTCAACCACATGGTGGTCATGGAGGACACTGGGGAGGATGCTAGCATCCATGATACAGGAAGGATGAGACGTGAGAATGAAGTCCAGAAAGGGTCAGTGAAAAGCTGGGAAAGTTGCAGAAACTTAATGTTTTGATACAGCTTGTTTAGAGAGAGGGAGAGCCAACTCAGGTTAAAGTCACCAAGGATGTGAAGTTGACCAGAGGAGGCATCTGAGAAGATAGTGATGAGAAGCTTGGAGACTGAAACTGGGGGTAAGCCAGGACAGCAGTAGGCATCAGCTATGAATATAGGAAAAGAGAAGGGGACATGGAGCTTGAGGAAGAGTAACTCAGGCAGAGTGGGAAGGGACAGACAGCATGGTTATGAACTGGGTGTAGGGAGGAGAGGTAGATAGCAACACCACCACCACCCCCTTAGAATGATCCTGCTGGATGACTGTGTATCTGGTGATGGCAACAACTGAATCCAGAATCTTGGAGAAAAGCCAAGACTCCAAGATTAGCAGCACACCAGGTATGAGATTGACCATGAGTGATTGCAAATGGTATATCTTGGGGAGGAGGCTTCAGATATTGAGGAGAGTTACTCAGTGCATTGGAGAGATGAGAGAGATGACTCAGAAATTCCAGGATCAAGCACAATATCACATGCTACCATATGTAACAGGGAGACAATGAGCTTGAGGGAGCCTATATATCAATTGTGGGGAGGAGGTGTGTGAGGAGGATGAGGGGGTAGGAGGGAAGAACCTGAGAGCTTTAAGGTAAAGCTATGGAGAAAGGAGGAAACTGCACCCAGAATATCAAGGGGATGAACACAGAAACATAGAATCTGATGGCAGATAAGAACCGCTTGGCCTACCTAGTCTGCCCATTTCCCTACCTAACGGATAAGCTGCAGATACTAGTAAACCAACAGCCTACTTTCTCCTACTCCCCACTAGAATTTCCTTACGTCTGTCTCATGTATTCTTAAAGTCCCCCACTGTTTTTGACTCTCTGAACTCCTCAGGAAGGCTGTTCCATGCATCTACAACCCTCTCTGTGAAGAAATACTTCCTCACATTACCTCTGAGCCATCCCCCTCTATCTGCAAATTGTGCCCCCTTGTTCTTGCACATCCCTTTTTCTGAAAGATGCTACCCTCTTGGACTTTATCGATTCCCTTGAGGTATTTGAAAGTTTCTATCATGTCCCCCCTCTCCCTTCTTTCCTCGAGGCAATACATCTTAAGCTTCATTAGTCTTTCTTCCTATGTCTTCTGGTGCAGACCCTGCACCATTTTGTTGCCCTCCTGTAGACAGTCTCCATCCTGTCTGTGTCTTTGCAGAGAAGGGGTCTCCAGAACTGTACATAGTACTCCAGATGTGGTCTTACCAACTGTCTGTACAGAGGGCCAACAACTTCTTGTTTTCTACTGGTGATGCCTCTCCCTATGCATCCCAGTATCCCCCCAGCCCTCCTTACTGCCTTTTCACATTGCTGGCCCACCTTTAGGTCATCTGATATGACTACCCCCAGGTCCCTTTCCATTTTTTGTTGCTGTCAGTATCTCATCCCCCATTGTGTACTCTACCCCTGGATTTTTGTTTCCCAAGTGCATTACTTTGCACTTCTTTGCATTGAATGTAAGCTGTCATACATTTGACCATTCCTCCAACTTTGCCAAGTCCCTTTTCATCCTTTCCAGCCCCACCTTGTGTAGCAACCCTGTTGCAGATCTTTGTGTCATCTGCAAAGAGACATACTTTTCCCTTCAGTCCCTCTGCAATGTCACTTATAAAGATATTAAAAAGGACCGGCCCCAGTATTGAACCCTGCGGTACCCCACTAGTAACCCCTCTTTCTTCACTGTGGACTCCATTTACTATTACCCTCTGTGTCCTGTTGTCCAGCCAGTGTTTTACCCAGGCTACCACCCTGGGTCCCACTCCCAGGCTGGCTAATTTGTTTATTAATCTTTTGTGCGGACTGTGTCAAATGCCTTGCTAAAGTCCAAGTAGGCCATGTCCACAGTCCCTCCCTGGTCTACTACTTTGGCCACCCAGTCAAAGAAATCAATTAGAATTGTCTGACATGACCTTCCTACTGTGAATCCATGCTCCCTTGAGACCTGTGCCCTACTGGCCTCTACGTACTCAACAATTCTTTCCTTCAGAAGTGATTCCATCATTTTCCCTACCACTGAGGTCAAAGTGACAGGTCTGTAGTTTCCTGTCTCTGCCTTGCTCCCACTTTTGTAAAGGGGAATCACATTCCCCCTCCTCCAGTCTTCAGGTACCACACCATCCTCCCATGATTTGTTAAAAAGGGTAGTCAGTGGTGTTACTAGTTCTCCCCTTAGTTCTTTTAGAATTCTGGGGTGAATCCCATCAGGCCCTATTGATTTATCCACCTTCAGTTTTAAGAGTTCTTTCAAAACTGTTTCTTCTGTGAAAGCACTAATATCAACCCCCCTATCCAGAGGGCTTCTATTGACTGGATTAGGTATCTCCCCCTGCTCTTCCACTGTGAATACTGAGCAGAAGTATTCATTCAGTATCCCTGCTTTTTCACTGTCCCTCTCTGCCCAACCACTTTCCTCTTTATTCAGCCTCAGTATTCCTGCCTTAGTCTTTCTTTCCTCCCTAATGTACCTATAAAAGGCTTTATCCCTCTTCTTAACCGAGTTGGCTATCTTTTCCTCGGTTTGGGCCTTTGCTATTCTGACTGCCTTCACCGCTTTCTTCTGCTTAAACTGGGACAGTTCTCTGTCCTGCTTCTTCTGTGTTTCCTTATACTTCCTGAATGCTGTCTTTTTCTCCTTAACCTTCCCCACCACCTCTTTTGAGAACCATAGTGTTTTTTTCTTTTGTTTTGATTTGTTTACTTGCTTCACACAAAGGCTTGTTGCCTCTGTGATGGTGTTTTTGATGTTTCCCCATTGTTGCTCCACCCCACCTTCCTGCTGTTTGCTAGTGCTTTTCTGAGGCACTCTCCCATTTTGACAAAATCAGCCCTCCTGAAGTCCAGTACCTTCACTTTTGTATGGCTTGACTCTACAGCTAAAGTTATCTGAATCACACTGTTTGGTGGTCGCTTGTTCCTAGATGGCTACCCACTTCAAGATCAGGGATCATCTCTCCATCCCCATTTGAGAGTACCAGGTCTAAGATTGTTCCCTCTCAAGTGGGTTGCAACACTAGCTGTCTGAGGTATGCCCCCTGTAGGGCATTGAGAATGGCACTGCTCTTGGATGTGGCTGCAGCAAAGGTGCTCCAGTTAACATTTGGCAAATTCAGGTCCCCCATCATCAATATCTCCCCTTTCTCTGCCATCCTAAGGATGCCTTCTATAATTTCCTTGTCCATTTCCTCCCCTTGAGATGGGGGTCTGTATACAACCCCTGTGCAGAATGTGGTGCCATTTCCAGTATCCAGGGTGACCCACAGTGCCTCCTCTCCTCTCTGTCTACCCTTTAGTTCTGTTGCTTTGATACCTTCCCTTACATAGAGAGCGGCTCCTCTTCCTCCTCTTCTTCCCTCCCTGTCCCTCCTGTAGATTGTGTATCCTGGTATGTGGACATCCCAGTCATGGTTCTCTGTGTACCATGTTTCTGGGACTGCCGTGATATCCAGGCACCCCTCTTCCATCAAGGCCACCGTTTTCTGGAGTCAGTTTCCTTTAAAATGGAACCTTACATCCCCTAATGCTGCTGTGATTGCTCTCCACCTCTGTCTGTAGTTCCATCTGCTTATCTCATAGGGCTATCTGTTCTCTTAGTGCTCTCTCTCCCTCACATTTGGTTATGTGGTCTTGGACTGAAGAATCTCAGTTGATCAGCCTTCTAGCCTACTCCCATATATTTCCTTAAATATTGCCAACTGCAGTTCATCTTACAAACCATTGCTATGAAAGGTGTACTAACAGATCAAAAGCAAATTTCTGCTTACTGTTTATGAGGACCCCATTTGTGCTGAACTGTGCTGCACCTGTTAAACAAAATGTGTGTCTCTGTTTCCCTGTTATCCCTCTTCTGCTATTCCTGGCATTTTATTACAGGCAGTGGCAGCACTTCCTTAAAGGAAAACTCCATGTTAGAATCAGAAAAAGATATGTAGCAGTCTTTTTTTCTGTGTTCTAACCAGTTCCAAGTGTTTTCTTTTTCTCTGGCTGTGAGAGATGTTTTTTCTAACTTTCCCTAACTGTTTTATTGCCCTTGGAGGTTGCCATTCTGGTTTCTTTATGGCCTCTAGTCTTCCCAGAGTGCCCTTTGGTGTGATGTCTAATTGCCCCTGCAGGAAGCCAGTGTCTTGTTACAGGGTCTGTCACAGCTCAGCCACAGAGAAAATACTTCTTCCAGAGAAGACACACTACTAGATTTTGGGTGAGTGTAATCATTATTATTTTTTGATATCAGTACCTTGTCCTGCTATGTTCTGCTGTGTGTGTGTGTGTGTGTGTGTGTGTTGAATCATGTCACTGTTTACTCTATTCCTCTCAGTCACTTTCAGTTTTTGCACCAGTACTAAGTAGTAAAAATTGAACATCACCTTACAGGTTGTAACATAGCAGGACAAGGTACTAATGTCAAAAAATAATGATTACACTCACCCAAAATCTAGCAGTGTGACTTCTCTGAAAGAAGTATTATCTTTGTGGCTGAGCAGTGACAGACCCTGCTAAATCTAAGGGCATAGCTACATCACTGTCACATGAGCCAAGGTGCATCGTAGGAGAAAGAAAGCCAATAAACCTATTTGTGATGGAGATCCCCAAGGGTCGTAAAACCACCATACAGCTAGCAGGCTAATTTAGGAAAAACTCCTAATAGCAGACAGAGGGAAGGACACACTAGGATTTAACATACATATCAAAACACTCTACATAACATATGTTTTTGCACATTCTGGGTGGACTTCTCCTTTAATAAAAACAGAACAGCTGCCTTGTGACTCCACTATAAGCAAGCCTCATGATGCACTGCAGGAAAACAAAAACTCACAGCAGGAGCAGCTTTCACAATAGGCAGTAGGTAGCATTGTTTATGTCCTGTGAGTATGAAAAACATGGGAAAAAATTTCTTGGTTATCTGTCTTGAATAAGAATGTACAGCTCCTCTCAGGGATTGTTGAGTCTTCACGACTATTTTTCTTGGCCAGTTAGAAACATAGAACATAGAAACATAGAAACATAGAATTTGATGGCAGATAAGGACCACTTGGCCCACCCAGTCTGCCCATTTCCCTACCTACTGGATAAGCTGCAGATCCTAGTTAACCAGCAGCCTACTTCTTTCTACCCCCACCCCCTAGAATTGCCTTATGACTGTCCCATGCATGCTTGAATTCCACCACTGATTTTGACACCACAACCTCCTCCGGAAGGCTGTTCCATGCATCCACAACCTCTCTGTGAAAAATACTTCCTTAAATTACCTCTGAGCCGCCCCTCTATCTTCAAATTGTGCCTCTTGTTCTTGCACACCTCTTTTTGAAAGATGCTACCCTCTTAGACTTTGTTGATTCCCTTGAGGTACTTGAACATTTCTATCATGTCTCCCTCTCCCTCCTTTCCTCGAGGCTATACATATTAAGCTCCTTTCATCTCTCTTCATATGTCTTCCGTGTAGACCCTGCACCATTTTAGTTGCCCTCTGGACAGCTTCCATCCTGTCTATGTTCCTTTGCGGAGATTGGGTCTCCAGAACTGCACACAGTACTCCAGATGGGGTCTCACCAGCTGTCTGTACAGAGGGATAATAACTTCCTGTTTTCTACTGGTGATGCCTCTCCCTATGCATCCCAGAATCCCCCCCAGCCCTTCTTGCTGCCCTCTCACATTGCTTGCCCACCTTTAGGTCATCTGATATGACTATCCCCAGGTCCCTTTCCATTTTTGTTGTTGTTAGTATCTCACCCCCCATTGTGTACTCTTCCCCTGGGTTTTTGTTTCCCAGGTGCATTACCTTGCACTTCTTAGCATTGAATCTAAACTGCCATAGATTTGACCATTCCTCTAACTTTACCAAGTCCCTTCTCATCCTTTCCACCCCACCCTGTGCATCAACTCTGTTGCAGATCTTTGTGTCATCTGCAAAGAGACATACTTTTCCTTCCAGTCCTTCCAGTTGCCATGGAGACATGAACATGCAATCTGTAATATCTTGAACAAGCTGACACAGACTGGAAACTGGAATGTTCAGCTCAGTACTATTGAGAACTCCTGGAAAGACAGTGGATGGATTATTTAATTTGAAATCCCCACATGAATGTTAATTATTTCTAAACAGTACACTTTTTAGCATTATTTTTATATTTATAATTTTGTAATAGCAATAGTTCAGCCAAGGGTCATGTTAATGTTCAAGTTAATCACCCCCTGGGGGCAAGATGGCACTTGACTGAGCCTCATGCCACATTACACCCCAAGGGGTGATTAACTAGAACATTAACATAACCCCTGGTCGTACCTTATTGCTTAAGAGACACCAGTCAAGCAAGACCTGGTGACCTACCTACCTGGAAAGCAATGGTCTCAAGAATTGTGAACAGCATGGGTTTGTGGCAGTGAGGTCTTGTCATACCAACCTAATGGCATTCTTTGACTTGGAGGGCAGTAGATCAGGACAGGCAGTACACTACTCTACTTCAACTTCAGCACAGAGTTCGACTCATTTCCCCACAGAAGGTTGCTGAAAAAGTAAGGGGGCATGGGAGTAAAAAAAGGAGCTAGAAAAATTGGTATGAAACTGACTGTCGGGGAAGACAACAGAGGGTAGTGGTTAACAAGTGAAACTGGAGGAGAGGGAGGTCATATGCCGGGTGCCACAGGGGTCAGTCCTGGAACCTGTGCTATTCAATATGTTTATCAATGAAACAGGAGAAGGTATACAGGGAAGAGGTGTCTCTTTGCAGATTATGCAAAATTGTGCAGTAAAGTGAACAGTTCAAAAGGGATGAGGTTCAAATTCAAGTTTGAGTTTATTGTCAGGAAATCTCCACTGAGCAAGCTCATTTACAATGATGTCCTGATAGACTAGAGAGGTCAAATACATGGACCTATACAAAGGAAATGTTCAAAATAAAGACAGAGTGCATCAGCTGCAGAAAAGGAGAACAGTAAAATTTACACAATGTATACAATACAGTATATCTCACAAGTACACAAAGTAAGTTACACACTGCTTATAATGAGAACACAGGTACAGCTGAGCGGTTGAGATTTTACATGATAACAATACTGTGCAATTGGGTGTGAGGGAGTTGCGAAGGGACCTAAAAATGTTAAAGAAATGGTTTAAGGTTGTTTTTTATTTAACTTCTTTATTTTGGCAACCAAACATGATATTGTACATTAATGTAAGTACAAGGCAAATGTTCTCATTACCAAGTAAATCACATCATTATAGAGGTATCAGGCAGTGGTTCTAACCGATTCACATCAACATGTGAAAAACTGTTATGATGGTCTGTAAGATAAGGCAATCATGCAATATGACTATAATAATTAATAGCCCTAATGTCTTATAAAGTCTCTTGTGCCATGTATTATGATGAGAAAAAGTCAACCCATCCAGTCTAAGTTCTGGAACATGAAATTCAATAAAAAAGTAAGATGATGCTTATGGGGAAGAAGTTAAAATTGTAAGTTGACATTTATTGACATTAATATACAGCAACAAGTTTAAACATGTGAACATAAGTATAAAATAAACATACACTGTACATTTAAAATCTTAACACAGATTGTAGCAACAAATCAATATTCATTATATTATTAGCAGCTTCAGCTAGGATCAGGGACATCCTAAACTAACTGCAGGGGTGTTCCTCAGGCAACTAGTCAGTGAACACATTCATGATCAGGCAATATTGGACCTCTTACTCACTAACAGGGGCAGTGTTTCACACGTCAAGATAGGAGGCTACCTTGGGACCAGCAATCACCATACAGGTTGGTTCAATATAGACAGCTGCAGAATTGAACCACCCAAGGACAAGGGTCCTGGACTTCAGAAGGGCAGATTTTATAAAGATGGATGAATGCTGGAGTGCATGCATGAGCCAGGAAAGTGGATGGAAGCTTAAATCAGTAACTCTGTCCTACCTGCCGTCTATTTCTCTGAGGAAAAACATTTCCAGTAACTTCAAGTTTACGTTTTTGAACTTTTATGTTACTGGAGCACTGGTTCTAATGAATGATTAAGGCTAAGGATTGTACTCTAAGGGGAAAGCTGTAAATGAAAAGGGAAAGTAAAAAGCAGGTTCCACTACAACACGCTCACCCAAAAAAGGCCAGCGCTTCAACAAACAGTCAAGCTGGCACCGCTGATACATCAGGATACTTGGAACTTAAAACAATGATGCAGCAGGAGCTAATGGAAGTAAAAACATTCAAAACATCAGTGGCTGCTTTAGAGGACAAGGTCCAGGCACTCCATCACTGTACATTGGATGCTGAAACATACCTCTCATATATCGATGAAAGAGACTCCAGACATGAGACACAAATTCAAGAACTAGAGAGACTGGTACAGCTCCTCTGGTCCCATGCTGAAGATGCAGAACATTGGAGCCAAAGGAATAACCTCCAATTCATGATATTCCCAGAGGGAGCTGAGAGATCTGACCCTGCAAAAGTTTTTCAGGCCAAACTACCCAGGTTGCTAAAGTATGAGTGGAGACCAGCCCTGGAGGTGGAGCAGGCACACCGAACACTGGCACCACTGCCTAAGGAGGGGGGCAGGACCAGACCTATTATTGCAAAACTTCTGAGATATCCAGAAAAAGAGTGGATCCTGATCCTCACTAAGGAATGGGGACAACTGTTGTTTTATTTATTATTGATTCAGATTACAAGTACCGTTGACCTGAGAGCTGTTTCACAAAGATTCCATGTCAGAGGGTAATGAAGGTAAATCCAGACAAAATTTAAAACTAGGACAGGGCAGAAATTACAGCAGGAGGGAATTACATCATTTTGAATTACAAAAGGAAGGAGTTACATCATTTAGACTACACATTGTACAAGAAGACAGTATAAATATTGAGGCAAAATCACTGACAGCAATACTCAATCCACTAGGAGTCCAAATGGCAAGTAAGTTTCAAGGTGTACAAGACACTTGGCATGAAGTCTGTGGATAGGGCAGGTTAGCCAAAGGAGGCATTGTTAAGTGAAGGAGGGTAAGGAGGGTAGTAGGGTCAGAAAGAGACGAACATGATGGGAAGCAGAGGAACAAGGGAGGCAGGTTCTGGGTGGTAGAGATAGGGTGATAACAGCAAGGATTCAAGTGTGAAGATCAAGTCTAGAGTAGTGAACAGTCAGAGGTGCCCTAGGTTGTGCAGCCACAGGTACAGAGTGCTGAGAGGTGCTGCCGGAGCTTACGTTTAAAAGGCCCAAGCTTAGATTCAACAAGTACATCACAACCAAGAGAGCTGAGCCAAGTGGGGGCAGGTACTCAAAAGATCTGTGCCCTTGGGAAGTGCAGTAGAAAGGGACCTTATAAGGCTTATTGTAGGTACCTCTGCATGGCAAGGGCACCGAGTTTACATTTTTAGTGATTAATGATCTGGCACAAAAATGGAAAGCCTACACGGAGGTGAGAAAAATGCTACAGGAGGTATGGGTCCAGTACAGACTTATGTATCCAGCTAAATTGAAAATCCTGAGGAATGGGGTATACGATAATTTTGAGACCCCCGAGGAAGCAATGGAATATATAACCAGACACTGGCCAAACAAAATTCTGCCAAACAGAATGCCACACTAAGCACAAGTGTCACAAGACCACCAGAACTCACAAGGCTGTCACACCCCTAGGACCACCAAGTAGATTTGCATCCTGGCTGAAGTGGATCCAAGGGGTAGTATGGAATGGCAAACATCTAAATCAAAAGGAAAACTGGGATGAAAGTAAGCAGTCAGTGTCTCCAAAAGTGACTTGAATGGCACCTGGACACCGCAGTACAGCCTCATCCTCAACAGGTTAAGAATCGCTGGGGGAACCAGCACCTAAAAGGCAAGGACAATAACTGACCCCGATCCCTAAGACATTCCAGCCAGATGAAGAAACCGATACCATCCCACAGGCAGCGGTAGATGAAGGGGCCCTGCAGAAAAAATCCTGGCTTCCTGGGTGGATGCAGTGAGTCAGGTACTACTGGATGGCACAGACATTGCACTGGGCCAAACAGAGCACAGTAAGATCTGGAGAACCCTGCCTAACCAAAGCCCATCCCCGCAAGGTTATGAAGACTCTTGAAGGGAGCCACCTGAATTTTTTTTCTGTCACATTTATTATGCCTGTGGTCTGCAGGACAGGAGTCTCTAACACAAGTTTTAATGGTATGCTCTCAGACATAAACCCCATGGCAGTATTTTTGCAAACAATTGTAAGTAAAGCAGCACTGGCAGCTCTGACCCCTTCTGTTTCTACACCTCCCCACCCACCTAGCCCTTTATCTATATTCCCTCTCTTTCTGCTCAGTGCCAAGAACACCCATGCTTTGCTTTCCCCCCCCAAAAAAAACTATAAAGCACAATATCTGACTGTATTTCTTTTCTCCTTTCAGCTCCTCTCTCAATAAAATTTAAAGTATGGGGTGTGATAATGTGGGGGCAGGCATAAAATGGAATGGCTGGGTCCAGTGCTCACTGTAGGTCCAAAGATGCCAAGCTAGCACCACAAATCAGATCTCCACATGGTGGGGGGGGAGGCAGGAGGGAGTCTGGAATAAAAGGCCACACAGACCAGCAACCAGCCTCTGCTCTGTAACTCTTGGATAAGATGTCAACAAACGAATGGACTGGGGCTTTCCAACAACTGAGGTTTACACCAGACTAACTTTTTCTTCCCCTGGGGAGGGGGATGTGGTTTTCCACACTGACTGGCATCAGTAAAGCCATGTTAGGCGATCTGGACTGCTCACCTGGCCCCCAAGGGTCTCCCATCACACCAAAACTAAACACTGAGCAATAGACAAACCAGGAAAGGGAGGGAAAGACAGATTTAAAATGGTCTTTGCAAGGAAAAATACTGGTTTTCTTCCCCATCCATACTGAAGTACAGAAGTATCTCTAAAGAGTGGGGGAGGAGGGAGTAAACTGTGCAACTTGGGACCAGTTGCCTAGCAACCCCCTGGACCAGTGGCTTGCCATGTTCCCAAACTGACACATAGTAGGCTGCAATTTGAGCTGGGCTGCCGAGAAACTGTGACCCCCTCAACAGGAGCTGAGGAGCACCGAGAAGCAAAGGGCACAGTATAAGTTGCCACATGCCCCTCTCAAATGATGAGCTGACTCCTGTATCACCACTTGGGGATTCACTGGTACACCAAAGGACTGCTCCAGTGGTTAGCAGGGTTCAGGGAATCCCACCCACCATACCAATTACCTCCTCCTTCTCTACCTCCTTTTCCAGCCAGACTTGCCGAGAGGGCAAAGAGCTCGAGCATACACGAGCATTTTTCAAAATTTTTTTGGCTGCTCGATACATTATGCCCCCTACTGGTTACCAAATACAACACACCCTGCTAATGTGAAGCACTGGAAAGAGCCTCAGAAAAGGACTTGGGCTGTGGGCACCTCCCGGCATTACCTCTGCATATTAAGTGCAAGTAGAGAAAGGGGAATTTCAGAGTATGTCCACGTGGACTTAACACTCAGTGAACTATGAATGCAGCTGGTAGATGGTACAATTGCTAAAGGTGAAGCCAACAAACTGTTGACTTCTCTCTTCATTCTCCTTGTTTTCTCTTCCTCACCTCTGAAACTCCGACTGTGTCACACCGAAAAGAGAAGGAAGTGGAATTGCTGGTAAAATGTATTCCCCCTTGCTACCCATTTTTCTAGTCCCAGTAAGTACTCCCTCAATGAGAAGGGAAGAAACAAGGGTGTCAAAGGATATCCCCTATCAGATCCACCATGCCCCCCCCCACACCAGAAGGCAGTGCAAGTGGGACACTGGGCTTGGCTCTAGCAAATTCACCCCTTCCCCACATTTGCAGTGCCCATGCTCTACCCCTCCCCACAGCTTACTTTTCAAGTATATAGTTGCTCCACTTGAAGTTTACAGAACAGTGGTGGGTGAGCCTCGCTGAGTTAGGGGACACCGGCTCTGACAAGCCAGTGGTTAATGGGGGCAGTATCGGGGCACACCATCCCATACAGATTATCCCATTGACTACTAGAAAGAGTATTTCTAGTTTTGTTTTACTGAACATCATTGTTGTTATGATATTGCTGAATGTTACTGGTTACATACCCACAGATAGCAATAAGCATTATATTGCTGACAGAAGGAAATCCAACCCCATATTTGTATCAAAGTTAGGAACTGAAAGAAGTAAAATCAGACTGCATCTTAAATTGGTCTCACCCCAGAGGGCACAGACCACCACATGAACCACACTAATTGGATCATCTTGTACACATATACTCAGAGTTAGGCAAAACTTGAGACAGGTACCCCTCAGACTCACAATCCACAGGGATATGCTGAGAGATCTCAAGACCTAAGGACAGGCTCACTACAGGGTGTGACAACCAGCGTGCTCATTACCCCACTAGCTGATCCTCCAGACTATAACCTCTCACAAAATGGCTAACATGGGGATTAAATGGGTATCGTGGAATGTAAAGGGAATCAAATCCCTGGTAAAGAGAAGGAAAATCCTAGACCATCTCAAGAAGGAAGGAGCGGGTATTGTTTTCATACAGGAAACCCCACCTGACTGAGTGGGAGACCTAAAAACTCAAACAGAGATGGGTTTCACAGGTTTTTGGGTCAACCTTCAACTCAAAAAGCAGGGGGTAAGCAATTTTAATACATAAACAAGTACCCTTTCAAGCAAATAAAATTTAATTGACCCTGATGGTAGATTTGTCATAGTGCAGGGGAAACGCATGAGGCAGGAGGTCACCCTTTGTAATATATATGGGCCAAATGACCCAGACACCACCTTCTATACAAGATTTATCCAATTCCTCCAAGAGTCCCATAGAGGACAGCTGAAAGTGTTGGGGGGGGGGATTGAAGACCACAATGGATGACCTCCTGGATAGGAGCAAGTCTCCAAAGGAATCACCAACCCATGCCTCTGTAGCACTTAAGGGCCTTGCACAAGAACAAAACCTAGTGTATATATGGAGGCAGGTAAACCCCACAGGAAAAGACTACTTCTATTACTCCCCCGCACCAAACACACTCTAGGCTGGATGTGTGGCTAACGCTAGGGGCATGGACACCACACATAATAGATGAGGGCATTGGAGCCATCTTGATTTTGGACCATGCACTAGTGTCTTTCACCTGGCTACCCCCTACAGCAACTCAGGCCAGTAGGGGCAGATGGAGGTTCAACAAGACCAGCTCAGTGACTCACAATTCTGTAACAGGCTCAGGGAGGAGATCAGTGATTTTCTGACTAACAATAGGCCTGGGGATACTTCAGCTGTCATCAGGTGGGACACCCTCCAAGCTTTTATATGGGGGAGGTGCATTATCTCTACTTCCTACATGTGGAAGCAAAATGAAAAAAAAAACTGGAGAATTGCAAAAGGGAATTGGAAGCCCTGGAGAAGCAACTGTATGATACTCCATCTCTGCCTGAAAGCCTGAGGGCAGAAGTCATGGGCCTCCGATACACTATATACACGTACCTCCACCAGAAAGTGGAGTATGCACATTTCCACCTGAGGCAAAATTTTTGGGAATCCGGGGAAAAACCAGGATGCCTCCTGGCCTACCAACTCTAGTAGAGGCAAGAGCACTCCAGGATACTGGCGGTCAGGAAAAAGGATGGGTCACTCACCAGAGCAGAACAACTCAGAATTTCTCTCCTTTTATGGTGCACTATACTTTCGAAGGTCCAACCATCAAATGCTGCCATACAGTCTTTCCTAGACAAACTAGAGCTTCCAAAGCTAAGTCAAGAAAAACTAGAGTGGCTAGATAGACCCAGGATGAAAGAAGAGCTAGAACAGGCCCTAAAATCCATCAATGCAGGGAAATCACCAAGAGGAGATGGCCTGCTGGTGGAATATCTGGGGGCCTTTCAAGATGTTCTCCTGCCTCCTCCAATTGAGGTAGTAGATGAAGCAACCACCATCAGAGCCCTTCTGACCCCTATGAGAGTTGCACAAATCTCTCTTCTACCAAAGCCAGGGAAAGATCACACAATATGCGCCAGCTATACGCCACTCTCCCTGATAAAGGCAGATATTAAGGTGTGGGTGAACGTAATGGCCACTAGACTGAAAGACCTTATTGCAGAACTAGTGAATAGGAACCAGGTCAGCTTTGTCCCAGGATGTAAGGGGACAGATAACACCAGACGGCTGGTTAATCTCCTATCGAAAACAAAGAAGGGATTCCCTCCAGTTGCATTCCTCTCATTGGATACTGAAAAGGTGTTGGACAGAGTGGAGTGACAGTACCTCCTGGCTACCCTCACAGCCTTTAACATCAGTCCCATTTTCAGATCATGGGTAAAAGTGCTATACTCAGATGCTTCAGCAGTGGTCATTACTAATGGGTGGGCCTCAGCACCATTTAAGCTGCACATAGGCACCCGACAGGGTGGCCCTCTATCCCCACTCTTATTTATATTAGCACTGGAGCCCTTTCTGTGGGCCATGAGATGCCGCAGAGGCACAAGGTGGTAGAAATGGGAGGAGACCATAAGACAATGGCCTAAGTGGATGACATCATTCTCCTACTCAGGAACCCAGCTGAATCTATCTCAAACCACTTTACCCTGATAAACACTTACAGCTCATTGTCTGGATACAAGCTAAACATTGCGAAGTCCCAATTCCTGGCCTCCGATCCTAGCATCACAACACTACCAAAATACCCCTGGTGACTAACATACATCAAAAGAAACAACAAGAAAGCAGGCTCCATTGCCGACATGCTCCTTAAACTCAATACCACTCAGAACATAAAATAAGAGCACCATCCACCATATGACATAAAAAAAGCTGTGTTTTACTGCCAAAAATAAAGTGCAAAATACAGAAAACGTAGCCAGGTGCCACGTAGGTGCTACCCACTCCAAAAGGCCCACTAGCTCCATAAGGGCCATAATCTCTAGCCAATTGGATCATGGGTGCAGCCCAAGAGAATTAGGGAAAGTGGAAATAGCCACTGATCTATAGGCTGTTTGACAATACAATATTTATTTATCTTGTCAAATGCCCATTCATAAGGGTGCACTAACGTGCCGATTTCAGAGTACTAAAGGGTGTAATACAGGCATTATGTCACATAGTGGAAGTTACAAAGCAGACAAGAGAGAAACAAAACAAAACCAAAACCAAGAAAAGAGAAGGGGGGGGGAGAGTAGGGGGAGGAAGGGGAAGAAAAAGAAGAAAAAAAGAATGTGCTTTTCTCTAAATAGTGGCATTGCCTTGCCTTAAATTGTACTCACATTCAGGGTGAAAGGGAGAGTAACATAACAATGCTAAATAAACAAACACCATGGCCCAGATATTCAAACTGCGCCAGGCTGTGGCGCAAGCCCAGGTGCAGCTCAATGTGGCTGTGCAGGGGTGTGGACTGGGTAATATTCAACGGAGCTGCACCATGGCTCAGCAGCGTTGAATATCTCACCCTGGCCACCCGCAGTGCACATGGCACAGTGGCACTGTGTCAGTGCCAGTGGCCAGAGTGGAGCATGGGGATGTGCTAGCTCAAGTTCCATTGCGCAAGGGGCAGCAACCGCGATATTCAAAAGTAGACATGCAAATGGGGCCATAATGTATGCAAGGTGCACATGGGGCCAATTGCATGTCATTATGGCCCCATTTGCATGTAGATGCACTGATCCCCAATGACTTGCACCTGGCACCCTGCCAGGCAGCAGCCGTCAGGGACTGACGCCCCCTGCAGCACGGCAATGTGCTCCACAGCTCCACAGCCCGATCATGGGCTAAGTAAATAAATAAAATTCTCAATATCTCTGGTGGTCCAGTGGACCTGCCCGCCTGATTGCGGGCTAAGTAAATAAATAAACATCTCCATATTCCTGCTGGTCCAGTAGACCTGCCCGCCCGATCGTGGGCTAAGTAAATAAATAAACTTCTCAATATCCCTGGTGGTCCAGTGGACCTGCCCACCCGATCACGGGATCCATTCACATATCTGGAATGTGTACTATGGTATGGGCTGCACGCCCATTGGGTCACGCTGTGGACCAATGGGCATACAGCCCTACCGACAGTGTCAGTCGGCGGGCGGCAGGGTGGCAGGTGGGTGGGGTGCTACCTCCCGCCGCTGACTGGGTGGGAGCGGGGCGGTAGGTGGGGTGGGCCACCAGGGATATTGAGAATTGTATTTATTTACTTAGCCTGCGATCAGGTGGGCAGGTCCACTGGACCACCAGGGATACTGAGAATTTTATTTATTTACTTAGCCCACGATCGGGCGGGCAGGTGCACTGTACCACCAGGGATATTGAGAATTTTATTTATTTAGGGATGAATCTTTTTCCACTGAAGCCTGCAATCGGGCATGGGGGTGGGCGCCACCAGGGAGGTGCAGCTGGAGCTCGGGTGGCCACCCACAGGCGGCAGCTGCCGTGTTGCACCCTGCAATGCAGCAGCTCACCTGTGGGTGGCCATCTGTTGTTCCTTTTTTTTTTTTTGGATCAACTTTGTGCTGGTGCAGGTAGGGGTTGCGCATGAATGGCTCCGCACATCCCGGGCTGAATATTGAGCTGTGCAGAGTATGCTTGGGCACGCCCCCCCACCTGAGCCTGCATACATTACTGATGAGGTCTGGCGCATAGGGATTTGTGCCACGCACTTTTCCCATTTGAATATCGCATTGGGGTGCATCAATGGGTTGTGCATGGCACAACACTGTTGTGCCACGTGCAACCCTTTTGAATATCTGGGCCCATATCTATAAAAGCAAGAATTAATTCATTCCTGATATTATAATAATGTATCATTGTAGCAGGCAGCAGCATCACTCCTCATTTTTCCCTCATAGTCACACTGAATAGCAACAGAGGAGAAGATCTCTACTTGTACTCAACACGATCTAAAAAGATACCAATCACAAATATTATTTCCTATAGCCCTTCCTTGAATGTTTAAGATTGGGAGACAGATCAAAATGGTCATTCAGACCTGGGGCAATTTTTGCCCCAAGTCAGAATGTCCAGTACACTTCTTTACACAACAGCCAATTCTCAAGTTCACCACCTCTGACACTAAGCATACTGTAACTTTTTCAATACCTGCAAAACTAAAGGAGTGTATACCTGCAGATATATTCACATGTTTTGCTCAGGCGTTTCTAAGATCACCCACATCATATGTCACTAAGTTGCTCTCACACTCTCTGTTTCAGTGTACAAGATGTTTTTCCTACATAAAAAGAACTGCATGAACATGTTGCTAAATATACCACAGAGCTTGTAGAGCAGTTGATAAATTCCCATATCTCAAAGACTACATCAGTATTAACCGATGTAAAACACCTAGTTTTCTGTATCGCCTCACAGAACTTACAATGGCCACAGTGAAAACATTCCCTAGGTGGTGGGGGAAGCCAAATCTGTGTTTGTCTCACTACAGGTTACAAAGAATGAACCAAGTGGTCAGAAAGGTTCTTACCACTTTGATACATGGTGCATGGAAAGTACCCCCTATTTCTCTGAGTGCCACATCCATATGGAGGATTGGCCAATATCTGTGTATAATGGCCTCAACCTTTTTGTTGTTTTTACCATACGTTGTAATGAAATTAATCCCATCAAATTCAGGGCCTGGTTTTTGTTTATACTGTAAGAGTATTTTCCTTGGTGTTTCTATGGCATATCTCTCAGCATTTGCTATATACTCAGTACTGTTATCCCTTGTCTTAAACCTATCTGCCATCTGTGATAGTCTCATTTCAAAGTCAGAAGTGGCAGAACAGTTCCCTTTGATGCACAGGAATTGAGATCAGTGTATGTTCTTGATGGTGTGGTGTGGGTGGCAACTCAAAGCCATGAGCAATCTATTCTGATTTGCTGGTTTTCTAAACAGATCAGTAGTGAAAGCCCCATCTAGATTTTTCACAATTCCTAAGATCCAAAAAATTGATCTCAGTGAGACTTTGTTGTAGACAGAATTTCAAATTACAATTAGACCCATGTAAATATTCAATACATTCCTCGAGTTCTGTTGCTGTACCACGCCACACCATTAGGATATCATCGATATAGCACCTCCAGAGGTCAATACTGTTAAAGAAAGGATTGTTGCTAACATCATAAATTACATTTCTTTCCCGCTGTCCCAGGTAAAGGTTTGCCTAATTTTGGGCAAATGTGGCCCCCATGGCTATACCCTTCACATGATGATAATACTCATCCTGGAAATAGAACACATTATATTTTAAAACATGTTCCGCCAAAGTCACCAAGAAATCAATTTGCTCATTCCCTAGCCTGGTACATTCTTGCCACCACATACGCAATGTCTCAAGGCCCCCATCATGGGGAATATTGGTGTATAAAGATTGTATATCCAGGGCCACCAAGATCTAATCTGTTTCTATTTGCATTCCCTCCAGAATGCCCAGGACCTCAGTGGTATCCCTTATATGTGATGGCAACCTGGATACCGGGTCACACATAAGTGAATCCATATATTGTGAAAAGGTTTCAGTAAAGGAACCAATACCTGAGAGGATGGGCCTCCTGGGAGGACACTGCAAACTTTTGTGAACCTTGCGGAGTGCATACATGGTGGCACAAACTGGGTGAGTAACCTGGAGAAATGCAAACGTACTCCGTGTAATGATTCCATCCTGTAATGCTTGATGCAACATTGCATGAATGTTCTTTTTAAATGTAATGGTTGGATCTGATTGCAAGGGGTTATAGAACAGAGGATCTGAAAGCTGTTGTTTTATTTCAGCAATATAATCAGTTGTGTCCTGGATAACAATGGCCCCTCCTTTGTCCTCTGGTTTTAATGTTATTGCAGTGTTGTTCTCTAATTCTTTTAATGCTATTCTCTCCTGATGTTAAATGTTGCAATAGTGTCCAGTATTTTCCTTTTCATACAGCTTATTGATCTCATTAAGACAAGCCTGCTCAAAAGTATAAATTGCTGGGAGGGAGGGGGATTGAAAATGGATCCCTGATGAAACTTATGTAATGTATTATTTTGATGCATTGTCTCATACTCCTGGGGTTCTGCACTTTACAAATCATATATACTTAAGACCATCAAGTCCACTGAGTCACCCAGTCCATCTGATGAGACCTGATCTACTCGGACCGCATCGGGACCATTTTGTAAAAGGGACACTCAAACATCTAACCCCATTTTGCTTTTATTGTAGAATGATTTTAGGCTCAGTTTTCTAGTGAGCTTTTTCAGATCCAGATATGTATCAAACTTACTGGTCATGCACTTGGGGACAAAGCTGGGCCCTTTACTCAAAACTGATATTTGCTCTTGTGCTAATATTGTACATGATAAATTAATAATATTTATTTGTTCTTCTCCCTGATCCATTGTTTCGGTATTGCTCCTGTTCCCTCTGCTCATTTCTTGTTCTGTTTATAGGCAGCACCTACTTCTCCCCCCCCCCCGGTTCTGTGGCACGGCCAAAGTGCACCAGGTGTTCCGTGTGCCTGAGTTGCTCTAAATTCTCTACTTGTGTTGCCTCTTTTTTGTTTAAAAAGGGCTCCTCGGGCGATTCTAGATCTGATTCTGATTCTGATGTTGATTGAAAATTTGTATTACTCCTCTTTAAAATAGACTTCTCACTTCTGTTGTTGTTCTGTTTTCTCTGACCCTTATTTTGTCCCAGTGCAAATTCAGAACCCTTCCAGGTAAACACCTGGTTATTCAAGTAGTCTAATCTGTCCCTTTCAATTTTTCTGAGCTTCACAGCGCATATGCGCTCATCTTGTTTCGTTATTGCAACTTTTAATTTGTTCTCTAAGTCAGAAAATTCAGTATTTTTTAAATGCAAGGAATGCTGTTTCATTGTGTCCCAAAAGCAACTCCACCTCAGCCTACTGATTCCTGTAGTCACGAATAATGCAAAGTTGAAATAATTCTGATGCTGCCTGCATCTGACTCTCCCAATCACCTTTGAAAGCAGTCAAATCAAGGCAGTATCCTGGCCACTTCAATACTCTCAAGCCCCATGATACATGGCCTACCTTTTGGTAGGCCTCAAGACTGGTCAGGTTCCAATAAATTCTTCTTCCTCTCAGGGTAAATTTTTCAAATTCATAGTAAGTGGTATAGATACTGACTGGAGATTCAAACTGGCTAGTTGTACCAGTTGTATTTTGTTGATCAATGACAGGAGCTAGAATCTGGAGTAACACTTAGAAATGGTCTGCTTTCACCAATGCCAGAAAAAACGGCCACACTGAAGGAGTGAGAACCTGTAGCACCTACATGCAGGTCCTCAAGCTTTGAGGACATGACAGTAACAGTTTTACCTCAATATATCAAAAAAAGGGAATAAAAAAAATTGTATGACTTACTCTGCACCAGTAACGGTGTTGCGGTGAGCACACACTGAAAAGCCATTAATAGAAACAACAAGAAAACAAGTTCCACTTGTCGATGTGCTCCTTAAACTCAGTACCACTCAGATCATAAAATAAGAGCACCATCCACTGTATGACATAAAAAAGCTGTGTTTTATTGCCGAAAAAAAACTGCAAAATACAGAAAACGTAGCCAGGTGCCACATAGGTGCTGCCCACTCCAAAAGGCCCACTAGCACCATAAAGGCCGTAATCTGTGACCAATTGGATCACATGTGCAGCCCGAGAGAATTAGGAAAAGTGGAAATAGCCACTGATCTATAGGCTCTTTGATAATACAATATTTATTTATCTTGTCAAATGCCCATTCATAAGGGCGCACTAACATGCCAATTTCAGAGTACTAAAGGGTGTAATACAGGCAGTATGTCACATAGTGGGAGTTGCAAAGAAGACAAGAGAGAAAGAAAACAAAACCAAAACCGAGAAAAGAGAAAGGGAAAAGGGGGGAGGGAAGAGGCGGGGGAAGGGGAAATGAATGGCCATTTGACAAGATAAATAAATACTGTTTTGTCAAAGAGCCTTATTTTATGTTTTGAGAGACTAACACACGTCACCCAGAAGCTCTCTTACTTGTGGATATCTTTTCACTGGAATCTCCCCCAACTAGGCAAAGACAATTTAAGCCCCTTTTTAGAAGAGATAGAGAAAGATGTTAAGAGATGGGAGCTACTGCACCTCTCCCACTGGGGATGAGCACATGCTTTCAAAATGATGGCTGTCTGAAATGTCAGTATGTGCTGGATAATTTACCTATCTGCACAGAGTGCAAGCTACTTAAGCTATTACAATCTAAGGTCAAATCATTCTTCTGGGGGGCAGACCTAAGGCATAAAAGCTGAGCCAAGATCAAAGGCCTCCTCCAGCAAGGAGGACTTAAACTCCTTGACTTACAATACCAGATTATGGCTCATACCATAATGCTGATGGCAAGGCCTGCTCCCTAGGCTAAGGAATCCATGCCACCAAGATGATCAGATTGTGAGACCTCAGTGCTAACCAAACCCCTACTGCTGGCAACCCAGTTCTCTAACCCCTCCAAAGTGTTTGCCATTACCCCCCCACCATAGTACTTACCCTTAAAACATGGAAAGACTTCTGCAAGCTGAAAAAATGGACTCCAGCCTAGTCATAATTCCTTCCACTTTGGGAGAATCCACACATAACAATAGACAACACGCCTATTGCAGATAAAGAGTGGGCCAGGAAAGGCATCTATTATGCAGGAGATCTTAAACACAAAACCTTGACAACCATGAAGATTCCAGCAGTTGCAGACAGAAACTGACCTGCCCAAACAACATCATTGGAGACACCTCCAAATAAGGCACTCTATCCTGAGTTTGCTAGGCCCCAGTGTCTGGAACTCACAATACAATAAGCTTGACTTACTGCTATGGCCGGACAAGGGGGAAGCCCCCTGCAGCAGTGCCATTTATGAACACCTTCTAGATCTTCTTCCAGGTCTGACACTCAGTGTTAGTGGGAGATGGTCAAAGGAGTTAGGCATAAACATCACCCCTCAGACCTGAAACTCGTGTTGGCAAACAGTAAAGAAAGCCACAAAGGACACTCAGAATAGATTTGTGCAATTTAAGGTGCTACTTAGATGGAATAGAACTCCACAACAGTTACATGCCTGGGGATTGTCACTCACTAATAAATGCTGGAGATGCCAGACAGGCTGTGGCACAATCACTCATATTCTGTGGTCCTGCCCTTCTCTGGCTCCTTTCTGGTGCTAAGTTCAGAACACCCTAAATGTGGTTTTGATGAATCAAAAACCACTATTCTCCCTCTTAGTGGTGCTTAATCATTACCTGCCCCCTGTCACAGGACTGGGGTTACCAGCTGGGGAGAAAAGATGGCTGTTAGGAGCTCTGACCGCAGCAAAGAGAATAAGCCTTAAACACTGGAAGGACAACAGGCCCCAGACACTCAAGAGTGGATACAAGGCCAGCCCAGTGGTATACAGGGCTGAGGTGTTGGCACCTTACCTCTTACCACATCAGCAACCTGAGGTCAGGAACAACCTTGGGCCATTGGGGGCCGGTCAGGGGAGAGAGGATTGAGTGTCCAGATGACAGTTCTCCTTTCTCAGGGAGGGGTGGGTAGTGATGTCCTGGCACCAGTGAAACCAAGCAGAAACATGGTGTGCTACTGCCAGGAGCCATGTGGAGGCACGGGGAGGCAACGTTGGTGGGCTCTCATGGATGAGCATGGGTGTGTGTGCATCTGCCTGGGATGTCACTGCACATCTGACATCTCTGGGAGGGGGGATGGACACAACAGAACAAAGGAAAAGCCCTGCCCCTGTGGTAGGTGACGATGCACCCTGAGACCCTACACCCATCACTGGACTCTGCCCACCCGGGTCCTGATCCTTCTCCCCATTGAACCACTGCCTGGAATCATTGGATTTCAAGGTGCACCAAAGAGTCAAGACAGTCCCGCCCTGGGAGGGCACAAGCCAGGGAGTTACTGCAGGTAGAGTGGGCTGGGAAAGGAGCTCTAGGAGGGGACCCAGGATGGGGGAGCCTCATGCCGGGCAGAAAAAATCCCTAAGGGTGCTGTCTGAGCGAGTACATGGTGATAGTGCTAGGAGAGAAAAAGAATTGAAAAAAAAGAGTGAATATAAGAATTTGGGAAATTGGCTGGCTATGAGATGGTCCTTCACATAGTCCAAGGAAGGATGCCCACATACCAAGTCACCTGGGGTAATTTCTTATCACCCCGCATGTAACCTACCGACCACAGGTAGGACACCAGTACTCAACCACATTCCAGGACAGAGAGGCCAAATAGGCTGAAGGAATCTGAGGCTCCACCATACTTGAGGGCACCCTCCACAAGTCACCCCCAGCCTGGTCTGGAAAGAGTTTTTAGATACTCAAAGAAGCTCTTAGTTCAATCCCACAATGGCCAAGGGGAAGTATGCCTATTAAGATACCTGATTTAAAGATCAGCAATCATACTTTTGACTGTATAAGAAATTTTGATGTCTTATGATAAAAAGTCAAGTTATGCTGTAACCAAAAGATACAGAATGTAAATTTATGTCTAAGTATGAACATATGTTGAAACCCTTTCCATCAGACTGCTCATACATGGGTAATACCCAGACAGGCTTGTGTGATGTAAGTTTCGCTTTAAGGTATGTGCCAATACCATGTTGCATACATTATTTGTAATGCTGAAAAGCTCTAAATAATATATGAATTACAAAAAATAAAATAAATGGGTGAATGCCTCAGGGATGACTTGGTGAGGGGCGAGGGGTGAGAGGTTGGGGTAGAGGAACAGTGAACGGAGATAAAAAGGGCCATAGTGAGGGAAATAAACCTTTAAATTAAGCAAGTAAGCAAAAACAAGAGAAAAAGAGACCACTGTGGTTCTTAAAAGAGGTGGCAGAAAAGTGAAAAGCCAAGAGGTTAGCATTCAAAAAGTATAAGGAGACACAGAAGGAGGAGGATAGAGAACTGTATCAGGGGAAACAAAGGAAAGGAAGGAGACCAGTAAAGAGTGCAAAGATACAAAAAGAACACAGAACTGACCGGGCAGTAGAAAAAGGGGACAAGTAACTTTTTAGGTACGGAAGCGAAAAGAGAAGATCAGGGGTGGGACTGTAAAGTTAAAAAGGGAAAGGGGACTGCACAGAGGGGGAGCAAGGAAAGGCATACATCCTGAACAAATACTTTTGTTCAGTGTTCACAGAGGAAGCAGAAAGGGAGTGGTCTCAAAAAGTGATAGGAGCATCAGAGGAAGGGAGGTGGACACTGGTCCATTTTCAGAGGAGAGCATGCTGAATGAACTAGCTAATCTGAAAGTGTACAAAGCAATGGGGCCAGATGGGGTGCATCTAAGGGTATTGAAGGACTTTAGGGAGGTACTGGCTGCACCTCTGACAGCCCTGTTTAACAGCTCATTTAGTAATTGGAAATAGGATTGACTCCAGAGGACTGGAGGTGGGCAGATGTACAGTAGTTCCATTACACAAGAGTGGTAGCAGGGAAGAAGCTTGTAATTATAGGCCAGGCAGTCTGACATCAGTAGTGGTAAAGTTAATGGAATCACTGCTGAAGGAAAGGATTGTAGAATATCTTAAATCCAGTGGGTTACAGGGCCCGAGACAGCACAAATTCATGGGGTGGAGGATGGTGAGGCTATGTCAAACAAATCTGTAAGATTTGTTTGACTGAATGACAAAGGAACTAGATCAGGGTGGAGCAGTGGATGTGACCTACTTAGATTTCAGTAAGGCGTTCCACACCATTCCACAAAGGACACTAGTAAGCAAGCTGGATAGCTTAGGGATGGAACTAAAGGTGGTAAACCGGGTAAGAAACTGGTTAGAATAGGCAGCACAGGGTGGTGGTAATGGGTTCACTTTAAAGGTAGCTTCACTTCTAACTTCCACAAGTATAATGTAGCTTATTGGGCCCCAAGTTGTCTATTAAAATTTCCATTTATTTCTCCAGGTTTGAAAACTCCAGAAGGTCGTAATTGGCTCTGTATGAGACCATTAATAAAAATAATGCCATTCCTGAATATGCCAGACATACCCCTACACTACTTTTGTTTTGTGATGTCAAAAAATGAAGAGCACATGGGTGCACGCCATAGAGTTGAATGGGGAAATTTTTTACATGTATTTTATTACGATTTATACTGTAGTTCCGATTATAAGAAATCAAGGCCACTGCTCGACTAGCAAGGACCCTGTTAGTCGAGCGGGGGCCTTGATTTGTTATAATCAAAACTGTAAATCATGATCAAATACATGTAAAACTGTCCTCATTCAACTCTATGGAGCATGAATCCATGCTCTAAATTTTTTGACATCACAAAACTTGCGAGCATAGGGGCATGTCTGGCAATTTGGGAATGGCAGCATTTTGGCTGTTGGCTCCACAGAGCTAACTACAATCTTCTGGAGTTTGCAAACCTGGCAGAAATAAATGGAAATTTAATAGTAGACAACCCATTGGGACCACATAAGCTTTTGATGATGCTTGGGGGTGTGAAAAGTTGGAAGGTATGAACCTGCTCTTTAAGGAGAAAGCATGACTAGCGGGGTGCCTCAGGGACCAGTGCAGGGGCTAGTCCTCTTTAATGTTTTTATAAATGACATTGCAGAGGAGGCAGAAGGGAAGGTCTGCCTCTTTGAGGATGGCATCAAAATATGCAATAGAGTGAAGTCTCTGGAGGGTGGAAGGATGAGCAATGACCTAAGAAAATTAGAGGAGTGGTCAAGGCTATGACAGCTGGGTTTCAGTATGAAAAAGTGCAAAATAATGCACTTAGGACACTGAAACCCAGGGGAAGAGTACAACATGGGTAGGGTGGCACTGATAACTACCAAGCAGGAGGGAGACCTAGGAGAGAGACCTGAAGGTAATCATATCAGATGACCTAAGGGTGGCCAGGCAGTGCAACAAGGCAGTTGGGAAGGCTAATGGGATGCTGGTGCGCACAGGGAAGGGTATCACCAACAGAAAGAGGGAGGTGGTGTTGCCTTTGTATAGATCATTGGTAAGACACGACCTAGAGTATTGTGTCCAGTTCCAGAGGCCACATCTCCACAAGGACATAGACAGAGTAGAGGTGACCCAGAGGAGGGCAATTTCAAAGAAAAAAATACAATCTCAAACTAGGACTACAGAATGGACAAAGCAGCTGAAAGCCAATCCAATCTGGGTAAAGAGAGAGAGAGAGAGAGAGAGCTTGACTAACATGTTATATTTCAGCAGCTGAACGCTGATTGCCAGTCTGATACGTGGCACAGAGAAAGAGAGACTGATAGTCTTTCAAACAGCAAGGTTTCTTTAGCTATTATTGGGGACTGAAGTGTAAGATTGTGCTGTGTATATTAGGTGATTTTGCTGCAGTGGTGCTGTACTAAAGATGGCATGGTTACTTAGTCCTCATATCCACACTCTCTAATGTTAAAAATATATTTCTATTTATTGAGACAGCCACTTTATCAAGACAAAAAGCTTGCCACCAGGGCATCCTGACTAAGTGGCTTTTACTGCATAGCTATTTTCCCTTGTATTTTCTAAGTATGGTCATTCTAGTAGCAAATGTTCTATTGATAGCACAATATCACAACCCATTGTACACGCTTTTCCTAACTTAACTTCCTCACATTTTATTAAAGTAAGTAAGTAAGTAAGTAAGTTAACCTTTATTTGTATGAGGTGCCCTTCCAGAGCTCAGGCACCCTAACAATATACATCAAAACAAATACTAATCATTATACATTAAAAACCTAGATAAAACATTATAACAGAATTCACTAAGTCCCTTCAAATGCCTGGTTAAATAAGTGCATTTTCAAGGATTTTTTAAATCCTTCCACGGTCAGGCTATCTCGTATCTGGCGTGGTAGAGAGTGTGTTTCATGGTGTTTCATGTCCAAAGTTTAGGCCCATTCTTAATTGGGTGAGCTTTCTAAAATGTCAGTTTAACTTACAGACCTTTAGATAAATGTCTCTGCCATTCAACTGTTTAATTTGGCTGTCTAATTTAAAAGTTTGGCAGCTTGTCACTCCACCCACATCTATCTGTATTGCCACATGTTTCATTCGCACTTTTAGGTTGGATCTAAAATTTGCAATGTCTACTAAGGTGTCAGCCTGATAATGTGAAAGAATACCATTTCTGATTGCAACCTTACTAGGTTCATCAAGCCAAGAGCCTGAAGTGGAACTTTCATTTTTATAATGTAGAGTTTCTTCCCAGCATCTTTTTATTAGTTTCAGAATTACTTTTCTTATCTTTGTCCAGTAATCAATTGCTCTTATTTAAGTCATTGGGCCTGATTCACAAAGTGCCCCTGAATGGCACAAGAGACGGCTTGTGCCAAAAGATGCCCCAACAGCAATTAAGAAACACAACCTGCATTAAACACAGGCTGTTGGCAGCAAACGGGACTTGCACCATCCTTGCAGCACAAAATCAGCTACGCCATGGTACTAGGAGGCTTGTGGCAGATGCAAGCTCCATATTCACTAACTTGGGATTTGCAAAACCCTCCCAGAGGGCAAATTTCTAAGTACCCTTAGACCATCCCCCAGCCAGGGCTGGTCTAAAGGTACTTAGAAGTGTGTTTTCTGGGAGAGTTTTGTATCTTGCGCCAATGTGCCACAGTTCCCCTCCCCAGCCCCGATCCTCTTCTATTAAAATAATGAGATCCCTAGTGGTCTAGTGGACCCACCCATCCCGATCCCCATTTATTACAAAAAAATCACATCCCTGGTGGTCTAGCATACCCCCCCCCGATCCCTAGTTATTACAAAACAAGAAAGCACACCCCTGGTGGTCTAACGGATCCCCCTCTAAGTTCTGATCTGCATATAAAATATACAGATATATTTCCCTGGTGGTCTGGTGGACCCCAGCCCCCCACCCCATCAGGCAGTGCCCCACCACCCCACTTCCCCTAGCTGGTGCCTGGCATAGCCCTCCGCTGTCCACCATGGCCAGGCACCGACTGAACTGTCAAGGAGAATGTATTGTATATAGCACATGCTCATTGACTGACGGCTCACATGTACTATAGACAGTACATGCTCCTTCAGAGCTCAGTTGGCATTAGGCTGTGGTGGACAGCAGAGGGCTGTACCAGGTGATGGCTCTGAGATGGGATGGGATGGGATGGGAGGAAAAGTGGGGTGGTGGAGCACTGCCTGACAGGATGGGGGGTAAGGCTCCACTAGATCACCAGGGAAAGATATCAGTATATTTTATGGACAGATTGGGCTGGTAGGGGGTCTGCTAGACCACCATGGTGTGATTTTGTTTTTCAATAAATGGGGATTGGGGTGGGGGGGTCCGCTAGATCACCAGGGATGTGATTTTGTTTTTCAGTGCATGGAGATCGGGGCAGAGGGGTCCACTAGGCAACCAGGAACTGCTGTCCATGGTGCTATTGCTACATGACCACCCCACAGCTTGTGGCACACCTTCCAGATGCACCATCTGTGTGGTGTGAGGCCATGGTTGCTGCAAGCATTGGGACTTTGCTGCCAGGACCCTACCCTGATAGTGAATCAGGCACAGGGTCCCTGGTGCACTGGTGACTGGCGAAGCTTGCACTGACCTTTGTGAATTAAGACCCTTGTTTCAATTAATTGTATGCCTGTTTCTGCTCTTAATAATTCTCCAGGCACCATCTGGGATTAATGTAATGTAATGTAATCCTAATGAACAGATTTTGTATTGGTTCATTTCTTTGAATTCAGTCTCAAGTTCCAAACTTCTCTGACATGTAAAATACATAATGCTACCTTGGCCTGATATACATTAAACATTGCATTCACAGAGTAATTTGCAAACATTTTGCCAAAATAGTATTGCTTTGCAACTTGTTTCTGTAAGATCTATATTGGTCCTCCATAATCCCTTATTGGCTATGGAATCCCCAGATATTTAAAGGTTTATTTCTTCTATTGATTGACCATATAAATTCCGGTTATAATGCACTCTCTTTTTCAAAGTTGTCATCATCATTTTTTTTTCCAATGTTCAACTCAAGAGCTAGGGGTTTTAATATGTTCTTTAAACACTCCAAGACATTTTGCAGACAACATTGTGTTCTCTAAACTAAAATGGGATTACCACATACTTTAGGATATTCTTTTTCTAATTTTTCTATTTTACGGTTATCTAAAGTTTCTATTAATATATTAATGTATATGTTGAAGATGAGTGGTGTAAGAAGGCATCATTGTTTTACCCCATTCTTTACTGTGATATGTTTGGTTCTAGCCACAGTCCTTGTATAGCCAACCTGTATTTATGCGTCTTTACATAGTAACTGCAGCTAGGATAACAGCTGGCAGTCAAATTCCTTTCTCTTTGAGGATATTCCATAATATATTTCTATTTATACCATCAAATGCTCCCTTTGTATCTAAAAAGTGAGGTTGAGGTGCAATTTCTTCCACTTAAAATATTTTCTAATCAAAATCAAATGGTCTAGTATATAAATATTGTCCTCTATCAAGTTTCTAGCCCGATATGGTAACTGCTTCTCAGAAAGGATTCCACTTTCTGTCACCCAAATCTCTATCCTATCCAGCACTACTCTAGCAAATATGTTTGCTGAAGTGCATAGCAAGGATATTAGCCTATAACAAGATGGATCTTGAGAATTTCATTTCTTACATAAAGGCACCACTTCTTCAATCTTATGTTGTCCTGGAATTACCATATTCTTGCTTATGTTACTGAGTAACTTAGTTAACAACGCTGCCCACCATGAGCTAGTGATTTCTAATACCTCCACTGAAATTCCATCTACTCCTGGAGACTTGTTTTATTTCAGTGTCAATGCCCTTTGTTCTATGTTAGTGAATTCTATTGACTTCTCATGTTCTAGTTTTGTAACAGTTCCACCATCATAATTAGCACCCTGATGCATTTTATACCAGCCTTGATAATAAGTATTCCAAATTTTTTCAGGAATGACAGCATCAACATTATTTTTATGTTCACCATGCATGCATACACAGCAAACATTTTGTTAGAAGAGTGGTGGCTTTTGAGGGATGTGACACTATCAGTTCAATGCAGAGTAGTCTGCAAGAGGCTCATCAGTGTCTCACTAATCATCAGCCAAGATGATCATGACACAGTTTTGGCTTGCTGGGTGGACACTTCATGTATTTCAAAGGAGAGGGACCACCAAATCATAGATCAGCTCTTTCTTTTGATCTAAACCACCCGACAAGCACAGCTGATCAGTCATGATCAGTCTGCTGAGGTTGAATTACACCCTGTAACAAAGAAAACCATCAATCAACATCTGTACCTGCTGATGCCCTTACTGTTCCCCACCTGACCTTACCACTCAGCACCCCCCTCCCACAAACATAACACCAACATTGGATGTGCCCAATAACCCAATGTCACCACCTGAACTAAAGAAAACTGTCCCTTGTAGTTTTTATAGCTGCAGTGGGCGTAGCCCTGCAGATGTTTTGCTTTGAGAAAAGGACTACCTGCATAATTGCCATCCAAACAACATGATAGAGTGTTAAAAATAGTGTCCCCCCTCTGAAGCCTCATTACTACGCTGCCTGTGTCTGTATGGCAGCTAGAGAGAATTATTTTTCCTCTTGCTTGAGAAGTTAATTAAGCCCTCCCCACTACTGCTTTTTTTGAAATTTGAAACCTCCTCCATAGTGTTTTATGGGCTTTTTCTTTATTTGTTAAGTTTCATTGCTTAAGTTGAGCCCTCTCCAATACTGCCTTTTTTTGCAAATTGAAACCTCCTCCATGGTGTTTTATGGGGCTTTCCTCTGACTTGAGAGAAGGTAAAGGAAAACTCAACCCAGAGTCCAAATCTGGTGCCTCTGCAAATTTTCTGAATTTGCTAAAAAACTGTCCTGCACATTTTGAGTCCCTCCATAGGAGACATCAGTAAAGTAACCAAATACTAAGTAAGGATTGGACCACATAAACACAAACCATCACAAAGCCTACTTAGCCAATGGATGACCCCAGCTGCAAAATGATTAGATGTGTCTACAAGCACTGCCTTCTATGCAAGACACAAGCAATTGAATCAAAAATCCATAACATGTTGATCAAAATGAGGGTAGCAGAATTTTACACAAAGTGACACAGTTTGTATACAGATTGCATACAGCAATAACTGCTGCTGATATAAACTGATGTGTCCCTTGCTATGCAGTGGGGGGGATCTAAAGTAACATTGTTGGGGAGCAATCACAGATTTGTTTTATAAATAGCTATACTCCATTATGTTTCCAGGCTAGTTTACATAGTCCATTCCAGCTCTGCATATATTATTTCATTCATGGTCTACTCTAACAAACTAGAAAGTGCTGTTCCATTTCTGCTACTGTACTTGCTGCTAGTGACATGCTTACACACACACACACACACACGCACACACACACACGCACATATAGAAAAAAACTCCTTTCACAGCCAGAACTAAAAAGAACACACTGAAAGGAAGTCAGAACATAAAAAGTTAATAATACATATCATTTCCTGATTTTAACATGTAGTTTCCACTTAATTGAGCTGTCCCCAAAGCTGTCTCTTTTTTGCTAGTTGAAACCTCCTCTATAGTGTTTTATGGACCTTTTATTTCTGTACTAAATTCCACTGCTTAAAGCAGCAGTATATGTTAGTCGGTGAAAAAAAATGATCGTATAGTTTATTTAGCATAAATGCATTTCTGACATCCTAAGATTCATGCCCAGTATATTTTTTGTTTTCTTAGGTGTGTTACAACTTTTTTATAGCTGATATTGTAATTAATGACTCACGTCATTAAAGATGGCCAACATTCACCATTTTTAAAAATCTCTTCCCCTGCTGTTACTTGTTGAATGTGCATGCTAGAGTCATGCTGTAGTTGCATTAGGATGACTTGTCTGCATGTTTCTGATAGCAAACAGCACAAACTATAAAAAATGTTTTCATGGTGGGTGTGGCATGGGCATGGCAAGGGTGTGGCATTGGTGTGGCAATTTCTTTTTTTGCATAATTTATTTATTAATTTTTCTATAATAGACAGACATTTCGATGAAAGACATACAATACATTACATTACACCACACACATGATACAATAACAAGTAATAACTTATATACAATAGATCCATTCTCCTTACTCATTTTTACTTTAAAACCAATCACAGTTATATTATTGTTCCATCCTTTATCAATGGGGGCGACACAAGGACCATGAGAGGGGGACCAGGATTTCATTGTTTACTTTGCCCAGGGAGTTCCTTTGTTATTCACCTCACTCCAGATCATTTTTATTATATCCATCCCTCCCTCCCTCAGCATAATGTTATCAGCTACTGTCAGTGACTCCAGATATGGCTGCCATGTTCTTTGAAATAGCTCCTCCTTATCTTTAGTGATGTGTACCAATCTCTCCAATGTAAGGGCTTGCAGTATCAGAGCCTTCCATTGGGATACAGTAGGTTTCATCTCATTTACCCAAGTATTAAGAATACAATGCCTAGCCATACCCAAGACCACTCTAAGCCATCTTTTGACCAGGATCCATTCCCCATCCTCTGCAATTTCTATGCCAAAAAGCAACAATAATGGTGATTTAGTATATTGTTGTCCCGTAATCCTTCTTATCTCCATTACAGTCTTTCCCCAGAAGTCTTGTAGCACTGGGCAGGCCCAGAAATATTGATAATATGATGCTAAATCCTTATTACATCTAGAGCATATGGAGGATATTAATGAGTTATACTTATGAACCACTAGTGGCGGGCAGTACAATCTATGACAGAATTTATAGTAAGATTCTTTATATTTATTACATATCATTATGCCCTGATGGAGCTGAATTATTAATTTCCAATTCTCTTATGTTATAGGGGTCCCTAAGTCTCTTTCCCAGAGCCTTTTGGTGCTCAGTGTCTTATCTGGAAGCCAGGTTCTTCCTTCTCTTGCTATTCTTCGAATGGCGTCCTTAGGTCTTTTTTGCCCTGCAATTATCATTTGTTCAATATGTTCCAACTTAGGCTCGTAATTTTGTAGCCTACCAGTAGAACCTATATAGGCTCTAAGTAGCAGGTAGTGGAAAAAATGTTGACAGCCTATGCCAGTCCAAGCCTGTATATTTTCAAATGTATCAAGTCCGTTCCGATTGAATAATTGTCTTAAGCATTGAACCCCCCTTGTCTCCCACTCACAATATCCCTTATCCTCTATTCCAGGGAGGAAAAAAGGGTTCCCTTTCGGGGCCATAACAGAGTGTCCTCCCTTCCCACCTCCCTTCTCTTACTCATATTTTTACAGCTCACCAATACCGCTTTAACTAAGGGGTTGGGATTCAATAAATCGAGAAAGGCCTTCCATCCTGTAGCTTATAAATATGCTGAAATCCTACCAGGACATCCCCTCTCTTCCAGATCAAGCCAACCAGCCTCTTCTGGTCTCCCGACCCAGTCCTGGACATATCGGCACTGAGTAGCCATGTGGTAAACTTCTAAGTCCAGGAATTGTAGTCCCCCTTTCTCTGTTGGTGCTTTTAGTCTGGCTAAACCCACCCTGGGTCACTTACCTCACCAGATGAAAACAGTAAAGGCTTTTTCCAGCTTCTTAATATCCACCCTCCTAATTCCAAGATGGAGCATCTGCAGACAGTATAATATTCATGGCAGTGCATTCATCTTGAGTATATTAATTCTACCCAGCCATGTAATAGGGAGCTCTTGCCATCTATTCAAATCTGTCACTATTATCTGCAGTAGTGGTCCATAGTTAAGATTATATAAACCCTCAATATTTCTACCTATTCTTATTCCTAGATATGTGAAGGCTTCATGGACTGTTTTAAGACCCCATTTCAATTTCTGCAAAATCTTCCGCTTATTAGGTCCCCCAACTATCATTTCTTCTGATTTGTCCAAATTTAGTTTATATCCTGAGAACTGGGAGAATTGCTCTATTAATCCTAATAATACAGGCATAGACTGGCCTGGCTTCGCAACATATAGCAGCATATCGTCTGCATATAAGAAGAGTTTTTTCTCTTTACCCAACCTTCCCCATACCCCCTTTATTCCCTGATGAGATCGAATAGCTATGGCTAGAGGTTCAAGCACCAATGCAAACAATAGCGGAGACAGGGGACATCCTTTTCTGGTTCCTCTACTTAACTCCAAACTGTCCAAAAGTATACCGTTCACTAACACTCTAGCTCTAGGACTAGTATACATTCATTGCACCATTCCTATAAATTCGTCACCCAGACAAAACCGGGCCATAACTTCCATCAAATATGGCCATTCCACCCTGTCAAACACTTTTTCCATCTCCATCAAAAGAATATGCACCTTCTCACCTAGAGGTTGTGCTCCCCAAATCACATTTAACAGGGTTCGCATATTGTGATAAGAATA
Source organism: Neoceratodus forsteri (assembly GCA_016271365.2). Lineage (NCBI taxonomy): Eukaryota > Metazoa > Chordata > Ceratodontiformes > Ceratodontidae > Neoceratodus > Neoceratodus forsteri. Next base: position 204,989,833 of record CM028138.1, read on the forward strand.
TCTATCTCGAATAAACCCAGTCTGATCTGGGTGAACAAGCCTCGGCAATAATATTTCCAATCTGCTCGCCAGAATCTTGACCAATATCTTGGAGTCACAGTTTAGGAGGGATATCGGTCTAAAAGAGGAGCATTCAAGTAAATCTTTTTCCTGCCTTTGGAATCAGACATATTGTTGCTTCCCCCCAGGATCATGGTACCTGTCATCCCTCTTCCCTGGCTTCTTTGAATACAACTTCCAAGTGTTCTACTATCTGTGCCTGCATATTTTGGTAATATTCGACCGGAAATCTGTCCGGCCCACTGGTTTTCCCTCTCTTAAGGGCCCCAATAGTTTTTATAATTTCTTCTTCTTCTTTTGTTATACATGAATCTAGCCAGTCCTGTTTTGCTAGTGTGATCCTAGGCAAAGTTATTCCATTCAAGAACTCTCTCATCCCTTCTCCTCCTTCCCCAACTTGTGACTGATAGAGTCTCCGATAAAATCTCCTAAAGCATTCTCCAATACCCCCGATATCTTTCCGTAATACCCCATCTTCCACCATTACAGCATGAATCAGATGCGTTCCTCTTTTCCCTCTAATTAAATTGGGCCAACATAGTACTCAGTCTATTACCCCATTCATAAAAATGTTTCCTGACAAAGAGGCAGGTTTTTCTAGCTTCTCCCAATAACAGATTATTGAGGGCTTCCCTAGTTCCATTCAACAACTGCTGTACATTTTCCCCACCCTCCCCTTTAGCTGCTTTTCCCTCCAGGACCCTAAGCTGCTGTTCCAGGTTTGTTCTCCTTTACCTAATTTTATGCTTATGATGAGCTACAGAACTAATAATAGATCCTCTCATGAACGCTTTCCCTGCATCCCAAAAAATAGCTCAAGAGGTAGCTGTCTCTAAATTAGTTTGCACATACAGTTTCCACTGATCTTGCATATACTCCTTAAATTTTTTATTAGCTAGCAGATAATTAGGGAATCTCCACGTGATGGGATTCTTTCTCCCCCCCCATTTCAATGTCAAAATGACCATCGCATGGTCCAATATATGGATTGGACTGTGCCTGATGTCACTGACCCGGAAATACCAAGTCCGAGGGAGCAAAACGTAGTCCAAACGAGACCAGGTCTGATGTGGGTGAGAGAAGAAGGTATATTCTCTAACCTTAGGATTGGCTGTTCGCCACCCATCAATTAAATCCAAGTCACACATCCCCACCAACCATTTCCGAATCACCCCTTTCGGGGACCCTTTATCTTTTGAGTGATCTAGAGCTGGGTTAAACAAACAGTTCATGTCACCCCCTAGTACTAAATTTGGGAATTGTTCCGCTATCAAGAGAGCCATTAATGTTCTGTAGAAAATTGGTTCATGCACCGCAGGGGCATAAACACTCCCAAACATAACTCTCTCCCCATGTATAGTTCCCATTACAAAAACATACCTCCCTTCATCTGGGTCAATCACAAGTTTTTCTTTCTTAAATGGTAAGCTTTTATATAAGAGAACAGCCACTCCCCTCTCATGAGATCGATAAGTCGCCGAATAACACTCCCCAGCCCACCCCCTCTTCATTTCACATGTTCCTTATCCATGAGATGGGTTTCCTGCAACATGGCTACTTGGGCGTTTTGACGTTTCAGTGCCGTCAGTAGCATCGTGTGTTTAATGGGAGTGGCTATTCCCCTAACATGCCATAAAACAATGGTCAGTTCCTTCAATCCAGCCATCTTTCATCTCTTAGTAATTTCCCCTTCATCATAGATTCAGTCATTTCTCCCAACCTCCCTCCTCCAACCCCCCGTATCCATAGATTGGTATTATTTTTGGATCTGTAAATGAGTAAAAACATATAACATAACATTTCAACAACAACTATATACAAACCCACCCTCCCCTCCCATTCTTTTCTCTCCCACCCTTGTTTTCTTGCCTCCCTTCCCCTCTTTTGTAACAGTAACTGCAATAAGCAGACGTTTTACAATCCCTACCCTTTATCAGACAAACACATCCCCCCGAGCCACCACATTTTAGTTTAAAAAAAAAAACATTACTTATAACCCTTTATATAGGTCTGTTGGAAGCATTTCTAACTTATAGTCACAATAAGGAAGAGTTCCCCTCCATTTCAGCCTTGCCTCTGTACCATACCCCTCTTCCCCTTAATAGCGAAGGGACCATGTGCACTGCCGGCCGCAGGGATATTCAAGCTGGTAGTTTTACCCCTAAAGCATGGGACCAAGCCCACTCACTACCACCCCACTTCTTTCCCTACCACCCCATGTTTTCTGTTCAGTTCCCGGTTCCTCCCCCCTCCCAGCTCTTCCTTGACATCATTATATCTATACTTCTATAAAGGAAAAGGTTTGCATTGTTTCCCGTTCACTTTCTGTTCCTCCACCTCCCCAAACTTGACAATCCTCTGTCTACTAATTTCAGCCCTCTCATTAACCACACAGTTTTAAAGTTCAAAGTGTCATTTAAGTCTGTTGATGGTGATGAGCCAACAAAAGTCCTTAATAAGTTTATACTTTCCTCCATTATCACCATGGAGATTATAAAATAAAATAAAATAAAATAAAGGGAGCCAGTCCAGGTGCAGAAAATAAAATCTTGCGCATGCTGCAATGTGTCTTTAATCCCACATTCACTCGAGGGATCTCCTCGTGCATGCTGAAGTTGCGCTGGTCAGTCTAGCCCTTGTTTTTCTAAGGACCAATGTCCATCATAAGACAAAAAAGCCAAATGAACAACACTTGAATTTTCAAATATCGGTTTCCACTACACCGATTGACCTGCCTTCTGTTTGTAGCAACTCCATTTAGTAGCATTGAACTCTATCATCCACTCTTCCTTTTCAGTTCCTTAACAAATATTTCTGCTTTGGGCACTTCCCAAAAGGAGTACATTGCTCCTTCATGCTTGATCTTAAGGGTGGCAGGATACAACATATAGCACTCAATTTTAGCTTCCCGTAACTGCGCCATCACAGGGTTGAAGGCCCCACGCCTTTTAAGTAAACATGCAGAGTAATCTTGTGAAATAAATAGGTGATGTCCCTCATACTGAAGCCCAGAGCATTCACAGTAAGCCTTTAAAACTGTTTCTCTATCAGGGTAATTGTGAAACCTCATAATTATCTGCCTCGGGGGCTGATTTGGTCCTGGTTTCGGCATAACAGATCTGTGGGCCCTTTCGATTTTTATACTCCCACTTTTTAATGAAACCCCCAAAAGCTCTGGCAGTACCTTGGCACAGAAGTCAATGATATTTAGTCCCTCCAGACACTCCAGCAATCCTCTGAGGCGCAAGTTCAGTCGGCGATGATAATTTTCCTGATAATCTAGTAGATCCTTTAATTCTTCCATCTCCTTCTGCATTATAGTAAGTTGTTCCGGTACTGGAGTCGTAGTGTCCTCTAGATCAGAAATCCTTTGTTCCATTTTGCACAATCGTGTAGCGTAAGTAGCATGCAAATCTATCAGTTCTTGCAATTTACGGTCAAAATTTGTGGCCAAGCTAGTAAACCTAGGCTCCAATGCCGCCAAAACCTGTTGTGTGACCTCGCAGCCTAGTGCACTTACTACTCCTGCTGAGAGGGAGACCCAGGCTGTATTTTCCTCTTGCAGGGTCTGTGGTTGCTTCCTCTGTGTTTTCCCGGTAGTGCGAGCACTTTTCGCTGAAGCTGAGACCACATACTCATCCATTCTACCTTCCAACAACCTCATTTAGCTTCCAATATTTTATAGCTCAATTTAAAATAGTTATATTTTCTTTTCTTTTGTGGCGGCTCAGGGAGCAGTAGAAACGTGCGTCTTTAGGTTAGCTGTCTCATCAGCACCCACCACCCCCCCCATTTTGTCAGTGTGGCAATTTTTAAAAACTTCAAGACTTCATATCTTGGCTCAGGAATGAAAGAAAATAAAGAGAAAAACATGTTTCTTGATATTTTTTGCCAAAGCTTATTACTGAAAAATGTGTATGTGTAACAAGCACTGCTGCTTTAATTTACAACCATTTGCAAACTGAGAAACTTGTTTTGCTGGTATCCCTTCCCCTACTCATTCAGAGGTGTCAATTAATTTACGTGTTAATCATGCTAGTTGATCTTACTTGCTTCACTCATAGTAAGCATGTGAAACTAAACTTGTGTTATTTTAAATGCTTGGTAAAGTGACATGTCCAGTTTGCATTTCTTGGTGATGAAGCTGTATCCCTTTACCTGTGTGCAGCAATTCACTTGGCACCAGCTCTTAAGACCTCAGCTGTTAACATAAATTTTAAGATAATGGTAAATATAAAGTCTATGGTACCAGTAACACAATACCATAAACAAGTACTGTTCATTGGCAGATTATAAAGGGCAACATATTATCATTTGCAATAGTTTACATTAAAAGGATCAAGAAATATAACAACAAATGATGACAAGCAAGATGGCTAAATGAGGGTGTGAAGAAAGTGACTCAACAACAAGAACAACAAAAAAGCTAAACATGCAATAAAATATCTGAAAACAAAAGTTATAACATAACCACATGGTCAGAATATTAAACATTTTAAAAGAAACATAAACACAAAAGTAACCATTTCAAAAAGAAAATGGAACTCAAATGCAAAAGATGCAGACAAAAGCAACAGCAAGTAATTGTGTACTTACATCAATGGCCTAAACACTATGGCCCGGATATTCAAACTGCGCCATTCTGAGGCGCAAGCCCTTGCACTGCTCAAAATAGTTGCATAGGTGGGTTGGCGATCTGTGCTGAGCTGCACTATTGAGCAACTCCCTTTGGAATATCACCCCCAGCCACAGCCACCGTTCATGACGCAGTGGAACTCTGGCGCCACCGCAAGTTGTCAGAGTTGAGCATTAAACTTGGCGTGGCGCAGCACCATTGCTGGCGCCTACGCGCAATTTCGCTATTCAGAAGGTGACATGCAATGGGGCCATAATTCATGCAAGGCGCAGGGGGCCATTTGCATCTGATTATGGTTCCCCATTTGCATGCCATTAGCATGTAGGTGCGCCAATCCCCGAGGACTTGCACCTGGCCACCCTGCCAGGCAGCAGCCATCGGGGACCGACGCACCCTGCAGCCTGATCATGGGCAGAACATAAAAACAACCCCCCCAAACATCTCCCAATGCCCGATCGCGGGCAGTATGTATAATGACAACTCCCGTCCAAACATCTTCCAATGCCCAATCGCGGGCAGTACGTATACTGACAACCCCTGCCCAAACATCTCCCAATGCCCGATCGCAGGCAGCATATACTGACAACCCCCAAACATCTCCCAATGCCCAATCGAGGGCAGAACGATACTGACAACCCCCAAACATCTCCCAATGCCCGATCGCTGGCAGAACGATACTGACAACCCCCAAACATCTCCCAATGCCCGATCGGGCAGAACGTGAAACAAATCCCCCAGTGCCCGGTCATGGGCAGAATGTAAAAGACCCCCAACCCGAATATCTCCCTGGTGGTCCAGTGGACCGTAATACCCGATCGCGGTCAGAATGTCCAGTGACAACCCCCAAACATCTCCCTGGTGTCTAGTGTCCCTCACCCCACCCACTCCATGAAGCCCCACCACCCCACTCCTGGCAGCCGGCGGCAGCAGCATCCCACCCACTCTCCGCCTGCCTCCCCGCCGACTGACTGACTGCTGGTAGGGCTGCACACCCGTTGGTGCAGAGCTAGAACCAATGGGCATGCAGCCCATACCGTACATGACAGTCCAGATCTGTGAATGAACATCATTACATTCGGGAGTGGGACCCAGGGTGATAGCCTGGGTAAAACATTGGCTAGACAACAGGACACAGAAGGTAATTGTAAATGGAGTCCACTCTGAAGAAAGGGGGGGTTACTAGTGGGGTACAACAGAGTTCAGTATTGGGTCCAGTCCTTTTTAATGTCTTCATCAGTGACATTGCAGAGGGACTGGAAGGAAAAGTATGCCTTTTTGCAGATGACACAAAGATCTGCAACAGGGTTGATGCACAAGAAGGCATGGAAAGGATGAAAAGGGACTTGGCAAGGTTGGAGGAATGGTCAAAGTATGGCAGCTAGGATTCAATGCAAAGAAGTGCAAAATAATGCACCTGGGAAACAAGAACCCAGGGGAAGAATACACAATGGGTGGGGAGGTAGTAACAACAACAAAAAAGGAAAGGAACCTGGGGGTAATCATATCAGATGACCTTAAGGTTAGCAAGCAATGTGAGAAGGCAGTAGGGAGGGCTGGGCGTATACTGGAATGTATAGGGAGAGGCATCATCATCAGAAAACAGGAAGTTGTTATCCCTCTGTACAGACAGTTGGTGAGACCCCATCTGGAGTACTGTGTCCAGTTCTGGAGACCCCATCTCTGCAAGGACATAGACAGGATAGAGGCAGTCCAGAGGAGGGCAACTAAAATGGTGCAGAGTTTGCAAGAGAAGCCGTATGAGGAAAGACTAAAGGAGCTTAATATGTATACCCTTGAAGAAAGAAGGAAGAGGGGGGACATGATAGAAACTTTTAAGTACCTCAGTGGAATCAACAAAGTCCAAGAGGGTAGCAACCTTCAGAAAAAGAGACTTGCAAGAATATGGGGACACAATTTAAAGATAGAAGGAGGGCGGTTCAGGGGCAATGTAAGGAAGTATTATTTCACAGAGAGGGTAGTGGATGCATGGAACAGCCTTCCTGAGGAGGTTGTGGGGTCTAAAACTGTGGGAGAATTCAAGAATGCATGGGACAGACAAAAGGCAATTCTTGTGGGGAGTAGGAAGAAATAGGCTGTTGGTTAACTAGGATCTGCGGCCTATCCTGTAGGTAGGGAAATGGGCAGACTAGATGGGCCTAGCAGTCCTTATCTGCCGTCAAAGTCTATGTTTCTATGTGTATATATATATATATATATATATATATATATACACACACACACACACACACACACACACACACACACACACATATATACACGGCAAAAAATGTGTTTAATGCATCAGTTAGGGTTGTTCCACAGCAACACAAGCAAGGAAATTCAGTATTAGGGTTGAAAACCCTAACTGCACATTCCGCCCATCCTACCACCACACACACACACACACACACACAAGCATGCAAGTAAGGGAAGCACCAAAGCAACGCAACCAATCACACACATCCAGCAGGAAGTGTATACCTGTGTCACTGTAGGAAGTGGAGAAATCCAACTTCAGATATGATATATTATTTACAAAGTTGTTCTTCGAGGTTAGTTCACATAAAGGTGAACCAAGCTGGCAGTAGAGAAAATGGTGTACCTCGCTTCATTTTCAACATATGGGTGGCAAAAGGCATCATGGGTGCTGTAATGTGAGTGTATTGCAAATTGCTCAATTTTGGAACAGTGTAACTTTGTAATCCTTAAGTATTTTAGCACAATAGCAGGAAAAAGCACATATGTTTGACCAGATCTTGACACCCTGCAAATGTCAGCTCAAAGGACCTGACCATTTGCTTGCAGGATGATGGCAAAGATGTGCACTCATTAGCAGCATACTTTCACAAAATTCTTTCGCAAACATGACAGCGTCATAGCACAATATGTGTTTAGCAGTGTGTGGAATGTCCGGGAGGACAGTTAGCAGTGACAACCCCGTGCCGCAGCCTGATGGGAGCATGGGTGTGTGGTTTCATGGTTTAGATAGTTGTATGTTTTTCCTGTTACCTGCTGCTGGTTGTGTGTGATTGGTTGTGTTGCCTTGGTCCTTCCCCTACTTGCATGTATGTGTGTGTGTGTGTGTGTGTGTGTGTACTGGAGGTGGGCAGAATGTGTAGTTACGGTTTTCAACCTTAACACCAAATTTCCTCACTTTTGTTGCTGTGGAACAACCCTAACTGATGCATTAAATGGATTTGTTTGCCATAAATGACCCTTCTTTTTGAGAATGTGCACTATAACTAGTGAAGTAACAGTAACGCAAACGCGAGCACAAACGGTAACGCACATGGTGACGCAAATGTAAATGATAACGCAACCGGTAATAGAAATGCAAGTGCAAACATTAATGAAAACACAAACGCAAATGTAAGCGCATACAGAAATGCAAATTGTAACGCACACAGTCACAGTAATGCAATTGGAAATGCAAACACTTATGGGAACAGCAACGATGATGGCAAAGGAAACACAAACAGAAATGGAAACGGAAGCGCGTATGCAAATGGAAATGCACACGGTGATGCAAAAGGAAATGCAAAAAAAATAGTAATGGAAACACAAATGTTAACAGTAATGCAAACACAAGCACAAATGGAAACGCAAAGGGTAACGCACACAGTGGCGTAGATGGTAATAGTAACGAAAACAGTTACGGAAATGCAAGTGGAAAAGCTAACTGTAACAGTAACGAAAATGCACACCCTTTTTTCCCCCAAAAGCTGTGAAAACAAAGAATGTATGCATAATAATGGGCCACGGAGCAGAAAATGAACACTTGGAATACTAAATTGCTTATATCTCAGGAGCCATATGACATAGAAAAAAAATTTGAATTTCATATAATTTATGACTTTCCTGGCTAGTTTTGCACTTAGCTCCCTAGTAGGGAGCTAAGCATTTTTCTGAGGAAAATTCCATATCTCGAAGAGTTTCCAAGATACAGGTCCTGAAAGGCGCGGCGGAAGCCGTAATGTTAGCATATGGGAAAAATGTTCAACTTTGGAGTACCGTAACTTTGCAGCCCTCTAATATTTTGTCACCAAACCACAAAAAGGCACATCTGTGGGATCTTGGCTTTCTTGCCTCTATACTTCAGCCCAAAAGGTCAAACCATTCTTTTGCAGCAGGGTGGCAAAGATTTCCTATTCATTTGGCCATAGTGTCGCAATGTAGTGTCCTGATTTGCGACACTTTTGCAAAAAAAAACAACAAAGTGCCTAATGTGCGACACTACTCTGTGACATTACTGTTTACAAAAATTTCAGAAACATATTTCTGGGGTGTTTAACCCCCCCCAAAAAAAAAGACATGGGTAACATCCTCAGGACTCTACTAGGTTAACGCAGCAAGAACTGTGTCCTTAGAGGGTCCCAAATTTAAATGCCAAGCATTTCTGTGACCACCCATCTCAGGGGGAGAAAATGGACAAGGAAATGATAGAAGGTATTCTTGGGATGGCAGAGAATGGGGAAGATATTGCTGATGGGGGACCTGAATATGCCAGATGTTGACTGGAGCACCTTTGCTGCAGCCACATCCAAGAGCAGGGCCATTCTAGATACCTTACAGGGGTCATGCCTCAGACAGCTAGTTTTGGAACCCACTCATAAGAGAGCAGTCTTAGACCTGGTACTCTCAAATGGGGATGGAGAGAGGATCTCTGATCTTGAAGTTGGTAGCCATCTAGGAACAAGCAACCACCAAACAGTGTGGTTCACGATAAACTTAGCTGTAGAGTCAAGCCACACAAAAGTGAAGGCACTGGACTTCAGGAGGGCTGATTTTGTCAAAATGGGAGAGTGCCTCAGAAAAGCACTAGCAAACAGGCAAGAAGGCTGGGTGGAGCAACAGTGGGGAAACATCAAAACCGCCATCACAGAGGCAACAAGCCTTTGTGTGAAGCAAATAAACAAATCGAAATGAAAGACAAAAACACTATGGTTCTCAAAAGAACTGGCAGGGAAGGTAAGAGAGAAAAAGATAGCATTCAGGAAGTAAAAGGAAACAGAGAAGGAGCAGGACAGAGAACTATACCAGTTAAAGCAGAAGGAAATGGATAAGGCAGTCAGAATAGTAAAGGCCCAAACCACGGAAAAGATAGCCAACTCAGATAAGAAGGGGGATAAAACCTTTTATAGGTACATTAGGGAACAAAGAAAGACTAAGGCAGGGATACTGAGGCTGAACAAAGAGGAAGGTGGTTGGGCAGAGTGTGACAGTGAAAAAGCAGGGATACTGAATGAATACTTCTGCTCAGTATGGAAAAAAAGCAGGGAGAAATACCTAATCTGGTCAATAGAAGCACTCTGTATGGGGGGCTGATATTAGTCCTTTCACAGAAGAAAGGGTTCTGAAAGAACTCTTAAAACTGAAGGCAGATAAAGCAATGGGGCCTGATGGGAATCACCCAAAATTCTAAAAGAACTAAGGGAAGAGCTAGTATCACCACTGACTACCCTTTTCAATAAATCATGGGAGGATGGCGTGGTACCTGAGGACTGGAGGAGGGTGGATGTAATTGCCCTTCACAAAAATTGGAGCAAGACAGAGGCAGGAAACTACAGACCTGTCAGGTTGACCTCAGTGGTAGGGAAAATAATGGTATCACTTCTGAAGGAAAGAATTGTTGAGTACCGAGAGGCCAGTGGGGCACAGGACCCAAGGCAGCATGGCTACACAGTGGGAAGGTCATGTCAGACAAATCTAATTGATTTCTTTGACTGGGTGACCAAAGCAGTAGACCAGGGAGGGGCTGTGGACATGGTCTACCTAGACTTTAGCAAGGCATTTGACACAGTCCCACACAAAAGATTAATAAACAAATTTGCCAGCCTGGGAGTGGGTCCCAGGGTGGTAGCCTGGGTAAAATACTGGTTGGACAACAGGACACAGTGAGTAATAGTAAATAGAGTCCACGGTGAAGAAAGGAGGGTTACTAGTGGGGTACCACAGGGTTCAGCACTAGGGCCAGTTCTTTTTAATGTCTTTATAACTGACATTGCAGCAGGACTAGAAGGGAAAGTATGTCTCTTTGCAGATGACACAAAGATCTACAACAGGGTTGATTCACAAGGTGGGGTGGAAAGGATAAAAAGGGACTTGGCAAGGTTGGAAGAATGGTCAAATGTATGGCAGCTTAGATTCAATGCAAAGAAGTGCAAAGTAATGCACCTGGGAAACATAAACCCAGGGGAAGAGTACACAATGGGAGGTGAGATACTGACAACAACGAAATTGGAAAGGGACCTGGGGTTAGTCATATCAGATGACCTAAAGGTGGGCCAGCAATGTGAGAAGGCAGTAAGGAGGGCTGGGGGATTCTAGGATGCATAGGGAGAGGCATCACCAGTAAAATAAGGAAGTTGTTGGCCCTCTGTACAGACAGTTGGTAAGACCACATCTGGAGTACTGTGCACAGTTCTGGAGACCCCATATCCGCAAAGACATAGACTGGGTGGAGGCTATCCAGAGGAGGGCAACCAAAATGATGCAGGGTCTGCATCAGAAGACATATGAAGAAAGACTAAAGGAACTAAAGATGTATAGCCTTAAGGAAAGGAGGGAGGGAGAGGGGGGACATGATAGAAACTTTAAAATAGATCAAGAGAATCACCAAAGTCCAAGAGGGTAGCCTCTTTCAGAAAAGCCCCACCCCTTTGGACACCAGTGTAAGCTGTTAAAATGATCCCCCTCTCCCAGTCACTGTTGCTACCACCTTGCATCTCTCTTCCCTCCCCTTGAACTCCCTTCAGGACTCTGCTTGGGTGGCTGAATATGAAACAAGGTTTGCAGTGGGCATCCAACACCTGGGGTGGACATCCCAGTGTCAGACTGTACATACAAATAAATGAATAAATAAATTAAATAAATACACTGCCACTAGAGATTGGGTCCCCCAGTGTGCAGTCTGAAGGAACAGCACACTCAGGATGATGAGGCTACAATGTCAGTAGCCCCACACCTGACCTACGAGTGGCGACAGCAGCAGGGGTTGCACTATTCGACACAGCTGTCATTTCATAAAGACAGCTGTGTCTTATAGTGCAAACTGCTGCTTTCACAAAACTTCAGTTATGAATAGAACATTGATTTGTTGAACTGCATATGCTAAGAAATAGAAACTTTTTACTAAATATTTAAAAACTACTTAACTAGGGAACCTAAAAACAGCAAAATAACACACCTTGGACCAACCTCTATCAAACCTGAAAGTTTCAAGTTTCAAAGGCTCCTATTTTTAAGTTATAGTGTGGCAAAAACAGTCCTAACATGTTCAAAAAATTAGACTTGTGTTTTTTTTTTGCACCTCTGTAACTTTGCCTCCTCTGAACCGATCTTCATGAAATTTACAGGCTCAAGAGACTCTGCCACAGAGGCTGAACAGGAGCAAAGTTATTTAGGTGCAAAAATGTGGGTTTAACATTAAAGTGCTTATGCAACCCTAATATACAAGTGTGACCATGCCTGCATAATATTTATTTATTGCAAAAAACTCCATGATAGTATCAGTTAGGGTTTATATTACAGATACAAAAGTTTGGAAATTCAATGTTAGGGTAATCAAGCCTCCCACTTCCCTACCCCCACCCCACTCTCATCGAAAGCCAACCTAACCACCACCACCACTCTCCACACACCAACAAGCACTGGGGTGTACCTGGGGGTCATCGGGCCTACTTCACCAAATTCCATTTGTAAGGAAGCTGAGGTGGCACAGTGTAGGACAATGGGGTGAGAGTTAGGCCTGATGACCTCAAGGCACACCCCAATGCTTGTTGGTCTGTGAAGAGTGGGGCATGGGGTGGGGTGGCAGGGTTGGTAACCATGGGGCGGGGTGGCAGGGTTGGTAATCATAAATTCAACTTCCCAAACTTTTGTCACTGTAGTAGAAACCCTAATTGAAGCATTAACATAGCTTTTTGCAATGATTTTCCCTTCTTATTGAAAAAGTGTAATGTGACTCATATGTGGGCTCAGGAGCAATCATGCATGCATTTTGTAATTGTCTCTAATTTTCATGCAGGAGCACAGGGCATGACAGGCCCTACGGTCCCATTTATACATAAGTATAGAGATATTTTAATGATCTTGCATCTCCCTGTGGGAGCATAGGGCCCTCTAGCCCCTGCACTCACACTACTGCATAATGGAGGTCCTTGCTCTCCCAGTATTGCATAATGGTATTGGGGTGCATTTTAGGGTCATCAGCCCTAACTCTCACCCCATCACATGTGTAAAGAAGCTGAGGAATAGGGGAATGGGGTGAGGGTTAGGACCAACAACCCCAATGTGCACCCCGATGCCAGTTGTGGGGGTGGGATGGAGGGGTGCAAGGGGGGTTTCAACCCTAACAGCAAATTTCCTCACTTTTGTTGCTCTGGAACAACCCTAACTGATGCATTAAATGGAGTTTTTTGCCTCTAATTTCTCTTCTTTTTGAGAATGATGATGAGAAATAGTGAATGTAATGCTTCGGGCCCCACACTCCTGCCACGTGATGTCTTGTGACATAGTAAGAGGAACAGCAATGCAAACATAAGCACCAACAGTGGGGCACATGGTAATGGAAACATAAATGGTAAAGGAAACGTTAATAGAAATGCAAGCTCAAAGTGACGCCGAAGTGAACAGTGACACAAATGGACATTGAAGTGCATACGAAAATGCAACTGGTAACATGAACAGTGATGGCAGCGGTATTTTAAATGGAAATGTTAAGTGTCACAGGAAAAAGAATGTGAAAGGAAACAGAAATGGAAACGCCAATGCAAGCGTACATGTAAATGCAAACCGAGACATGCACAGGCACGGTACCACAATTGTAAATGCAAATGGTAAAGGTAACATGAAGAATAATGCCAAAGGAAACAGAAATGGAAACGGGAGAAGAAGAGCATATGGAAACACAAACCAAAAAGCGCACGGGCACAGTACTGCAATTGTAAACGCAAATGGTAACGATAAGAGCAAGAATAACAGCAAAGGAAACAGAAATGCAAAAGGAAACGCAAGTGGATATGGAAACGCAAACCGTAATGCGCACGGGCACAGTAACACAATTGCAAACACAAATGGTAATAGTAACAGCAAGGAAGACACAAAATGAAAGAGAAATGGAAACACAAATGAAAGGGCTATTGGAAACGCAAATAGTAATGCGCACGGTGGCATAAACAGAAGCAGTAGTGGAAACGTAAATGGCAACAGTAACAAAAACACAAACGCAAATGAGAACGCAGCGGTAATGTACACGGTGCTGCATATCGAAAGGTAACGAAACGGGGAAATAAACGCAAGTGGAAACAGTAACTGTAACAGCAACGGAAGCACACACCCTGTTTTTGCTGAACAGGTGCATAGAGAAACACAAAGAATGTATGCATTGCAATGGGCATCGAAGCTTAAAATGAGCATGGGAAGTACTTAATTGCTAATATCTCAGCAACCGTACGACGTAGAAAAAAAATTTAAATGTCACAAAAATCATGATTTTCCTGGCTAGGTTTTTGTATTATATAGCATGTGCAACAAAAAATCCGTATCGCTCATCGTTTTCGAGATACGAACCCCGAAAGGCGTGGTGTATGCCACCATGTTAGTCTATGGGAAAAAAATGCCAGATTCAGGATACTGTAACTTGGAAACCATGCAATATTGTTTCACCAAACCATAAAAGGCACATCTGTGAGATGTTGGCTGCCGCCCCTTCAAATTTTAGCTCAAAAGACCAAACCGTTCTTTTGCAGCAGGGTGGCAAAGAATTGCTGTCATTTTGGCCAAGTCTGAAAAAGCAGTGTCGCAATTTGCAGCAATTTTCACAAAATTTTGTGAAAGTGTCATGCTTGCAACACTACTTCACAGCACTACTGGTTCCAGAAATTTGAAAAACATATTTCTGGGGTGTTTTACCCCAAAATAAAGACATGGCTATCATCCTCAGGGTCCGACTGGGTGAACACAAAAATAATTGTGTCCCTAGAGGATCCCAAATTTAAATGCCAAGCATTTTTCTGATCACCAACTGAAAACAAAATGGTGGATTTGCAACACTAATAGGGCCATTTGTTGCACTAAAAAACGCATTTGTGAAAGTGTTGAACTTTTTGTTAACTTTTCCCATTGGCTTATAATGGGAACTTGTTTTTTGAATAACTTTTGAACAGTTCAATATTTTTTGCACATCGGGGACCCCACATTCCCTGAAGTTTTCAGACCAGTAGCACAAACCGTGCGACCTGTAGCCGAGAGCAAAGAATTCGCAAAAAAGAATAACTACTCACTTCATTGTCGCTTAATAACACCACAGCCATATATCTGACTGATACAAATCTTGGCAGATCCCAAGATCTACCATGCCCCATCCTACAAACCAAATTTCAGGCAAACCCGTTGAATGGAGGCAAAGTTATTAAGGTGCAAAATTTGACCCTTTAACCTTAAAAGTGCTACTCAACCCTAACTATGGTAGCACGGTATTTATATATATATATATATATATACACATATATACTGTATAGCAAAACAATGTGTTAATGCATCAGTTAGGGTTGAAATAGGGAAATGGGACATTAGGGTTGAGCCCCTAACACCCCCAGCCAACCCCACCCCACACTCACCCTCCATAGACCAACAGGCATCTGGGTGTACCTTGAGGTTGTCAGGCCTAACTCTCACCCCATTCCATGCGTACGAAATTTTACATGGTACAGTATATGAAAATGGCGTGAGAGTTAGTCCCAATGGCCCCAAGGCACACCCAGATACCTGTTGGTCTGTGGAGAGTGGGTGTGGGTGGCTGGTGGAGTTGGATGGAAGGGTTTTAGGGGTGCAACCCTAACTTCTCATTTCCCTACTTTTGCCACTTCAACCCTAAATGATGCATTAACGAGTTGAGGAAAGGTGGGCAAAAATAAAAGAGGGAATTAGGCAAGCTACAAACCTTTGTGTAAGGCAGGTGGGCAAGGGCAAGAGAAAAAGGAGACCACTATGGTTCTCTAAGGAAGTAGCAGAAAAGGTACGATAAAAAAAGGCATTTAGAACATACAAAAAACACAGGAGTGGGAATAGGAAGGCTTACCAAGAGAAACAAAGGGAGGCAGGGAAGGAGTTAGAAGCATAAAGGCACAGACAGAGGAAAGGATTGCCAAGTCAGTGATAAAGGGAGATAAAACATATTTTAGATACATAAGTGAAAAAAGAAGGACAAAGGTGGGAGGGATAGTAAAACTGAAAGGGGAAGGAGGGTGCAGTGTGGAAGAGGACCACCAAAAAGGGGATTTATTAAACAAGTATTTCTGTTCAGTATTTACAGAGAAGGGGGAAGGAAACAGGCCAATGGTAAAAAGCAAGGGTATAAAGGGATGGAAATTTGACACAAAATAATTTACAGATGGAAGAGTCCTTAGGGAACTATCAAAGATAAAAGTAGACAAAGTAATGGGGCCAGATGGGGTGCACCCCAGGATTCTGAGGGAACTGAATGAGATGCTAGTTGCACCACTGACATCCCTTTTCAACATATCGTTAGAAACAGGGGAGGTACTTGGGGACTGGAGGAGGGCAGATGTAGTCTCACTCCACAAAAGTGGAAATAGGGAGGAGGCTGGAAATTACAGACCAGTCAGCCTGACATCAGTGGTAGGCAAGGTAATGGAAACACTATTAAAGGAAAGAATTGGGGAATACTTAGTTACCAATAACCTGCAGAATCAGAGGCAGTATTATATTAGGGTCGAGAGAGTTAAACAGTGGCCCTTCCCGCTCCACTAAAGGCCTCCAGAACTACCAAGGTTTGACAGGTACTTTGATTGTACTCTCAGCTTCACTCAGCCAGCTCCAAAACTTGGCATGCAGTGCCATCTTAATTGTCTGCCCACCTCTACTGATAGGGCACTCGGGACTACTAGTTTGAGTCTCCCTAGCCACAAATGCACTCGTTCTTAGTATTACTTTAATTTAAACTAGTTAATTTCATGTTGCTCAGTTTGTACTGATAATGCCCTGTAACCTGCATCAGATCTCTTGTTTCATGCATGTAGAAAAGAAAAGTTTTGTTTCAACATTATTTTCTGCAGCCAGTATTGATTGCAGCACTAGTATTGATTTATGCTTTTTGACTGTTTCATCATATCTCTTGGGGAGTGCCTCACTCTGTATTTGCACAGCTTGCTGCCAACATTGGGTTTGCTTTCCTTTCCCCAACCCATATTATTTTCTAACCCTTCTCCCTGCCTCTGAGCTCCCTCCTGGCTAACATTTCACTCACCCGCTGTATTTTCTTTTATAGCCTGCCTTTCCCAGCTCCAGATTTATACTAGGATCAAGAGGGTAAAGAAGTGTCCCTCCCCACCACACTGAAGGCCTCTGGAACTACCAAGGCTCCACAGGTACTTTGATTCAACTTCACTCAGCCAGCTCTGGAACTTAGCATGCAGCACCATGCTTTGTGTGGCACTGCTACTCACAGCCCACCCACCTGCCCCAACCACCCTCCCACCTTAAAGTGGTGTGCTTGTTATAGAAACAATCAGACCACTTTTACACCCCCATCTTATCAGGCCTCTTAAACTCACCCAAACAAATCCCCTCACGACACTCCCTTTTAGTCTCTTTGAAGCAGAACCCTTATTTCCCCTTCCCAAGTGCCCCAGTAAGTAGGATATCTTTGCTTCTTCTCACTCAGCAGTTCAGATTCATTAACCACTCTACTTTGTCTGTCCCCTGCCTCTTGTTCCACGTGTGGTTCATCTTTTAGCACTACTTTAATCTCCATTTTCAGGCACAGCCCTGTCTCCAAACATCCAGATAACTCGGGGTAGTACTCCCTCCTCTGGATCATGCATCTGCTCCCTTTCAGCATTCTAATTGCCTACCCCCCATGCTCACCCCCGTTACTCTTCCCTTTTTCACATTTCTCCCATTGCCCCTCCATCTCCTACCTCTTAACTCCACTCCCACACACAATATTCTTATCTTCAGTCCCCTACTCTCACTCTCGTCATCTCACTCCCCCACCTCTCCTCCAGCATTATGATCTGCTACTACCAGCCCATCTCTGCATTCTGGTCTGCTTGCCTTAAACCTTATAGATACTGAATTCCTATGCCACTACCTATTTCCTAGTTACCCCAACCCATTCCTACCCCAAATGGTGGTTCCTGGCCTCTCATTCCAACCACCTCCCAGTTCTCCCACTCCTTCTCCTCATCCTATGTGGTGACATTTACCCAAACCCAGCTCCCCCTTCCCTCTTCTATCAGATTTCCCCAAAGGACTTCCTTTTTTCTATAGGTACCAGGTCAATATAGCGATACAATAACAGCACTACAAAAACTACACTATGTAAAGCGTAGAAACATTTAGAGCGACATGGGTATAATAGCGGTAGGAAATTACCGCTACCCTTGTCACTGATCATGAAGTGGAGGAAAGTCTGAAGAAGCCTGTGCTACTGTTTCTGGTTGAGCTGCTCCGGTGGTGGAGTGGCTAAGGCACCAGCACACAGCAGCAAAGGAGACCCGGGATTCGGTTCCCACAGGTCTCCTTTTGTTACAGCTTTTCTTAAAATAAAAAAATGAATTTTCCCCCCTCCTGAGTTTCACCCCATCCCCAAAGCCCCCTCCCAGAGCTGGTTATTTAAAGTCTGAGGTGTGTGGGGGCAAAGCTCCCCTTGTCGTGGGGTATGGGGTTGGCACAGCCCCCCCCAAAAAAAGAAAAAGTCCCTTTCATTTGAATGGGGTGTGCATGTTTAGTGTACAGTCGGTGTTTTGACAGAACTTATTTCGGCAGATGCTATTTTGTTTGCGGCATTTATTGCCATGCTGTTTCTGTCTGTGATAGAATGACCCTGTGCCTTTTCATAGCAATGCTAGAAGCCTCCTTTGCAAAATGGACTCTATCAGGCTCTGGGTCTCACAGCACTCTCCCAACCTCCTATGTATTACAGAGGCATGGCTTTTGGCTCGCTCCCCAGACTACCATATTGCCATCCCATGTTATCGCATGTTCCACAAAGACTGTGGTAAGCATGGCAACAGCGTAGCCATCTTCACCTGTCTTAACCTCCCCTGCAGCCTCTCCTCTTTGGAATTTCACACTTCCTCCCATGAGTACCTCTTAGTTTCACTAAACTTCTTATCCTCCCTTCCACTCCTGGTCACTGTCCTGTATGCCTCCCCCAAACTATCCCCTCTTCTTCTCAGCAACATAATTTTCTTCATCATTTCCCAGGCATCCTCTAATGAACAAATTCTTCTGGGAGGCTTTAACCTGAACTGTGCCTCCCCTTTACACAAACCCCACACTGATCATATAGAATCACTAAATCTCACCCAATTACTCAGTGAACCCACACTTCCAAACCCCTCCACCCAGGACCACTCACTGCTTGATTGTATAGTCTCCTCTTCCCCTCCCCAAATCCTCATTGCTGGCACTCTTCCAGATGTCCTCAGTGACCACCTTGTCACATACTGCATCCGCAAAGTCCACACTCCTCATTCCACCCCTGCCTACCACTGGATCTGCTGCTACAGATCATTGGACTCAGATGCATTACAACACTGTCTACACTACACTACACAGACTGGACGGTGGTTTATACTGCCCCTGACATAAAGTCTTCCCTATCCCTGTTCACAAATGCTCTTCACAAAGTTTGGAATCACCATGCCCCTCTGAAATGCCTCAGGGTAAAACAGTGTCATCTCCCTTGGGTCTTTGCAGACCTCATCAGCCTTTACAAATCCCCTGACTAGGCCTGGGCACATTATAAAGTTACTAAAGTTTCTACCATCCTAAGCAAATACAAGGCATTAAGAAACTCTTATATGAAGACTATTAGGACAGCCAAAGCATCATACTTCCCCTCTCATCTTCTGAACTCAAATCAAACATCTCCAGCTGATTTCTGGACTACTCTACACTCACTTCTAGACCTCCCAGCACAATCCACCACCCCCAGCTTATCTATAAACAGTATGACTATTTCTGACCCAGTCTTAGTAGCTGCTGCCCTAAACTTGTATGATACCACGTGTATCTTGCCCTCTACCACATCCTTCTCCCAGCCCCCTTCTTACTCTTCCACTCCTCCCCAAGGCTATTCCTTTCCCCTGATCTCTGCCCATGAAGTTCTCCAAGCCCTTGTCTTCTTAAGTCCAAACAAGTCTGGCCCTGAGAGTCTTGATCCCACCTCCTTAGCATCTTTGCCCCAGTAATAGTATGCCCTCTCACACACTTACTAAGCTGCTCTTTCTACCTCAGCATAGTCCCACAGGCATAGAAGGCCCCACAAGTTCTATCCCTGCACAAAGATGGGGATATCCACACCCCAGGTAACTATCACCTTATATCTATCCTACCTATGCTGGCAGAAATTCAAGAGAATCTTGTACTAGCTTGTCTCACTGAATTTCTCAACTCATCAGATTTCCTCTCCACTTTTCAATCAGATTTTTGGGCAAATAACTCCACCACTACCTCTCTTCTCTGCATCACAAACTCCATCCTTTCTGGCATGGATCAAGGCCATATAACTGCAGCCATCTTCATTGATCTTGCCAAGTCATTCAACTCTGTCTCTCACCCTCTCCTTCTGGACAAACTCTCCTCTGCTGGTCTCTCTTCTGCAACTGTAAACTGGTTTAACTCCTATCTTGCTGGTCATTCACAAGTGTTTGTCGGTAGTACCCTCTCTCACCCCTCCTGATCTATTCTGGCTTCCCCTAAGGCTCCATTTTAGGACCCATTCTTTTCTCTAGTTTCTTAAATGATCTCATGTCTGCATGCACTATGACAAAAATACAGATGTACGCTGACAACACTGTCCTTTTTACCTCTGCCCCACCTCTACTGTCCAGTCTCAGCTTCAATCTGATTTTCACTCAGCCCTCCACTGGTTCCATAAAAACCTCCTCAAGGTCAATGTAAAGAAAACTGTATCTATGACATTTGGAGCCCCACAAAAACTTGCCTCCCTTTCCTCCCCTCTCATGTTTACCACATTGGATGGCTCCACACTTGATGTAGTCCCACGCTATAAATAGGTAGGTGCATGGCTTGACTCCTGGCATGAATATGCTAAGCACACAGAACATAGTCATGCCAAATTTCACCCTAAATTAGGTGCCTTGTTTAGAAACAAGGAACCACTATTCCTAAATAATGGGTGTCAGCCCCTAACTAAAAACTGGAAGTATAGCCTAGAGGTTAGAGTAATGAGCTGTGAATGAGCTTGGTACATCCAGCAGCCCAGACCTTGGTTTGAGTCTCACAACCTCCACTTGCATAATGTGTGACTCTAAGCAAGTCACTTAACTGCCCAGTGCTCCCAGGTTACCCCTGAAAACAGGCACTTCTGCCTAGTGGGCCTTACCTGGTTACCAAAGACTGAAAAAAAATGTGTAAATGAAGATCCCTATGACAATGAGATGTAGCAGCTCCCCTGCACTATCCAGGATACAAAATATAGGATAAGATATATTCAGTGCTCCCAGATCCAAATAACCATTTCCCTGTAACAAGCCCTCATTTTTCCTGTATTTTTTCCCACATAAGCAGAATCAAATCCCTGTATTAATCCCTGTAGAATTGTCCATAAGCCACTGGTTCCTTATTTATGACATTGTTCTTTATTATATCAGCAGCCTTCTATCAGGAAAAGAGTTCTGATTTGCTGTTGTTTATTAATATTATATGTCAAGATGGCTTTGAAATGATTTGGATTTATATGGTATGCAAGGCATATATAAGGCATACTAGGGGACTATATGAAATAATAAATATCACACTCATTATTTCATGAACTATACTCAAAATTAGTAATCACAAGTCGGCCAGTCTTTCAAAAGATACTAGTAGTGCCTGTAAACAAATTTATTGCAAATAAATTAGAGACATTTCCCCACATACATATACACAGATGCTATTTTTTGCATCTTATAGTTGTTAGTTTTCAGACAAATTCTCATAACCTTTTTTTTCTGACCACCAGACAGAATTTTGAATTAGTTAAGTAACTGTTATTATTTTCTTCAAGTCCCTGATCCAGTAACTCAATAAATACACACTCAGTACATCATATTATAAAATGACAAAAAATGGTCTTCTGTTTCCAATTGTTTGATCAGGACCTTCCAACCACAAACAATACATTTATGTTCCATAGCCTAGGGCTGGATGTCCAAAACACAAGAAAAACTTAACTGTTGTCCCCTTAAAATTTCTTTCTCAGTTGTTTTGACTAACATTTTTTTATAACTCTATATGGGAACATAAGGAATTGGATAATTATACAGATGAATTTTTCAGTCTTTTGTTTTGTCAACAGTTAATTCATTAGATGAGGACTCCCTTGCCAGGAGTTTGGCTGTTTCTCCACCTCCCTCTCCCTCCACACACTTGTCATGCTCTTATCTGTTATGTTTGGAAAGCAGTTCACTGAAGATCTGGCATATGTCTGAGAGTGCTTATCATGTCTTGAAAGGTTAAGGAAACAGTGTAAATCATTTGCTGGGAAAGGGTGACATTAATGAGGTATGAATCTTTCTTGAAAGACAATACATACCAAATAATGTTAATAGCAAAACATGTTTAAATGCTAAGTATTTAAATGTGCAGAATTGTTTCATTTCTAAAGGGGTAAACACATTTCCACTTTAATAGGCAACCAATATTTTACAAGGTGTTTCAATTTCCTAATGGCCATTGATAAGCAGCTTAGAGTTATATCTCCAACATTCTAAACAGAAATAAAGGATTATTTTATGTTAGTTGGCATAGTGATTTGTAGATGTGAAAGGATACATTGAAAAGTCCAAAAAATGTGTTCCACGAAACTCGATTTTCAAGCTACAGACAGTAAGATGGCTGTACACTCCACCCACAACCATAATGATTATTTCCTCTTTCAACTATGCTGACATAGTGTATGGCAGCTCTTCTGCCTCCTCACTCACCAGGCTTGACTCCCTCTATAAAGCATCTTGCTGCTTTGCTCTAAACATTCCTCCTTACACACATCACTGCTCCCTTTATTCATCCCTCTCTCTTACCTCTCTTGTCCACCATTGTCTTCTCCACTCATCACTTTTCATGTCTAAGATCTGAATTGGCTCCTTACCCTCCTACCTCTCCTCTCTCCTGTCCCCTGTCCCCTGAGGCCTCCTACCTTCTCAGGTCCAGGGACTTCAGGACTTTCACCCTCAAGCTTTGGATCAGCTTTATTTTCTTACAGATTGCCCTCACTTTGGAATTCTCTTCTCTCCCACATCAGACACCCCCCCTCCCTTTCTTTCTAAAGAAGTGCCCAAACTGGCTCACCTGTATTCTCTGTCTCCTTCCTCTGCCTAGGCTGACCTCTCCTCCTCACCACTCACTACACTCCAGATATCGCTTTCCACTTTTCTCAGTTCTACCCCACTATCTCTCTCCCTCTTCCTTTCCATTCCACAAACTCCCTCCTCCCAGGCTACTCAGCTTGGACCACAGTAGGCTGTGTTTGTTAATGCATCTCTGTATTGTTGCACTTTAATACATTTTAAATTTATACTCCTTGCACACTATGCTTTTGCACCATTGTATTTGTACTATTTCCTACCAATGCTTGTCTATATACTATACTTATCCCACCACATTGTTATTCTGGAAACTGTATATAATGTATACCATGCTTGTTTCCTAGTACTTTGTACTCTGTGGTCTACCAGTGCTCACTTATGTATTTTTACTTTCTCCCAACTCCCTTTCCCCTGGGTCACACCTGGAAATGAGCCTCAGCTCAGTGTGCCTCTCCAGGTTCACAATTTTAAATTAATAAAATAAAAATGTGTTCTCAGGGGGAGGTCCTCCCAGACAAACCTGATCAAGTTCTTTGATTGAGTGACCAGGGAAGTGGATCATGGGGGAGTGGTGGATATGGCCAACCTAGATTTCAGCACAGCCTTCAACACTGTTCCACATAAAAGACTGTTAAACAAGCTGGGAAGCCTAGGAATAGATTCTAAGGTATTAAAATTGGAGGAAAATTGGCTGGGCAATAGAAGTCAGAGGGTGGTGGTAAACGGCAGTCACTCTGGAGTAGGCAAAGTGACCGGTGGAGTACCACAGGGTTCAGTACTAGGGTCAGTCCTTTTTAATGTCTTCATCAGTGACATTGCAGAAGGGCTGGAAGGGAAAGTATGCCTGTTCACAGATGACAGAAAACTCTGCATCAGAGTAGACACACCGGGAGGAGTGAAAAAAATAAGAATTGATCTAGAAAAGTTGAAAGAAAAGTCTCACCATAGGAAAAAACTGAGCTCTTCAATTATATAAAATAAAATATGAGGTGCAGTGTGTTAAACTCGAATTTAACACACACCCTCATTGTTGGATGAGCCTTAAACCTCGGCTTCTCGCCTCTGGGGTTTATGTGCCATCCAACAACTCGGGTATGTGATAAATTCTCGTAACACACTGCACCCCATAATTTATCCTATATTTAATTTACTAGTTATGGTACTGAAATCTGTTGTTTGTATGACACTTATATTTTTTTCTTTTATTTCAACTGTAGCTTCAGTGCTGCACTTGGCTAGTGTGATGTCATCAGCATTTGGAAAGCTGCTCTCTGATTGGCTCAGTATACAGTGTAGCATACCCAATTTTCCAAAATAATGCTTCCTTGCCAGGCTGAGCTAAGATAACACTTTTATCTATTATTTATTAGTACACACCTATTGTATAATTACTGATATATATGTAAATATATATATATATATATATATATATATATATATATATATATATATATAGGATACATGATGGGCATGAGTGATATGGCAAATATTGTCACTCCTGCAGAGTGAGATATCCAGAGCTCACAATGCAGGAGTGACAATATTTGCCATAGCACACTATCTGCCCATCATGTATTCAATATATACAATAGGACCAAGAGTTTTATAAGTTTTGTTATGCTTTCTTGTGTTCTGTTCCTGTTTATGTGTTTGCTCATTCTGTGTGTGAGCTTTTCTGAATGGGCTGGCAGTGTTATAAACTCTGGGAGACAGATGAGTGTGTTTTGCAATGCTAATTGAGTTAGTTTTAGGTAGGAGTGAGAAATGTATTTTTGTGAGGCTGTATTGTTTAGAAGTCTGGCTGCAGTAAAGCTGAGATCAACACAGTAATTATTGTGAGCTGAGAGGCAAAGTGTCAGAACAGCTGATACTGTGTTCAGTGGTAATTAAGTTAGCTGCAGGTAGAGTGCAGAGTGTTCTGTGAAATTGTGCTCTTTAGAATTCTGGCTGCAGACAAGCTGAAAGTATCAGAGTAATTGTAATGGGTGAGAATCAGAGTTTGAGGAACAAGTGAGAGTGTGTTTCAATGGTAGTTGAGTTAGCTGCAGGCGGTAGTTTAGACTGTTCTGTGAAGCTGTGCTGTTTAGAATTATGGCTGCAGTCAAGCTGACAGTATCACAGTAATGAGCTGGAAGTTGGGGGGGATAAATGTGTTTTGTAATGCTCACTGAGTTAGCTGTAGGCAGCAGTGAGACCTCTGAAGTAGTTCTGCATTTGTGTCTATGGTAACAGCACAGGTGTTTCTTGCAAGCTGAGGGGAAAGCTGATTAGAGTGATGACCTTTTGTGACCTGTGTGTGTAAATGTCTGATATCATCACAGTAGAGCAGAGGGTAAAAATATCACACTGTAGTGGATGATACACTGTTTTATCTCACTCATTTACCACTCACCCCTATTGTGTGTGCATATATATATATATATATATATTAGAGGCAAAAAACTATGTTTAATGCTTCAGTTAGGGTTGTTCCACAGCGACAAAAGCAAGGAAATTCGATGTTAGGGTTGAAACCCCCTTTGCACCCCTCCAGTCCACCCCCTCAAATGGAATTGGGGTGTGCATTGGGGTCATCGGCCGTAAGTGTCACCCCATCACATGTGGAAAGAAGCTGAGGAATAGGAGAATGAGGTGACAGTTAGGACCAATGACCCCAATGCACACCCCCATTCCAGTTGGGGGGGTGGGCTGGAGGGGTGCAAAGGGAGTTTCAACCCTAACATTGAATTTCCTCACTTTTGTCACTGTGGAACAACCCTAACTGATGCATTAAACAGAGTTTTTTGCCTCTAATTTCCCTTCTTTTTGAGAATGATAATGAGAAATAGTGAATGTAATGCAGCGGCGGGAGCGCGCGGGTGATGTCTTGTCGCATTGTAACATTGTGCCCGCAAATGCAAATCGTAATGCGCATGGTGACACAAAGCAAAACAGAAAGAGGAACAGTACTGTAGACAGAAATGTTAAAAACAACAGAAACGCAACTGCAAATGAAAATGCAAAGGGTAACGCACATGGTGGCGTAAACATGAACGGTAAGTGAAACAGGTATGGAACCGCAAGCAGAAATGGTAATAGTAAGAGTAATGTAAGCACACAGGCTGGTTTTCCCCAAAAGCAGTATAGAGAAAGACAGTGAGTAGAAAGAATGTATGCAAAATAATGACTCTCGGAACACAAAAATCAGTAGTTATAAAAGTAAACTGCTTATATCTCAGTAACCGTATGACATAGAAAAAAAATTTAAAAGTCATATGTAGTATCACTTTCCTGGCTAGTTTTATACATAGGGGCTATAATTTTTCAAGAAAAACTCTGTATCTTGCACCTTTTTCGTTATACGGGCTCTCAAAGGCGTGGAGAACACCGTAATGATATCCTATGTGGAAAAAAACAGAAGTTCGGACTGCCATAACTTTTGAATAGTTTAATATTTTTTCACAAATTCTTCCAAAGGCACATTGGGGACCCTGGCCACATGTTCCCCGAAAATTTCGGGCCGGTCACGCAAACCGTGCAACCTGTAGGCGCGACTGTAGAATTCCAGAAAAAGCGTAAACGCACTTGCAGATCACGCTTAATAACTCCACAGCTGTGTATCCGACCAGTATAAAACTTGGCAGATCCAAGGTGTATGGGTCTTGATCGTGTATTCCTAATTTCAGTCAAATCCTTCAAACAGCTGCAAAGTTATTAAGGTGCAAAATTTTGGGTTTAACATGTAAATGGCTCCTCGTTTAATTCATGGTAGCACTACCGTACATATATATATATATATATATATATATATATATATATATATATGTATACACACACACAACACAGTCAAGTTGATCAAACTTGAATCTTTAACTTAAACTTAAAATAATACACTCCTTAACCTAGCTGTTCTGTAGGAAGGGCTAAATATAAAACTATTATAACTGGTGAGCATTTTTGCCCATTGGAAACCCGAGTCATAATTCACTGTTATAACTCAAGGGTTATAATGGTGAACACGTGCCAGGTTTCCTTGCTCCAACACATGCACCTGCCTCTTCTCATGGAGCCTGCCAACAGTTGGCCAGCATCGACTCTGCTTCTGCCACCATCACTCAGCAGTATGTTAATACAAAATAAAAAAACAACTTGCCTCACAGCAGTCCTGTTCGACTCCTCGACTAAATTTAAAAACAAAAAAAGATTAAAGATAAAGACCAAGATATTCAAAAGGGTTGCGCATGGTGCAACAGTGTTGTGCCATGCACAACCCACTGATGCGTCCTGGCTTGATATTCAAAAGGGAAAAGTGCGCCGCACAAATCCTGATGCACTGGAGCACATCAGTAATGTATGCAGGCACAGGTGGGGGGGCTGTGCCCATGCATAACCTGCACAGCCTGATATCTAGCCCGGGATGTGCAGAGTCATGCTTGTGCAACCCCTACCTGCGCCTGCACAAAGTTATGCCCAAACAAAAAGGAACAAGTGATGGCCACCCACAGGTGAGCTGCTGCATTGCAGGGCACAACATGGCAGCTGCCACCTGTGGGTGGGCACCCGAGTTCCTGCAGCACCTGGTGTTGCTCCCCATGCCCCATTGTGGGCATCACTTAGCCCTCACTCCAATATTCCCTGGTGGTCCAGTGGACACTTGCTGATCACGGGCTATGAATCTCAAGTCCGTATCCTTGGGGTTTCGCCACGACCACCGGCCGCTTCCTCGTTAGCCTCGGGAGCATTTCACCATTCGTTACCCGCCGGTTTGCCGACGATAGCTCAGTAGGTTGCAGGTTTATTATCGCTGCATGTAGCCCACATTATTTCAGTTATGTGCACGAATCATTCATATCTGGTCTGAGTAGTATGGGTTATGACCATTGGCTCATGCTGAACCATTGGTGCAGCCCCACCGAGCTGTCAGTCAGCAGGCGGTGGGGCTGCAGGCGGGTGGTGCTGCCACCCACTGGCTGACTGGGGAGCGGGCGTAGGGTTCAGTGGGTGGGGGGTGGGGGTACACCAGATCACCAGGATATTGGACTTGGGGAGGGGTTCTATTCATGAAGCCCGTGATAGGGCTCAGTGCGGGCTACTGGACCAGCAGGGATATTGGACTTGGGGGGGGGTTCTACTAATGATGCCCGTGATCGGGGCACATAGTGGTCCACTGGACCACCAGGGATACTGGACATTTTTTATAGTACAGGAATGCCCACGATCAGGCTGCAGGGGGCATCAGTCCCCAACTCCTGCTGCCTGGCAGGGCGCCAGGTGCAAGTTGTTGGGGATCGGCACACCTGCATGCTAATGGCATGCAAATAGGGCCGTAATGAGATGCAAATGGCCCCCTGTGTGCCTTGCATATATTATGGCCCCATTTGCATGTCCCCTTTTCAATATCGCAGGTGCTGTGCATGGCACAATGGCACTTGCGCCAGCACATCTCCATGCTCCACTCTGGCCACTTGTGCTGGCACAGTGCCACTGCGCCATGTACAGTGGGGGTGGCCAGGGTGTGATATTCAAAGCTGCTGTGCCATAGCACAGCTCCGTTGAATATCACCTAGGCCACACCCCTGGGCAACAAAGTTGAGCTGTGCCCAGGCTTGCACCACAGCCTGGCGCAGTTTGAATATCCTGGCCAAAGTGTTTGCCAGCTTCTGGGTTTTGCAGGCAGCAGACCACTAACAGCCTCCATTCCACTGTGACCAGACTGTGGCTGTTTATTTTATACAACTGCTGTGGCGAGAAAATGATCTCCAGCAATTACATAAAATAAAACGGGGTTGTGTGTTTAATGAGTTTTTACACACACCCCTTGGTATTAGATGCTTAAATAAACCCCTCAAGCTTTGCTCTTGGGGTTTATGTAGCATTCAACACCTTGGGGTGTGTATAAAAATGTATTAAACAAACAACCCTGTGCATTATTATATATGTTAGGACTAGAATGTATTTTTTAAAAGAAATCTTGGAGTCAAGACAACATGGATTATGTAGCCTTGTTAATACAGTTTACATGTCTCAATACATGTTAATATACTGTGACATCAGACTTTTAACCACGTATCAATTTCTATTAATATATATCAACATGTGCTGTTGTATGGAAGTTGTCCAAAGTTCTCCCCTTTTAATGAAATTATCTCTAGAAAGGGCTAGTTTAACCAGCCCATCGGTGCTACTGTTCACAATTCTGGCAACCCAGATTTGGGAGCAAGCCTGGACTGTTAGGAGCCAACTAAGAATAGAATTGAGTGTCCCAGTGAATATTTTCCTCCTCCCCAAAGATGGGGCTGCATTACCTTGCTCTATCACCACCACCTGTAGGATTACAAGCCACAGTAATAGGGACAGGGGAACATTGATTGATTGATTGATTTCAAAAGTTTCACCGGGAAAGACATACTGAGCTGCTAACAGCTTGTTTCCAGATGTGTTCTTGGAGAGAGGGGAAGTGTAGATAGATCAATGTGGAAAATAACTTAACAGTAATAATGATTACATTACATTACAAAAAATAGAAGTCATATACAGCAATACAGTATATCAAAGGAGCATAATAATAAATACTGAAGGCAAATCAGTGCAACAGTGGAGTACCTAGCATGTGCTTAGCAAGTGTCTAGTGAGTTTTCACATGTGCTTGCTTCTACAGGAATAGTCATCTCTGTGCCAGTCTCTCTAAGGGAAAGGAAAAGGCAGCTGGGAAAACTAAGAGATAAATCTCATCTGTCTGTGCACTATGATGGCCAATATGGCCAAAATATTGTATGTTCATCCCACTGGCTGGAGGAGCAAAAACACAGTTACAAGAAAAAAAAAGTTATTTATTTATTTCAGATTCAGAGTAATACTTTGAGCCACAATGGGCTTGTTCACAAAGGTTCCAATGTAACAGGACAAGAATACAAGTAACTTTGTATATGGTACCATATACAGGTCAGTTTACCCAAAGGTTGAGGTTACACAGACGACAGTTTTATACAAGTGTATAAGTACAAATAAGGTAGACTTGTTTTTTGTTTTAATTGGGTTCACCACAACATAACCCAGATAGACTATCATAGGGTAGCTGGTTCATTCCACTGGGGTGTCAGATAGATGAGGCATACTGATGAGTCCTGGTGAGATAAAACACATGTCTATGTCTTCTGTTGGCACCCTTTGCAAACTGTGTGAGAGGCCTTTTGGCACCATGCATTCTTGCTTAAAGTTGAACCAGCATAATGTTCTGTGGTGATTTGCATATGCTGTCCATGATGCTTTGCATTATGGGGGCATGTGTGATTTTGTATTTCTTAATAAGGTAGACAAGATACATTGAAGACTTTGTGGCTAAGAATTTGTAAGGAGAGGTTGACACCTGCACACTGAGGTGCGGCACAGTGTTTAAGTGGTTACATGATACAACTAGGGGCCAGCAGTTTTGTAGGTAATGGTTGATCTGATTTAGCAGCCAAAGGAGGCTTTGTTTAAGGTACAGCTGGGGGTAGTTAAAGGGAGGGTGGGGTAGGATAAATGGGAAATAGAGTCCATTAGGTAGGGGCACTTGGCATCCAAGGGGCTGAGAAAGAGTGAGATGTGTGTAGTGATACATGGGTGAGAGAGGGTGAGGTGAGGTAGGAGTGATCGGGGACAGGGACTAAGGAGGTAGTGGATGGGGGGAGCGATGCAGTCAGAGGGATAGTAAAGAGATTATGTGGACAATGGGTGATACTGTCAGGGAGAAGAAAGGGTGATACCGGCAGGTAGATAGTGTGGCGGTCGTGTGGGGAAAATGGGCAGGGAGTAATCCATGTCATCAGTTAGGGACAGTGGTCACACATCACATTTCATGTCAGGTATGAATATAGTCCTTGTTTGAAGTAACTGAGTTTGGTACATTCAATGAGGGTGATAGGTAGCTCATTGAACCACCCGGGTCCTTGGAAGGACAGTGATTTCTGAGCTATCTTGGTATGCGTAAAATGGCACCTGGAGGCCCCCTTTGGACACACTCCTTGTATTTTTTGAGGGTTGTGCAGCTTTCAAGAGGCTACTGGTAGATTCAGGCATGAGTCCTAGTTCTAATTTCTTGGCCATCAAGCAGACCTGGTACAGCGTCCTGAGGAGAAGAGGTAGCCACCCTGTCTCATTGTATAATGTGCATGTGTGGGTCAGGTGATCTGCCCCTAGGTTCAGGTGGCAGGCCTTATTAAGGAGTGTTTTTATTCTTTTTATGGTGGTGTCAGATCCAGCTGCATAGATTTGCAGGCTGTAGTCAATGGTGGCTGGGACCAAGCTGCCTGTGGTAAGCTTCAGGGCAGCAGGAGGCATAGATTGTCTGTGCCGATAAGAGGACACCCAGTTTTATGTTGGCGGCTTTAACAACATGGTTGATGTGAGTGTTGAAACTTACGGTTTTGTGCAGGTGAACTCCCAAGTTCTTGAAGGTGTAGACTTGTTCAAGGGTATCACCTTTGCGGTTCCATAACAATAAAGGGCCATATCTCTTCTTGTTCTGCACTACAGAGAAGAGCATGCTTTTGGTCTTCTTGTGGTTGAGTAGAAGTCTATTCTGGGAGAACCATGATTCAAGTTTAAGGAAGCTGTCTTGCAGCTTGGTGGTGATTGTGGAAATTTCTTTACCAGAGATAGAATGGACTAGCTTTGGCATAGCTAGATAGAGAGATGCAATCACAATAGCTAGAAACATAAACATAAGTACCTACTAATATTTCATACTTATTGCATGGGGTCATAATGTAGCAAAACATTATGCTGAAACAATATACCATGTTGCCAGTACAGTGCAATATATTGCCAGTGGCATAAGTCTGTGTTTTGTGGGGTGGGGTCTGCCCGTGCACACCTCAATATGGGGGACTGCACCCCAAACCCCCCCAACTAAAATAATCAGCTTGGGGGGGCACTTAATTGGCACAAAGTGCTAATAAAAGAAAGATTACTTGTGTCTGGGACCAAGATTCAATACCCGGTCCACAGACGCACCACCTCCATTGCTGCCTGTGGCTCATCCCATTGAACCACGGCAGCTACTCAGTGGACCCTCCTCCAAACAAAGGACTTATCCTCTGCAAGGGAAAGAGACATGGTGCACAACCACACATAGTTCCTTTAGCAGTTTTGCACCCTGTCACTTTTCCCACCCGCGCTGTCTCTCATGTGCAGTTTTAGCATGCGCCATTCCCTATATGGCAAACTGACACTGTAAGCACACTTACAGGTTCAATATCTATCTAATGTAAATCAGATCATTTAATTGCCTGATGAAAATCCTGTATAACATTAACATAAGCTAAGAACTTATTTTTAAAATGAAATTTTGGAGTTGGGTCAACATAGATTTGTTCTGTTGATACAGTATGCATGTATTGATATGTACCAATAAACACTGATATACATCAATACACTTTTAACCATGTGCCAATATGTATTAACATACTATATATCAAGAATATCATCACAAGGAAGCTATCAACAGGTCACAGTCATGTCAATCCAATTACAGATTTTTATTAAAAAATAATCCCAAGTCTTAACAGTTCTAAAGTTCATCTTTCTAGAGATCATTTCTTTGAAAGGGAAAACTTTGGACCTAATACAGCACAAAACTTACTTTTTAATAACAGCTTTGAGTCAGGTTAATGTGAATGTGCCCTACCAATACAGTTTCCACGTCAACGCATGTTAGCATGCTTCAATAAACTTCTAACCATTATATTAATGTTTATTCACATACTGTACATTGACATGCATTAAATTATGCATTAAATGTTACAAGCACAAGAAAACTCTGTCAATAGGACTTATCCATCTTGAGCAAATTTCCAGCTTTTACTGAAAAGCAAAATTAATTATCTAGTACTAATGCTTCAAAAATCAACCCTTTCTAAAGTTAATTTCTTTGAAAAAGTCTAACTTTGGATCCATTATGGATAGAAATTTCCATTTTTACAGCTGCAGGGTGGAGCTCTACAGATGTTTTGCTAGGACAGTAGAAATAAGGAGCTCACCAGATGTCTAACAGACTTCATTTAATTGGACTTTTATAGTAATCCCTCTGCTCAGCACCCTGTTTGCAGCACTAATTTTTCTCTATTAGTTTTTCCCTGTGAGGAGTGAGGTTCAGATTTCTCAGATCAACACAGAATTAAGTTTTGATATATCACTGCAGGATATCTAAGTTCATACTGTAAATATGCCAAGTCATTCTGGCTTTCCCAAGCATAAAGTTTAATTAAGGGTGAGGAAGGAGGTTTCAGATTTCAGATACTGTGTTAAAAGGCCTGAAACAGGCCAGACAAAAACTTAAACATAACTGAGAAATCAGACCAGAGACCTACTTTCACATGAGTTATATTGCTTTATTTTTCATCAACCAATATTCTTTATTCCAAACGAGGCAACATTTCATGATCATAAGGCCTTCTTCATAAGGAAGTTGTCTGAAATTCACATAATAATCATAAAATTAGTATGCAGTGTTTCACTACTAACATACCTCACAAAATAATTCATATAATCCATGTTTTTATTCTGTCCTATCATGGTGTCACCACTCTATGAGTAGTATATTGCTTCACATGTTTCCTTGAATTTTTCTCCCTTGCTCAATGCATATATTATTACTTAGACAATGGCAGCAGAAAAAGATCAAAGATCCATCTAGTTTGCATAGACTTCCCTATCTTCTCCAGGACCTATTGTCCTTACAGAGCACCCCCTGCTCACCTCTTTCATGCTGCTAACCTGAGCAACCACCAAGTCCTTCACTCCATCCCAGCCATGCCTGAAACCATTTATGGTCTTGGTGCCCACCACCTCCACTGGCAGACTGTTCTACAGCTTCACCACCCTTTCCATAAAATATAATTTCCTCACATCCCTCTTAAACCTTCACCTCTCCAGTTTCAACTCATGACCTCAGGGTCTGGTTTGTCAAAACATGTTTGGTTACATTCCTTTATCAGCTCCCACTGCATCTTTTCTTGACTCGGGAACCCTTCCCAAATAAAACATATTTACGCAGCTGGAGGGGAGGCGAATATGGCATCATGAGTGGCTGCATTGTTTGTGTGATCCTAAAATTCAGAGATTATACTGTAAGAGTAGGTCAAGGATTTGGAACAAAACAACTCTGGGTATAGTAACACCATTAGCATGCATTTCAGTTATACTATGAAAGGAGAAGATAAAACAATCAGCAACATTAATGAATTTTAGAAAAGATAAGCAATTAGAAAATATGGAGTGACATTTACTCTTAGAAAATATAGGGTTTCAACTAGAAATAATATGATGCAAAAAGGGCTGACAGTGAATCCTTTAAAATAGAAATTAAGGGAAAAAAGAGGTCCTGTTCCATATTTATCTCCGTCATTAATAGGGGTCAGTTTTTATTCTTCCAGGCACCGGGTGTGCATGAAGGATTGCCACCATCACCAAAGGCTACTGTAAAATCAATGTGGCTACAATGTATAGGCTCATTTTTACCGCTGTGGCTAGGACATTTTGATGAATGTAACTGAATGTGGCTGGCTGCCACACCACACCACACCACTTCAGGTTAACACTGTCACATCCATCAGTATCTTTGGGCAACTGGTGCCATGCAGCATAGCAATTTTCTTTTGTCTTCACAAAAATTGAGAGCAAAGCCTGCTAGAGGGTGAAAGTTCACTCACTGCCCCTTGAGAAAATGATATATGTCAGTCCATTTCCAGCACCAAACAGTGGAGAACCCCAGGATGTTTGGGTCACAGAGACAGGAAAGCAGCATCCGACCATAGAGTGGCTAATTCAGTTCATACGTGGCTAAAACACTAGGTGCATTTTAGCCAGTGGCTAAGTTTTAGACCCTACCATTTACACAGCTAGCATGAAGCAGCACTGGACCATTTGCTGGATGTGTAAGGGAAATATTTTGTACTCCTCCCCACATCATATTCTTTTACACTTTGGAGTTGGACAACAGTACTTTCTATTAGTTCTTACTCCTCATCACAGCCCTTTGTGGGAATAAGGAATCGAGAGAGAGAACTAGACACAAATATGCACTGCAGGATAACTAAATGACAATTTTACATGATTATGAGCCGACTGTATATGGACATACATCATCTCCCCCATTGTCTCAGAATTCCTAGTAATAACTCTCAAGTACAGTATTAGAAAAAATAGCTTTGGAAACAGGAAAACAATAAGCTGTCATCAGTTTTTTTATACCTACAGTGTTGTGTAAAGGCATGACATCAGACTATACATAGCTGGCAGGTATCCAGGCATCCGTCTGCACTCTGTCCACAGGAAAATACATGCAACCATCTGTCACTGAGCTTGCAATACCTAACTCTCTTAACTCCTCTATCTTCTATTATCCATTTGATTATCATGTCTATGTAGCATAGTACAACATGAATTAAGTGTGTCACACAGTTTACAGTATCAACGTTGTGCATATTAATAATTTTACACTGCAGCCATTTGAATCACTTGACCTGTCATATATAGAAACATAGAAACTGACAGCAAATAATGACTGCTGGGCCCATTTAATTTGATCATGTTTAATTATGTTCACTTTTGCTGCAGATCCAACTTGATCTACAGCACTGTCTTCCACCTCCTTTCATCTTCCAAACAAAAAGTTAGTTGGTTGAACAGAATTGCAGTCTCATTACAAGTAATTTTTCAAAAATGAATTAACAAAAAAAAAAAAAACAAGGTCTCAAATTGTAAAGAGCATCCTTGTCTATCTGTCATTACTGTGTAAACAATGTCTGAATTATTAAAAATAAAACAAAAATAAATAAAATTCCATATTGTAGTTTACTCAACATTGGTATACAGCTGGGTACCATCATAATAAAGTAAATTAACAGAATATGTATCTATCATGGTGTCATGACTCTATGTCTCTGTGACTCTAGTATATGTTTTCACACATGTTCCCCTTGATTTTTTTAACACCTAACTCTCTCAACTCCTCTATCCTCTATTACCCATTTGATTATTGTGTCTGTATAGCACAGTACAACATTCATTATTTGTACCACACAATTTACAGTATTGACATTGTGCATATTAATAATTTTATACTGTATCCATTTGAATCATATAACCTAACATACATAGAAACTTATGGTAGATAATGACCTCTGAGCCCATCTAGTCTACCCATTTTTTTTTATAGCACATCTTTATTTATTATCCAGCAAAAAGACAGGACAACAAACAAACAATCCTGGAATCCCAGGGTACACAATCCAAAACTGACTGTGTGAACTATTTACAATATAACTATTTACATGCACAGAGAAGTGTGCCCCCTCCTATCTAAGCTGACTTAATACTATACGGCCCTTCCCTGTCAAGACATCCTACCATTTACCATACCAACCATCTCCCCTTGTTCCCGAAAGAATCCCATATAGCCTAACAAATGTTCTTAGGGCCAAATTTGTACTAAGTTAAGACCTGTTCAGGAAGTAATACCTCTCTGCACCCCCCCAGAGAAAGAGAGAATCCCCAACCCCCCAGCTTCCTGGCAGACCCCACTTTCTGCTACTAAGCACGTCCCAAAACCTTACCAATCCTCATGCCAACCCATCCCATCCCTATCACTTCCTTACTGATACTATCTATCTGTACCCAGTCTAATTCCAATTTTTAGCTAAGCGCAGCCCTGCAGACAGACCAGTGCCAGCCATACACCCTTTTGTTGGGAATAAATTGCCTCCAACACCGCCCATCTTTTGGCGTACAGTCCCTCCCTTCCCTCTGACTGAAGATGTCTTTTGATCCTGGATAGGGCTCCAATAAGATCTCCCACCCAGTGCTTGTACTCATACAATTGATCATCTTTCCAGTGCTGAACCACATATGATTTAATTATCAACGCCATCAAAGACACATGATATTTCGGTGCAACACCCTCCACTTGCGATAAATCCCCTAGAACACATATCCCTGGTGTTATGAAATCCAAATAGTCCAGCATTGGATCCATCCTTTTTTTAATTTCACCCCACAAGGGTGATATTTTGCTACAATTCCACAGCACTTGGAATAAATCCCCTCTCTCCTGCCCACATCTAAAACACAGGTCTGTCCGCCTAAGGCCTCTGTCGCATAGTTTCACAGGGGTAAAATATAAATTAGAAGCAATAAAATAATGTAAACTTCTGTATTTAGGTATCACTATGTATATGCTATATTTCCATACACTAGCCCAGTCAATGCCCTGGGGAGCCAACCTGTCATCCCAATATGACACAGAAATGGGGGAGCCAGGACCGACATATTACAATAATATTCTTTAAACTTGGGATAGCGGTTTAGATTTAAAATCGATCCCCCTCAAATCATCCCACTTAAGGGAAGAATCTGAGAGACTCCCTGTCCTCTTTAGAACCCCCTCTAACATCCGTAAAAGTTGCAATCTGTGAAAAAAAGGCATTCTGCTGCACTGCACCAGTAGGGCCACCATGTTGCCCTGAATAATATCCTTTATGTACAGGCCCAAGGCCCACTTAACCCATTTCCCTTTAATTACCTTATCCCCTATGAGTAGATTAGGGTTACCCACCAGTGGCTGTTCTTGGGCCTTCATTTGATCCTCTTTCTGTGCCCTAGTCAAGAACGACCACCAGGCCTCCACCACTTTCAAAATTGGGCCTCCCAACCTTTGCTTAAAGCGATTGGTCATATTAGCATATAAAAGTGCTTCTGGAGAAAGCCCAGCTTCCCTCATTGCTTGAGACCCTAAATGTAACCAGTCCGGAACATATTCTGCTCCCTTCATACTGTTAACCCAACAAGCCATTAGGCCCAGTTGCCCTGCTACATAATACAAATGAAGATCTGGCAACTTGACCCCTCCCAATGAAAGGGGGAGTCGCAGATCATTATATTTTTTCCTAGGGGGTTTACCATCCCACAGGAAATCTGAAAGTAATATCTTAATCATTCTAAACCACTTTTTAGAAATACTGCATGGATCTAGGTATACCAGATATAACAACCTAGGCAACAAGTTCATTTTAATTAGCCCAAGTCTGGCCGTAAAATTCAAAGGTAGCTTATTCCATCTTATTAGATCACCCTTGATAGTTGACGTCTCTTCCAAGTTCGTTTCAGCCCCTTTGTCATAATTCCTTGTTAGTCTGCCCATTTTTAATTATGATCAGTTTTGCTGGAGACCAAACTTGATCTACAGCACTTTCTCTTCCATCCCCTTACTTCCTCCAAGGGTTGCTTTGTGCCTATTAAGGCATTTCTGAAACCCACCACTGGTTTCATCCCCGCTGCCTTCCATGGAAGGCTGTTCTAGGAATCCACCACCCTTTCTGTGAAGAAGTACTTCTTTACATCTCCCCTGAATCTACCTCCTTCCAGGTTCATGTCATGACCCATTGTTCTACAGCACCTTTTTCTCTGAAACACACCTCCCTTCTCTACCTTATTGACCCTGTGAGGTATTTAAAAGGGTCCATCATATGCTAACTCTCCCTCCTCTCCTCCAGGGTGTGCATATTGAACTCTTTCAGATTCCTCTCATAGGTCTTCTGATGCAGACCTTGCACCATTTTGACATCCCTCAGCTTTCTACTTTTTCCAGTTGCTCCTCCTTCCTCACCATTCTTCTTTGACTGCTCCTTTCCCCCTTGCTCCTTTGCTAACCTCCTACTTGGTATCTCCCTACTCTCCATCTCA
Organism: Neoceratodus forsteri; assembly: GCA_016271365.2. NCBI lineage: Eukaryota > Metazoa > Chordata > Ceratodontiformes > Ceratodontidae > Neoceratodus > Neoceratodus forsteri. The sequence continues at coordinate 205,028,569 of CM028138.1, forward strand.
GCCTTTGGTGGCCCACTATCTGCCTCTTTCTGCTTCCCCCATTTGTTCGTCACCCCCTTGACTACTTTAAATGTCAATTGAAGTAACATTTAGACTGTATACTGAGAAATATGGTTCCCTTATTAATGGAAGCTGGCTATCACCTCAATATAGGCTCTTATCCTTGCAGGTTGGCCTTCAGTCCCCATTGAAGCCATACCTTCTCCTCTTTGCACCATTTCTTCTGCCATAACTTGAAGGCCTTGGTGCAGAGCTCCCTCTCCTTCCCCATATTGTACTTGATGCACTTTCCACTCACATTTTAAACACATGGGAAACAGAGGATCAACCAGATAAGTTATCGAACTTTACCAAAATTGAAATATACACACAAAGCTGCCTACAACAATTCATCTTTACATTTAAGCCCATGAAGCACTTTTATCAAGTTAATGTATTAGCAGATATAGTGGCTCTGACAAGAGTTTATTTTTTTTTTTTTATGAAAGCGTGGAGTCAGATTAACATGACTGTCTGCTTTCAATTATTTTCCTTGTCATAGACTGGAGAAACAGTCTACTGGTGGGCAGTCAAAATTCAATATCAAAAGTGCAAGGTAGTGCATAGAGAGGTGAAGAATCCTGGAATGGTTTACTATATTGACAGGATGCCAGCAGAGAGCACACGGAGGAGAGGGATGTGGGTGTGATAAACAAAACAACATAAAACTATCTTCTCAATGTGATAAGGCATACAAGAGGGCTAACAAGATGCTTGGATCTATAGGGAGAGAGATTATTGGCAGAGGGATGGGAGTGATGCTGCCCTGTATAGACCACTGGTCTTGCTGCATCTACTGTACTGTGTTCGGCTCTGAAGTCAGTATCTAAAGAAGGATAAGGCTAGAGATACATGTAGATTAGAGTAACAAGAATGGTCTATGGATAACAAGGCAAACAAAAAAAATAGAAGGAAAGACTGAAATGTATCAACATGTTCTCACTGGGGGGGATAGACGGGATAGGAAGACATGACCAAGACTTTTAAGTTCATAAAAAGGGTTTAGCAGAGTGGACACAAGAAGTTTATTTCATCTGGGAAACAGAGCACTCACTAGTGGGAATGTGGTTAAGCTGGAAAGTGAAGCTAAAAGAGTACTACAGCCTCACATCTTGTAGATTTTGTTTCTTTGTTGACAGTCTGCTCTTCCTGTAGCTGTTGGGGAGTTATGTGCTTGTTTCAGCAGACCTATTCAATGCCTCACTAGATTTAGGATGTGCACCTCAGGATTAGAGGATGGCTCATGTGGTACCTCTCCATAAGAGTGGCCCCAAGTATGAATCAGGGAATTATAGACTGGAGAGACTCACATCCAATGTGGGTAAATTGCTGGAGACAATCCTTAAGGAGTGGCTGGTGTCCCTTATGGAAGCTAATGGGCTGCAGGACAGTAGAAAGCATGGCTTTTTCACTGGTAGATCCAGCCAGACCAGCTGGGTGGAGTACTATGATTGGGTAACTAGGCAACTGGACAAGGTCCATGCAGTGGATGTCCTGTACCTGAACTTCAGTAAGGCATTCAATTCAGTCCCACATGGGAGACTAGGAAGCAACCTACAAGGTACAGGGGTGGGTGTGAAGATGGTGAGTTGGGTGGTGAATTGGCTACAAGGAAGGCAGCAGAGAGTGGTGGTGGGTGGGGAGCTATCAACCCCAAGGGTGGTGATGAGCAGAGTTCTGCAGGACTCAGTGTTGGGACCAGTGTTGCTTGGGATATTCATTGCAGACATTTCAATGTGCATCAAGAGTAAAATCACAACTGTTTGCTGATGACACAAAGATGAGAGCAGTGGTGGATGACCTAGGGGGTTGGAAAGGGTTACATGAGGATCTATCAAAGCTGGAGATCTGGTTGGACAGCTGGCAGCTAGAGTTTAATGCCAAAAAATCCTAAGAGGAGCTACCAACCGGGGGGTGAGCAGTTAGCTGTGACTGAGGAGGAGGAGGAGGATCTGGGGGTGCTCATTATGGGAGCAATGAACAACTCAGCTCAATGTAGGAAGGTGACTGCAAAGACAAACATGATGATGGGTTGTATTGCTAGGGACATATACTCAAGGAGGGGGGAGGTGATTCTGCCATTGTATAGATCACTGGTTAGACCACACCTGGAGTGCCTCCTGTAGTACTGTTGCCTGCACCTGAAAAGGAACATTAAGTTCCTGGAGGGGGTGCAGCACAGGGAGACAATGATGATCAATGGTCTGGGGACTTACCTTATGAGAGTAGGGTGAAGGAATTGAACATGTACTCACTGGAAGAGAGGAGTGAGAGAGGAGATATGATTGAAACCTTCAAGCACATGGAAGGACTAAACAAATCATGTATGGAGAGGCTTTTCAAACTAAGGGAGGAAAGGGACACCCAAGGGCATTATATGAGACTGGAGGGGGAAGGCTCAAGAGGGAGATGAGAAGACACTTTTTTACGGAGAGGGTGGTGGCTGGGTGTAACACATTACCGGCGAAGATGGTATCCAGTAGAACAGTGGGTGTCTTCAAAAGGGATGGGACAGGGCAAGAGGGAGGGTCAAGGGAGGGGAGAAGCTGCAGAATAAGGGCTGCTAGCTGCACAATTGAGCAGACTTGGTAGACCATAAGGCCTTTTTCTGCTGGCAATTTTTGTATGTTCGTACTCTACAGTTTGACTGTCTGTTATTATAAAGTTCAACAAAACAAGTTGTAGCAAGTTGTGAAATACCACATTTACCTTCAATTAGCTTTGAATCCTGCTTAACAGTTAAAGTGCAAGTTTTTTTTTTTAAATTGCATTAAATTTATGTGTTCCCATAGAGTTTTTTCCCCATGCTATTTGTACTTGCGATATAGAGATACATCATGCAAATGGTACTGTGACATCATGCTGTCAGTGCTAATGCATATCTCATGAAGATGTAAACAATCTGAAAATGGAGTCACCCAGGAGTTACAGGAGACTACTACTATTAGTGAAAGTAACCTAAAGCAGCAGTTTATATTCTGAACAGCTATGGGAAAGGAAGTCACTGGTGACAAGTTAACAGATAAAATGTGCAATATGAAAGGATGTAGGGCTCGATTCTCAAAGGACTTTGAATGCTTCAAGCTCCAGGTGCGCTGAATGCAAGATGCATGGGGCATGGGGCTTGCGGCATTCCCCATCTGGCACTCAGGATTCTCAAACACATAGCCCCCGTGCATCACATGCCAGGAGTTAGACCAGTTTTTGCTGGTCTAACTTTGCGAACCTCAACTCCATCAATTGTTGCACTTATGTTCAATATATTGAAATAGTGCCTTTATTGTAACCTTGAATTTCATGTCTACTTTCTCTGCACCCTGTACTAATCTAGAATTAGTAGCAACACCTTTGACCTAGAACATCTCCACCTTGCACTTGAAACTGTCCTTCACCCTCTCACCAAACTCCTAAAACCTTTCACTTACCCTCAGGCAGTTCTCCCAAGCTTGGAAGTCAGTCACTGTAACACATGTGCACAAAAGTGGAGACCGTACCCAACATTCCAACTACTGCCCCATCTCTATCCTCCCCCCACTTTCCAAAGCCTTAGAGCTATAGTTGCTGATCAACTGACAGAATACCTGGATATGCACAGTAGCCAGTGCCCACAGCAACATGGTTTTAGGAAGGCACATAGTTCGATCACTGCCTTACTCAATTTTACAACACACATTCATAAAGCCTTGTACTCTGGACAGCTACTTGGAGCAGTGTATGTAGACTTGACCAAGGCATTCAACACCATTAATCACCAGCTCCTATTACAATTGTGCTCTGCCTTAGGCCTATTGCTGAAGTTACCAGCTGGTTTGAAAGCTACCTGATGGGCAGGCACCAATGAGTTAGGACTGGTGACTCTCTTTCTCTCTCTCTCTCTCTCTGATTGCCTTCCAGTGTACTCCTGGGTTCCCCAAGGACCCATCCTTGGTCCACTTCTTTTTAGCCTCTTTTCAAACCATTTCCCAGCAGCATGTATCACCAATATGATTCTTTACATGGATGATGCTGTCCTCTTCTCCATGCATACTAACCCAGACCAACTATCCTCTGACCTGCAATCCAATTTTAGCATCATCAAAAAGTGGTTTGATCAGCATAAACTGTTGATGAATTACAAAAAAACAAGTCCATGCTGTTTGCCAACACACACACACACAGCAAATACAGAATGGCAAACTTTCGCATTCTGAATAACCAACTCCTCCTACTTGAACAAGTCCATGAGTTTAAATACCTGGGCGTTACCCTGGACAGTCCACTCTCCTATACTGCCCATGTAAAATTAATCTCCAGCGCTATTAACTCCAGAATAGGTACCCTGTATTGCCATCGTAACTGACTTATGCAAGAGGTGATGCGCTTAGCTGTAAACAGCTCAGCCATCTCATAAATTGATTATGGGCTGATCATCTATGGAGCTGCCATGAACACCATCTTAAATAGAATCAGAACAGCTCTGAATAAATGCTGTCATCTTGTGACAGGCACGGGTAAAAGAACCCATACCTGTGAACTCTATAAACAATCTTTCTGGCTTCACCTTCAAGGTAGGATTGCCTACCAGACCTGTCTCTTGGCTAAGAAAATCAGCCTCAGCCTTACTCCACCTGCCACATGTGGCCTCATGCCAACTACCTCTTTCATATGCTGCACTCGTAGTACTGACAAATCCTCCTTCCAGATTTCCTTCTGTCGCACATCCCAAGCACAACACTCCTTTTTTAGTAAGGCTCCTTCTCTAATGAATCGTCTCCCTCGTGAGGTCTCGTCTGAGACTAGACTTGGCAGTTTCAAATGTAACCTATGCCAGCACCTCGCTAATCTCAGCAACTGCAATCGTTCCTGCTAGTCTCCCACTGTGCACCCTGCCCACTCTGCCCTCCCCCCCTCATCCCCTTCCTGCTCTCTCGTCACTATTTCTCCCCCCTTCCACCCACTCTCTCCCACACCTCCCCCTGTTACTTCTATATGTCTCCCCCAGCTGGTGCGTTAATGCTACTCCACACCCCCACTCTCCTGGAATTTCCATCCTTCTTATATCCACCATATAAACCGACATTTTCTTGCTCTGCTCTTTTCCTATCTCCTACTCCTTTTCTCACCAATCCATTTCTGTTCTTTCCCTGCCCTTCCCCTCTCTCTGCCTTCAGTCCCCCCAGCACTTACTTCTGATAGCCTGCACTCATGACAAAGTCTTACTCTGATTGCTTCCTTACCTGTTGCCTTTTTTGCCTCTACCAACTTGTTTCCTAATTACCGTTTAAATATATGTTCCATTTACTATTTTCAAAATCATGTATTAAGCTTAGTGATTGCTGTATTCCAGCTGTCCCATTCATTGTTACGCCTTGAAAGTTTTGCATTTTGTCTCATTCCACTTGTATTGTCTCTTCTGTTCTCTGACATGGAACCTTTGTAAATGAACTGCTGGTTCAAAGGTAATTTGTAATCCTAGATCTCAATAAATGGATTGTGATGAATCCATTTATCAGAGTAACCACGTGAATAAATGTAGAATCTTACATTTATGTGGACAGCTACTACTGTACATCACTATCAATTTTTGTACATACTTGCTACATCATAACCTCCCCCACCAGCACTTCTTCAAACTGCATCCATTTTCACTTTCTCTCATCCCTCTGAAATGATCTTTGCAGTTTCCAGTTTGCACACAGTTCATTCTCACTTTTTATTCCTAACACTTCACTGCAGCATTCATCTGTGCATGATGAAAATTCCCACATTAGCTGGATGCAAATGAAAGATACACTTTTTTTTTAAGCATTATACACTGTAGCTTCACACTACACGTGATACTCTCCTCTCACACCCACCTCAGGTCCCACTTGGCTGCCATTGCAATTGACTTTTGCCCATGCTGCACCCCCACTGTTAAGAGTTGAACATATACTTGTTCACTTGAGATGTAAAACAGTACATTTTTCTTTTCATGTGCTCCCAAATGCCCAAACTCAATCATATTCACTCTCTCTGTGGCCGCATGTATGACACCTTAGTTCCTACACTTAATGTGTTACCCACTTTCTGCTTCACAGAAAATACATCCCAGGTAATAAAAATGACAATAAAACAATTACAACTAAAGTAAAACCATTGTTTCAAATGCTGCTCCCTGTCTATTTCCATTTGGCAAGTCTGCTTTCTCCAAGGCTCCTGTTAACATAGTCTACCATTTTTTTCAAAATTCTAACCATCTCCCATAGCTCCACCAATCGCCTGCCATGTAACACCATGCTGAAGCATTCCAACTTGGCCTGACAGCACATAACTAGCAACAGCCACAGCATCAAAGCAAGAACAATGCAATAGCGTTTTCTCACAAAATAAACCCACCAACAAAATCCATTTTTAAATTATAAAAAAATGAATACAAAAAAAATCAGAACAAATGCTTCTCTGCTACTGCATAAATGAAACGTAGTGGGAAACTTGTATAATACATGATTTATCTATACTCATGCAGTTTGATCTCAGACACCTCACTCATGGCTTACACCACTCATAAGGTTACCTGAGGTCAAACAGCACTTGTATACACAAATCATATATCTCCCCCCACATATCCCTTATTATAGGGGCATGGTAGCACCCCTTTAATTAAGATTAAGTAAGGTGTTTAATGTTAAATCCTTAACTTTGCACCTTAATAGCTCTGTCCCTCTTCAATGAAATTGCACACAATTTAGCATGCACTGTTGGGGGAGAGTTCTTGATTTAGGAAGTTCTGTGTTGGTTAGATGTCTGGATTATGAGATCTGAGTTGGGCAAAAAGTGGAGAAAATTGGGGGGTGGTTGTTTTGCTGCTATTTTTCATCTCACCTACAGCCCCAAGATATTTGTTCTGAATTGTTCAGGGTACAAAGGGCTTGTCATTGAATTGTGCCTTATGCTAGTTTGGTGAATAAATAGTGTTCCCAAGTTATACCATTTGAAATTTCAGTTCTGAGCATGCCCAGTAGGTATTTCATTTATATGTTTGATAAGAAAGAATTTCTATTTTATGAAAGAAGAATCTCCTTTCATGAGCTACTATTTTTCTTTTGTAAAAACAAATTATTCTTTCATATGGTAGCCATCTTGTTTCAGTACCCCCATAAAAATTTATTTGGAAACCCCATGACAATGATGGCCTGGAGAGAACAAAAACATATCAGTCTAGACAAATGGGACCCATTTATCTAGATTCTGGTGTTTGTTTGTTTTTTTTAAAAAAGACCCCAACATGTGGTTTTGGACATGCCTTGAATTATAGTAAGTAAGTAATTTATTATTTATGTGGCACCCAATCCCAGAGGCTCTAGGTGCCATAAAACAAAAAGAGTTCACAGAGTGTTATACATCTTTAAAACAAAACAGTCAATTCAAAAGCAGATTAAAAGTAATTAAAATTAGAATTTGAAGGCTTAGGGGTCATATTCTTCTTTCATGAGCTGCAATTATTCTTTCTTGAGTCTCACAAAAGAAAAATCTTGGCTCAGAAAATAATTTTGTCTCATGAAAGAAGATGGTGGGATTTTTTTTCATAGTTCGTTCATGAGTTGACATTGTTCTTTTGTGAGTCATGAAAAAACTCATGAAAGAAGAAGGCTGGCTCATGAAACATTTGTGACAAAAAAACAAAGTTCTGCTATCTTCTTTTGCGAGTTGATCTTCTTCTATTGTGAGCTTTTAAATGACTCATGAAAGAAGAAGGTCAGCTCATAACAGAACTATGAAAAAACTGAGTCCCACCATTTTCTTTCATGAGCTGACCTTCTTCTTTCATGAGTCACAAAAGAAGAAGGTCAGCTCATGAAAGAAGACAGTGGAACTTATTTTTTTTTCTCACAGTTTTTCTGTGAGGTCATACAAAAGAACCATTGTTATGTTGTGAGATCTAGCAAAGGAATTGTCAGGTATCTATCTATCTATCGATCTATCTATCTATCTAATCAATCATTTTTTTAATTTTTCTTAAGTGGACTGGCATGCCCACCCCATGTACTGCATCGTTCTCTCCCCTGCCTTCCAGGTAATATACAAGGTGGCACTAGGGTGCCCACTCTAGGTGCTACCAAACATCATCCTGACACTGAGGTGCTCAGTCCCCAGTGTCAACTTCCATCCAATTACAATAAAGAAAACCACTCCTCATTGATCTTTTTTACCTGAAAAACAAAATGGTCCATTATTAATCTGCCCTCAAGCACCCCCACCCATCCCGCCCCTGAATCCCGACTCAGCATCCACCACTGAACAACCCTCACACCATCACTTACCTGATGATGTTCCATAACACACACACCCACATTCTCAATATGAGAGCAGCAGGACTTTCTTGAAATGTGAAGCCGCAGTTGGAGTTGAACTGCCAACTTCAATTACAGCAGTGAGCCACCAATCCCTGATCTGTCTCTGTTTCTCTTGCTCTATCTGTCTGTCTAGCTATGTGTCTGTCTGTCTGCCTATCTATCTATTTATCTTTTCATGTTAAGCAGAATGGGGCACCCACCCTATACTGCTTCTCTTGCTCCCCTTCCCTGCAGGTTGCCTGTCCTCTTCTTTCAGAAAATGTGGAAGCAACATGGGGCCCAACCCCAATGCCACCAAACATCACACCAACACTGGGGTGCCCAATTTCTATCTGTCTGTCTGTCTCTATCTATCTATCTATCTATCTATCTATCTATCTATCTATCTATCATCTATCTGTTCTTTTTCTTTAGTCGACTGGGGTGCCCACCTCCAGTAAAGTTTCTTTTTCCCCCTACCCTCCAGGTTGCCCACTCCCAAATGTTTTTTTAAACTAGTAAGCAGACTGGGGTGCCCACCCTTGGTATCACTTCTCCTTTCCTTCCCCTCCAGGTTGCCCTCTCCCCCTTTTAATAGTATAATGAAATAATACTGATCTGGGGTGCCCAACCCTGTTACTGTTTCTTTCAACCCCCCAGGTCATCCCCCCCAAAATAGGTGGCAGCACCAGGGTGCCCATCCCTGGTGCCATCGAAGATCATCCCAACACTGGAGATAATTTCTCAGTCATTGTGTGAAATCACCTTTTGGGTTGGAGCTGAAATTTTCTATGCCTTGTTCATGATGTGGGGTCATAAGAAAACTACATTGAAAATTTTGGGTTAAAATAGTAAAACACCACAAAGTTATCACTATACACTGACATTTTTAAAGACACACTCATAACTTTGGTAATTTGTAATGTTTTGATCCCAAATTTTCAACACAGCTATATTTTCACACCACCTCATGGCCATGATAACTGTTATTTTCCAAATCCTGGTCAAAACCTGTTTCTACACTTGTGTCAAAAAATGACATGTTGGTCGGGATTTGAGAACTTTCACCTACCGGGTTCATGAGGTAGGGTCATAATATAGCCATGCTGAAAATTTTGGATCAAAATATTTAAAACCAACAAAGTTATGAGCATACATTGGAATTTTTCTATGCTCACTCATAAGCTTGGTAACTGTCAATATTTTTGACCCCAAATTTCCAACACAGCCATTATGACCTCATGAACATGACAGCTACCATTGTTCAAATTATGGCCAAAATGTGCTTTCACACCTGTGGCATGAAATTATGTTTCAGCAGAGATTTAAAAATATTGTTCTACCTGGTCCATGAAGTGGGGTCATAAGAAGGCTATGTTGAAAATTGGGTAACAAGTATCTTAAAATGACTAAGTTATGAGTGAATGTTGAGACATTTGTTTTGGTTCTGCAGCCTGATGTACTCCACATTTGATGCAGGTCCGAGAGGGCCCTGCATGTCAGAATCTCTAGTCACACCAAAGTGCAGGGCCCTTTACACAGCCAGACTGACTCCTCATTGGTGCAGGCCCTGGGCCCCTGCATATCTGCATCTGTAGCCACATTGAGGCACAGGTCCTGGAAGTCCCTGTGCTTCCACAGCTACTGTAGATGGACTCCTCACTTGGTGTGAAAGTGCAGGACCCAGAGGGCTCTATGCTTCTGCACCCAGACAGACTCCTCATTGGTGCATGGCCTGGTGGGTCCATGTGTGTCTGCATCTGTAGCCACATGGAAATGCAGGGCCCAGAGGAATCAGCACTTTTTCATGCAGATGTATCTGTTCGCACAGGTCTTGAAGGACCTGTGCAAAAAGGATGTGATTCCACTGTCTCAAAAACAAAGGAAATTCTTTGCAAAAATAAAAGGTGTTAATGCACCAGTTAGGGTTTAATTTAACACAGCAAAAGTAGGGAAATGTGGTGTTAGGGTTTCCAACCCTAACTGCCCACCTCCCCAAAGCAGCAAAAGGGCAGCACCACAGAAGCAACCGCAGATAGCCATCATGAGGTAAGACAAACAGCATACAACTATTTCCAGATGACACAAATGCAGTAGCAATGATGTGCTACCTTTGTAGATTTGTATCTGTGGCTGCATAATCACTGGCCCCACAGGAGCCAGTGCTTGTGCAGCCACACCTATGTGCATATCTCATACAGCATGCATGAGTATGTATGGCTGCAGAAGTGGTTGCCCCATAGGGCCCTACATTTCTGTTGAAAGAAGGCCCTAAGGCACCTGTATCTTTGTAGCCAGAGGTACAGTGGTGCCAGCCAGTATGCAACATAGTAATGCTATAGTAAATCACGCAAATGCTACAGTATGCTGCATGAAACACTGTAATTCAGTGGCAATTAAGCCCTTTTTTAATATAGTATGTTGTGATGTCTCATTTACTGCAAGTTACTGCACTGCATTGTAACTGGCTCAGCTGTACTCATGCATGCTGCATGAGGTACCTCACTAAATAGCATGATCCATTAGTGGATGCTTTTCTATATGCATCTTTGTTACTGGAAAACTGGCACCCCCTTGAACAATTTTTTGATCCACTGCTCAAACTATTATACCCATATTACAACAATACTTGCATGTGCATAACAGCAGACCCATACAGAGGCCTGTACTTCTGCAGACATAAGTAGTACTGTAATTTGGGTGTCACTGGCTGTGTATGTTTTACACTGTGCATGTTAATTTGTGTCTGCAGAAGTGCTTCTGCTGGCAAAAAGAGTGTTGTAATATGAGTATCATAGATTTGTATTTGCATGGGGCCTGCACTTCTGTGGCTACAAGTGTGTACATTGTGCAGGGCCCACAGGGCCCTGTGCAACTGCATTTGTAGCTACAAGGAGGTACAGGGCCCTCTGGGCCCTGCACCTCCACAGCCAGATGGTCTCTTCTTTGCTGGATTTCTATCTGCAGCCAGAAGTAAGTGAGCATGTCTTTTTGTTTCCATGTGTACCCAGGGCTGCAAAAGCATTGTACCTTTATAATGAATGTATTCTGTGTTACCTCAAAACAGTTTTATGTTGTTTCTCTTGCCTAAAGATGGCTGTCTGTGGCTGCTTGTTTGAGCTTGTCCTTTTGCTGCATGGATCATGGGGAGTTAGGGTTGGAAACCCTAACACCAGTCTTCCCCATTTTTATTTAAATGAAACCCTAACTGGTGCATTAACAGTTTTTTTGCAATGATTTTGCTTCCTTTTTGAGATAATAGAAGCACAGGGCCCTCTGGGCCTGTGCTTTTGTGTGGCTACAGATGCAGATGCACAGGGCCCTTTAGGCACTGTGCCTAGTGAGAAGTCCATCTAGCTGCAGAAGTGCAGCTATAGATGCATTCACAAAGGGCCCAAATGGCCCTGTACCAAATGTGGATTCCATCAGGCTGTAGAAGTGTAGGGCCCTCCTGGTCTTGCACTTCTGTATGACTACAGATGCAGACACACAAGCCTGTGCCAAGTGAGGAGTATGTATACAGATACAGATGTGCACAACCCTTCCTTCATAACTTTATTTTCCAATATTTTGACGTCAAATTTACAATATAGTCATTTTATGACCCCACCTTGTTAACCAGTCTGGTAAAATTTTTCAAATCCTGCTAGAAAGGTAATTTTGCATGACTTCTGTGAGATAATCATCTGTGCCAGATTTGAAAAATTCCACCTTCTTAGTTCATGAGGTGTGGTTAAGAAGGCTATGTTGAAAATTTGGGATAAAAATTTTTAAAGCAACTTTGCAATAAACAAAAGTTGTTTTTGTGTGCAAAGACAAAGTTCTTTAGTGAGCAGATTTATTTTTTCTTATGGTCTCACAAAAGAAGAAAACTCATGAAAGACGATTTTGAAAGAAGATTCTCACCTCATAAACATAGTGATTCTTTTGTGAGCTTCTTTTGATATCAAAGAAGATCATGAAATAAAATATTTCACAAAAGAAGATCACAAACAAGAAATTTCTTCTTTTGTGGTCTTATTTCATGGTCCAAGATTCTTCTTTCATGAAACTCACAAAAGAAGAATTTCAGCTCATGAAAGAAGAATCTGGAGCCCTTGTTAATCCTTCTGCCTAGGATTAAAGGGATCCCAAAACCATGCTTCAGAGTTGTTTTTCAAAAACAAACTCTAGAATCAAGTTAAACAGGTCCTGTTTAGTTAGATTCATGTGTTTGTCTTTCTCCAGGGCATCATTTTATGGGCTTCAATAATTTTGGAAATAATGAAAAACAAGATGGCATCCATAGGAAAGAAGATTTTTTTCTCACAAAAGAAGAATTTTGGCTCATGAAAGAACATTACTGTTTTGTGATTAGACATATAAATGAAAGACCCTACTGAGCATGCTCAAAACTAACATTTCAAGTTCTATAACTCAGGAACTGATTAATATTTTTTCAGCAAACTGAAAAAAATGCTTCTTTCCGGGGTATGCCCCCTTTACCCTGAAAATTAAGTTAAGAGACCCTGCCCCTCAGACCACACATGCAAAATTTCATGTTATTCTGTGGAATTGAGCAAAGTTACTAAGGTGCAAAGTTAGGAGGTTAAAATTTAACAGCAAAACAACAAACCAGACTGAGAACAGCCTTGCCAGAAAAAAAGTCATATCTGACCATGAAGTAAAGTGTACTGATTACTTTATTTAATACAAGCAATGTGCAAGACCTTGGACTAGCCTTCTGATGTTTTGCACCTAAGCCAGGTACTTAATTATTTCAGTCCTGTGATATACCAGATTTCTATACCAGATGGTTTGGAATTCTGTTCTGAAATTTTCAGGATAGAAGGGACTTGCCCTAGAAAGAAGTTTTTTTTTGGTTTGGAAAAATACTAATCAGTTCCAGAGTTATAAGGATTTGAAATTTTGATTCTATGCATGTTTAGAAGGGTCTTTCATTTATATGTGTAATGCAAAAGGAGAACTTCTGGTTCATCCTGCTCACAAAAAAATCTTCTTTTATGACCTAAAATTCTATTTTAATGAGGAAACATTCTTGTTTTGTATGGCTGCCATTTTGTTTTTCAAAAAGAAAAAAATTGAAACCCATAAAAAGTATGTACTGCAAGAAAGCACATGAATCTTGCCTAAAGGGAATTATTTAGCTCGATTCTAGTGTTTGTTTTCTGCAAGGTGACCTGAAAATATGGTTTTGGGATATCCCCAAAATCTGAGGTGGAAGGCTTAGTTAGGGCTCCTGATTCTTCTTTCGTGAGATGAAATTACTATTTTGTGAGTTACAAGAAAGAAGAATCTCAGATTGTGAAAGAAGAACTGAAACTCACAAAAGAAGAAATTTCTTGTTTTGTGATCTTCTTTCAGGAGATTTCTTGTTCCATGACCTTCGGTATTGAAAGATGCTCACAGACAATTTTTTTTTCTTTCATGTGAGAGTCTTCTTTCATGATCTTCTTTTATGGGATTTCTTCTTTTGTGAGACCATATGAAAGAAGAAAATCTGATCAAAAAAGAAGAACCTCATCTTCAAATGCAAAAACAGCTTTTGCTTATAACAAAGCCATTTTAAAAGATTTTTACCCAAAACTTTCAATATGGCCTTTTGGTTTTTTTGGTCACAACTCACAAACCAGGAAGATGACATTTTTCAAATCTGGCCTGGAAGGTTCTTTCCCCCTTATTCTACAAAATTGCCTTTTCATGCAGGATATATGGGGTGAGATCATAAAAAGACTATGTTGAAAATGTGGGGTCAAAACATTGAAAACAACTTAGTTATGAGAGAAGGGCCCTGGGTGTCTGTATCTATAGCTGCACAAAAGCACAAGGCCTGGAGGTCTCTCAATTTCCTCTTGCAAATGGACTTCTCACTTGGCACAGGGCCCTGATGGACCTGCACATCGGCATCTCTAGCCGCATAGAAATTAAACATAAAAAAAAAAAATCAAAATTCTAAATCAAGCAAATTTTTGTGGTATAGTGTAGCATTACTAAATGATATCCTGGCTGGTGCCACTGTACTTCTGACTGCAGAAGTGCAGACACCATGGGGTCTGTACTTCTGCAGCCACACATTCTCACAGATCCACACAGTATGACATACACATGCACAGCTGTTCTTGCATAAGCACAGGCCCATACAGAGTCTGTTCTTATGTAGCCACAGGCACAAATCCACAAAGGTGGCACATCAGTGCTGCTGCATTTTTATCACCTGGAAACAGCTGTATGTTGTTTGTTTTAACTCATGTTGGCTGTCTGTGGTTGTTGCTCTTCTCTGGACTGCTTCCTTTCTGCCTATGTCCTTCCTGAGATGCTGTCTCCAGAATTGGACACAGTGTTCCAGATGAGGCCACAACAGTGATCTATACAGTGGCATCACCACTTCATTCCTCCGACTGGTTATGCCCCTTTCTGTGCACCCCAGCATTCTGTTTACCTTCCTCACTGCTTTTTTGCATTGTTTGTCTGACTTCAGGTCATCAGATATAATAACCCCTGGTCTCTCTACTGATTTGTGGTGGCTAGAACCTGTCCCCCCATCCTGTATTCCTCTCTTGGGTTTCTGTGTCCCAGGTGCATTATCTTGCACTTCTTAGCATTGAAACCCAACTGCCAAACCCTTGACCATTCCTCAAGTAGTCTTAGGTAATTTCTAATTTTATCTAGCCCCTCCTGCATGTCGACTCTGTTACAGATCTTGGTGTCATCTGTGAACAAGCATGCTTTCACCTTCAGTCCCTCTGTAATGTCGCTTATGAAGACATTGACTAGAACTGGACCTAGTACTGATCCCTGTAGAACCCCACTGGTCACCTCCCCCTCTTCTGATTTTATGCCATTTACTACCACCCTCTGGGTCCTGCATTTTGGCCAGTTACCAACCCATTGTACCACTTTAGAGCCCACACCCAGATCCCCCAATTTGTTAAGCAACCTTCTATGAGGAATGGTGTCAAAGGCCTTACTGAAATCCAGGTCAGCCACATCCACCGCACCTCCCTGATCCACCATCCTGGTCACCCAGTCAAAGAAATCAATAATATTAGTCTGACAGGACCTACCCTCAGTGAATCCATGCTGCCTTGGGTCTTTTGCACTGCTTGGCTCCAGGAACTTCACTATCCTCTCCTTAAGCAGGGACTCCATCAGCATCCCCACCACTGCAATCAGGCTTACAGGTCTGTAGTTGCCTGCCTCCTCCCTACTTCCAGTCTTGTGCAGTGGGGCCACCTCTGCCTTCCTCCAGTCCCCAGGTACCTCCCCCATCTCTAGTGAATGGTTGAATAGGGTTGTCAGTGGACCTGCTAGGACTTCCCTGAGTTCCTTCAACATTCTAGGGTGAATCCCATCTGGCCCCATTGCCTTGTCTGTCTTTACTTTTCCTAGTTCCTTCAAGACTCTATCCATCATAAATGGGCTGGTGCCCAACTTTCCCGCGTACATCTTTCCTCGTGAGTCTTTGCCCCTCTCCTGCCTCTTCCTTGGTAAATACTGAGCAAAAATATTTGTTCAGTATCTCAGATTTTTCAAGGGCATCTTCCACCCACCCACCATCTACCTTCTTTAGCCTAACAATGCCATTTCTGGTCTTCTTCCTCTTGCTAACAAAACAGTAGAAGGTCTTGTCCCCCTTCTTACTAGCCTGTGCTATTTCTTCTGCCGTTCTTGCCTTAGCCCCCTCTGACAGCTTTCTCAGCTTCTTTCTGCTTCTCCAGATATTTCAGCCTGTCTTCTTCTTTCTGTGTCTCCTTGTATTTCCTGAATGCCTTACTTTTTTCTCACACTTTCTCGGCTACTGATTTAGAGAACCACAGTGGCTGCTTCTTTCTTTTGGTTTTGCAAAACAATCTGACACATTGACTTGTCACTCCTGCTATGGATCTTTTGATCCTAAGCCACTGTTCTTCTACTCCTCTCCCATATCCTCTGCCGCCAGGGCAATTCTGAGCTGCTCCTCCATTTCCATGAAGTTGGCCTTCTGGAAATCTAGGATCTTAATCTTTGAATGGCTTTCTTCTGCCAACATGTTCACTCTAAACCAGACAGTTTTGGGCTCACTGGTGCCAAGGGGACTTCCCACCTCAATATCCATGATTCTGTCCCCATTTGTGAGCACTAAGTCCAGTATAGCCCCCTCCCTGGTGGGCTCAACTACCAGCTGCCTTAGATTTTCACCATACATGGCAGACATGAGGTCCCTGCTCCTTGATGTACTTGCAGTCTGGGTATTCCAATCTGCATCTGGCATGTTGAAGTCACCCATTAGTAGTACTACCCCTTTGGCTGCCATGTTATGGATGGCTTCTACTAATAATAGATCTATATCTTCCCCCTGTGCAGGAGGCCTGTAGACTATGCCAGCATGGATGGTTGTTTTCTTCTCTGACTCCAGAGTGATCCACAATGCCTCTGCTTCTTCCCTGGATCCATGTGCCTCCATAGATTTAATCCCTACCTTTACATACATAGCAACCTCTCCTCCCCTTTTCCCCTCCCTAGCCTTTCTAAAAAGTGTATACCCTGGTATGGCTGCATCCCAGTCATGGTTCCCTGCATACCATGCTTCTGTAATAGCCACAATGTCCAGGTGTGGTGTTGTCCTTTTGCTAATGTTTTGGGTTGGTGGGGAGTTAAGGTTGGAAACCTTAGCACCACAGTTCCCTACTTATATGGTGTTGAGTTAAACCTACCTGGTACATTCACACAGTTTTTTTGCAAATAATTTCCTTTCCTTTCTTTTTGAGATAGTGGAATCATGTGCTCATTTACACAGGTTCATTTGTGACCTGCATAAACAAATGCAGACACACACACACACACACACACACTCACACACCAAGTGAAGACTCTGTCTGCCTGTGGAAGTACATGCCCTGCTAGCCTTGCACTTATGTCCAGTGACAGATGTCAAGGATTCAAGGGGCTGTCTAGTGGGCTGCAGAAACACAGAGCCCTCTGTGCTCTGCATCTTCATTTGGCCACAGATACAGATGCACAGAGCAAAGAGTCTATCTCTCAGACAATGCACAGGCCCCTCTGCAACTGCCACCCACAGGTGCAGATGCATAGGTCCCTATGCCAAGAGGAGAGATGTCTTCATGATACAGAACCTAGGCCCATGCGGGAAACACTGCACCTTTCCATCCCTAGCTGGGGAGTGTTGTATATCAGTACCCTTCCCCCAACCTTGCCCCATCCAGCTGGCTGGCTGACTGACCTTGCTTGGGATCACAAAGCACTATGCACTGGGGTACAATATGGCACTACACACAATGTTTCTTAATAATTATGTTTTTATCTCTCCCCAAAGTTTCAAAATAGTAATTTTATTGCTCCTTTTATAAACATGACATGTGACATTTATTGAAAAGTGGCCAAAATATCACTTCTCACCATAAGTGTGAAAATATGTCTCATACAGGATTTGACAAATGACACCTATCCGATTTATGAGATGGTGTGAAAAAATGTCTATGTTGAAAGTTTGGAGAAAAATATTGACAATTAGCAAAGTTATGAGTGAGCAGTGAAATATTTCAATGTTCAAAACTTGCTCATTTCACCATATTTGTGCACAAAATGTTTAACATAGTTTTCTACTTACCCCACCTCATGAACCCAGTAGGTGAATTTTTTCAAATCCCCAATGAAATGTCATTACATACCATAGGTTTAGAAAACAGATTTTGGTCAGGATTTGAAAAATGACAGCGCCACATTCATGAGGTAGTGAGGAAAAATGGCTATGTTGAAAATCTGGGTCAAAATATTGAAAATTACCAAAGTTATGAGCAAGCGTAGAAACATTTGAATGTATGCTCATAACTTTGTTTTTGATTTTTTAATGTTTTTACCCAAATTTTCAACATAGCCTTCTTATGACCCTTCCCCATGAACAAGGGTAGTGACAATGTTCACATCTTGCCTGAAAGGTGATTTCACACAGTGACCATAAAATCACCTTTTCTGACAGATTTGAATAATTTCACTACCCTTGTTCATGAGTTGGGATCCCAAAAAGGCTATTAACAACTACAATGAAAAGCTCATTCAACTTTCTTTCTTCATTTTGTTTACACTAATACTACTATTTACCTCAGCTCCCTTCAGCATAACAATACAGAAGCAAGGACTGTGAGTGAGTGGTAAGCTGAGTTTGAAGCTGTCAGCTTCACATACTGCTCACTCAGCAGAGAGAGTAAAATGAAAACCAAAAATGAGGACACAGCAAATGAACTGAAAAGTAGCAGGGTGAGGGAGGGATTTGAAACACTTGGCTACTGGTATGAAAGAGACACAGACAGAAACAGAAGAATTAGGGGATCTCACACAAACAAAATGAGCTGGCAAGAGACCTAAATGGGATACAGGGCAACTATATAGCTGCACCACCACCTGCTGATCAAGACAGACACTATGGACTTCTTTTTGAATAAGTATATATGGCCTAACAAAAATGAAAAGAAAAGTTTTTGAAAAATATTTTTCCATTTTCTTTTTTTTTAAACAACAAGCCATTGTATAATAGCAATAAGGCACTCTAGGGTGTGTGTTAGTGTACAATTACATTACCTAGGTTTTGAATGCACTCATCCTGCAGCCTTGTGCTTCAACCACCCAAGGTGCGATGTTATTACACAATAACACACATCCTGTTGTGCTTTAAAACATTAAAATCCTATAGCGAATGTGTCCTTCCTTTCCCAGAGCACCAGCATATGAGACACTATTTACAGAAGAAAAGTGTCTCATATGCAGGGGAAAGGAATGCTTTGATTGGCTAAGACTGCTCACTGTAATTGATAAAAGTAACACAAAAATGCTTCTGAAGTAAGAAGTAACTACATGCAATGTTTAACAATCAATAACACTTTCTCTGTGCTGTTTTTGACAGCACTACAGCAGCTCTTTAAATTCTGTTAGAACTTGAACAGTTTACAAGAAAATGAATGTGTAAGATCCACAGTCATTTACAGTTCAAAAAAGTTAAAGTCTAACTCGGTGCCCAAATTTGCTGCACTGTCACTCTCAGTGTTTTTTTTTTTCTTCTATTATCTTCTGAAGCTTTCTTGAATACTAAATATGAATACCAAAATCTTTATTCCATCAAACACATTTAAAAATAGGTTAAAATTAAAGTCATTGCTAAAACAGATTGATTAATTGAAACACTGTATATGCTATTATTAATTAGAATAGGCCTGAAAAAGGATGAAAACCTCTGGTCACCAGCCTCTTCACTTACCGCACAGCGTGCCTCATCTTGCACAGTGAGAGTCAAACCTTCCAGTTCGCCACTATTAAAAAAAATAAATAAATAAAAACTCAACTGTGCCCATAACAAACACAGCACCACACAAGCTGCTAGGAAGACCGATGGTCGAGCTACCCACGACATCCTCCACATCCTCCCCTCGCATGCCCCACACAAATCTTAGCCAACAGCTAGCACTCGCAGACGCACCTTGAATGAGTATTTAAAAAGAAAAAAACAGTAAAGGATCCCAAACTGGTCCCCAACTTCTTTTTCAAACACTACTCACATCCAGCCAAGCAGCAGTTTCAGATTTCGGGTGACTTACTGGGAGATGTCCTTCCCATTTACAATGCTGCTTCCTGCTTGCCACACATAACATTTAAAAAAAAACAAAAAATCGCACACATCTTCACTGACCCTGTGACCCAGTAGCACCACGTCAAAGGCAAGAAGAACAGAGTTCACTTCCTGGTGCCAAGAGAGACACATAGTACACCCCTTCTCCAATAAACTTGACTAACAACAGAGTCCACCTGCAGTCCAGAGCTCTCCATGGACTATTTTATTAAAAAGTACTCCTCCACCACCTCAGAAAATACATTTTCAGAAGGACTTAAACATTTTTTTATTTTTTTTACTGCTAAAACTTGTATTCCAGTTCATAATAGCAATAAGGCACTCCAGAGTGTGGTGTATCATGAGATATTGTCACTTCTCAGACGGTTGGATGCACTTGGCCTGCGGCCTCATGCCCAACCACCCAAGGCGTGATGATATCCCATGATATACCACACCCTGTCATGCCTTGTTGCTTAATTATACATTGGCAAGAAAAAATCTTGGACTCTCATTGGTCAGTCTTGGGCTGGAACCGTGATGTTATCCCAGTACAACATCACAGCTCTAGTCTCAGCCTCACTGTGAATGTGCAGATGAGCTATATGATGAGCTAGATGATTTTTTGGATGATGAGCTAGATGAGCTCTTTTTTTGTATCTCCTCTTAAGAAACAAAAATATTTTTCCACACTAATGAAAACATTCTTTAAAATTCTTTTTTTATTTTATATATAACAACGAGCCATTACATAATAGCAATAATGCCCTCCAAGGTGTGTGCCGTTTGGGATAACGTCACGCCTCAGTTGTTGGACTCACTCGGCCTGTGGCCTCATGCCCAACCACCTGAGGCATGATGTTATCGCAGCACAACACACACCCTGTTGGGCATTATTGCTTAATTATCAGAATGATCATATATGTTAATATGATTTTTGAATCATTACATGAACAAGGTAATAATGTATGAAGATGTATGGTGAGGACTGTCAATGCTTTGGGACATATACCATACATAATGCTCCCTTCAGAGGCAAAACAACAAAAGGGTTACCTGTGTATAAGGGAAGAAAGTGTGAAGATGCAATGTGTTGACTGTTACTACTAAAAATATATATGTGTATGCTCTATTAAGATGCAACACAACATAGGGATAATTATCAAACAAGGGAAATATGTGTGAAGATGTAAGATGAGGACTGTTAATACTTTGGAAGATATATTTCTATGCTTAATCAAGAGGTAATCAACACCTAACTTAGGTACAAAAAGAGAACATGTAAAGATACCCGGTGTGGCTTGAAGATATACTGTATATGTATGCTCCATTAAGGGGCAAACCAACACAACTTGTATTGAAAGGAAGGATGTATGAAGATGCATGCTAAGGACTGGTAATGCTTTGGGAAGATGTACAGTATGTCTATGCTCCATCAAGGGGCAACACAACTTTTCCTATTTATTTTGTTTTCCTTGTTGGTTTCCTTTTTCTCCTTGTCCCCACCCCAGTAATTTGGGTCATCATACCCTCTGTTTGTCCCTTACCGACAACCCTTTTCCTCTGTGATGTGCCCAGCCTTCACCAAGCCTCAGTGTTGAATGCCAGAGACTACATGTGAACCCTGGTGTCCCACGTGGCAGTACAGCATTTTGTTTCCATGTCACGGAGTCAGTTCTGCTTTCTAGGTCTGAAGAAAAGGCACAACAAACATGTACTGTTATACTGTGTTTCTCATGCTGTCAGAATGTTTCTCAGTGTGCTGAAGGCACTTAGTCCTTGGATTTGTTTGATTCAATCACAGAACTGAACCATCTGGTATCATTTATTGAACTATAGTAGGCTTAATCACTGAACTGTTGAAATGATCCTCTCCTACATTCCAGTACTGCAAATTGTAAAAGCAAGATACAGTCTTAAGCCACAGGATTTATAATGGGAATATTTATGCAAAGATTTTTAATAGTTTCACAATTTGTGCTATTGTGCCCACAGCTCTTCCACTATTTGAAGAACGTTAACTTTAGTAGCAACATAGGTGAAATGGTTTTCTTTGATGAGAATGGTGATATTCCTGCTGCATATGACATTGTAAACTGGCAAATAAGCCCAGATGATTCCGTCAGGATTATTGAAGTTGGACGTTTCGACTCCAAGGCACCTCCAGGGAAACAGATCATGATCAATCTGAGCAACATTACATGGAATAATGGATATTCAGAGGTAAGACAAATTCAGTTTCAAAACATTTAACCCTTTTAGTGTTAACTATGTTTATAATGTATTTAGATTGTGTATTTATGTGTGTGTGTGTATATATATATATATCTACGCCTACCGCAGTATATGAATTAATGTTATTAGTAAACTGACAGCATCTTCTTTCTTCATCAATATACTTTACAAATAATGATTCAGAAGAAAGATAATAAATAAAGCTGTGCAGTACATTTATTAAGGATGGGCAGACACAAGCTGGGCCACCAGGACAGTGATAGTGCTACCGTTTGTGACACTGATGTACCAGGCTTCAGAAACAGCCTGGTGCAGCAGAGGGTTGGCTGGAAGTGGGCAAGATGAGCACCATCAGAACTGCTCTCCTCCTCTGAGAGGGGTGAGTCACAGCACCCAGCATATGTGTGACTTCCAGCAGAGACTAGGATTATAGCACCAGCTCAGGACCACATAGCAGGGGTGGAGATGACAGCAGGCATCTGTAGGGCATGTGTGGGAGCCCCATGTTGATGTCATTGTGTGTTTGCATCTCTAGTGGACAACCACAACATGAAAAAACCCTCGCCCCAGATGCACTGTCAAGCTCTACTTGCCATCTGAATGATGCCACTAGCATACATCCCAAGTGGAAATCGGGTGGACCTTGGTCACTCCTTTGGGAGTAGAGATGTGCAAAGTGGGGAAAATTCACTCTGTGAAAGATTTTGCAGATTTTCCCCACTTCACAGTGTGTGTGAAGTCCAGCATCACCACCTGAAAAACTCTACAAAATGCAGGTTTCCCTCATGTCTAGTGGTCCCCCCCAATCACCGGCCTAACATGAAAAAATAACCCCTCACAATCACCAGATAATCCCCAGTGTCTCCCTTTTAGTGTTGTGTGCCCCCCGCTGATCACCTGCTTGCTGTATAATACAAAAACAATCAAAGATCCACTCCCCCATTGCAGAGCACTTGTTTGAAATTATTTCCCTGGTGTCCAGTGAATCCCCACACCCAACCCTGCATCTACTGTAAACCACCCCACTTCCCCCAGCCGGACCCTGAGCGGGTGACCGGTATAGCCCTCTCCACTCTCTTCCATAACCAGTTGCTTGACTGAGCTTAATGAATGAGTGCATGCTTGTAGAAGCATACGCTCATTCATTAAGCTATCCAGGGTGACAACATCCTTAAGTAATGATTGTAAGGAAAGAATATCATTGTTAAATGATTGGCATGGTACCATATTGCTGATAAAATTGGTAATGTAGTCTTTAGGAACTGGCCAATACTTTTGTATGATGATGAGGTCAGCATAGCTGTAGAAGCTAGTCCATGGGTCACATTTAATCAAGCAAAAAACATTAAAGATAGGATTGTACATAGCAGACTAAAAAAGGAAACCCCACAACAGAGGAGCACCTGGTTATGTACCAGGCTATCTGGGTTCTAAAAATGTACCAGATGTAACATCTCTAAATAAGCACGAGTCAACAAACACTTTCAACATCCTAGATTACATGATGTTAAAGATGACATGAGGGAGCTTATCACTTGTGATACTCCCTATGTCATTTATGTCCTATGGTGCAGCTGTAATCCTTTATATGCTTTTAAAACTGTGTGCCCACTGAAGCAACGCATTCAGGAACATGTGCATGCTATTATTAACAATAGGATATGCCTGTGGGCACACATTTCGCCATTCATCATGGATTAAAATTGATGGTTTACGATTTATGGGTTTGGAATGGGTCCTCCCCACCCAGGCTAGGGGCTAACAGGAGAGAGATCTTAATTCCAGAAAGAAAGTAGATGGATTTACCAACTACACAGTGTGAGACCAAATGGTCTCAGTGAGCAATGGGATTTAAAGCCATTTTTGAAAAAGTAAATTTTGTTAAAATATGTCATGACTAGATCTTCTGGAAATCTTACTTGTCTTCCCTTTCCCTTTCCTGGACACTTTCCCCATTAACAATAATTATGTTGTAACATACCCTTCTCTTCTGTTCTCTTTTAGGTGAGCCTGCTTTGAGTATTGAATCCCAGTGTCTGTGTGCAGATCAAGACCTAATTCACAGGGGGTCCTTCTAATGATGTGCATTTGCCTTGGAAAAATTATGCATCATGGACACTGGGGTTCACGTACTCTTTTTCTTTTTTCTTTATTTTCTCCCTTATTCAGAGTAAAATAATGATAGTGCAACCTTGCAGCTTCTAATCTGTTGATTTTATGGTATGGTAAACATGATTATAGAAATTTCTTTTTTTTTTAATTTTTGTATTTGTTATGTATAATTTAAGATCTGATCAAAGGCTAACTTTTCTACTTAGAAAACATTCAGAAATGTCACTTAAAAATATATTCTTAAAAATATGTTTTTGCCTAATACCACAATGAGTTCATTTTGTTAATTACATTTAATAAATAATGAGTCATTGGGTGTAAAAGAAGTGCATGTCTTGTTCTAGCTCCACCCCCTGAGGAAAACTCGGTTGGAGTTGAAGCACTGGGTTCAGCTGCTAAGACTCCCTGCTGTGCCATTGAGCTGCTATAAACTACATTGATTTACCTGCCTATTCTGTGACTGCCTGATAATTTGCACAGCTCTGTGTGCTACTTTCTTTGTTTGTTTGCTTGACTTGTATGGAGCCGGCAGCTCCATTTGTTATGTACCAACCAGTTTGTTTCCTGACCACAGTGCACCTGTAGGACTTGTTAGTTGGTTACAATGCAGTATAGTCCTTCATTGTTGTAGGTAACTCAAACTTGAGGAAGATGCCACTTCATGAGCTGTATGGGGCAGGTGAAGGAGGCATTCATCATCTGGCTGGTGAGGCATTGTACGGCTTCTCATGGCACATGCTGTTCAGGAGATGCTGGAATAGCTTGAGTAGGTGGTGTGACATTTACAGGAGCAGAAGTAGATTTGAACAGGTCATCATCAAAAGTACATGACCAGTTTATAGAGTTCATGGAGTAACCACACACCGATGTAGTTACATCAAAGACATCACATTGACACAATTAGCGGTAGCCCTTAATTGCACTGCAGTCAATATGCAGGGCTAGCCAGGCATCCAGCTGAGGATGGAACACCAGCAAAGGAGGAAGGTTGATCTATTCTCTGTAGATGCTGCCCTCAAGATGGCTCTTGGAGTGGACTTTTGCCAGTTTGTCAAAGACTGAAGAATCCTTTTCAAAGATTGCTAGAGACATTGTGAAGGAAATGTACATGGTGTCCCTAATATCCTAATCTCACAATGGTGTATCGTGTAGCAGGGTCCTTGATTCAGGTGTGGTGTGACATAACTCAAGTACCTAGTGATAGCTAAAGAAAAGGAAATGGTTCTGGACATGTACTTGGTAGTACAGGTCAGGGTTCTACTATATGGGCAGTACCATTGAGGCAAACATTTATCTTGGATCAAATCAGGGATACGCACTGATTCCAGATCCTGGAGGAGCTTGGTGATAGTGTTTATGGCATAACTACCATAGGCTGAACAAATGATTTTCCTGTCTATGCGTTTCTCTTTAGCATCTTTATTATTGTGGTAAATGAGTTCATTGATTTTGTTTTGGGTCTCATTAAATAAACGTGCTATATCGTGCATGTTATACACCATTAATTTTTCCTCCTGTGGTAAACCATCAATACCATATACTAACATACTATTTGCCAGCAGATTAGGCCTTATGGTCTATCAAGTCTGCTCGAACCTAGATCCTTAGTTGGGTGCAGAGACCCTCCCATCCCTTGTGCTCCAGAAACCCCTATCATCCATCCCCACCCCCCCGGGACAGGCCATCATCTGATACATCCACTTTCTGTGTCTGTCCCACCCTCTCTTAAAGCCCTCCACTGTGGATCTCTGAACCAGCTCACCAGGCAGAGCATTCCAAGGGTCCACCACCCTCTCAGTGAAAAACCTCCTCCTCTTTTCCCCCCTCACCCTTCCACCTTCCAACTTCAAACCATGCCCTCTGGTGATGCCTCCCTGCTTTAGTCTAAAGATCCCCTCCATGTTTACCCTATTTATTCCTTGAGGTACTTGAAGACCTCAATCATGTCCCCTGTCTCTCCTCTCCTCCAATGAAAACAGGCAGAGCTCCTCAAGTCTGTCCTCGTAAGTCATATCCCTAGCCCTCATATCATCTTTGTTGCCCTCCTCTGAACCCTCTCCAGGGCTGTATGTCCCTCTTCAAGTGTGGTCTCCAGTACTGTACACAGTACTCAAGGTGTGGTCTAACCAGTCCATTGTACAGCGGCAGAATCACTTCCTTGCTCCTAGAGGTGATCCCCTTGCGATGCATCCCAACATCCTGTTTGCCTTGCTAGCTGCTCTCCTGCACTGCTCAGAGTTATTCATACATGTATCCACCATGACCCCTAGGTCTTTTTCCCCTATTGAGGCTTCCAGCACCTCCCTCCCAGGGTGTACCTGTGTTTAGGGTTTCCCCGACCAAGATGCAACACCTTGCACTTGGTGATATTGAAATTTAATTTCCATGTGTGAGCCCAGCTTTCCAGGGTGTCCAGGTCCTTGCAGGCCAACCTCCCCTCTTCTCCCTCAACTACTGCTCCCATCTTGGAGTCATCCACAAGAGACTCATTTCACACCTATACCATCCCTGATGTCTGATATGTATGCATTAAACAGGATTGGACCCAGGACCGAGCCCTGTGGTACCCCACTACCAACCTCTGTAGGTTCAGAGCTCCCCACAGACCACTACTTGAGTGCATCCAGCTATCCAGTTTTCAATCCATCTGACCATCAAAGGCCTACTCCTAACCCCATCAGTTTCTCCACCAGACCATTGTGGGGAACAGAGTCAAATGCCTTGCTGAAGTCCAAGAATAATACATCCACAGGCTTACCCCTGTCCAGTTCTGATGTTACCCATTCATAGAACTCCACAAGGTTGGTTTGACATGATCTACCTGGCACAAACCCATGCTGCCGACTATCCAGACCTCCCACCTCCCCCAAGTAAACCCCCAATCATTCCTTTAGTATACTCTCCATTAATTTTCCCACCACCGAGGTTAAACTGATGGGTCTATAGTTTCCTGGTACTTCCTTCGACCCCCCTTTATGGATTGGTACCACATGTGCCTCTCGCCAATCCCTAGGTACCCTCCCTGTCTCAAGTGACCTGTTGAAAAGCTCCGCCAGGGGTGCAGCCAGTATGTCCGCCAATTCCCATAGTACTCTCGGATGAATGCCATCCGGCCCAGGAGATTTGTCTTTCTTTAGGGCCTTGAGTATGAGCTGTATCATATTTTGAGCTTGTTTACTGTTAAAATATTTTATATGTTATCAGATTTTCACCAGGTCAGCTGTATTCCAAATTGACAGGCCGAGTCAAACATGCCTGTCACCGCACTTGCAGTTCCTGCTATGCCTACTGTGGCCAAACTCCATTTAGGGCATTTACAGTGGAGCACACCTCTATGCCCAATAGTGTGTTGCCCAGTTATAGGGTCATGTGTATGTACCTAATACGCTGCAACAATATCTAGTAACATGGTAGCATGAAATCTGGAGACATTCATAATGGAGCAATGATCAAACTCAGCCATGTTCCAGTGTGAAATATTAAAAATAACAGGAACATGCATAAAATTAACATTGTTGGTAAGTGTCCCAGGAATGGAAGTTGCTGCCAGCCCACTGGATGGATCTGGTTCCATTACTGGGTATTGTAAAGGTTCATCAGGAGAAGCTGATATAACTGAATGGAAAAGAGCAGTAGTTGCAATGGATTGGGTTAAACAATCTTGGTGCATGGTGGTGTTAAAATATTTAGCACAGAATTCTGGTCCCAGTGCTTCTGCAATGTTGTAGGGTCCTGTATGATGTTGGCTGACTTGGCGTATGCATAAAGTTCCACTGGGACAAATACGGGTATTGGGCCAACCTTGAAAGGTCCCTTTTGCAAGGCATGCCACTTGGAGGCCCTGTTCAGTATAATTACCACTTCTCCATTCTGTCTGCTCTCTGGAGTTATCTGGAGATACCACCATGGTGCTAAGATAGGCATGTTTTCCTTCAGTCATGGTCACATGGGTAGATGGAAGTTGGATGGCCACACCCATATTGGAAGATGCAGTAAGGTGGGTCTCAGGAGGGGTAAGACTCAGGTGTCACAGAAGGGTCTGGAGAGGCTTTGAGGTTGGTTCCACAACATTTACTGAAGCACATAGTAAAATGTAGATTGTGATTCACAGCATTCTGAAAAATCAAACAGAAATAGGCAAACGTACAGATCCCTCCCCCCAATCCGGTGAAGAACAATTAAACACCTTTGTACAGTTTCAACTGATTGGCATGGTACCAATTTTGTTGGGCACCTTTTTGTTTGTCAACTGTATTTGGTAGACAGCGGGGCTGTTTGTTCACATGTAGAA
Organism: Neoceratodus forsteri; assembly: GCA_016271365.2. Taxonomy (NCBI): domain Eukaryota; kingdom Metazoa; phylum Chordata; order Ceratodontiformes; family Ceratodontidae; genus Neoceratodus; species Neoceratodus forsteri. The sequence continues at coordinate 205,057,136 of CM028138.1, forward strand.
GGGTCTGGCCCACTTGTTTGCCAAGGAATGGGCTTGTGTACCATATTGAAGTACCATGACTGGATCACCAACTTGCCAATCAACTTCTTTGACAGTTCTGTCAAAGTACATTTTAGATCTTTCCTGAGCTCTGCCCATGTTTGGGGCAGCAAAGTGGTAGGTTTGGACCAAACTGGCTCTCAGTTGCTAAACATAAGTGTGAACCAACACTCTATCAATGAGGTCTAGCCACAAATGTTCTGGCAGTCTCATCTGCTGACCAGTCATCACCTCAAAGGGTGTGCACCCCATTTGCTGCAGCAGGGGTAGCTCTTATTGCCATTAGGAGTAAGGGTAACAAAGTATCCCAAAATCTTAGCATTTGCATTTGCAAATTTACACAGCATCAACTTAATCTGTCTGTTGTCTCTCTCTCTTCTTGTCTGAGGGTGGTAAGCTATGTGAAACTTCTGTTTGACTCCTTGGTATTCCTGCATCAATTGTCCAATAAACCTGGCTCCCTTGTTGGAATCCAACTTAAGCAGTAGGCCTCCTCTAGAAAATACCTGTTCTACCAGGATCTTGGCTGTAGCCTTTGCAGTATTGTTTCTGTCAGTGAAGGTCTCAACCCATTTGGAGAAGAGGTATGTGATTACAAGTGCATACTTGTTTCTACTGGTAATGGGAAAGGGTCCAATAAAATCAATTTGTATGGCATTCCAGGGACCAGATTGCCTTTGTGGCAATAGCCTGGCATTTTTCTTAAAAGGAGTGTGATTGTTTTGGGCACAAGTGATACAGTTGCCCACACAGCATTGTACATCTTCTGATTGACCAGTCCACCAACCTATGGTTTTCAATCTCTGTAGCATCTTGAATACACCTTGGTGTCCACCTGTAGGTGTATCATGCACCTGATAAATGAACTATGCTCAGAGCTCCTTGGGAACCACCCACAATTTTGTGTCCCCAGAATTGTGCAAAACTAAATTCTGGTTTGCAGAGAGCATTAGATCCTTGGCATGTCCCTTAAAGTGATTCCCCACTGACATTTCCTTTTCTATCTCCTTAGAGAGGTACTCATACACCTCTTTTAATTCAGGATCTGCCATCTGTGCTGTTTTCAGATCCATTTGGACTGCTTGGGTCCTCTTTTGTGTGGCCACTTTGTGGGTCTTAATCTGGGTCTTGGTAGGGGATGGCATTGTCCATGCACCCCCAAGTGCCTGCCTTGGCTAAGGTGTCCGCTCAATCACTGTACTCACAAAATGAGGTGGATATGGTGTGGGCTTTTACCTTTTGAATGTAAAGCTTACAGGGGAGTTTTTCAGTTAAGCTGCCACTGTAATGGAATAAATCCCTATGTTTGACAGGGGATCCTTCTGAGGAAGCATAGTCATGGGTCCTCCAAACAGGAAGAAACTCAGTCAGAGAGTTGCATATCCATGCTGAATCAAAGAAAATGATGGTGTCTGCCTCCTCTTGGATGATTTCTAGGTCAGACATAATGGCTGCTAACTCTGTGTACAGTGAGGATCGAGTTGTACATTGCCTTGATGCCTCAATGGTGTCACCACTGTTGCAGAGGACCAGAACTCTGAAGCCTGCCAGCTGTTGCCCTTCTTGGTAAATGGATAATCCATCAGTGAAGATGTGGTGTATGGCTGTATCTGCCAGTACAGTAGTAGTGGTGGGCAGAAAAAGGTTCAGTTCTGGTAAAATGGGTGGTTCCAGGCCACAGTCTTGTGGTTCTCCTGGATAAAAGAGTGCATTTGCCAAGATGGATGGCATCTTTGTGGGGTGTACAGTGATGTATCTGTCTTAAAGGAGGAGTGACCAGTGGGTAAGTCTGGTGTTGTAGACATTACTGTCCTTAACTCTGTCTGATAGCAGAACACTGGTAGGGGTGTAATTGGTGTGCAGTATCACAGGTTAAAAGCCTATGATGTATGTGAAATGCTTGACATCCCAAGCTGTAGCAAGAAGGTTTCTTTCACTAAGGAAAGACTTCTGTTCCACTGGGGATATGACTTGGGAGGCATAGGCAATAGGCCTTAATGCTCCATGCACCTTCTGTGCCAGTAATGCAGGCACTGCTGTGTCTAAGGTGGCAGTTTCCAAATGAAAGGGCAATTCCAGGTTTGGATTGACCAGAGCTAGAGCTGAGGCCAATGTTCACTTTAAGGATGTGACAGCAGCTGTATGTTCCGGTCCCCATGACCAAGGAACATTCTTTTTCAGTAACTCATACAGGGGGTGCGGTGTTCTGTGCAAAATCATACATAAAATCTCTGGAATAATTAACCATGCCCAGGAAATGCCTAACAGTGGAAACACTTATAGGTAAGGGTAAGTATTGGATGCCTTGGACCTTGTCTTTCTGACATTTCAGCAAGATGGCGGCTGCTATGAGCCAGTCAGAATGCTAGCTCTCTGGGGAGTTATTCTATTTTATTTTGCTACAAGCAGTTTATTTTACTTTAGTCCCATGCTACTGCACTTCTTTTTATTTTATTACTATAGATAGGGTTGAAGAAGTGAGGCAGTTTAGCGAATTTGTGTTAGTCGGGCTGTTGCTCTGAATTTTCTCTCGGCATTTTGCTGAATACTTACGGGGTCTCCGTGCTCTGGCTTGGTGCAGTGTAGCAGACTGCAATACTGAGCCTAGCACCGAGACAATCAAATGTTTCTTTAATGATTATAACAGCAAAATTAGGCCCCTCACTTTGGTAGAGCTTGCTCTTTTTTCTGGAAGTGCTTTCCGTTGTAATAAATTTTTGTGCACCTTCATGTGCTTGTTTGTGGTCCTGTTTAATGCAAGCACAGCTTACATAAAGACAGTTATGGGAGAGATCGAATGCATCTGTGTGGTTTGTATTGCTTTTGGATACCACAGCTATTAGACTAACTTACTGTGAAGGATTTTGAAGGAGGAAAGAAGGAAGGAAGAAGAAACCAAAGTCCTGATTGTGGCAGATGATTACAGCATCATTGGAGGTCGTGCGTAAGGGTGACTTGTTCATGGATTGTGGCTATTAGTCTCACAGGATTAAGGAAGGGGGCTGTATGCAGCCTTGAATCCACCAGAATTTTTGCTGCCGGCCTTCTGTTGGAAGATTGGGGTTCAGCAGGGAAAGAGCTTGGACCACCTGGCTGTCTGTAGATGGCAAGAGGGTAACGCTTTGTTCTCTGGTGACTCAGAGGCAGTGTTGGCTTCTCCCCTGGCCTGTGGACAGTGTTTGGAGTGATCTGGATAAGTGTTGGAGTCCTCCTCTGGCTGTGTTGGCAGGTTGAAGGTGGCAAGACCTGAAGAACTCTTCGGGAAATGGTATTTGGGTTGGGTGTCTTCCTGGTGGGGTGCTGAGTGCTAGTAGCTGGAGGGCTTCAGTGCTTGGCACCTGTGATCAGAGGACTCTTTCCCTTTTCCTGCTTTCAAGGTATTATTCGTCCTTGGAGATGTGAACTTGGTGTGCACTAGTGCAGTGCTGACTGTGGATGAAGTTATTTGGAGATGTAGTATTCCAATTATTTATCTCTGCCTAACTTCTTTTTTATCTGAATGAAGGCTGTGAGAGGACCTTCAATTAAATTTGTTTATCTCACATAAATAAGTATTATTCGACTTCAAGTTGATCAAACTCCATTGGACATGTAAAAATACTCTGCTTGCTGGGAGTGAGAGGCTCAGTGAAGATTTTTTCTGCCGGTTTATTATTTGACTTTGCTTCATTTTCATTTACTTACATTTTTACAGGTGGGGGGGGAATTATTGGTTAATATAAATTGGGTTTTTTTATGTTGAGTTGAAACTGAGTGGGAACGATTTATATTTTATGTTTTAGTTATTATGGGAGTTTTATGCTAATTGATTGGGTTTACCAGGGAGCTGGCTTCTGATTTAAGTATGTGTTTAATGGGTGCTCTCCCTGTCAGGCACTACTCCCCTTTCTGAACTACAGGACCTCTGCCCTTTTAACTGTCCCTCATTGCCTACAACAGTTTATGGTCACTGTAGGGCTCTGGGGATAGTGGGAAGAAGAAGAGGCTGAGGCCCCGAAGTTGGGGGGGGAATGAGTTGGGTGGCTGAATTGGGGTAGTAGGAACCAGGAGACACCCTGGGGTGAAATGGAACACTGAACGAGGTCCTCCTTGTTTGGTGCCCATACCCAAGGGCTCCACGGTTAGTGGGCTGGTAACGCAGTTGGCCCAGGGATCCCATCCAACCCCCATGGTGTTGTGCAATGCCAGATCTATTGAAAACAAGATGGCTATTATAGCTGATCTTTTTGAGTCATCTGATCTGGCTTGCATCATCGAGCACTGTCAGGATGAAAATGCTGGTCCTAATTTGGAGGCAGCGATTCCAGCCGGTTTCTCGGTGATACACCATGAGAGGTCAGGTCACAGGGGTGGGGGCATAGCAATTTGTTTTAAATTGGAATTGGGCCTTGTTGATGTGCCAGTTGAGGACACCAGGTCCTTTGAGTGTACCATGGCCGCAGGTGTGGGTTACAGGATCATTCTCATCTACTGTCCACCCGGAGGTGAGAGTTTGTTCCTGCAGGAAGTCACAGACTTCATTGTCGATATGGTGTTGGAGTCTCCCAGGCTGATGGTACTGGGGGACTTCAACTGCTGGATCAATGATGAACTTTCACAATTTGGGCAAGACTTACTCTGACTTATGAATTAATTGGGCTTCACACAGGTAATTACCTCTGCGACTCACAATTGTGGCCACTCATTGGATATGGTTTTCGTCCTGGGGATGGAGACCTCTAACCTGGTGGTGGAACCGGTTGGATGGTCAGATCACCACATCATAAGGTTCACTCTCTTGGCTCCCACTTATTGGCCTGCCCCTGTGGAGATGGTCAGATACTGCCCTTTGTGGGGAGTGACCCCAGAAGGCCTCTCAGTGGTGTTAGATCTATTGAGAATTCCAGGTGTGAGTGAGGGTCCAGAGAACCTGCTTCAGGCTTATAATCGAGCAGTAGCAGGGGCCCTGGATACCCTGGCTCCTGTCCATGTTCACTCCCTCACTATTCACCCTTGGTCCCCATGGTTTGATGGGACCTTGAGGGAGCTGAGATGAGTTAGATGAAGGCTAGAGTGCATTTAGCATAGGTCCAGCCTGGATGCTGACAGACTTAGACTGCATTATAGAAACTATCAGTCAGCAAACTCCCATAAGAAAGCAGACTTCCTGTCCAGGGAGATCACTGCAGCACAGAACCGACCAGCTCAGCTTTTTCAAACTGTGGACTGACTGTGCAATCCAGCCTGTCTACAAGATTGGAGAGCTTTTTTGCAAGCTAAGTGTGAGGAGTTTGCTCGCTTCTTTGCTCATAAGGTTGCTGACATCAGATCAGAGATTTACTTGGTGCACTCTATGAGGGGTTGTGGTGGTCGGTGCATGGTTGCTACCCTGTGGTTTTGTTGGATAGAGTTTGACCATCCAGAGATCATGGATATCATGAGGATTCTCCAAGGTAAGCGGCCAACTAGCTGTAGTTTAGATCTGGGCTCTACCTGCCTTTTAATAGGGTGTGTTGATGTTATCAGCCTACTTCTAGCAGAACTAATCTGGTGTTCACTTGAGATAGGTGAGTTCCCCAGATCCCCGAAGGAAGCAGTGATAACACCCCTTCCTAAGAAATTTTCTCTTGACTCAGATTTTCCTGCGAACTACAGGCCAATCTCTAACCTTCCCTTTGTAGGGAAGGTTATTGAGAAAGTTGTTGCACTACAGTTTGAGAACCATCTTACCATCCATGCTATTTATGATCCCCTCCGGTCTAGATTTCATAAGAGACACAGCACAGAGACTGTTCTGGTTTGGGTTCTCAGTGATCTCCTGATTGTAAGAGATCAGAAGTGCCATTCGGTCTTGGTGCTTCTTGATCTCTCTTCAGCCTTTGACATTGGGGCCATGGGGTACTGTTCAAGTGCCTGCAGGTCATCTGTGGCCTGTCTGGTACAGTTCTCAGTTGGTTCCATTCCTCCCTCACTGGCAGGTCACAGAGAGTAGTATCGGGGACTTGTTACTCTGATTCATTGTCTCTGCCATGTGGGGTCCTGCAGTGCTCACTGCTGTCCCCCATGTTGTTCGTGGTGTATATGCTGCCATTAGGAGACATTGTGAGGTGGTATGGGCTGAGTTTTCACTGCTGTGTTGATGATACTCAGCTCTACCTGTCCTTTGTGCCCGACCAGGATAATGCGCTTTCAGTGTTTACCAATGGTTTCACAGAAATCCAAGACTGGATGAATAATAGCTGGTTAAAACTGAATTCTGACAAGACTGAGGTGTTGGTGGTGGAACTGGGGTACTGGATAGAGGGACTGATGTCTGGGTGCCCTTCTGAGCTTTGGCTTGGGAGTTCCCAGTTGCCAACCTCTGAACGAGTGTGGAATCTGGGGGTGATATTTGACAATGAGCTGACGATTCATTCACAGGTGTCAGCTGTGGACAAGTCCTCTTTTTACCATCTGAGGAACATCTCCTGGATTAAGCACCTTGTTCCACCCAGTGGTCTTCCAACCTTGGTCCACACCTTTGTGACCTCATGCCTTGACCACTGTAACTCCCTGTATCTAGGTCTTCTGGTGGTTGATATCACCACTTGCCGCTGGTGCAGAATGCTGTGGCCAGGTTGTTGTCTGGATCAACTCAATCCAGTCACATTTCACCTGTGCTGTGCGATCTGCACTGGCTGCCAGTTCAGTGGTGGATCACCTTCAAAGTCAATTTACTGACTTATAAAGCCCTACATGAACAGAGTCTGAGTTACCTGCAAGATCTTCTGAATCCCTGTTGTCCCCTCCAACTGCTCCGCTCAGCAAATGAGGGATTGCTGGAGATTCCCAGGGTACATCTGAAAACTTCTGCAGCTCAGGCATTTGCATTTGCTGCCCCTACCCTGTGGAATTCTCTACCTCGTCAGATATGAGAGTGTCAGACAGTGGAGAGCTTTAAAACAACTTTGAAAACACATCTTTTTAGACTTGCCTTTTCCTGAAATATCTAACAGACAAGGACTAAGAAGTTTTAATTCCCATGTATCTGATAGCTTTTTAAAAGAAGTTGAGAGGTGGGAGAGTTTATATGTTCGATTTTTTTGTTGATTTTATATAGTTTCTTATCTTTGTACAAAACATTGGTGCATTGTGAATTGCACTTAATAAATAAATATTATTATTATTATTGTCCAAGGTGGTGCTCCTACCTTCAATGGTAATGCACTGACCCAAAGATTAGACTTCAGGGGGGAAAAATTGTGCCTTTGTTGGGTTGTACTTGAAGTCTGCTTTTTGTCAGAAGTGCAAGGATTTCCTCTAGGAGTTGTGGGTGTCTCTCAAGATCTGATGTGACCAATAGGAGGTCATCCACATACTACAGAAGGCAGTCTGGGGAAGAAACCCCCTTTAGGGTGTCCTTCATGTGAATGTGAAAGAGGGAGGTGCTATTGTGAAATCCCTGTGGGCGGCAGGTTCACATGTACTAACCTCCCTCAAGAGTGAATGCAAACCTATATTGGCATTCAGGAGTCAATGACAGTGACCAAAAGCCATTGGAATTGTCCAGAGCACTGAACCATCAGTGTTCAGACTTGAGGTGTTTGAGCACATCCGGTGCAGATGCCACTGTAGCTGTACAGCTTGGAGCAGCATGATTGAGCCTCCTATAGTCCATAGTCAATCTTCAGTTATTGTTGGGTTTCTTCACAGACCAAACTGGGGAACTGACAGTGGACACACAAGGCCTGATGACCCCTTATTTCAGAAGAAATTCAATTCTGGCCTTCATTGAAGGGATGGCCTTGGCTGGAAAAGGGTACTGCTTTTGCTCCTGTGGGTCCTCACCAGTTACCCATATGAAAGTATTCATTCTGCCGCAGTCATGTTTGCTTTTAATAAAGGAATGTTGGTGCTTTTCCAGTATAGGCCTCAAATCCTTGAAAAGAGGAGACTGCTGAAACATGGAGATGATGTCCTATTCTGTGTCATTGACTTTTACTGCTGCTACCACATACGAGTCTGAAATGAGCAGTAACTGGTTAAGGCTGGATACCCGTAGCAACAGCCTGTTGGCTAGGTCCATCATGCATCCATATCTTGAGAGAAAGTCAGCCCCCAAGATACTCCGATGGTTGGGGAGAACAATGAAGTTGAAACTTTCAGCATACTGATGCTGATCAGTATCAGCTTGGATCAATAGGTTTTGATCACAATCCCCTCTAAGGTCTGGGCAAAGGCTGCTTTCCCCAAAGACCAATGAGAATGTTCGGGATTGTCCTGATGTAACACTGAAATGGTGGCTCCCATGTCCAGAAGCATTTCAAGCTGTTGGCTCCCAACCAACTCTTCCACACACAGCTGACCAAAGTCGTCGGAAACAAAAGAAGTGAATATTCAAACCAGGACCTGACACCATCAGTCCTGGTCCATCCAGGCCTGTAAAGTATCATAGAGGGTTGGGTTCAAGGCACGGAGCTCCTGTGTGGGATACAGGATCTTTTGCTGTATGTCCTCCTCAGGATCAGCTTTTGATCCAGAGGTGGCTACCACAACCTGTCCTGCTTCCATTTGAGCCTTGTACTCCCAAAGTTATTTCACTTTGGCTTCCAAATCTTTGAAAGAGAGACTGGACCACTCTTTCTGTCCATTCTTCCCCTTTTTATATTTCTTTTTGTATGAGTTTTTGTTTTGCTGAAAATCCTTTGAATTCCCCTCTACCTCATACTGAGTAGAAGAACCCACACTTTGATGCATGTCAGCAACTTTAGACTTTTGGCCCTAGCCCAGGTCCTTGGTGTGTACCTGGTACATGTACTCCAGCCTTTCCATGATGTCAGGAAGGGTTTCTTGTCTGGGGAATATGGTGGCTTCCACTTTCTCATGAATGGTGATCTGGAGGTTTCTCAAGAACAGGGCTTTGTACTTAATTGAATCCCGACTGGGATATTCATTGGCCAACTCTTTGCTGGTACCATACACAAGCCAGAAACAACTCTCATATTGGGCTGGGGTTTCTGTAACATGCTTCTTCACCTGGTTTGCTAGCATTACACTGAGCATGTTGGAGTCACCAAGAGGTGAGATCTGAATCTGTTGAAGGGGGCACTGACGTCATTACGTATGACTTCTGGTGACGTCACCCACAATGTGGGGTCCACAGTTTGCTTTAAAACTTAGACTTGGTACTCAGGCATGAGACTGAGCATTTGACAATGTTTCTGCACTTTCCCCAGATGGCATTCCAGGTTATCGGTTGGTGCCATATGACCAATTTTGTCCACAATGTTTAGGATGTCCTGTGTGGAATGCAAGGCACTAGGGCCCACTTGTGGCATTTCCTGAAGTACCTGTATGACAATGGTTCTGGTGACCAATTCGGTCACAGCGGTGGCCATGCACTGAAGGAGCATCTGTTGTTTCACCACCTTCTTCAGTGCATTTTTGACAGCTTGTTTCAGCACCTTGGCTTGTGCATCAGAGACCCCAGCTTTTGAGATTGCCTTTGCAATCAGGCTTTCCACCCCCTGCTTATCCTTCTTGTTCAAGGCTGCTACCATGGGTGAGCCTTCAATCCTCCTGATTCCCAAGGATCACTGTCATCATTGCTATCATCATCAGAAGATGATGTCAACATGACGGGCAGTGCAAATGGCATCACTTTCACATGACCCCTTAATGCTTCTAATTGCTGACATAATTTTGTCACCTTAAGTCTACACATTGTATGGTCCCCACTGCCTTTGACTTGTCCCTTACTCACATGATTCTGTAAAACTCTGCATGTGGCACTCACATTCCGAGCTTCCCTATACTGCTTCTCCAATTCACTTTGGCATCTTTCAAACTCTCGCTCCAACTTACCATACTCACTTCATACTCATTCATACTCAGAAGCAAACCATTCAGCTGTAACTCATGTTGCTTATCTTGTTGTAACCTCTCGTTCTCTTCCTGCAACCTAAACAAGCATTTGTCAATGCCGAATGTTTGCTTGCTGGCATTGGCAGTGGCATAAAAGTTACAGAGCTGTGTAATAGGAATGGCAATGAAGTACTGAACTGAAGCCAACCCCACCACCACCCTGCAGAGAGTGACTGGCATTGGGGTGTGCATTTGGGTTGTCAGGCATAACAGCCACACCAATTCACCACACCCCACCCTGCAGACACTGACAAGTGTCACGGTGTTCCTTGGGGTCTTTGGCCCTTATGCGCACCCCATTTCATTAGGAAATACGGTGAGACAGGCACGATATAGGAGAATGGGGTGAACTTTGGGGCCAAAGAGTCCAAGGCATACCTCGATGCCTCTCACTGGCTGCAGGGTGTGGAATGGTATGAGCATTACAGGCAAGAATCCCAAGTCACACCCCTGATGCCTGTCATTCTCTACAAGGTTGGGCGTTATGGATGGAAACCCTAATACCTCAGACATTCGTTGGTATTTTCACTCCAAATTTTCAACATGTTTTTTTTGTGACTCCACCTCATGAACAGGTGGAATATCAGTTTGTTAGCCGAAAGCTTCTTATGCTCAGTGACTACGGCATTTAGCACCACAGGTGCAAAAACATTCCGAACAGGATGTAAAAAATTACAGCTGTACTGTTCATGGGGAGGTGTAAAAAATGCCAATGTTGCAAATCTGCAGTAAAAATATTTAAAAAAATGGTGAAGTCATAAGCGTACATAGAAACTGTGCAACGCACACCTGTAATATAATTAGGTTGGGGATTTTTTACAGCAGATTGTCAACTCAGGCATTTTGGTGCCTCCGATCATGAACAGTGTCACTGTGATTTTCTTTATCTGTGCCGAACAATGATTTCCCACAGCGACCACGCATCTCTGCGCTGAAAGTGTGAAAACACACTTCAGCCATGTTGTGAAAAACACAGCTGTACTGTTCATAAGGAAGTGTGGAAAAACGCCACTGGTGAAAATCTGGACTGAAAATATTATAAAGTCATGAACTTACGAGGGTGCGTGGAAACTGCGCAATGCTCACTCATAACACAGTCATTCTATGGACTTTTGTCACCAAATTTTCAACATAGCCATTTTAAGACCTCTGCTCATGAACAGGGTAACTGTGATTTTCTTAATCTGTCCTAAACATTGCTTTCGCACACCAACAGCACCATTGTGTGCTACATGTGCGAAAACACATTTTAGGCAACATATGAAAAATGGCAGCTGTACTGTTCATAAGGAAGTGTAATAAAATGGCAATGTTGAAAATCTGGAGTGAAAATATTGAAAATTCGCAAACTTACGAGCATGCATAAAGACTGCGCGATACTGCGCTCGTAAAAACAGTCATTTTAGGATTTTTCGCAAATTTTCCAACATTGCTTTTAAGACCTCTGCTCATGAACAGTGTCACTGTGATTTTCTTAATGTGTCCCATACATTGATTTTGCACATCGACTCGCCATTATGCGCTACATGGGCAGAAACACATTTTGGGCAAGATGTGAAAAATGACAGCTGTACTGCTCATAAGGAGGTGTGGTAAAATGACGTGTTGAAATCTGGAGTGAAAATATTGAGTTCGCAAACTTACAGTGTGCGTAGGAACTACTGCCAATGCACACTAGTAAAACAGTCATTTTTAGGAATTTTTGCACCAAATTTTCAACATAGCCATTTTAAGACCTCTGCTCATGAACAGTGTCACTGTGATTTTCTTAATTTGTCCTGTTCATTGATTTCACACACCGACTGCACCATTGTGCGCTACATGGGCAGAAACACATTTTGGGTGAGATGTGAAAAATGACAGCTATACTACTCATAAGAAGGTGTGGTAAAATGGCAATATTGAAAATCTGGAGTGAAAATATTGAAAATTCATAAACTTAAGAGCCTGCGTAGGAACTGCTCAATGCACACTCGTAAAACAGTCATTTTTTAGAATTTTTGCACCAAATTTTCAACATGGGGTTTTTGGGACCCCTTCTCATGAATGATGTCACTGTCATGGTGTTATTTCAGCCTGAAAGGTGATTTTGCGCAGTGACTGCGAAATCACCCTTTGGGCCCGAATAATGCTACATGACATCATTCATGAGAAGGGGTCCCAAAAACCCCATGTTGAAAATTTGGTGCAAAAATTCCAAAAAATGCCTGAGATATGCAACTAAGTTGAAAAAACCCTATCTAGCCCATTATACAGCTTACCAGCATTACCTCAGTTTGCGGTCGGCTTTGAAGAGTGCAGACATGTTCCCAGTCCACGCGGATCGTCAATTGCGGCGCTTGAGGTAAGTATGGGGTGGGGGTGTGGGAGGCTGGGTGCGCAGTGGGTGGAGTGCGGGTTGTGGGGAGGGACAGGAAGACTGCGTGGGACCATTTTTTCTTTACAGGGATTTAAAGAAAAAGACGACGTGGGACGTTTGCCATGCTGGGGTGGGCTCCCAGCATGTCATAAGGATGGCTGGGGGGGCCGTGGAGCCATCGGGGATTGGGCACCCCCGTTGGCCATATGATCAGTTGCCACGCTGGGGTGGACTCCCAGCGTGGCACCCAGTACTCGGGGGGGTGAGGACAGTGGAGCCAACGGGGATTGGGCACCCCCGTCAGCTATTCTATGAGTTGCCATGCTGGGGTGGGCACCCAGCGTGGCATGTGGAAGGCTTTGAGGGGAGCGCAGAACAAGCTGACGGGGGATTTGGCACCCCGTCGGCTGTACGTGAGTGTGGGGGGAAGGGTTGCACACAGTATGCATGCGTTTCTGTGTGTGTGTGTGTGTGTGTGTGTGTGTATGTGTGTGTGTAGGGGGAGCTGCACATGAATAGGCAATATCTTATCGCTGCTCACTGAAGCGTAGCTCCCACTTTCAACTGTATGTCACTGCATTTTGGAGCTTGTCATAGACAGCTCCAGCATGCATTGGCTTACAGGGGCCACGCCTGCCAACACACTGACTGAATTGGAAGATGGGGTGACACACCTCTGAAATCTCGGATGATGGCACTATGTTTCTTGCACATGCGTGCAAGCAAACATAAAAATGATGTATCCTTTTCCTGCACAGCATAACATGCTCAAGTTCTTCCTGTTTCTCTTGATGAAGCTTTTCAATTTCTCTTTCCAAATCCTTCTGGTGCTTGCCCACTGCCTGGCATTTGTAACCCTACTCTTTTCTCAGAGAGAGGACTTCAGACTCCATTGTCTGGACTAAAGCATGCAGGCTGGCTATCACTACCCCCTTCTGGTCATGTTTCTTAGTCTCAGACTTGGTCTCTGTATATAGGCTGCTGACATACTGTAGCAGATTAGTTTGCAATTTCCTGTCCAGCACAAAATCAGCCCATCCTCCATTGGAGGATAGGAAATGTAGGACGTCCAATTTGAGCTCAGTATTAATGACCATTTTTGGAGGTTTCCTCTTATTACACTAAACCAAAAATCCAAAACTTACCAGTTCACCTTAAATCTTGCAGTTAGCTGTACTTTCTGAATGTGGAGGCCCCTTTCAGTAGTCATCAGTGGTGAATTAGGGGTGGGGGCTCCAACGCCTGCAGTGATCCCTATACTGTTCTCCTCACTATACCTTTCTGGCATACTGGTTCAACTCCGTCCAATCAGGTCCTGCTGTGGTTGTCACTTTGTTACTTGTCAGAGTCTAGACCTGTGGCAAAACATGACACAGAAGCCCAGATGCAGAAAAAAAGAAAGTTAATTATAGAAACTACAGATAAGCAGCATACCTGCTGGGAGTTCAGAAGCCTCCGAACACCATGGTGTCATCATGTAAACTCAGAGAAAAACAGTCTTACACTAGAGATAACAAAGTATATTACTAGGTAACAGCCTCTGCCAAAAAGGCAGGAAAGCAAAATACAGCAATTCTATTGGTGGGTTTCAGTGGGCATCTAGCACCTAGGACAGTTAGATCATCCTTGGTTTTGCACGTAAATACTAATAAGGACATATATTACAATAGTGCAGAAAGTTGTAGGTGGTGCACCAGCACTACCAAATAATAATGCTGGATAACAAGGTTCCTAAGCACAAAGGAAAAAGAAATATGGATTATACCTTATGCACCTTATGCCACAATAATGTGCTAAAGTGTGTATGGTGGTATATGGGCATGTGGGGTGGCTGGTGCAACAAGAGACTGATATGGGGTAAATCCCTGCCTGAAGCAAGGAGATAAAGTTAAAAAAAGTCAGCAGACATGCTCTGTGGTAGATTGGGTCCACCCTACCCCACACAAACTGGTCTATCCCAACTCATTTTGTGGCTCAGCTCTGATTTAACCCAGTTCAGTTCATGGATAAGGTTTAAATCTGCCAGTGAGTTGGTCTGGATAATGAAAGTGGTTTTGAAGCTTTATTCCTGTTAAAAATTAGAAATTTGATGGAAGCACATAAAATAATGAATTTCAACATAAGATAGCATAAAGAAAACGCTTATTGGGGATTAATGGAGACAAGGACTATGATGTAACATGGTCCAGATTTGTCACTGACCTGCTTATGTCCATGTCCAGAAAAATGCCATGTTTTTACAAACCAGAGTAAAACAGAGCATTTTGGAAAATGATCAGAAGCAGAACTGAGTATGGCTTACCCACCCATCTCTAACATTACAAAGTAACATAATAATTTACAGTTGCAAGGTCCATTTATGACCACCCCAACTCCATCCCCACACTTCATTAGCAGCGATGAATCAGTATGTATACAACATATACTACTTTATAGGTATTCTTTTCCCACTTTGCTACACCGGATACCCTGTGATTCCCTTGGTAAGCAGAAATGTATTCAGGTTTACCTTGAAGGCCTGTATTGTCCTCATGTTCCCTGTCTCTGTTGGTGGGTTGTTCCATAAGTTCCCCACACTTTGGAAGAAGTGCCACATGACATTGCCTCTGAATTGTGTTTATTAATTATTTATTTATTGATTGATTTTTCACCAAAAGAGCATACTGAGCAGTTTATTCCCACATTTCCCATGGAAGGAGGCAAGGAAGTAATGCAAATAAGAAGGTACAAAAGCAATATGGCATGAGCAATTTATTACAGGCAAGGTTCACAGGTGTGAGAAAAAAAGCAGTCTGTGATACGTACAGATACTGTACCACTAATGCTGCTGGTTAAGTGAATAGATAGTACCAGAAATGACAAGAGAGTGAGCTTTGGTGTCTGAGGAAACTTGTAGATATGAAGTCAGGGGGAGAGGCATTTGGGTGGTGTAAGAGTTTGTAATTCATAAGACTGACGGGGGGCATTAAGGCCCAAGGAGAGGCGTTAATTTTGATGGGGCATATCAATTCAATATAAATTATCTGAAGTCCACTCAGTTTGAATAGTGCATAATTTACTTGGAAGCAGGAAAGGCTCATGAAAGTAGGAAAGTGTGGTATATATGCAAACTCTCATATACAATAGTTATTTTCTGATCTGATACAGAGGGCCAGATATTCAAAGTATAGTGCAGCGTGCAAACTAATTGTGCGGGAATAGCTCTGAAGTAGCGCAGAGCAGCCATATTAAAAGGACCGGATAGCATGCACTAACAGCATTAGCGCGGGGCAAAACAATAATGTATGCAAGGGGCAAAGTGGGGGTGGCCTGCATACACGCACAAAGGGGTATTCAAAGCCCTAGTGCCATGCTAGGACAAATAGCACAACACCTAGCACAGAGCTAGCTACTGCCTATAAAAGGCTGGTCTTAACCCAGGGCAAAATACCTAGGAGAAGAGACCACAACAGGAAG
Source organism: Neoceratodus forsteri (assembly GCA_016271365.2). Taxonomy (NCBI): domain Eukaryota; kingdom Metazoa; phylum Chordata; order Ceratodontiformes; family Ceratodontidae; genus Neoceratodus; species Neoceratodus forsteri. The sequence continues at coordinate 205,072,872 of CM028138.1, forward strand.
TGGGAATGAGTGCAGTACCAGTAGCAGTGATGCTGCCATTGATGGCAGCTGTAGTGGAGGAGGAGGAGGAGAGGCAGCAGGCCCAACATGTGCCACAACACAGGCTGAGAAGATGGTATGCTGCAAACAGGTGGTACTGGCCCAAGGTCTCCTTCGAGACCCTGCCAGATGACCACATCACTGGCCAGTACAGAATGAACAGGGGAATGTTGAGGCAGCTATGTGAACTCCTGCATGTGCAGCTGCACCCAAACACCAGACGCAGCCATGCCATGACAGTGGAGGAGAAGGTGACAGCAGCAATGTGCTTCCTTGCCACAGGGATGTTCCAATGACCAACGAGGGACACCATCAGGGTATCACAGTCTGCCACCTCATGCCTCCTGACCCAGTTCCTAGAGGCTTTCCTGCCACATGCTGGGGAGTTCATAGTATTCCCCAGCATGGCAGCAGACCACAGAGAAACAATGCAGCAATTCCATTGAGTTGCACACCTACCAGCTGTATTGGGTGCCATTGACTGCACCCATGTCCCCAAATATGCACCACTTGGCGATGGCAGTGACGTGTACATAAACAGGAAGGGGTACCACTCCATCAGCTGCCAGGTGGTGTGCGATGTGACTGGGTGCATCACCAATGTCTATGCACTGTACCCTGGCAGTGCCCATGATGTCTTCATCTGGCACCAGTCCCAGCTGTGCCAGGCATTTGAGGAGGGCAGGATACCCAGTGGGCATCTAGTCGGTGAGTAGCAGTATACAAGGCACACACACTACAGCATGGATGGGGGCAGGCAAGGGAGGCCAGGGAAGGGGTGTGGGAGGGCAACACAGGGGTGCAGGACAGTAAAGGCCAGACAGCAGTACGGCACTAGCAGCTACACTTCTCTTGACAGGGGACAGCGCCTATCCCCTGTGACCCTGGCTGTTGACATTGGTACCCTGCCCAGCCACAGTGACTGAGAAGATGTACAACAAGGCACATGCAAGCACGAGAAACATCATACAGAGGGTGTTTGGCATACTGAAGATGCTCTTCAGAAGCACAGACACATCAGGCAGTGCCCTACAGTATACGCCTCAGAAGCAATGCTGTATCTTCCTAGCCTGTTGTATGCTGCACATCATGGCAATGAACCATGGGATACAAGCACCTGAACCAGAGGGACAGGCTGACAGCGACTCAGAGCCAGCAGTCAGGGGGATAGTGGAGCAACTCAAGGGGAAGGATCCTCGCATGGCCCCCAGGGCCATAGATTACAGGGACAACATCATCAGGACACTGTCACAGGCCAGAAGGTAAGTACAGATGCACAGCAACATAAAACAGTACAATGGTGAAATGTTTAATGTGCACCGACAACCAGAACAGTGACAACAACAACAATCACATAAGGAACACAACAAAGTGGCACAGAATGCATGTGTGAGTGTGGTGCAATGTGGGGGTGCGCAGATCACATGGGAGGTGGACACACAGCCATTGTATAGTGTAATTGGTGATGCATGATGTGTGGTGGGAGTGTGAGGAGGGCCACCATGGCAGTGGAAGTGTGAGTGTGCATGGAATGGAGTGTGTGTGTGTGTGTGTGTCTGTGTGTGTGCATGTGTGCACAGGGTTGTGGGTGTGCAAATGTGGACACGGGGGTGATGATTGTGCAGAGGTGCAGGTCGACCATGACAATCACTGCCGACTACCACCATGCACACGTCGTGCACCATGGGTGTGGGTCAAGACCCAGGGGTGCTCTGAGCTGAGGACATGGCTGAGGTACATGGTAAGGCAGGCAGGGCAGACCTCCTGGGCCCCAGTTGACCAACAGAGTCTGACAGGGCAGATGGAAGGCCTTGGAGGCACTGTGTGCCTGAAGAGGTGCGTGAAGCATTTGAGATGGATCCAGTGCCAGCCCTATGGCCACAGGTTGCCTGCCTGTAGGCCACTGTGCCATATGCACCTTGACCAACAAGATCAGGCTGGTGACTCCCATGAACCTCACAAAGTACAGTGGTGATGTCAACCACTGCAGCTGTAAGGCCAGAAAAGCCGCTGTCAATCGCAGCCACCATGCAGCCCATCCTGTCCTCTGCCCGCTGTTCTGCACGGGCAAAGCCCACTGAAATAGACTCCCACATCAGTGCTAACTCATACTTCAGCTCCCTCCGCAGGCCATTCAGGTCCAGTTGAGCCTCCTGCTGTAATGTTACTGCAGTCTGCAGGAGTGGGTGGGCACCAGGGGCATCCTGCTCCAGGGGGGCAGACCTCTCTATGGCAGCTAGCACTAGTGCCTGCTGCTCACAAGGTTTGGGATGCTGTTGCACGTCTGGCATGTCTTGCTGCTGCAGACCGCTGGTGGTGTGCTGTTGACCTGGAGGGCCCTGAACCACAATCTGTGTGGGATACCTCACGACCAGCGGTGCACACATGTCCCCCACACAGCTCACCACCAGCTGCACAGGTACAGCCATGCCAGCAATGCTGAAACCCCCCCGGAACCTGTTCCACGGCCTGCACCCAGCCCCACCCCTGTATCCCCCTCCACAGGCACATCCATGGGCAGTTGGTATGAACCCTCCAACACGTCTGTGTCAATGTCACTGTTGCCTGTCACCAGGAGTACCTGACCAACACCCAGATCCTCCACATGGGCATCCTCCAGGTGCTCAGTGATATCAGGTTCCCTGCCTGAAGTATGTCCCCCCTTCCCTGGCAGATGCAACCCCTGTCCAATGGAATGCCACACAAGCTGTGACTCTGGGTGTCCTCAACCAGCACCCAGACTGGACGTCAATGGCTGGTTATCCTCATCCTCCACTTCCTCTGGACCAGGGGCAGCCATCCTGGCCTGTTTCTGTGTTGCTACAGACCCTGCACACACTGCTGTGGAGGAAAATGGGACAGGGCCAGTCATCTGTACACACACAATGTGCCCTACCACCACCACCACCAACAACAACAACAACAACAAACCATGCACACCCTAGGACATGTGCCACCTGCTGTGGTCATGCACACCCCACACACCATCCACACAGCTCTAGCCTGAGACCACAAGCACCCAACCAACATGCAGTGCACATGCAATGGCCAGGCTGCTGTTGGGCAGCCCACAGCAGTGCAGGCCCACAGTGCACCCCGTGCAAGGCACCAACAGCAACACCCTGCACCTGTGCCATCACACCATGCTGGGTACACACATGTGAATACAGACCTGTCCTGGGCAGTGTGAGAGGTGTCTCACAGCCACCACCCAGTACACCTGCAACTGCCACTGGCTGCAGTGTGGATGCCACCATGGCCATGAGTGGCTCCTCCACCCGCGAATGTTGGGCTTGTGGTCCACCACCAGTCCGCATATGGTCACGCAGCCTCTGTGCCTCCTCCTCCTCCTTTGCCCTGCGCAGCAGGTCACTCCACCACTTGTTCACTGCCTCAGTCATCCTGCCACATCCGCCGATGCATTGACCCCAGCTGTTACCTCCCCCCATGCCTGGCACACCACAGCATCCATGGCCTTGTGCTGGTGGAGTACCTGCTCCCTCTCCTTCACAGCATGCACCTCAGTCTTGAGTTCTTCTTGTGAGAATCAATGTGCACATATGCGTTCTGGTCATGTTGCACTACCTATGGGACAGTTGGGAAGGGACGTGTGTCACCAGCTGTGGCAGGACTGTGGTGCATCATACATGCACCTTAGCGTGTGCATGCCACCCCCTAGAGTGTCACAGGTCACATGGGTATGGTACTGGGCAGCATGTGCATGTACAGTGCACATGGCCTCAGTGTGTGTCGGCCACCCCGTATCTAGATAGCATGCACTGGACCCACAAGTGCACTACTGTCACCCATGACTGACATGTGCACCCGAGGATGGGGCCACCCCTACGCCCAACACCTGGCACTGTACTGTGCCCTGACATGATCACTGCACTGAGGGTGTGTACACAGAGACTGGCATGCATACAATAGCTGGCTACCAGGCACAGACCACTCGGTGCTGGGGATGGCACAGTGCCAGGACCCTGTGTTCCACCAGCAGAGCGATAACAACCCTCCACGCCCCACATCCAGGCCCATATCTGAGGGCCCATGGACACCATGGCAGTGGACCAGTGTTGCAGGGCACACACACATGTCTTGGCATTGCACACTGACCCCTGCCTGGTGCCCACAGTGTGCAGGCTGTGCCACACAGCACAGTAAAATGCAGCAGAGTGTGCACATTGCACAGGCCAGTCTGCTGTACTGGCAGCCTTATGTTGATGTACACCATGATGCAGCACAGTACTTGCCTGTGGTCCTGTGGTTGGCTGACCTGTCCCCAGCCAGTATATCTGTGGGCTGCAGGTATGCCATGTGTACGGGCCGACTCTGTTGTGTGCTAGTGCCATTCCATAGAGTTCCCCAGCAGTTGTACAGTCCTGCCTCTCGCTGCTCTGCCTCCTGTTGCATATCTCCTCCAGTGCTGTGTTGTTCCGCAGTAACTGTTGTATGCTGCATTCCCACAACACAACACCAGTGGAGCATTGCTTGCCCTTTTATAGCACAGCTGGGCAAACCATCCTATTATGCATGCAAATTAGCAAATAATGACATGCTAATCACAGTGTTTGCACTGTGCATGCACAAGTACCCTCATTTGCATATGCCGGTTGAATGTGGACCTGATTAGCACAGGGCTAACGCCTTAGCACTGTGCAGATGTCAGCGACAGGCTATTGGGAAGCCAGTGCCATGCTATCCCGGAAGCATGGCGCTCTGGGGCATACAGCGACCACCATGCATGCCCGTGAGGTCCCATGGCCATACTAGCATCCTGATATAGCACAATGTAGTGCTGTGCTAGCTCACACAGCACAGCGCTATGCGCATGTGTGGTGTTGTTTCTCCAGGGTCATGCCAGGAGTCGCGCATGCGCAGTGCACCCACTTCCAGGTAGCGCCGCGCTATATCATGTGATAGTGCAGCACTACTGCAGTTGCTGCTGGAGGGTCCTGGGTGTGGCAAACGCTGGGTCTTGCAACAGGTGCCAGGGTATCTGTGCTGTGTGGGCAGTGCCAGGATGTGGGAGACAGCATGCTGTGGTGCATAGGAACAGGTGCGGGGGGGAGGTGGAGACAGCCAACCTGGTTGAGCTGGTCCAGAAGAGGCACCGGTGGCTCTTTGGAGAGGTCAGGGAGGGAGATATCTCATGTACGCAGGTGTGGTCCTCGGTCACCAGGAAGCTGTGTGCCCACATGGGAATCTCCTGTGATGCAGAAAAGTGTAAGCACAGATACACTGACCTGTGATGGTGGCAGTGACAGCAATTTGAGCACTACAAGCGCATGGTGCGTGAGGGCACTGTGCCTGTGCCAGGTAAGTGACAATGCATGTTGACACCCACAATCATGTGCATGTCAGGCTGCAAGAGTGTGTGTGTGTGTGTGTGTGTGTGCGCGTGCGCATGTGTGTGCCACTCTGAGTGGTGCTTGGGCGCATGTGGCACTGGTGGGGACTCACATGTTGGCCCCTCTAGGGGGGCGTCACAGTACAGGGTGTGCCGTGGCATGTACAGTGGATGCACAGTGCATACTGTGGCCATGGGAGTGGCACAGGTGTGGATGGCAGGTTGGGACATGGTTGGTGGCAGGTCCTGGTGCAGCACCAGCCTGTGGCTGATGACACCATGGTGAAGGGGTCCTGTTCCTGGGGGCTCTGTCGACCTACACACACAGGTGTGTGGAACATCGCAGGACAGCTGCAACCGGCACTGTTGCACCACTGCACCACCCTGACAACATGTCGCGTGTGCCTGGTGAATGCTCCATGGGCCATGCCACCCTTTGTGTGGGTGTCCTCCATGTTCACTCACTGACCATGGGTGTCCCTGTGTGTGCAGTGTTGTTGGGGTTGCATGTGCATCTTGCTGTGCTGCATGTGGTGTACGCTGTGTCATGCTCTAATGCCAATGTTTCACTTGTCCTCTGTAGAGTGGATAGAGCAGCCCAGGGATGGAAGAGGGGACTGGAATGAGACCCAGGAGCAGCTGAGAGGCAGCCCAAGAGTGCCATCCATGCTGCAGCTGGTGCAGGAGAGCAGCCCTGAGGGCAGTGGCATGTTGCATGAGTACCCATCTTGTTGCTCTGTGCGCTGTGCTATTTCACTGTGCTGTGTGTCTTATTATGTGTCCTACCACTGACTGGTCCAGTGGCGTGGCTGTGATGGGCAGTGGGCCAGTGGCATTGTGGCACTGTGCTGTGCTGCACACCTGTGTTGCACACCACAGCCAGGTGATGGCTGTCTGGCCACTGTGCCCTGGGGGGGCTGTGGGGCACTGTCGACTTGCATTGCTGTGAGGGTGCCAGATGGTGATGGGGGCTATGGTGGCAGGTGTTCAGTGGGGCTCACATGCTGTTGGTTGCCATGTCCACCTCTGTGGTGCAGTGTGCTTCATCCCTCCAGCCCCCCCACAGATCATCCACATGTGCACAGTTGGCATTACCTTGCTGTCCTAGGGCTTCACTGAACAGGCCTGCATAGTGCCACCCATGTGCCTGTTGTGGCTGGTGGACACCATGCCCAATGCCCTCCAGGCATACCTCTCATCCCTTTGTCCCCCAACTGTGGAACATTGCCTGTCATACTGTGGTACATATTGGCGATGTGTGGAACACGTAGTGGAATACTTACCTGGGTATCTCATGACACTGTTACTGTGTTGCATTCATGTTCTGAGGGTCTGTTCTTACTTTACTAATATATTATGTGCATTGTTTACTAGAAATGTTGCATTCCAATGTTGACCTTGGCTGTGGAACACGTCCTCACAGGGTGGAACAGGGGGCTTAAGCCCTGGGGATTGGGTAATGTTCCTTGTACTGTGGTACAGCTGTGAGGTATGCTGTCAGTGGCCTGGCTTGGTGGCATGTACTGGCCCATCACTACCAGCATCTGTGCCCTGGCTGCCTGTTATTCCCTGGCCTGGGTCGGTCATTGGCAGGCCACTGTCACGGTATAGTGCTGCTCCAGCATGCCTTTTATTGTTGTTGTTGTTGTGCTCTGCATTACGGTACATTACATCTGTCAGTGGGCAGCATGTCCCAATGTGTGGGTGCCCTTTTGCATGTTGTGGCATGGCCCTTGCACCCAGCTGTCTGGGGATCCAACTGTGTGTCTGTCCTGTCTCGCTGTGTGCTGTGCTAGGGTGGGCCATGTCACCTGTGCCCTGGTGCTACCAGGCTTGTCATCATCATGTATGTTGGGGTTTGGGTTGGTGCCTGTGTCACCCAGGCCTGCTGTGTGGGCACCTTCTGGGTTGGCCTACCGGTGCGGCACTCACCTCCATTCGGGTTGTTTGTTGGGACATGCTGTCCATCCCTGTATGGCTACCTGTGGCTGCTATCTACCTTCTGGCTGATGTCCCATCCTCACAGTCTCCCCTTTCATCTTGTAGGTCCACTCCGGGCATCACTGTGGGTGACCAGGCTAGAGGAGTCTGAGGGGATGAAGGACCTGCTGCGCCGCATCGTGAGCCAACAGAGGACTGTTATCGAGCAGCAGGCCATCTTGATCAAGGAGTCAAGGAGGGTGGCAGCTGTGTTGGAGGCTCGGCTCCCAGATCCAGCGGGCAGTTAGCCATGTCCTTCTACCCATTCTGTGTTGTCTTCACCCCCAACAGGCATTGTTTTTGTCCCCTGGCCCCTGTCCTTGTGTCCCTGTGTGCAACCCCTTCCCCTTTGCACCCGTCCCCTGTGCCTTAGCGTACATTGTACAGTACATAGTTGTATATATGTTTGCCATTGCTGACTGGGGTGTGGTCATTGTTTTTATCATGTTGCTGTTCCAGTGGTGGTCTTCTTGTTGCTTGGGTTGTGTATTGGGGGGCATAGCTTGTCACATTGTGGGTGTTGTTACTTTTTCTTTGGTGTGGGGTGGGTTGGCGGGGGGTGGTTGGGGCGTATGTTGTTTGTCGTTTGGGTGTAACTTCCATTTATTATTGCATTTCTTCACTGTTCTGTTCCCTTTACCATTTTGTTTGACTATTTACTATTACATTTGATTTATTATGTTCTATTGTGTCCTGTGTCATTCTTGGGTGCTGGGGTTTCTTTTGGTTTGTGCTGTTCCCTAGGTTCCCCACATGGGTCCAGGTATTTGCTTACTATTCTGGTGCATGTGTCATCATCCTGGATGTGCACTGTGTTCTGCACCTATGGCCTCATTCCAGCCTATATTTCATTGCTTGTCCCAGGGTCAGGCTATCTCACTCTTAACTGTGTTCCTTTGTGTGTTTGCACTGCCTGCCTGGGTGCTATATTCAGTGCTGTCTTACTTGCTATGTTCAGTGCTGTCTTTTTTCTGGGCTATGTTTTGCCCTGCACTCCTGGCCCTGTTTGCCTGGCTTCCTTTGCTTGCTAAATTCAGCTGGCTTTGCATAGTGCTATTCCGTTTGAATATAGCTTGCATTTTGCTCCTGGCTACGTTTGCTAATCTCGAGTCAGGGCAAACCTTTGAATATCTGGCCTTTAATGTCATATGTGTAACTTCTCATTTAGGGAATTTTTTTATAACATTTTACATGTTGTGGTATGGTCTTGATAATGATGTATGTAATGATATTATTTAGCCTATATTGCCCAATCCTCAAATGGGTAGAACTTGTTTTAAATTGGTTCCAGTAAAGATCGGTTACACTACTTCATGAAATATCTCAAGCAAAGCAAATAGTATTCACTTGTTACATGCATGTCTCTCTTCCTGTCTGTATGGGTGTCTGTTTGGATCTGCATATGTAAAGCTGGTTTGTGGAATCAAGGAATATAAAACAAAAAAAGAGACATACGTGGATGACATTAATCTATTTTTTAGTTCAATGGATCTACCAAAAGTAACAGATGGAGAAGCGGCCTTCTTGAGTGCTCCAATTTCGATCTTAGAAATCCAGCAGGCCATTCAACAAATGCCCCTAGACAGGTCTCCTGGACCAGACGGTTCTCCAGTAACTTTTACAAGGTATGCCATTCGTCAATAACCCCAGTTTTAAAAGAGGTCTTTCAGTATTGGTTTGATAATGGATTATCGGATCCTAGCTTCCAAGAAGCGACAGTCTCTTTAATCCTAAAACAAGGGAAAGATCCTCTTAGTATGGATAGTTACTGCCCTATCTCCCTATTGAACACAGATATTAAAATCCTAGCAAAAGTTCTGGCAAATAGGTTATCCAAATTTATAGGTAATCTTGTCAGTCGGGAACAAGTGGGATTTATGACAGGGAGGTCACCCCAAGATCACATGAGGAAATTATTACATCTCATTACAATTGCAAGGGATGTCGATACCCCAGCAATACTCATGTCATTGGATGCCGAAAAGGCATTCGATAGGGTATCTTGGGATTACCTATTTGCCACCCTGTCCGCCTTTGGCCTGCCTGATGATTTCCAGAGATGGGTACAAATTTTATACTCCTTTCCTTCTGCAGGGTAAAGTGCAATGGGATATTATCCCTGGTAATAAAGTTGGAGTGGGGCACGAGGCAAGGATGTCCCTTGTCCCCTTTACTATTCAATTTATATTTAGAGCCATTATTGCATAGATTGGCAGGGAATATTCTTATTAAGGGTATACAAGTGGGGGAGGCCAGGTAGGCGTATTCGGTATATGCAGATGATATATTACTACATATTGAAGACCCTGAGGCCTCAATCCCAGCTATATTGGCGGAAATTGATTCCTTCTCTAAAATATCTTACTACAAGTTAAATCGAGCTAAGCCGAAGATCCTTCCCTTAAATAACAAAGTTACGTAGTCGGACTTGTTGTCGTTTGGCCTTTGTTGGGAAGCAAAGTCACTTATGTACCTAGGAATAAATATCTGTATAGAACTGAACTCCATGATCAAGAATAACCTGGGTAGTTTAGTTAAAACAATAATGGGGGATATGGATAGGTGGCGACTGCTCTCTTTTTCACTTTGGGGAAGGCTGAGTATTATTAAAATGAACATATTGCCAAGATTATTATATCCCCTGGGTATGATGGGCGTATATCTCTTGAAAGGGTGGTTTTCCAATTTACAGTGGGCATTTAACCTATTTATATGGAACGGGAAAAGGGTTCGTAGATCTTACATTAAATTGACAGCCCCGAAGTTAAAGGGAGGATTAGCCGCTCCCTCCCTTTTCCTATATTACACTGCACAGCACGTAAGCAAGCTGGGTTATTGGAGTGGAGGGAACAGTCAACTGACTTACTTACCTTTGTGGGTAGACATAGAGCAACATTTGGCTAAGAGGGCGAATTGCTCGCTGCGGGCCCTGCTATATGTCTCCCCGTCGGCTATCCCTAAGCCCTTGAAAAGCAACCCTATGGGATGGTCATTAAAGGCCTTTCATCAGCTACAAAAATACCTTACAGTAAAATGGTACCATTCGGTCGGCCAACCTATTTTTGGTAACCCACATATTAAGGTTGGGGGAGCAACATTGTCCCCTACATTTTGGCCCCAGGTAAGTCACCTTAGGGTCTCGGACCTTTGGGTGAATGGGAGACCTCTGCCCTTTGATCAGCTGATGAGATCTTTAGGAGTTACGCTTCAGGAATTATTTAAGTGGTTGCAAGTCAGCAAGGCCCTAACCTCCTTCTTTTCTCGGGTAGCACCCGTCGACCACGGGGAAAGAGATCTTAATACACCCTTATGTATAGCTTCTCAGCCACGCCCAGTCTCCAAGATATACAAAACACTCCAGGAGTGGGACTTCAGACTTCCGTCAGGGGTGTGTTTTTACTGGACGAGGGAGTTGGGAATACCGGAGGTACCTAGTCTTTGGAAGAAGCTTTGGCTTACAATGCATAAATACATAAAGCAAGATAGGCTGAGAATGGTACATTTTAATATAATGCATAATATGTACCTAACTCCAGCCCAGTTACGTAAATATGGGGCAAGGATACGCCCCTCTGTAGCAAACAGGAAGGGCGAAGGTACCTTGTACCATATAGTCTGGTTGTACCCCTCCACACAGGCCTTTTGGCGGTCCATTAATAACCTATTAGACCCTATCCTTGGCTTAAAACCATGTTCACCCCTGAGGTATGTCTGATGAGTCTTTTCCCAGTAGGTATCTCTAAGATTAAAAGGCCCAAATGTCACTCATATCAGCCGCTGCAAATTGATAATTTTGAGGCATTGGGCTAGTGACAAATCCCTTCCTTGATGGAGTGGTACAGAGAGTGCATTCTGGCACTGCAGCTAGAAAGGCATATTTCTTGTATGCGAGGTAGACTGAAAATATATACGTCACTTTGGAGTTCATTAGAAGTGCTCCTAATGGCGTGGAAACCTGACGATCAGACTACCTCAGGGACGACAAATTAGGGTCTGTTTATGTTTGTAGCCTTGAAAGGGGAGGGGGGAGGGAGGGGTTTAAGTTGTGAATTTAATGTGTGAGTTAAAATTTAGCTGTTAAATGTTACAATAATTCGTACCTTTAACTCTGCCTACTAGGTTATGTTTTTGGTGAGACTTTGGTGGAAACAATAAAGATGTTTTAATAACAAAAAAAAGAGACATATACAGAACAGTATGATAATCATGGCTAGTAAAGATGAATGGATAGTGCTGCAATGATTACCATCCCCTTTAGTTAAGCAATAATGCATGACAGGATATATGTGATTGTGGAATAACATCACTCCTTGAGGGGTGGGTTGAAAAATGAGGCTGCAGGCAGTGCGTTTAGAACCCAAGAAGTGATGTTATTCCACAATGACACACACTGCTGGAGAGCATTATTGATTTTATACAATGGCTCATATATAAAGAAAAAAAGATGGGGGGGTGGCTGGCTGGGCATCATGGCAGACATGTTCCAGCTGAGCTCCTGTGGGCACTATCTAAGATATAGTAATGAAATATGTGAAACAGTACAATATTTTACTAAAACTCCAGAGATCTGTTGCTACTATTCCATGGCATCAGGAAAGCAAAATAAAATGCAGCTGAAACTCGCTTTCAAGCTGCTGGGATTGTTGCAAGAACAGCACCCACACCATGGGGTCCATATCCACTGTCAGGCCCTGACAGTGAGTAAAAGTGATGGTACGATGACCAAACTGAATAAAGTGCTGGTGGGTGACCCTGCAAACCTCACCACTATGCAAGCAGAAATTAAGGCAGATTTCATGAGCATCACTGCTCAGATTAGTCACTTCCAAAGCATGATTACAGGACAGTCCAAGACATCAGCTACTCATGCTACCCATTTAAACAAGCTTGAGAAGCATAGCAGTGAACTAAAAGACACCATTAGTGAATGGGAAGAGACCAGAACAACCTGAAACTGGTCCTAGCGGAACTTTGTGCCCGCTCTGATGATCACAAAAACCAAGTGCAACATGCCAGTCTCTGGATAACAGATCTACCACAGGGCACTGAGGGGAAAGAGCCTGAGAAAGGGCTGCAAGAATAGCTGGTGACCCACCTGAAGATGAATATATCAGCCCTGCAATTCAAAGTAGACTGCGCCCATAGAGTGTGAGCAAAATCACAACCAGGAGATAGTCTCAGGCACTGCCTAATAAACTACCTTTGCTACACAGAAAAAGAGACCATGCTGTAGGCAGCCAAAGGCATGGGTTTGATCCAAGTGGAGGGAGGAATAGTGCCAGTCTTCCAAGACTTCAGACAGGACCTCAAGGCAAGGAGGCAGAAATTCATTGGAGTAAAGTCTAAGTTATGTAACAGGGCTGGGATTTTGCCTTTGTGTACCCAGTGAAGCTCCAGATCAGCCACCCTGGCACACCATCTAGATTCTTTGTAGACCCAGCAGAGGCAGAGAGATTGACAAAGACAATGCAGCTCAGGAGGGCAGGTTGCAGGTGAGAAGCACTGCTCCTGCTAACAGATGACTTCTAACTAAATTGCATTCTCACTGTAGACACGGGTTCATAGCTCTGGGCTAATCTAGCCACCCCCAATGTTATTAATATCCCTCTCACCGCTTCTTACCATGCTACCCCTGGGCATGGCTATCTGTAGCATAATCAATCTTGTTGTAGTCCTGGAGTGAGCTTGGGTGATGGATGGGAGCCACAATTAAAGACTCAGGGGCTAGGGAGTCCTTGCCAATGGTTCCAGAGATTACTGTCATGACAGGCACTTCTCCTATGCTCCCCACTTGTGACTGATCTTATTTCTTTTAATCAGCATTTTATCCCCAATGTCACCTCTGGCCTTCCCCTTCTGTCTGGTCCCCCCAGCCCCGTCACCTGACCTCCACATGATTTACCTGCTTGCCTGATGTCCTCCACTTGCAGAACTTATGGTGAGGTACTTGGTCGCTAGTACAGGGCCTGCAAAAGTTAAGACATGATCCTATGGCTAGAGGGTTTTTTCCTCCATTATTGTTCCTCCTAAGCTGCAAATGTGCAATGGTGTGACAGACGAGCTCCACCTCCATGGAGACATCCTCAAACACCCATGACTGGCTTATCTTCTTGTGCTCCCAGACTGTGCTACCACCTGGACATCTCCAGATGGCAGACTAGCAGTGGGTCACACAACCCCCTCCTCCCCTGAGGGAAGAGAGCTGTCCTTGGGATGCTTGACCCTCCCTCCCTGCCTCAGCCAGTCCCTGAACGACCCAAGTCTGTTCCTGAACCTGGGTCACCAGTTTGGTAGGAGGTAAGGTGCTGAGCACCTCAGCCCAGCATTCCACTGGGCTGGCTTGAATGATCTTATTTTTAATCTGCATTCCCAGTGTGAATGAAGTGCCTGTCACCCAACCACAAGTGTTGAATCCAATGTGTACTTAACCCACATCCCTGCTGTGCTTTTTGCTACCCCACTGTAAAATCCAAACCTCTCCTTGTAAATGTTTTTTATGTAATGTCTGACTGGTGGCTTGATTGGTATCCATTGCTGATTGATAAGCATGGGCATGAAAAGGTGGCACCGAGACAGTCTGACCATGCCTAGGGGAATGGGTGCCAACAAACAGTTCAACAAGAAAATCTCCTCTCAAGGACAATCCTTGTGATCAGGCATGTTCCCAGCAATTGTGCTCAAGCTCAATCACATAATCTCTGTGGGCGGAGCCTGGAACATTGATGCCTCACAAGTCTCCTGCTTTCCTCCCAACCTAACCTGGATTGTATCTCTCTGGGGTTCTAACTTTTTGCTGGAGGCCTTGGACCCCTGCCGAAGTCATTCCTCAATTATATTAGCTATTCCCCTGACTGCATCAAGGGATGAAAGGGGGGAGAGAGGGACTGAGTGGCCATCTGGATTTACAGAACTCTCCTGTGAACCAAAGCATTCCTTCAGGCGTACAACAACCCAGGTATTATTATATAAAATCAGTCAGTACAAGGGCTTGGTTCTGTCAGAAATGCTCCATCATTCTGCTTTAGGTCTTGGTGGAACTCAGGACTAAAGGTATGTGCATACATTAACTGGCCTTCACGGAGGCTCTATACCCAGAATTTTTTATTTATTTATTTAAGATCTTGGATTAGCCTTTGAGTACGGGCTCATTACATAGGTTCCATGTCAGGGTCATTACAGTAACAAACAAAACTACAGCTTACTGGAAGCCATAAGAGGACAACAACAATTACGGCAAATTAGGTAAGAGGTTACACGTGTGACTCAAATAAGCAAACACTATATACAATGGTACTTGCCAACACAAAAGAAAAAAAGGGAGGGAGAGAGAGTGAACAAGGGGAGGGGTTGGCTTAGGAAGATAGGGGTAATAGTAAGAAGACAAACTGGAGAGAGAGAGAGAGAGAAAATATACTGAAAGTCATCCCAGAAGATGAGCCCCATCACTGGTGAGGGAGGCTTATACCAAACATACTCACACTGCCAGTAGGAGGAAGTGTTAACAGAGGGTGTCTGGTAAGAGGGTGAGGGGGCGGTGTAGGTTCAGAGCAGGATGTCAGTATAAGAAGGGGAAGAGGGAATGGTAGCAGAAGGAGAGTGGTGGAGAGGGGATGAGGGGAGGTAGGATAGAAGGTGTGGGAAGGAGTTTGGGTCAGCAAGGAAGGGAAGTAGTAGGGGAGGAGAAATGTTATAGTTCAGTTTTGCTCTTCTTTCTTCATAGTTTGTTAAGGAGTTTCACCTATTTGTATATAACTGATCTGTTTTACCAATGGTCCTTGATGCAGTGTGGGGGGGGCGGTGAGACCTGGAAGCCCTGTGGCAGTCCAATCTTTCACCCTTCTGCCTAGACAATTGCTATACTGTTAGTTACTTCACATGTTTATTGTTAAAATGTGCCCTGTTCCAATTTATTTGCTATCAGAATGTCACTTGCTACTTCTTTGCAGGGAATCTCTACAAAGTTCATAAGTACTTAGAATGTGTGTGTGTTTGAGGACAGGTCTGACTACAAAATTATTGTTGTTTTGTCTGTTTGGGACGGGCGGGAAGGTCTAATGGGGGAAAATGTTTTCAAATGGGTTTACAATTCAGACTGTAGTATCTATAAGAAACTGACCTCACAAGTAGGCAAATTTTCAGCAGCATCACTGAGTTTAAATGCCCTACTGCACAGCTCACCAGTGCCTAGTGATGTGAAGGTGACAACAAGGAACATTAATGGTATGAAAAATGTGATTAAAAGGAGGAAGGAATGCCGGCCCAGTGGCACTGAGGGTTGAGGTGCTGGATGCCACACCTCGTACCACACCGGCGACCCAGGTCCGGGAGCAGGCTCTGGTCAATGGGGGTCAGCAGGGAGGGAGAAGGATTGAGCACCCGACGACTGCTCTCCTTCCCCAGGGACGGGGGATCGTACTCTCCACTGTGTTACTGCCACCTGTTGGGGGAACCTCAGGGTGGTCGGTGTAGCGGGGGAGATGCTCTACGCATGGGTAGATGTCGGCAGAGGACTGGCTTCAATGTGCATCTCTACGCGCATCGATAGCCTTGTCCTCATTGCATGCCAACGTCGGGGATACAACTTGGAGGAAAAAGGCCTCCAGCTGCCTAGATGAAGTCCTCTGGAGCCAGTCTCACAACCAGCTGACCAGGACAGACCCCGCTGTGCAGCTTGCCACAGGGGAAAGAGGGAGTGGGGGGATCTCTCACCCCACCCTGGGGGTAATCCAGGCCATC
Organism: Neoceratodus forsteri; assembly: GCA_016271365.2. NCBI lineage: Eukaryota > Metazoa > Chordata > Ceratodontiformes > Ceratodontidae > Neoceratodus > Neoceratodus forsteri. The sequence continues at coordinate 205,088,977 of CM028138.1, forward strand.
AAGTGCTCCAATGGCAGTGTGGCACTCTAGGGGCAGACCCAGTTGGTCAGCAAGGGTTGGAGAGTGTCACTCCTTGAGAACGGAAGGAGTGGTGGTTGGAAGGGATAGTAGGAGTGGAAAAATAATAAGTGAAAAGAAAAAAGGAGGAAGGAGTTAGATGTAGACAAACATGCATTTGTCAATGCCACATGTTCACCTGTTGCACTGCTGTTGTAAGGGGTCTTGTTCGGACACATTTTTGCTATATATTTCCCTAGGATACACCAGAAGAGATGCAGTATCTCATTTTCAATGGTCTTCTGCTTTTACAAATTTTTAGATTGTATTTTCCAAGGATTGGCCAGCTGAGAGGCAATACTGTGTCTAATTTCCTGTGGGTTCCGACATTTTGATCCCAAATTGCCAACAGTCTTTTTATGACTTTTTGTTATGTTCAAGACAGGTGGCATTTTTTAAAATCTCATTCAAAGGGTGATTTTGCAGTGTGACTGTAAAAATAAGGATTGGAGAGGATTTGAAAAGATGACACGTCATGTTCAGATAATGGGGTAAAACATGGGATTTGTTGAACATTAGAGGCCAAAATCTGCAAAAATTAAGTTATGAGTAAACGTTAGAACAATCAAATGTTTCTTCATAACTTAGTTTTTTTTTTCACATTTTGACTACAAATGTTCAAACAGGGTCTAATTTTCTAAAGACCTGCATTCATCACAAGGGACTTGTGACAGAGAATTTGATGCAAGTGATGATTTGCATCAAACTGTGTCGCAAGTGCAATTTTAAAAAGAAGCTTGCCACAAACTTCCTGCCGCTAGTCTCTTGTGCCCACACAGCAAAGTTAGACCAGCTCCCCCTGATCTAACTTTTCATCTGTGGGAGACCCATTTCATGGGGCTTGTGCCAAAGCCTTGGCACAAGCTGCCATAAAATGAGAGTACTATCACAATTTGCATCCAAGGTTATAAAACTGGGCACAAGTTGCGGCAAACCTTGGATGCAGGTGAAGCAAACTTTGTGGGGATGCAGGTCTTGGCTGCAAGCCCTGTGTCCCTGTTTGAATATTGTCCCCATATTCTTTTTTGACCACTCCTTCTGAACATGACAAGTGTCATTTATAAAATAGTGACCAAAATGTCATTTTGCACCACAGGTGTGAAGATACATGTTGGGCAGGATCTAAAAATGCCAGCTGTCGTGTTCATGAGGTGTTATGGAAAAATGGCTATGCTGAAAATTTGGGATCAAAATATTGAAAAGTACCAAAGTTATGAGCATGTGTTGAAAAAATGTCAATGTAAACTAATAACTTTGTCCTTTCTTTGTATTTTTACCCTAATGTTTCAATATAGCCTTCTTATGACCCCACCTCATTAACAAGGGCAGAGAAAATTTTTAAATCCTGCTTGAAAGGTGGTTTCATGCCATAAGTGCAAAAACATATTTTGGCCAAGATTTGAAAAATTACAGCTGTCACATTCATGAGGAGATGTGAAAAAATGGCTATGTTGAAAATTTGGGGTCAAATATTGAAAATGACCAAAGTTATGAGTATGTACAGAACATTTTAAACATACTGTCATAACTTTGTTGTTTTTCAATATTTTAACTCCATATTTTTAACATAGCCTTCTTATGACACCACATAGCCTTCGTATGACCCCATCTCATGAACAAGGGCAGAAAGATTTTCAAATCCTGTCCGAAAGGTGATAACGCACCACAAGAGCAAAAATGCATTTTGGCAAGGTTTGAAAATTGTCAGCTGTCTCATTCATGAGGTAGTGTAAAAAATGGCTATGCTGAAAATTTGGGATAAAAATATTAAAAATTCCCAAAGTTACAAGCGTACATTGAAAAATGTCAATGTAAACTCATTATTTTGTTGTTTTGTAATAATTTGTTTCCCCTAATTTTTAACATAGACTTCTTATGACCCTGTCTCATGAACAAGGGTGGCAAAAATTAAAAAATTCTGCCAAAATGGTGATTTCATGCCATAGGTGCAGAAACACATTTTGGCAAGGATTTGAAAAATGACAACTTTCACAGTCATGAGGTGATGTGAAAAAATGGTTATGTTGAAATGTTGGGGTAAAAATATTGAAAATTACCAATGTTATGAGCTTGTATTGACAAATGTTAAGGCATGTTCATAACTTGGTTGTTTTTAAATATTTTTTACCCAGATTTTCAACATAGCTTTCTTTTGCCCACACCACATGAACAAATGTAGAGATAATGGTCAATCCTCCCCAAAAGGTGATTTCGTGTAGTGATGACAAAATCACCTTCCTGGGTAGATTTGCATACTTTCACTATCATTGCTATTGAGGTGGGGGTCCCAAAAAGATCATGTTGAAAATCTGTGGAGATAATATTAAAAAATGACCAAGTTATGAGGACAAGTTCAAAACCTATTGAAATACACTGAACCACATACTAGATTTCCTCAGATCCTGGTCTGGCATTGAAGAGTAATGATGTGTCACCAGTCTAGAGAGGACTACAGCATTGGACTCTTCTAGGTAATTAAGTGGTGGGGACGTGTCGGGAGTGAGTGCTGAGTGAAAGGGACAGGTGAGAAGGATAATGGCAGCAACAACAGACATCAGTGGACAGTTTTCTTTTTTACAGGGTGTATAAAAATAAAAAAATTCTACAAAGTATGATTTTCTTTATTTCAGGTACTGACACAGGGGACTGGGTACCCCAGTGTCAGTGTTATGTTTGGCAGCACCAGGGGTGGGCTCCCCAATGTTGCACAATGAGTATGGGCAGGGTGGGGGTAGTAATTGGCACCAGGGATCGGGCACCCTATGTCAGAAAATGAATGAGTGCCGAGTGGAAGGGTCGGGTGGGGGTAACGGCAGTGTCGACAGACATTGATGGATGGTTTTTTTTACAGGGTGTATAAAAATAAACAAAAAAGACTACAAGGGATCATTTTCTTTATTTCAGGTACTGACACTGGGGATTGAGCACCCCACTGTCAGTTTTATGTTTGGCAGAACTGAGGGTCGGGTGCTCAGTGTTGCACAATGAAGATGTGTAGGTGGGGGTTAGTAGCCAGCACTGGGAATTGGGCACCCCGTGTCAGAAAATATGAAAGAAGGGGTGGGAGGGACTGAGGGATGGTTTTCTTTATTTCAGATTATGTTGGGGGGTTGAAGGACCACAGCTGGCTATAATGATGCTGATCAGCTCTGCTTACTAGGTGGCATTATGCAGGTCAAAGGAAAGAGTCACCCTATGATTTAGCCAGCTGTTTCCTTTGAACTACACAAAGTTTCTGCCCAGCAAGACCAGAACAGTGTCATGGTCAGCCTGACTGACACTGTCTAGCCCCTTGCAGACTGCTCTGCATTAGCCCAACAGTGACACATCTCTCAAAACCCAACTATCATACCAAAATGTGTACTTTATGTGCAAGTGAATGGAAACATAAAAATCTAAGTCCAAAATCATGCTATTGCAAGAAACTCACATGGGCAAAGTGGAGTCTGAAGAGTAGCAACAGTCTTGGGTGCAAATGGGTGGCATCCTCTTTTAGTTCTATGGCTAGGGGTGCCTATCTGGTTGCCTTCTGGAGTTTAGGGCTCCATCAAAGTCAAAGTTTATTGATTTAAAAGTGTATAATCATAAGATAAACACAAACTAAAAACATGCTACACAATATAACAAACATTTTATAACAGTACCTTATCATGTGAAATTTACAATTTCAATATATTACAGGCTTAAGGATAAAATATTATAGCAGCATATGAATAAGTCATTTCATGTCCATCTATAAATTTTAACAGCACATTCTCTTTTTATAATCCACTTACCTTGTTTAATAATGGCATAATCCATTTTTCCCTTGCTACATCTAATAAAGTGCAGTTGAGTCATAAGTGAATAGCTCTAATAAAAACATTCTTTCCACATTTACACTCATGAAGTCCTTTCAATGTTTCCCATATCATTTGAGATTTGTAATGAAAATGCATGTCAAATCTCATTCTTGTGAGTGTTTTTCTATGTAGCATATTTTGACACCAGTTTAGTTAATACTGAGTGCCTATTTTTGTATTAATCCCTTTATATAGTTTGAGGACCGAGGAGGAGGAAATTTTCATATTACAGTGCTCCCTCACTATAGCGTCCCTTGTTATAGTGAATCTCGGTTATAAGGAACAGCTGTGATGGCTCCCATTGTTTTCAGCTTAATCCTTTGTAGGTGTTAGTGGGCTAAAACAACAGTTTAGCAGAGGTGCTTCCTGGTACTACTACCCATCTTTCCCTTTCAGCCATTACAAGGAGAGTCTTCTAATGCCTTTTCCCTACAGTCATAACTGTGTCCCTTATTAAAAAAAAAAACATAGTTACCAGACAAAAACTCCAGTGCACACCTGTTGAATAAAAAGTGCTATCTGTTCTAAATTAAGAAAGCTCCCAATCAGAATAAAGTGCTCAGAAATACTGTACATAATTCAATGGCTATCTAGCTGTACAAATGGCATAAACACACTCAGGCACTGGAGCTAAAACTACGAAAGTTCTTCCTCTTTCGTAGTTCAAAGCACCAGTGCCAAAGTGTTTTTATGACATTCGTACAGCTAGCTAGCCCACTAAATAAAGTATTGTATTTTTGAGCAATTCATTCCATTTGGGAGCTCTCTTCATTTCGAATAGATAGAGCTTTTTTTCTGGAATTTTATGCTGTGGTACTGTAGCACTGTGAACCGCTGCTCTGTCAAAGGAATGAAGAAACCTGCTGTCTGTGTAGAGCAGAGCTTACTTTCCCAGTTGTTGGTTAACTAGTATCTGCAGCTTATCCAGTAGGTAGGGAAGTGGGCAGACTAAGTGGGCCAAGCAGTCCTTATCTGCCATCAAAGTCTATGTTTCTATGTTTCAGCAGTGTTAATGCCACTCACCAGCAGAAGAGTGGGACCTCTGTTAGAAAATAAAAGATAAAAAGAAATAAGATGCAATGTTCCAGACATGTGGATAAGCCATAATCCAGTCCCCACTTCTCTAACACTGGCATAATACTGTATATGATCCCTCCTTACAATGAACCCTCACTATAAGAAACAAAATGGATGGACCCAGAGGCGTTCGTTATAACGAGGGACCACTGTATTTAATTGTAATGCAATATCTTTCCATCTAATTTTTATGTTGTCTATGTATTCTGTTATATTAGATGAATCCTGTGGGTCTGATCCTGTTTAATGCATACATATCGGACATCAGGGAGGGTATAGGGTGTGAAATGAGTCTCTTCGCGGATGACTCCAAGATGGGAGCAGTAGTTGAGGGAGAAGAGGGAGGTGGCCTGCAAGGGACCTGGACACCCTGGAAAGCTGGGCTCACACATGGAAATTAATTAATATCACCAAGTGCAAGGTGTTGCATCTTGGTCGGGAAACCCTAAACACAGGTACACACTGGGAGGGAGGCGCTGGAGGCCTCAATAGGGGAAAAGACCTAGGGGTCATGGTGGATACATGTATGAATAACTCTGAGCAGTGCAGGAGAGCAGCTAGCAAGGCAAACAGGATGTTGGGATGCATCGTAAGGGGGATCACCTCTAGGAGCAAGGAAGTGATTCTGCCACTGTACAATGGACTGGTTAGACCACACCTTGAGTACTGTGTACAGTACTGGAGACAACATTTGAAGAGGGACATACAGTTCCTGGAGAGGGTACAGAGGAGGGCAACAAAGATGATACGAGGGCTAGGGGATTTGACTTATGAGGACAGACTTGAGGAGCTCTGCCTGTTTTCATTGGAGGAGAGGAGAGACAGGGGGGACATCATTGAGGTCTTCAAGTACCTCAAGGGAATAAATAGGGTAAACATGGAGGGGATCTTTAGACTAAAGCAGGGAGGTATCACCAGAGGGCATGGTTTGAAGTTGGAAGGTGGAAGGGTGAGGGGGAAAAGAGGAGGAGGTTTTTCACCGAGAGGGTGGTGGACCCTTGGAATGCACTGCCTGGTGAGCTGGTTCAGAGATCCACTGTAGAGGGCTTCAAGAGAGGGTGGGACAGACACAGAAAGTGGATGTATCAGATGATGGCCTGTCCGGGGTGGGGATGGATGATAGGGGTTTCTAGAGAACAAGGGATGGGAGGGTCTCGGCACCCAACTAAGGATCTAGGTTCGAGCAGACTCGATAGACCGTAAGGCCTAATCTGCTGGCAAATAGTATGTTAGTATGTTAGTATGAATCCCAGTTGTTAAACATATTAGGCATCCCTGGCTTCCGAATCATTGTATTCAATTTATTGAACCAGTAAGGGTACCAAACAAGTGCATTCTGGTGCTGTATTGCTTCTTGCTAACATGTATATCTCAGCTTAATCTCTGGATTTTTTTTACCATTTTTTGTCAAACATTTAGCACTCTTATCTTAGCTGTTAATTCAAGAGATGCTAAACCTATTTTTCTTCTCAGATGTGCACCTGATACTATCACTGGCAGGCACAGCACATTTCTTAGCAAAAGATTTTGAATTGGTTCTAACGTTTTAGACAGGTCCCAAACTCCAGACTTCCACAGAGTATAGCATAGTTAGTTTAGCTTTTGCTGTTTATACATTAAGCAAAGCTTTCTAAGAGTTGTCTGCATACATTCTTCCAAATCTGTTTATCCAAAGTACCAGCTGCATGCCCTTTTGCTTATTAGCTTTTAGGTGTTGGCTCCAGTTCAAATTATTGGTAATAATAATACCTCCCAAATAATTAAATTCCTTAACAGTTCCTAATGATTTGTTATTTAACACCCAAATATTATTCTTATTCCTACATGGCATGGGGTCATATTGCCTAAAGCAAAAACAGCACAGCAATAGATGCCACAGGCAAAATGATGTGCACTGAAATAAGGTCAGGTAAAACACTGACCTACACAAACAGCACATGCCTTTCTTTACAATGGGTTTTCTTGTATTTTTGTGGGGGGGCTTTGCCCACTGCACCCCTCCCCCCCCACACACAGACATGGAATTTATATAACAAATTCCAAGGGGATGTGGACTTAGGGAATGGAGAAAACCCCAGGAGAGGGGAAGTTTGATATTTTTTTTAAAATAGCAAAAAATGTAGTAGCACAGGAAGACCTGGGGAGAATCAAACCACAGGTCCAGGTCTCTCAATTTTACCATGTGCTGGTGCCTTAGCCACTACACCACGGGAGAAGCTCCACCTAGCACATGGTAAATTGATGCCTCCCAAGAAAAGCACATAGCGACAGGGGTAGTGGTAATTCCCTATGGCTGTTATACCCCTGTCACTGTAGTCACAACTGTGCTCTACACAGCGTGATTAATGCAGAGATCTATTTTATGCATGATATTGACCTGGTACCTTCCTAGATTTACCCAGTGTCATTGTTTTAGATTTTTCACAATTTACTTTCAATGACTATTCTGCTAGAACTTTTGATACAACATTGCACACTCTTTGAAGACCAGCTACTGATTTAGATATTATTATACAATGGCAAAAGAAATACAGATAATCTGATTGCTGACAGTCCCCAGAGACAGTGATATTATTAATCAATAACGTCACTGTGTCTAGGGCTGATAGCTTCTGGCTGCTTTACTGCCACGAAACAATTGTAATAGCTGACTCATCTGACAGCTGTCATGAATCCACCAGACATCTTGTTCAACATCCTCGCTGACAGGATGCTCGATGAAATGTTCCCGGTTGAGTCATCCACCACTACTCCATCCACTTCAGGGGCACCAGAAAAAACAGTGAGTAGCCTGAAAAAAAACAACTGGCATTTAGATCTGGAGTTGGAAGACATAGATAAAATTAAGACCGATGGTAATGAGGAGAACATCAAGTGCCAGACAGCCTGGGCCGTCCATGTCTTCTCAGATTGGCTTCATGAAAAAGCAGTACTGTGTGACATAAAGACAGTGTCCCCAAAAGAGCTTAACCAAATACTAAGACAATTTTATAGCAGCGTCCAACACTCCAGCAGGGAACAGTAGAGTATTTCCAGCTACATCAGCCTGCATGCTGGCCTTAAACAATACATCAATGAGCCCCCCAACAGCCTCTGTATATACATTATGGGAGATGCAGACTTTCAGCCTGCCAACGACGTCTTCATGGGGCATATAAAAGATATCTGAAGACAAGGCAGAGACATTGGGAGCCACCACCAAAACAGTGCTGAAAAAAATAAGAATTCAAGGTTCTTAACCCAGCAACTGCCACACAGCTGCTCCAAAGAGTGTGGTTAGAGTTGCAGCTGCAGCTGCAAATGCAGCTGCACTTCGCCCATAGGGGCTGTGGGGGCAGAGAGTAAAAGTGAATGAACAGGGACTGAAATATGTGACAATGTAGCTCAATGAGAAGACAAAAAATCATTGCAAAATAATGGAGCGGGACTGGGAAAACCTTTGTGGTGCTATGTTCGAGCTTCCCGGAAACCCACTGTGCCCCATGTGCTGCCTTGAACTGTACCTCTCTAAGCTGCCACCAAACCCTCCCTACCTCTTCCTACACCCTAATAGAAAATCAAATGGAGAACTAATGCAGCAGTCCATATGGTACACCCATGAACTCATGGATATAAATTTTCTTTCCAATATGTTGCCCCACATTTTAAAGCTCACAGGTATCACAACAAAATACACTAACCATAGCCTGTGAGCGATTGCTGTTCAACTCCTGGCAAAGACGAGGCTCAAAGCCAGGCAAATCATGTCAGTAACGGGGCACAAGAGTGAAATGTTCCTTAAATCATATTGGGCTGCCAAACTCACCGATCGAGAAAATTGGAGCCAAATTCTTTTGCAAGCAGCAACTGAAAACCTTGAACAACTGAGCAGCATGACCACGCAGGAAGGACAACATAAGCCGAAAGATAGCACATGACCTCCAAAGGAACAAACCTCCCAGACAACCACCAGTAACCAAAGAAGTCGTCAACTACCGAGAAACCAAGATTGCTTGAGCATTCAAGGGAACATAATGTGCGTGTTCAACTTCTACTGACGGTAAGCACATTGTGAACATTTAAACATAGAAACATAGAATCTGATGGCAGATAAGGACTGCATGGCCCTCCTAGTCTGCCCATTTCCCTACCTAACGGATAAGCTGTAGATCCTATTTAACCAACAGCCTACTTCCTCCTACCCCCCACTAGAACTGCCTTATGTCTGTCCCATGCATTCTTGAATTCCTCCACTGTTTTTGATTCTACGATCTCCTCAGGAAGGCTGTTTCATGCATCTACAACCCTCTCTCTGAAGAAATACTTCCTCACATTACCTCTGAGCCACCTCCCTCTATCTTCAAATTGTGCCCCCTTGTTCTTGCACATCTCTTTTTCTAAGATGCTACCCTCTTGGATTTTGTTGATTCCCTTGAGGTATTTGAAAGTTTCTATCATGTCCCTCCTCTCCCTCCTTTCCTCGAGGCTATACATCTTAAGTTCCTTTAGTCTTTCTTCATATGTCTTCTGGTGCAGACCCTGCCCCATTTTGGTTGCCCTCCTCTGGACAGCCTCCACCCTGTCTATCTCTTTGCGGAGATGGGGTCTCCAGAACTGTACACAGTACTCCAGATGGGGTCTCACCAACTGTCTGTACAGAGGGCCAACAACTTCCTGTTTTCTACTGGTGATGCCTCTCCCTGTGCATCCCAGTATCCTCTCAGCCCTCCTTTCTGCCTTCTCACATTGCTGGTCCACCTTTAGGTTGTCTGACATGACTACCCCAGGTCCCTTTCCATTTTTGTTGTCAGTATCTCACCCCCATTGTGTACTCTTCCCCTGGGTTTTTGTTTCCCAGGTGCATTACTTTGCACTTCTTTGCATTTAATCTAAGCTGCCATACATTTGACCATTCATTCAACCTTACCAAGTCCCTTCTTATCCTTTCCACCCCACCTTGTGTATCAACCCTGTTGCAGATCTTTGTGTCGTCTGCAAAGGTACTTACTTTTCCTTCCAGTCCCTCTGCAATGTCACTTATAAAGACATTAAAAAGGACCAGGCCCAGTACTGAACCCTGCAGTGCCCCACTAGTAACCCCCCTTTCTTCACTATGGGCTCTGTTTACTATTACCCTCTGCATTCTGTTGTCCAGCCAATGTTTTACCCAGGTTACCACACTGGGACCTACTCTCAGGCTAGCTAATTTGACCATTCCTCCAACCTTGCCAAGTCCCTTTTTATCCTTTCACCCCAACTTGCATATCAACCCTGTTGCAGGTCTTTGTGTCATCTGCAAAGAGACATATTTTCCTTCCAGTCTCTCTGCAATGCCACTAGTAAAGAAATTAAAAAGGACTGGCCCAGTACTAAACCTTGTGGTACCCCACTAGTAACCCCCCTTTCTTCATTGTGGACTCCATTTACTATTACCCTCTGTGTCCTGTTGTCCAGCCAATGTTTTACCCAGGCTACCACCCTGGGACTCACTCCCAGGCTGGCTAATTTGTTTATTAATCTTTTGTGCGGGACTGTGTCAAACACCTTGCTAAAGTCTAGGTAGGCCATGTCCACAGCCCTTCCCTGGTCTACTATTTTGGTCACCCAGTCAAAGAAATCAATTATATTTGTCTGACATTACCTTGCTGCTGTGAAGCCATGCTGCCTTGGGTCCTGTGCCTCACTGGCCTCTAGGTACTCAACAATTCTTTCCTTCAGTAGTGATTCCATCATTTTCCCTACCACTGAGGTCAAACTGACAAGTCTGTAGTTTCCTGCCTCTGTCTTGCTCCCACTTTTGTGAAGTGGAATCACATCTGCCCTCCTCCAGTACTTAGGTACCACACCATCCTCCCATGGTTTATTAAAAAGGGTAGTCAGTGGTGTTCCTAGTTCTTCCCTTAGTTTTTTTAGAATTCTGGGGTAAATCCTATCTGGCCCCATTGCTTTATCCACCTTTAGTTTGAAGAGTTCTTTCAGGACCCTTTCTTCTGTGAAAGGACTAATATCAACCCCCCTATCCAGAGTGCTTCTATTGACTGGATTAGGTAACTCCCCTGCTCTTCCACTGTGAATACTGAGCAGAAGTATTCATTCAGTATCTCTGCTTTTTCACTGTCGCTCCGTGCCCAACCACCTTCCTCTTTACTCAACCTTAATATCCCTGCCTTAGTGTTTCTTTCCTCCCTAATGTACCTATAAAAGGTTTTATCCCCCTTCTTACCCGAGTTAGTTATCTTTTTCTCAGTTTGGGCCTTTGCTATTCTGCCTTCCCCGCTTCCTTCTGCTTTAACTGGTATAGTTCTTTGTCCTGCTCCTTCTGTGTTGCCTTATACTTCCTGAATGCTATCTTTTTCTCCCTAACCTTCCCCTCCACTTCTTTTGAGAACCATAGTGTTTTTTTCTTTTGTTTTGATTTGTTTATTTGCTTCACACAAAGGCTTGTTGCCCCTGTGATGACAGTTTTGATGTTTCCCCATTGTTGCTCCACCCCACCTTCTTGCCTGTTTGCTAGTGCTTTTCTGAGGCACTCTCCCATTTTGACAAAATCAGTCGTCCTGAAATCCAGTACCTTCACTTTTGTGTCTTGATTCTACAGCAAAGTTTATCTGAACCACACTGTTTGGTGGTCGCTTGTTCCCAGTTGGCTACTCACTTCAAGATCAGAGATCCTCTCTCCATCCCCATTTGAGAGTACTAGGTCTAAGATTGCTCCCTCCTGAGTGGGTTCCAAAACTAGCTGTCTGAGGCATGCCCCCTCTAGGGCATTGATAATGGCCCTGCCTTTGGATGTGGCTGCAGCAAAGGTGCTCCAGTTAACATCTGGCATATTCAGGTCCCCCATCAGCAATATCTCCCCTTTCTCTGTCATCCTAAGGATGCCTTCTATCATTTCCTTGTCCATTTCCTCCCCCTGAGATGAGGGTCTGTATACAACCTCTGTGCGCATTGTGGTGTCATTTCCAGTCTCCAGGGTGACCCATAGTGCCTCCTCTCCTCCCTGTTTATGCTTTAGTTCTGTTGTGTTGATCCCTTCCCTTACATAGAGAGCTACTCCTCCTCCTCTTCTTCCCTCCCTGTCCCTCTTGTAAATTGTGTACCCTGGCATGTTGACATCCCAGTCATGGTTCTCTGTGTACCATGTTTCTGTGACTGCCATGATATCCAGGCATCCCTCTTCCATCAAGGTCTGTGCCCTCCAGAAACATTCAACTACAACTCTGACCTTCCATTCCAGGGAGTGCCTTCCTTCCTTTCAGACACCTATTTCACAGAGGTTAAGTAACATGTCTAGTCACAAATTACTGCAAATATCTCCCAGCTACAGTTCCTCCCTGACAAATAAAAGTTAAATTAAGAAAAGTCAACCCTCAAAACTGAGAATCAATACTAGTTACTTACACAGGTCCAAAAAGTAATAATTCAATTCAGTGTAGTCTATTAAATAACCTCCTTGATTTAAGGAAGCTTTGGCTGCTTTCTCTCTCTCTCTCTCTCTCTCTCTCTCTCTCTCTGTCTCTCAGCAGCATAGATCAAATTATTTGCACTATGAACTTGCAGGATAACTTCTTAAAGTTGTAAACCAAATGTGCTTATTTGAACTTTCAAATCATTCTTGCATAAAACTTGTTTGCACAGTTGTGCCACCTAAAAAATGTAATGTTTTAAAAGTGTTCTTACTTCACATAAGTTAATCTTTTTACAACGTTTGCATACAGTTTCTGAATATGGTGACAGTTCCTTTTTTACCAATGTTTTAACTACCAGTCCCATTGAGTTTACAGGGACTATTTTATCTCTAATTCATTAAAACAAATTCTACAAGTAAAATAATTTCAAAGCAAGCAAATCTGCATCAGTGTATTAATTCTACAACCCTCCATCTAAAATTTACACACCAAGCCATTGTATAATAGCAATAAGGCACTCCAGTGTATGTGTATGTTATTATTTCCTTTCTTACTACTAAGGGGGCTAGCAGGGTATTGTTTGGGGCTGTTGGAATTTTGAAACCTGTTTTGGTAGCTATAAGTGGGCTCATTTGTTTGATGATTCACTGTGTGGCAGGCTGCATTTGTAGAGGCCTATTTCTTCTGTTTTAAAATATAATTGGTGTGATTTAACTGGGTCTGTTTCTTTGAATAGGAGACCTATATCTTCTAATTCCAATCCTATTTTGATGTGTTGTTGGTGAAGCTGTTTGAATTGGAGTCCTGTTTCTTTGGGTAGCAAACCTATTTTGGGGGCTTTGAGTAGAATTGTGATTCATTGTTGCTGGCTTCACTAGCTGCAAAGTTTTAGTGCAGATTGGGGAAGGGTGCTAATGGTATGACCAGAGGCCTCAGCTACCTGATTGTTTCTGGAAGACTTGGGCTGGTCCCACCCCCCAAATCCCTCACCCACCCACCCCTGGTCCATGATTTCCTTTATACCAGGGGTTCTGAAAGCACTTCCTCAAACAGGCAAAGGATATGCACCTGTCATAGCAGAAGCAGACATCCAGGAAAGGAACAGCAGCAAGTGAAGAAGTGACTGCTATCTCAGTGGAAGGGAAGTAAATGCAAATCTAGGAGCTTTCATTATTACTTCTTCACATTGATATTTCATTGGGGAAAGGAGGAGTAGGAGTTTGAAGAAGGTTGTGCAATGGCTACTTAAAGTCTCTTTTTCAGTGTGGATAGGAAGGACAGGAATATAAAAAGCAGTTGCTCAGTATATCTAAATGTGTACAACAAAGGAGGTAAGGGAAATAAAGAAAAGAATGTTTTGCACTGATAGATGGGGGAGAGGGAAGACTTGGGGGAGTGTTTGGTATCCTGCATCTGGAAGGGTGGAGGGTCATTGATTGGGCAACAGCAATGGGTAGGGTGGTAAGCACAACAACTGTGGTGCACCAATCTTTATAAAATTGCCTGGAGTGTGGGAGGATGTTTAGTGTGCAACCACATAGAAAACTTAGAAAGGAGATTGAGGGTCTGCAGGAGGAACTAAGACAGGCAAGGCAGATTGGGGGTGGGTTTGCCCAATACTGGAGGGATGAAGAAGGGGAGATGAGGAGGGTGATTTAAGCCAACAGTGGTGAGAAAGGGTCAGAAGAAGGAAGTAGAGACAAAGGGCCCAGCCCAGGAAGAAGATTGCCGGGGAAAACAGGTCAGGAGACAAAAGACAAATGGAAGGGGGAGATAGGGACTTGTGAGGGGAGGCAAAGAAGTGGCAAAAGTCATGGAGTGGAAAGGAGAGAACAGGTTGCTATGAAGAGAGAGGGAGGGAGCGGGCATTTGTGAAGGGTCTTCAGAAATAGTTTTGCACTGCTAGAGAGAAAGAAGGTGGAGGAGGGAAATGATGAAATTAGAGGAGTAATTGATAAATGCCTGGACCAAACTGGAGCGGGGGGAAATTCTGCTGGGAGAATTGCAACAGGGGTAAAAGGGGAAAATAATGTGCAGGAGGAAGAAAAGGAGCTGGAAATGAGAGAGGGAGATGAATGGAAGCAAGCAGCGAGTAAGAAGGGTGGAAACTTAGTGCTGGGGGACTCAATACTAAGAGGAGTCAGGTGGGGTAGCAAGGGGAAGAGGCATAGTCACATTTGGGTGGAGGCCATGCCAGGAATGACAGCTGAAAGGGTGGGACAATCTGTTCTGAAATATGCTAGAAGGGGTAGAGACAAGCCTCATTTAATTATACATCTTGGGACAAATGGCCTGGCTGACAAGACAGTAGATATAGTCCAGAGGAGGTTTGAGGAACTAGCACAATTATGTGAGGGGGCAGGAAGATCAGTAACTTTTTCAGATATACTTCCAGTGCCAAAGGCAAGCATAACAAGAAAGCTGAGAATAGAGGAATTTAACGGATGGCTAAGAACCTGATGTTCTGCTAAAGGGTATGGGCTGTTGGGAGGTGGGGAGGGACCTGGGAGGACAGTAGTCTCAATGCCAGGACAGACTACACTTGAGCGAGGAGGGAAAGAAAGTGTTCAAACAGAGGATGGAGCAGTACATAGAGGAAGTTGGGAATTTAAACTAGGAGTTGGGGTGGCAATTGGGAAGAGATATGCAGAGACCACAGGTTGGGAAACCATATGAGCTTACCCCATGACAGTGACAAAGGACAAATGGCAAGTACTATTGGTGATGCTAGGAAGGGGGCAGGATGGGAGGGGAGGGTGGAAGGTGGTTACCCTTAATGCTAGGAACCTTGGGAGGAAAACTGCAGAGTTACAGGTGCTCATGGCAGAGGGAGAGGTGGACATTGCAGCCATCACAGAAACATGGGCCTCCCAATACAATGACTGGGACCTGTCTGCCAGGTACAGGTTATTTCATAGGAGCCGCGGTGATTGGGAAAGGAGGGGTGGCACATATGTGAAGAGAAGGACTGATGTGTGTAAGGGGAAGGGAGGAGGGTAGTACGGAGTCACTTTGGATGCAAATCCAGGATTCCAAGAATAGGATTCTTAGAATGGGAGTGGTGTACAGGCCACCATCTCAGATGGAGGAGTTAGACACAGAACTAGTGGGACAGATCAGGATGACCTGCGAGAAGGGTAGTGTGGTGATTGTGGGGGACTTCAACATGCCAGGA
Organism: Neoceratodus forsteri; assembly: GCA_016271365.2. Taxonomy (NCBI): domain Eukaryota; kingdom Metazoa; phylum Chordata; order Ceratodontiformes; family Ceratodontidae; genus Neoceratodus; species Neoceratodus forsteri. The sequence continues at coordinate 205,104,516 of CM028138.1, forward strand.
GTGGACTGCAGTACCCCAACAACCAGGAACAGAAGGGAGCAGGTACTGCTGGATGCCTTCCAGGACAGCTTCCTGCTGCAAATGGTCAGTGAACCAACCAGGTTAGGGAATACCTTAGACCTTGTGCTGGCAAATGGGGACGTCGTGAGAGAACTTACAGTGGAAGAACCGCTGTCAGGGAGTGACCACCACTCAGTATGGCTCACATTGGATATGGGCAAGGAAGGAGTGGAATCTGGCACAAGAATGCTGGACTTCAGGAGGGCCAACTTTGGGAGGATGGGGGAAGTGGCAAAAGGGTACCTGGCCAGAATTCAATCTAGTATGGACACTAACCAGAGGTGGGAGCTCATATAGCTGAGGATAGTGGAGGTAACAAAAACCTGCTGCAAAGCCCAAAGCAAGAAGGCTAGGGCTAAGAAACCGAGCTGGTTGAGCAAGGAGGTCATGGAAAAGGTAAGGAGGAAAAGAGCTGCCTTTAGGAAGTACAAGAAAACTGGGAGGGGGAAGACAGGGAGGAGTACTTGACAGAATCAAAGGAGGTGACAAGGGCAGTAAGGGGAGCCAAAGCATCTACGGAACTCAGGCTGGCACAAGGCATTAAGAAGGGGGAGAAGGACTTCTTTAAGTACATCAGGGAGAAAGGAGCTGTAGGGATCACATAGTAAGGGTTAGGAAGGAGGGGGTTGGGTGGAAGCAGGGTGCGATAAGGCAGAAGCACTAAATGAGTACTTCTGCTCAGTATTTACTAAAGAGAAGAGGGGGGTGACACCCAAGGTGGGAGAAATGGCAGAAATGGGGGGAGGGGTGACAGATGGGGAAATCATGGAGGGCAGAGTTCGAGAGGGTTTGAAGGCACTGAGGGTGGACAAGGCACAGACTCAGATGGCATCCACCCCACGGTACTGAAGGAGCTGGCAGAGGTCTTTGCAGGACCTTTGTTAGACCTATTTAATGCCTCACTACATTCGGGGTGTGTACCTCAGGACTGGAGGATGGCTCATGTGGTGCCCCTCCACAAGAGTGGCCCCAAGGATGAACCGGGAAACTACAGACCAGTGAGCCTCACATCCATCGTGGGTAAGCTAATGGAGACTATCCTGAAGGAGAGGCTGGTGGCCCTCCTAGAGGCCAAAGGACTACAGGACAGCAGACAGCATGGCTTCATATCTGGCAGATCCTGCCAAACCAACCTGGTGGAGTTCTATGACTGGGTAACTAGGCAACTGGACAGGGGCCATGCAGTGGATGCCCTGTATCTGGACTTCAGTAAGGCATTTGACTCGGTGCTACATGGAAGGCTGGGAAGGAAGTTAGTAGGCACAGGAGCGGGTGCAAAGCTGGTGAGATGGGTAGGAAACTGGCTTCAGGGAAGGCAACAGAGGGTGGTGGTGGGTAGGGAGCTCTCACACCCATGGGCAGTGACGAGCAGTGTTCCACAGGGCTCGGTGTTGGGACCAGTGTTGTTTGGAATATTCATTGCAGACATATCATGGGACATCAAGAGCAAGATCAGCCTGTTTGCTGATGATACCAAGGTAGACACGGTGGTGGATGACCTAGGGGGATGGCAGGGGTTGCAGGATGATCTGGCAAAGCTTGAAACCTGGTCAGACACCTGGCAACTGGGGTTTAATGCCAAAAGTGCAAGGTGCAGCATTTTGGGATGAAGAACCAAGGAGGAGTTACCAGCTGGGGGAGTGCAGCTAGCCCAGACAGAGGAGGAGAAGGATCTGGGTGTGCTCATTACAGGGTCAATGAACAACTCGGCACAATGTAGGAAGGCAGCTGCAAAGGCCAACAAAATGCTGGGTTGTATTGCAAGGGGTATATCCTCAAGGAGGGAGGAGGTGATTCTGCCACTGTATAGGTCATTTGTTAGACCATACCTGGAGTACTGCATGCAGTACTGGTGCCTGTATCTGAAGAGGGACATTAAGTTACTGGAGGGGGTGCAGCACAGGGTGACAAAGATGATCAAGGGGTTGGGGACTTATCATACGAGAGGAGGTTGAAGGAGTTGAACATGTACTCACTGGAGGAGAGGAGGGACAGGGGTGACATGATTGAAACCTTTAAATACATGAAAGGAATAAACAAGATGGGTACAGAGGGGCTGTTCAAAGTATGAGAGGGGAGGGACACCAGGGGCCATGATATGAGACTGGAGGGAGGAAGGTTCAGGAGGGAGATGAGGAGACACTTTTTTACAGAAAGGGTGGTGGCTGGGTGGAATGCGTTACCTGCAGAAGTGGTATCCAGTAGAATAGTGGACTGCTTCAAAAGGGGATGGGACAGGACAAGGGGGAGGGTTAATGAAGGGGCAGGGTGGAAGGGAGGGGCAGCTGCAGAATAAGGGGTGCTAGCTGCACATTCGAGCAGACTTGATAGACATCTAGGCCTTTATCTGCTGGCAAATTTCGTATGTTCGTAATAACGTCACTCCTAGGGTGGTGGAAGCATTTGGCTTCACCTCGTGCTTCAACCCAGCCCAGGAGTGATATTATTACATGATAACATACACCTTATCATGCCTTATTGCTTAAATACTGCATCATCAGCATATGCAAGAATATTCACTTTAAATTCCATTATGGTAGGTGCATCCTTATCCTGCAAGTTCTGAGTGCAAATAATTTGATCTATGTAGATGTTAAACAACAGTGGTGCCAAAAGGCATCCCTATTTCACCCTTTGTTTACCTCTGTTGGATCTGTTAGTTTTCCATCCATTTAATATCTTATACTTGTAGTAGTATTAGTATGCAACATCATTACTAATTCTAACAGTTTTTGGTCTATTTTCCATGCTATTAATATTTCCCACAGAGTACTTCTATTTACGTTATCAAATGCTTTTTTTAAATCTAAAAAGCAGCAGTATATCCCCCTCCTTTCTTGAGTTAGCCTGTTTATGTACCAAATAGTTGAGGATAAAGATATTGGCCTCAATATTCAGAATTGCACCTGGCAATGGTGCATGTGTGGTGCAGCACAACTGTGTTGCGCTGGTGCAACTCAGGGATATGTTCAAAAGAGATGAGCAATGTTGCATCTCCTCTGAATATACATTAGGTAATGCACACTGCACAAATATGATGCGCTGGTGCATCCCTCCCCCAAACAGGGCTGAATATCAGGAATGGAAACTGTGCCAGCACAATAGAGTTACACTGAATGCAAATCCCTGATATTCAGCCAGTAGTATGCAAATGGACCATAATGTATGCAAGGCACAAATAGGGCCATTTGCATGTCATTATGGCCCCATTTGCATGAGTTGCACAGGGCTGGCCAGTGAAATGAGCATGGTGCCCTGTACAGCATGTGGTGCTGCCAGTGGAGTCTAGTGGCACACCCTTCCCTCCCCGTAACCATGAGCGGCCAAAATAAAATCAAAATTTAACCATGGTAGTCTAGTGGCACCCCATCCCTCCCTGTAGCCATGATCACCAAACATAAAAGAACAATATATCCCTGGAAGTCTGGCACCCTCCTCCCTCCCTGTAGCCACGATCAATGAAAATAAAAAACAATATATCCCTTGTCGTCTAGTGGCACCCCCTCCCTCTCCATAGCTGCAATCACCGAACATAAAAGAGCAACATATCCCTGGTAGTCTAGTGGTACCCCCCCACCCTTCCTGATACTCCGTTCACTGAAACTGAATGCATTCTGTAGCCCTGGTGGTATAGTGGTACCCCCCAACCCTCCCAATGCTCTGATCAATGAAATTGAATGAATTCTCTAGCCCTGGTGGTCTAGTGGTACCCCTCACCCTGTCTGTAACCCCACTTGCCAGTAAACCCTATGAAAATAAATACCTTCATTCACATATTTGTGAATGACTATTACAGCATGTGCTGCAAGCCCATTGGTCCACAGTGTGGACCAAAGGGCTTACAGCTGATACTGTAAGCTGTCATTTGGCTGGCAGCCATGGTGGTATGTGGGTGAGTTTGCTGCTGCCTGCCAATGATGAGGGAGAGCTGGATGGTCACTGGATCCTGTGTGGGTGGGGGTGTGACACTGGACCACCAGGGATTTATGTTCATAGGGTTTACTGGTGATTGGGGTTACAGGCAGGGTGGGGGTTACCACAAGACCACCAGGGCTACAGAATTCATTCCGTTTCAGTGATCGGAGCATCAGGCAGGATAGGGTTACCACTAGACTACCAGGGATATACTTTTATTTTATTTTTGGCAATAGCAGCTATGGAGAGGGAGTGGGTGCAACTGGACCACCAGGGAGTTATGTGGGTGTTTGTGGACAGTGTTCTGGAGGGACCCAGCCACCCATGGCCGGTTGCCACTGTGTTGTGCATTGCACTACAGTGGCCCACCTGTGGGTGGCTACCATTCGAGCCTTCTTTTTCAGGCTCAACTCTGTGCCCTAGTATGCTGCACATCTCAGGGTTGTGCCAGCATATGAACCACATATCTTGGGCTGAATAACAGGATGTACCACATATGCATGGGCACGCCCCCTGGAGATGTGCCGCATACATTATCTTTGTGCCCCGGCGCATCGGGACTTGCGCTGCACAAGTCCCTCTTTTGAATATTGCCCCGTGGCATATTTCTGGGGTTGCACCAGGCACAACCCCTTTGAGTATTGGCCCTCTGTTTATAGTTGGCCTTTTACTTCTGAATCTAAACTAGTTTTCAGATACTATATGATACGCCTTTCTTCTACCCATATCATTAACTCTGTAGCAGAATCCTTGAGAAAAGTTTTGCTGGAACACATATTAAAGAAATTGGCCTATAGTTTTCTGGCTTCATTTTGTCTCCTTTATATATATATATATATATATATATATATATATATATGAACAATCTCAGTAACTAGCTAAGTCCTGGGGGTTAAATTATTTACAATAACAAAAGTGTACTGGTCTTCTAGCAAATTTGCCCACCAGTCGATATATACTTTAAATATTTCTGCTGGTATTCTGTCTACACCTGCTGATTTATTATTTTTTTGGCTCCTAAGGTAACTCTTTATTTCATTACTTGTGATTTGTAGCCATTTCTCTGGTTGGTTTGTTAGTTGAGTAGGTGTGTCATTTATTACTACAGAAGATCATTTTGTCTCCTCCCCTACTCCCATATATACAGTAGGGCACTATAATATGTTTGCTAAATTTTAGGATGGATCATTGCCTCAGTATTACTAGATATCTTTTGCTCTCCATCAGCTATCAGTGTCCAAAATTGTTTATTATCTTTCTTATCTATAGCCTCCTGTAGTTGTGTCCATAGCTGTATTTGGAAGGTCTTCTTTTTATTTCTTAACATAAACTTATACTCTTTTTTTAACTCTAATAGCCCTTTATAAAGTAACAGATCTGGTTATTTTGTTGTTAACCTCCCTATTTTATTAATCTAAGACTTAAGATTTTTACATTGTTTGTCATCCCATGGTACATTATCTCTGTCATATGCTTTGACTAGTTTTCTATTTTTATTTTTAATATTATCAAAAAAGGTTTTCACCAGAGAATTATATTTATCAAGTACTCCTTCGCCATTTTTATCCCCTTCATTAATTTCACTACCTCATTGGTCTTCTGAATTTTCAATAGTTTTTCAGGCAAAGTCAGATTCCATCTTATTTTTTTATCTTTGATAAATACAGAATTGATTTCTATGACTTGTAATCTAATGGTTCTCAGAATTATCTGTATCAATCAATAAGCAAATTAGTAAATGGCTGCTGCTAAAATTCTGTATTACCACAAAATACTTAATTAGCTTTCAATTAAATATGTCAATAAATGCATAATCTAAGACAGATCCCATACCAGACTGTGTGGTAAAATGAGTATCAATATCAATATCCCCTCAATAGCATCCATTAATTATATGCATATTATTAGAGAGCCAATTTAACAAGATTTTGCTTTTAGTATTAACCTTATTATCCATGGAATTTATATCACTAATTCCCAGAGCTGTATCAATTTCTTTGCCTATCTGCATATTTTCTTCTAAGAATGTGCATTTACTACTTCTTGCATTGAGATCTGTCAATCCTAATACTATTATATCACTATATATTAGCCTTAATTCAGTTATTTTAGCTTCCAGATCTTTCAGTCTCTGTATAAAAATGTGGCTAGATATACTTGACTCCATTTATAAATGTGCAAAGTACAGAACTCTTCCATCCACCAAGTACAAGATTATTGTAAGACAATATTCTTTTAACCAAATTTGTGGTTCCTTAATCATTTGTAAATTAGTTATAACCAGAGTGATTAGGCCACCTCTATTCTGACCACTGTTTTTCTTTAGGCTTTATGACTTTTACATCAAATTTCATAAATCCATTTATAAATACCTTTTGATTGTCTCCAGTCCACATCTCTTGTAATATTATTATATTTATTTATTTCCTTAATCCATGATCTATCATACAGTTTATTAGCTATCTCTACAATATTCCATGATATAAGTAAAAGCAATTATTTTGATATAACTTTTAGGTCGGAACAGGCATGTCCATCATCAGTTGTTCCAATCAAATAATTGCCATGTCAATCCAGAATAATTTCTGATGCTAAGTCCATTCTTTTGTTATCCTCTCTAACAAAGACAATTTCTATCTCTAACAAAGACAATTTCTATCTCTTCCAGTTGTAATGAAGTTTCTTATTCTGAATCCAAAACACAGTTGTTATTTATGCATTCACCCAGTATTTTTCTTCCTCAAGACTGTTTTATTTTTACTGGGGTGCCACTCAATGAGTATTCCTCTGGCTTCCTTCTGTATATAATCAGTTATACAGACCAGTCTTGATTTTTCTTTTTGACTGCCTCCCATCCTGGTTCAGTACTCTGATTCACATACACAATTTCTGGATTTATGTGACAATCAGTGAGGGTATCATTCAAAATAAATACCATTATCAGCCAACATTAAACAACCTTCTAAAATTTTCTCTCTAACCAAAGCGAAATTTACTACAAGACAAATCTTTCTTTTTGCTGGTTTGACTTTATTTATTATTACTATTTATTTGCTTTTGGTAACCGGGTAAGTGCACTAGGCACAAAAATGTCTATTTTCAGGCACGACCCGGGAGAGTACATTTTAGATATACAAGACTGTGTATGCGACGCAGCACATAAAAGCAGTACAGTACAGAGTTAATTTTGACAACAAATACAAATAGATTTACAACAGTATGATGAAAAAACAGCACAGTAGTACAGGGAATCTCAAAATAAAGTTAAGTGGGAACATATGTGCTAGCAATAGCAGGCATTCAGAGAGACAAGATATCAAGTAATAAAAGAAATGCGAGAGAGCAGAGAGAGGGAGGGAGGGAATGGGATGAGTGAAACAGAGCAACAAGGGAAGGAGAGTAGAACTAAGGTGGATTATAGCAGGTGCAGGGGTTGGTAAAGCGTAAGTGTTCTTTGTGTAGTGACTTAAAAGTGGTGTGGGAGACTGTTTGTCAAATAGCTTGGGGTATGGAATTCCAGTATTTAGGAGCAACATTGGAAAAGGCGCATGCACCCATATTGGTTCAATGCCTAGGTATGTGAAAGAGAGCTTGGTCAGTTGAACGCAGGCCATAAGAGAAAGGCTGAGCATCCAGTAGGGATGAAAGGGATTGCGGGAGGCTAGACATGACAATATTGTCAATTAATGAGCTGAAGGCCTGGAGTCTGTGAGCAGAGGGGCACGGCCATTTTAGGTCACTATAGAGCTGGCAATGATGTTTGTAATGTGGAGATGCTGAAGCATAGCGGCAGATGCTGTTGTAGGTTGTGTCCCATTTGTGGAGGGATGATTTGGAGGCAAAGAGGTAGGTGATTGAGCTATAAGAAAGTGCAAGGAGAAGAAAGCCTTGTGCCACAGCAAGTCTGGCAGATGGGGTAAGGGCATATCTAGTTCGGTAGGCACTGCCTATCTTGGTGTTAACTGATTTGCAGGTGGTTGTAATGTATAGGTCAAAGTCGAGGGATGGGTCTAGAGTGACACCAAGGTATTTAAAGGAGTTTGTGCTAATCAGAGAAGATCCTTCCGCGCATGGGATAGTTAGTGCATTTTGAGTCGCTTTAAGTCTGGCAGTGGAGCCGAAGAGCATAGAATAAGTTTTACTGGAGTTGAGGATGAGTTGGTTATGGGTGAGCCAGGACTGAATATTAGCAAAGGCAACGGCAAGAGGATGGGTTAAGTCTGCAACAGTTTTGGCACTGTGATAAATAACTAGATCGTCAGCATAAAGCAGTGATGAACAATTGTCTTCAATGAGTGGGATGTCATTAATAAAGATAGAAAAGAGTAGAGGCCCAAGGATTGAGCCCTGGGGCACTCCATCGCTAAGGTGGAAAGGTCTGATATGGCAGAGTTAAACACTACCGCTTGTTTTCTGCCAGACAGGTAGCTCAAACCAGGCCACTGCATCGTGGTGAAGCCCAGGAGCGTAGTTTAGTTAGAAGAATAGAGTGGTTGACCAGGTCAAATGCCTTAGTTAGGTCAATGAAGACTGCACCTGTTAGGAGGCCTGAGTCCATGGAGGCATATATGTCATTGGTGAGTTTGAGGAGGGCAGTAGAGGTGCTGTGCCCTTTGTGGAAACCATGCTGTGAGCTAGACAGAAGGTTATATCTATGGAGGTAATCTATGGATTGGGTGGCCACTAGTTTTTCCAAGAGTTTGCTAAGTACAGAGAGAATTGCAATGGGGCGGTAGTTATTTATTTCCTTGGGAATCACCCTTTTTTGGGATTGGTGTTACTTTGGCTGTTTTCCATATATTTGGTACTAAGCCATGGTGCATAGATAAGTTGAAAATTCAGGTTAAGGGAGAAGCGATGAGTTGGGTAGCGGCTTTTAGGAGCCTTGGTTCAAGTCCATTGGACCCTGTGCTAGTGCTGTCAGGAATAGCGACTAGACGTTTTAGCACTTCACCTCTCTTTATACTCTGGAACCTAAAAGGTGGGTGCATGAGTATCAGGCTGATATCGCCAGAGGGTATGGTGTTGGAGACAGGAGGGAGGTGAGGTAGTTAGACAGATCTGAGAAGTGATGATTAAAAGTGTTAGCTATGGTTGTCGAGTTATTGCAGTGAATGCCATTTAACAGCATGTCACTGGTATGTGCCCTGTTGTTTCACCGAGTAGCGATTTTATGGTGGACCAAAATTTCCTAGAGTCACCTGAGGCTTTCATAAGCAGGTCCTTACAGTAGGAGCATTTGGCTACGAGTATGTTTTTTTTGCAAGAGTTTCTTAGAGAGCGATATAGGTTGTGGTCAGTTTGCAATCCAGTGATCTTGAAACACCGCCAAGCCTTGTCTCTGTCTCTTATTTGGGAGAATAGGGCTTTTGTTAACCATTTAGTCTGGGTTCCATGAATCCGCAAGTGACACGGGGAGCATGGATGTCTTGGAGAGGACTAAAGTGTCTCAGGAAGTAGTCAAAGGCAGCCTGGGCATTAGTAGAAGCATAGGTCGGGGACCAGTCTATCAGTGAGAGATCATAAGTAAACTGCTCTAGGTTAATATTGGCCAAATTCCAGAAAGTAATGAGTTTTGGGGGTGGAGATGGTTTACTAGTAGAGTGCCAGATACAGTAGATAGGGGAGTGATCACTAATAGCATCAGCAAGGGTGCCTGCACCTATTATGCTGTCTGGCCGGTTAGTTAGTACCCAATCGATCAGAGTACTGTTCCGTGGGGGAGCCATGACCCTAGTTGGGTCTGTGATCATTTGGTGAAGGTTGTGGCCATGTATCTGTAGACTGAAGAAATATTTTCCCGTCTTAGACTCTCCTACAAAATTGGTTTTAATATGTTATATACAATAATCTTAAGTAGGAATGGGGTTTCCCTATATGCATCTGGGATTCCTTTTATAAAGATTGTATCTAGTTTCCTATCACTTTCTTCTTTTTTATCTGCTAATTTTTCTATATTCTTCTTTGGTCCCGTTTTTTGCATCTTCATGTTACTGGTAGTCTCCTTTTCTTGATTTATAGGAATTTTTTTCTTAGGCTGAAGCATAATAGGATCAGTTTGTGTAGCCAGTGTTTTCTCTGCCTTTTCAATCTTCTTATCACTCTTGGAGGGATTACTGTTTTTTTCTTTTAAGTTGTCATCCACTTTTTTTTTATTTCTGTTGCTTCCTTTTCTTGAATCCTTTCTGTAGTGACCATACTTTCCTTATATTTTGTTTTGGATCTTTATTTACCACCCCTTTTGTTTCTAGAGTTTCCTGTCTTTGATTTCCTATTTTTTTAATATTATTGCCTCCTCTCAGAGCTCTTTGCAGCCATGGCATCCTCCCCCTGTGTAACCCCTAATCCTTTTGCACCTGCCTTAATAGTTTCTAAGATTTTTCTTAATAGAAAAGTATTTTGAATAAATGCCAATTTGATGTCATTCAGTTTTTTGGAAACTATTACTTTAAAGTTTGTAAGGCAGTTGCTATCCTCATTAACTACCTCCTCATCCGGTATTGCTGTTTCTTGCCTTGACCATAGGTATGAAGTACCATATACTGTAAAGGGGGAATCTAATTTAGGATTCCTTGACAAATAAGGTGTCAGAAATTCCTTATATTCCCTTAAATAACCATGAGTCTCACTTTTATTCATGCCTAGATATATTACTAATATCCTGGTCTATGGTGTCATTCATACCAATATCAATTATTGGCATGGGTTGACAGATGTAACACCTTTTATCTAAGGAGATTCCATTAACATAATTTCCATTAATAGAAAATTATCACCACTTAGCATTTCTATATCTAATTCCTTTACCTTAGTTCATGATGCAACAGGAACGCCTTTATTTCCCCTGCTGTGAGTTAACCTGACTGGTAAAATCAGTAATCTTTTTATTATTTGGCAGTTCATCATTCTTTCTTTTAATTTGCTTGGATCCATAGGTTTTAGATTAATTATTTTCCATCACCTTTTTTGAGTTCCTCAGTACCATAATTGATTTCTCATTGATTTTCCCTCTTTATTGTTTGGTACTAGTTGCCTGTAATTGCTTTTGTACTCCTGAGGGTATACATAGAGAAATAGAAAAAGTAGGTGCTAAAACAATTGACTATGTTAATTTGATTAGTTCTCCCAAATTCTATATGCAGCAAGTTAAACACAGGTTTAAAATACAAAAATACAAGAAAAGTTTAGGAATATGTAACAGTATAAAAGTCCAAAAAAATCCTACGGTCACTTCTTCTGTGCTCCGTGGTGCAGTTTTCTTATAAAGTACTCTGTAAGTCTGTTGTGTTAGGTATTGTGGTACTTGCTTCTTTAACTTTTTGGTCCTTGCTTTAAATACAAGGTATCTGGTCCATTTGATTGTAGGTAATTTATGGAGCATTTCACTAGTAACTAGGCATCTCCAGGCTATCAGTTCCATACCAATCTTCCCGAAAATGGTCACTTGAATCAGAAAAAAAATAAGATAATAGAAATATATATAGAAATAGATAGCAGGTATGCTAGATATTATAAATACAATTTTTTGTAAGTTCCTTGTGGGGATACTTGAATTTACTAAAATCAAAGAAATTATTTATGTATTATTTATCTTTTGTTTACCGGGTAAACATATGGACCAAGGCCCTTTTTCTTATGCAACCCGAGACCATTTAAAACATAGTCAAAGTATAAAAGATAATACACAGATTACTTGTACACATCCTTGGAGCAAACATACACAATTATACATATACAATTAAAACAATTATATGGGAATTAGGAATAACAATGACATTTCACTTGACTGAGAAAATACAGTTTTAATCTTTTTAAAAAAAGATCATGAATTGTCCCAGATACAGTTTCTAATGGGAGAACATTCCAAAATCTGGGCACTTGAATAGAAAAAGCTTGGTCTCCCATTTTTGTTTTTGTCATTTGTAAGCCTAACATAGAGGTCATGTTCGATCTTGAATCCCTAGGAACTTCCCTTGAAGGCAGTAATGAGTAAAGTGGGGAAATTTATTTTCGTCTTATAACTTTATCAGTTATACAACATAGGGAATAGACTGAATACAATCTAGGGGGAAGCTAGCCAGAAACTGATGCATATTGTAGGGTAATTTGTGAACAAATCTACACATGCTATGAAACAAACGCAAGATTAATTATTACTTGTTTAGATATAGCTGTAAATAAAAACTAATTATAATTCAATTGTGACAATGAGATCCTTTGACCCATGGACTTTCTAGCCTGTAAGGGTAGTACATTCTGAAGTTTAAAAAGCATCCCAAGTTTTTGATTAACCTGTCTCGTTATGTTCCCTATATAATATGCATAAGTTAATTGAGAATCAAAATGTAAGCCCAAATGCTTAAAATGGTGTACTTGCTCTAAGATAATTCCTTTATTATCTATTCTAGTCAATTTATCTAACTTATCCAATTTTTGTTTTGAGCCAAACAACATGCTTTTTGTTTTAGTACTGTATAAAGACAGTTTTATTTTTGTTAAACAGTTTTCAAGATCTTGAAAATCTTTGTTTAAAGTTCAAAGTTCTATCTTCTAAAGAATTAGAGCTTTTGTATAGGATTATATCATTGGCATATAAAAGTTTGTGGGTGCTAGTTAACTTGGTTGGAATTTTATCAATGAATATCATAAAAAAGAGGGGCCATAATATTGACCTTTGTGGCACCTCTTGTTCCAAGAATCTTCCATTAGACAAGGATCCTCCATATGAAACTTTCAACTCTCTGCCTGTCAGATAACTTTCTATCCAATCCAAAGGTAGCTTGAACAAGCCCCTGTCTGCCAGGCTCCCGAGCAGCAGGCGGAGATTCACAAGGTCAAATGCCTTGGACAGGTCCACGAAAACAGCACCAGTGAGCTCCCCTCTATCTATTGCCTCACTAATGTGATTCATGAACCTGGCCAAGGAAGTGCCAATACTGTGATACTTTCTAAAGCCATGCTGCTCAGGAGCCCTTAGCCCGCAGTCTTGAAGATAGGTACAGAGATGCTCATTAACAATTTTTTACCAAACTTTTGCCCAGGGGATGAAGCAAGGAAATTGGGCGATAATTGCCCATATCATTTGGGTTGCCTTCCTTGAAAATAGGTCTAATAACCATTGGCTTCCATTGCTGTGGAAAGCTCCCCATTATTAGGGACAGATTAAATAATTTTGTTAAGGGAAAATAAATTTGCCAAGCTATTAGCTTCAAAAATCTAGGCTGGAGATAATTAATTCCTACATTTTTTTGGTGGGATTTTTTTAGTAATTTTAGCACCTGAGAAAATTTTATCACTCTGAAATAAAAAGTTGACCTGCATTGAGACTCATTAAGTGGTTTCTGTGAGTTCTGGTCAGTGTTATTTTGATTATATTTACTCATATCTAAGAATTTGTTTAGAAATTCATTACTTATCTCTTGTTCGTTGTTTAAGTAGCACCCATCTATAAGGAATTCATTTGACTGCCCTTTCAATGATGGATTTATCAGAGATGTTATACAGGACCTAATTTTTTTTTTTTAAGTTAGACTCCTGTTGTTTAATATAATAATCAGATTTACTTTGCCTTAGTTTAAGCTTACATTCATTTCTAAGTATTCAATAGTTATGAAAGTCACTTGTATTCTTTGTTAAGTTAAATAACTTCAAGGCTAGATCTCTGTGTTTCATTAATTTAAACAAGATTGGGGTTATCCATTTATTCTCTGTCCCCCTTATTCTCCTAATTAATTTTGGGTAATATTTGTTCTGCAACACTAGTAACTGGGTTGTAAAGAAGTCAGCTGCTGAGTCAGTATAAGGCATGGCCTCTAATTAGGACCAATCAATTGTTCTCAAGTCTAATACAAGTTCTGCAATTAGCTCATCTGAAAACTTTCTATAAGCAATTAGATGGGGATGGAGGTTGTTCACTTATATTGCCAAGTGCAGTAGGTTGCCAGATGATCACTAAGTACATCTGGCAGCACTTCTTTGTGTTTTACTTTAATTTGGTTATTTGTTAAAACCCAATCCAAGATTGTATGATTATTAGTTTTTAAATTCATTCTTGTAAAAGTTTGGATTAATTGACAAAGAAATTAAATTCTGTCCAAACAATATAATCACCATGAAAGGCCTTAATTTAATCTCTGTTTATTTATTTTAAGAATTAAAACTATTTTAGCTAAAACCCTCCTCCCTTCAGCTCCAGTTTTATTATTATTATTATAATTATTAACTCACAACATCAATTTAAACAAGGAACTTACTTGCTGGCTGTCATTAGTGAGTAAGTTAAAGCAGAGCACCTTGCTGGCTAAGGTACCACTGCTAAAATTAAATTTTCCCTTGCTAAGGTTTCTTGGAGCATCCACTACCCTTAGCTTCTGATCCTAGGAGATGTTACAGGTTTTGAGCATGTTTTACCTCTGAACTCTGTTTTTATAATCTGATTTGCTCCCCAAATCTTTTGCAAGGAATCCAAGAATGAAAAAATTAAAAAAGGAGCAAGTTGGTTTAAAATTAGAACTAAATTTGAAAAGCTGCAAACTGAATGTGCTGCTAGCATTCTCTATAGTCTGGGGTCTAGTATCTGACATTGGCTGGCGTCTAATCACCAAGTCAATGCATGTGCCTTTTGTACTGGTAGGCCATGTGACCTCTCTGGCACAAAAATTTGAACTGCTACAATTCTTTTTAATTTTATAACTTAAATTTTATAAATCACTATAGAATCTGGGTTCAATATAGTGCATATAGTACATTTAGTTCTATTAAGCATACCATCTAATTTTCAGACTTTCAGGGCCAAACAATTACGCGCACCTATTTTTATTTCCTGTATTAGTGGAATTAAAAGTCAGGGTGAGTAAAAGAATAGATATGCAATTACATAAAGTAGAGTAAAAACAGACTAAAAAGGACAGAATTTAAAAATGAGATTAAAAAAGTCCCCTCCAGTTATCTCCTCAGTCAGTTTCTCCCACTTATTTGAGAACAGTAGCACGTACCCCCACCACTGTCTGCAGCTCAACTCTGCTCCAGTCTGCATCCTCAGTGCACCAGAACAGCCTTCAGTCTTCAGTTTCCAAGCTATTTCCTTATTTGTTTTGTGCTTCTTTCTCCGTCATACTCAAAATAAAAAGATCAAGGTGTAGCTCTTCAGCAATTCAGTGATTCCACAGTTCAGGCTTTAAACTCCAGTTCTGTTTCCGTCTTCATAGATATTCCTTGGTGTTTCTGTGCTTCCTCTAATCCAGTGTTTTTCAACCATCCATACTGGCCCCTCCAACTCTACTAGCTCTGACATTCCACCGCTTATGCTTTCCTCCTAGAGAGAGAGAGAGAGAGGGAGACATACAGGAAAAGGTCAGAGGCACTGGTAGGTCTCACTTTAAGTTTGACTGGAAAGACTTCTTTGCTAAGGTAATGGTGGCATACCTTTTAAAGGTTTTTAACAAACATTAAGAAGTCCTGATTCACTTGCTCCTTCTGAGTCCTCCACGGCATAAAGCAAGCACTTAGTGTCTGCAGTACATAATCTATAGAATAATGGATAGGGAACTGTGCACAGCAAGGCAATTTTTCCATCAATAGGGATGATATTATTGACCTCGGGAGCAAAGCTCAAGAGGTCCCTATGATCTCATCAGTCCCCAAAATGGAAACACAGCCTTGTCTATGCACAGTTCCCTATCTATTATTTTATATAGCACATGATTAAAAACAATTTGAGTGCATTTTTTTTAAATAACTGATTTGCAGTGGTGAGAAGTTTGGTTCATTTTGAACCTTGGAAACCTTGATGATTGCTGAAAACAGTGGAGCCACAAAATGATAGATTTTGTAAGATATTCCAGCTGGTAAGGGACCAGCAACCCAAATGTGGTAGTAAGATGGCAGTAGCCATTTTTGAACAGCAGAGTGCTGTATAACAGACAGAGTGCAGACATGTGGAATGTCAAAGGTTGTTGTAGTATAGTAGTGGCGTAGCTACTATACTATGTAGCTACTATACTACAACAACTTTTTGGACTGTTTGACCTTTGAATTGTCCTACAATAACCTTCTGGGCTGATTAAAAGCCACCTACAATAATGCTCTATAATGTATTATACAGCAATAATTAGTGGTGCAATCAATAGAACAACACAAGACTAATGTTACAGAGCAGGTCTGAATCTGCTGCACTGAAAAGGCTGGTGTGAACCAATGGCATCATTTTTTTCCTCCATCTGTTCCATTCCACCCACCCTGCTCCAGTGGTATAGTGTCAAACAGATGTAATATTGGCCATGTCAATGCACTAGATAATTGTCCTGCAGGGAGGAATGGAATATGTGCATAGATACAAGAAATACTGTCTGTATGCAACCTTCTTTCAAAATCAGTGAAGGGCATCTAACTATGACTATGTGTTATATCTTTTCAGTAGCAGATATGACAGGAAAAGTGACAGTTCAATGGTCTGGGATGTGCAGTAGCAGCAACGGAATTATGATGAAGAAATGAGAAGAGGAATCCATAGGGACAGTTTACAACAGGAAGAGTGACAGCGGTCTTGGGTGTCAAGTGGCATTAGCCAGCAACAGAATTATGACAGAAATGAGAAGAGGAGTCACATAGGGAAAATGTATGGCATGAAGAGTGACAGTGGTCTGAGGCATGCAGTGGCAGCAACAAAATTATGAAGGAATCAAGAGGAGCCACCCAGGGACAATTTACAGCAGGAACACTAACAGTGGTCTTCGGCATGCAGAGCAACAATACAATTTATGTTGGAAATTATCACCTCATAGGGAATGTAACTAATTGGCACAATAGTGGCATGAATAGAAAAGGAAACTGAATACTTAGAGTAACACATATAGTACATTATCATCAAGTGTAGGTCTGCAGCACTGAATGAACCAGTGGCACAACTTCTTCCTCCATTTGTTCCATTTCACGCACATTGCCCCAATGATACAGTCTCACAGAGGTGTAATATTTTGGCCTAGTTAGTATAACACATTTTTGACCTGTAAGGGAGGAAAGGAAGATGTGTAAAGATAGATACAAGCAGTACTGTATGTAACTGTCTTTCCAAATCAGTGAAGGAGAGGGCATATGACTGCTGCCAGTAGGTGTGATGAATATTTTATAATGACTTTTAGTTGACAGTGACGGTGATAATACAGGAACGTGTTATTGTTTTGTTGGGTTAGAAATTAAGGTTTCTTTTATTTAGAGATAGTGTCGGACAATCTAGTGCCACCTTGTGAAGAACTCAGCAGCAGTAAGGCATTTACTAAGTCGAAAGTTGGCATCCATGGTGCATTTTCTCATCATGTACTTCGCCAACCAGGAGAAAATGGGGTAGCATGTAATTGCTTAGTCATCTATCTTTTCAGTATCAGACTCTCATCTTGCTGTACATAGTGCATGTCATACTTGTAATTCATTGTGGGCAGGCTTGACTTTCAAAGATGTCAGCTGTTCAGAGGGACATACAGTAGCTGGCTGTTTGTGTTTATCTCTGTCAGTAGTTTAGTTTTTGTGGTTTTTCATGTGTTTCTACTTGGAGGAACAGGACCATTCTTGGACATAACATCTATGAACATTTTCTGGACTAAGAAACTACAAAACATCACCACCAGGTATAGGCTTTCTCATCATAAATCAACTTTTTTGGAAGACATCAAAAAGCAAAAGTGAGGTCAGTAAATCTTTTATACAAGTTTCTGGGTTGTGGAGTGCTGCGTTGAATCCACATTTCCTTCTGACTTTCTTAAAGGATGTGTGCTTGTCTTTGAGGTCTATTCATAACTGTTTTGGAGAACAAAGGGAAGATTCTAACTAGCCCTAAGCTAATGTTCATCACCTTCAGGAATTTAACACTTTCTGATTCTTTGATCTACAGTAACAGTCAGTTTTCTGGTCCACAGTAGCTCATCATGAGTCACTCAGGAACACTCACCCTTGCTACAGTAAACATTTGCAGTCTCCTCTACCTCTCACACTAACCATTCAAGCTCGATACCAGCAACCTGGCACCATGGCAAATCCTCCCTACCCTTACTTGTGGCACCCTCCTACAAAGGACTGGGTGAAAATGACAGCTCATGCCGCTGGAAAGTTGACAAATCGACACCTGCTCCTAGTCATTACCTTACGCTGGGACCCTAAACAACTACACTGTACTCAAACTAACAAGAAACAGAGGCATTGCATGTTTTACTATGAGCTGTGGCAAATGTCCCTTAAACTCCTGCTCCTCCTCCTCCTCCTTCTGATGTCAGGAGGTGTCCATCCAAACCCTGGCCCTGTTTCTACTAGGTTAACAAATCTAGCAAAAACTGAGGGGGGTCTCACCATCACCACCTTAAATATCTGTAGCCTCCTTCCAAAACTGGCATCCCTTCAAGTCTTTGCCAGTCAACACAATCCCGACATACTAGCCATTGTTGAAACCTGGCTGACACCAAGCACTCCGGACCATGCCTTCTCACCACAAGGCTGCAATATTTTCAGACTGGACAGGACTAATAAAGGGGGGGTGTGCTATTTACATTAAGGACAACCTCTCTAGCCGCCCTGTCTGCTTTTCCACCACTAACTCCTCTGTGCAGTTTCTCCCTGTCAAGCTACTACTTGGTGCCCAAAATAAAGTGCTTACTGTGGCCGCTGTCTATATCCCTCCTAAAGATCCAGGTTACGGCCTCCAGACTGGTCTTGAATTTGTAAGATCGCAACCAAATGACACCGAGCTCCTTCTCCTTGGTGACTTTAATATAAATTGGCTCACATCAGACATTGGGTCCCTCAAGGATGCTATCCTAGCAGCTAACCTAATGCAGATGGTGAGCTTCCCCACTAGAAAAAACTACAGAACTGGAACTTGCACTCTCATTGACTGGATCCTTGCTAGCCACCCAGCCCACATAAAAAACACAGTAGTTCTCCCGGACTCTCTCAGTGACCACTCCCCCTGTGATCTGTACCTGGACAAATAAGTTCCAAAAACCACCTCCAAAAACCATCTCAAGCAGAGTGCTACCCCATGGAAACCTTACTAAGCTCAAGACCTGTCTTTTACAGCAAGACTGGTCCCCAATATACAATACTCTAGATGTTAACGCAGCCCTAGAATATTTTATCACAACTTTCAACACTGCCTGTGACACCTACCGCACCAGTAATAAAGCATAAAATCAAAGCGTTCTCAAATCCCTGGCTCACGGCCAAACTACTGGCCCAACTTAAAGCTCGGGATCACCTCTGGGCCATAGCCAGAGCCACAGACTTCTTGATGGATATCTAGAAGTATAAACAGGCATGAAACCAATGTACCAAGCAAATCCGACTAATGAAGAGTTCCTATTTCAAAAATGCCCTCGCAAACTCCTGGGGTGACGGGAGATCATTCTGGGACAACATCAGAAATATCATGGGTAAGCAGTCCAGATCCTCCTCCACTATAATGACTGTCGATGGAACCACTACTCTAGACCCAATGGTCATGGCAAAGGCCTTAAATAAAACTTTCACTGACCTCAGTGGGGTCCTCCCGACGGACTTCTTCTCTGACACGGACTCGCCAAAACCAACATCTCCTACTGCCTCACCTGACCAACTGCTTTTCCACTTCAAAATAGTTAAGGCACATGAAGTCTACAAATATATAAAAAAGGCTATCTCTAAATCCAGAGCAAGCAGTGATACTATTGATCTTAAAATTATGTCCCTTACCCTGGAAGAGGTGGTGCACCCACTCACCAAAATTTTCAATCTCTCCCTCTGCTTTAGTCAATTTCCCAGCAAATGGAAGTCAGCTATAGTCACACTAGTGTTCAAAAGTGGTGAAAAGTCCCTACCAGGAAACTACTGGCCTATATCTATACTTCCACCCCTCTCCAAGGTCTTCGAATGCATTGTGGCTGACCAGCTCTCAGACCTGCATAAGTATAACATACTCTGCTTGCAGAAACATGGATTTAGGAAAGGACACAGTACGTCGACTGCCCTACAGGAATTCTCAGGAGAAATTCACACTGCCTTGGACAAAGGATATCAAACCGGAGCTGTTTTCATTGACCTAACAAAGGCATTTGATACTGTTCACCATGGCTTACTTATCACACATCTACACAGTCTTGCGATCTCAGAAGGACCAGGTGCCTGGGTTAAAAGTTACCTGGCCCAATGCTCTCAATCAGTAAAAATCTCAGAAGTTCTCTCAGACTCAAAACCGGTCCTCTCAGGTGTTCCATAGGGGTCAATCCTAGGCCCCCTCCTTTTCAGCCTTTTCCTGAACTCTCTCCCCAAATCCTGCCTGGAACAAATAATCCTTTATGCTGACGATGCCATGATTCTCTCCTCTCATAAGGAACCGAAACCCTTACTCCAGAGCCTGCAACTTGCTTTCTCCAATGTTGAAAAGTGGTTCCTAGATCACAAGCTGGTCCTGAATCACAAAAAAACAAAATCCATGCTTTTCTCCAGTCCACAAAACAGAAACAGACAAATTACACTTACTATCAAAACATACCCAGGAAATACCCTTGAATAAGTGTCAACATTTAAATACCTTGGAATCATCTTTGATCAAGGTCTTGCAACTCAGACCCTCATTGATAACACAAGCGAAAATGGTGAACCAGCGCATTGGTATCCTGTTCCGAAACCGGCAATTCCTTACCCAAGCTACGCTGAGGTTTGGTATCCAAAGCTCTGTCATCTCAATCATAGACTATGGCTTAATTATCTATGGCTCTTCCACTACCACCGCACTAAGGCGTATCACAACCACCCTAAACAAGGCCTGTTGGCTGCTCACTGGAGCGCAAAGACGTATTCATACATGTGAGCTCTACACTGAAACAGGATGGTTGCAAATCTCAAATTGCATAAGGTACCTCACATGCTTGATGGCAAAAAAATCCATCTTGGGCCGCACTCTGCCGTGTATCCAAGACCTACTTTGCCCGAATACCAGCATCCGTCCCACCAGAAGATCGGAATACCAGCCTCTCCAGGTTCCCAGATGCCGGACCACACAGGGCCAAAGATCTTTTGCCTATCGTGCCCCCAGCTGGTACAATGCCCTGAGCTCACTCATTACATCCTCCACGTCACTAGGAGCTTTTAAATCTATGCTTTACTCTCACCTCTCAGTCTCTAGCTCCTGTGACTGCCTTGACTAATGATTCTTCCCTCATGGCTATTTTTACTGTTTTTCATCCTCCTCCTCCTCTGCTCCTTTCTTGACAAAGGCATCTGAGTACCTCTAATTACTCTAAGTCTGCTCTCCTCCCCATATCTCCTCCTACCCTTCCCACCTTGACCATTCCTCCAATGTTTTGTTTTTTTCCTGTGATGTACTGTATTACACTTGCTTATGGAAACCTTTATAATTTGCTGACCATTCTATATAACATGTCTTGTTTGTTTGTGCATTGATGACGTGGAACCTTTGTAAAAGAGCCATTGGCTCAAAGGTAATAATTCCTAGAACAATAAACAATAGTCAGGGGGAAGACTTGCTCTGGTTGGAGATTCTATGTCACTGGTGGTTCTCAATATCCTTTCTGAAGGTACACTGGTGGATGGACAAGCAAGATAATAGGCAGCAACTTGAATAAGAGGTTGCCAAATAGATCTCTTCGACTTCCAGTACAACAAAGGATTTGCTTCAGGGTTTGGGTATCTGGGTTCATGAAGGCATGCAGTAAGCATTCAGCAGTGAAGTCTTCTTGTGACAAGATTTCTAAATGTGGCCTTGTTTTTTTCAACCTGACTTAAGCAATTTCAAATGTTTTTGACATGGTGTAAGTGACACTAAACTTCTGCAGCTGTGCTAGAGACAGGCTTCCTTCCTGGAGATTTCAATATGGAAACTGGCACTTGAACCCTGTGCCTGATCCTGAGGACAGTTTCTTTGTTGTACTGAAAGAAGAGGAGCATCCAAGAATACTTTGGCCACTTGCACCTTTTGGATTATGTGCTGTTTATACACCTGTAAAGCAGTGAGATGCTGAACAAGGAAGTAATCCTTAAAACAAGGATCTAATAATGTAGCTGTGACATATATATTTTTTTGGTTAATCCTTTTTTACCTGGCATCTCGGTCTGCTTTCATGTCCCGGCATCCATCCCATCCAGCTGCCATCTGGTCTGCCTTGGCTCCAGAGACTCCCACCACTAATTACCCCTGTGGCGTGACCCCCATGGTGGGGTGGTGGAGAGATCCCCTATACTCCCCACTGAACCAGGATCCAGTAGCCATGGTGGAGTCCTCAGGCCATGCGTCCCTTGTGACGGCCATCAAGCCTCCATGACTGTGTGCCATATTTTCCTGCTTTTCTCCCCTTGTGAGAGGGGCTTGTAATGACACCAAGGGGGGAGCGCACATGCGTCCGCATGCACTCCCTCCTGGTGCCATGCCCCAACTTACCAGCCCTTAGGAAGGCATCAAAGCGCTGTCCCCCCAGCCTCTACTAGAGGTTTCTGGAATGCCTGTGCCTAGAGACCCCCCTCCCCAGAGAGGGAGAGCAGTCCTAAGGATGCTCTATCCCTCCCTGCCCCTCCAACCCCCTGCGACCTGAGTCTGTTCCTGAACCTGGGTTGCAGGCGTGCAGCGAGGTGTGGCATCCAGCACCTCAACCCTCAGTGCCACCGGGCCAGTCAGCTGAGACATATTTTGTATCTTTCAATATGTTGTCAAACAACCTATTGAGCTCATCATTTAATGTCTGTGCTACTTGTATTAAATCGCAAGAGTAGTCTCATTGTCAACTGTTTCATTGATGAAGTTGAGGAGAATTTTATGAGGATATCTTCACTAACAGAGGCACTGCTGCTGCTGAGCTCTCAGGTAGCACTGTCAAATAGGACTTGGATGTGACAAGTAAGCTGTCAATCAATGTGCATGTACTGTATACAGTACACACTTCTTGACAACTCAGTTGGTGGCCGGACATGGTGTTGTGAGGAGGGCTATGCCAGTCGTTGGCTCCATTTTGGGATGGGGCGAGTGGGGTGGTGGGCATTACCTGCCAGGGTGGGGGGGATTGGAAGCCCACTAGAGCACCAGGGAATGATATTTGCAATATTCTAATATACAGGCACATTGGGGATAGGGAGGGGGGTCCACTAGACCACAGGAAATGATTGTTTTAATATTTTATTTTACGGGCACATCAGGGATAGAGAGCGGGTTCCATTAGACCACCAGGGAATGATTTTTATATTTTAATATATGGGCACATCGGGGCTGGGGGGGTCCTCTAGACCACCAGGGAATGATTTTATTTAATATTCTAATATACGGGCATATGGAAGATGGGGGGAGACCACTAGACCACCAGGGGATGACTTTTTAACACTGTAAAATACTGGAATATCAGGGCTGGGGGGCCGTTAGACCAGCAGAGCTGTGATTATATCACTAAAAGGGGATCACGGATGGGGGGATTATGGCACGTGTTGAGGGAAGGCTCTGACAGTGGTGCAAGTAGTCAAACCCTCCCAGAGGGGGATATTCTAAGGGTACTTAAATGTTGCCCTCTGGGTTTAGAGAATACCAAATTAGAGGATATGGCAGCTTGCACCTGCCGCATATCCTCTAGCACCATGCTGCAGCCCATTTTATGCTGCAAGGATGGTGCAAGACCCCTTTCATGCATGCAGCCTGCGGTTGACACATGCTGCATTTAAGAATTGCTCCCAGTGCATCTTTTGGTGCAAGAAGCACATAATGTGTTTTTCACTGAATAAGTGCATTGGCATACATTATGTGTAGTTGTCTCAGTTTACTTTTTCTTGGTGTGAGTGAGTCATGCATTTTTCTGTTTTGCCAGTGTCTTTACCATCCCTATGTATTTATCAATCAATAAATTATTCAATTAAAGTTTATTTATTTATCACTTTCACAGGAGACCAAAGTGCTTTACTTCCTAATACACGATAAAATACATATAATACAAGCACAAACAATAAATAAAATTACAGTTATTAAACTTGCCATGATTAAATATTAAATCGTAATACAGTGTGCTTAATTTAAAATTCCTCAGGAAATGTGTGGTTAAAAACATACGTTTTTAGTTCAGCTTTAAAGCTGTTGATGGTCCGGCACTCCCTAATCCAACAAGGTAGAGGGTTCCACAGGGTAGGGGCTCCAAAAGCAAATGTGTGGGCCCCAGATGTCTTTAAGCAGACCCTGGGAATCTCTAGCAATCCCTCTTTGGCAGAGTGGGTGGAGGGGGCAGTAGGGGTGAAGAAGATCTTCAGGTAGCTAGGTCCCTGTCCATGCAGGGCCTTGTTTATGTGAGTACATATTTTACCAGGTAAACCAGCAGAGTCCTAGAAGGATCATTCCCAGTTGCAACCTGGGGGGAAGGGAACAGGGCTGTACATGGACAATGAAATACAGATAGGTTGGATAGGCAATAAACAAATAAATATAAAGGCGAGTATATACAGAGCCAAAAATATACAATGGTTTCAAACAATGGATGTGACAATAAATGTCAAGTGATGGGGGAGGATCTGTCTGTCCCACCCATGTTGAACTCCCCTTCCCACATTGATTTTGTACAGACATCCTCTCCTGGCAGTCTAGTCCACTCCTCTACAGCCTTCTCCATGAAAAAATGATTTTAGACATCCCTCTTAAAGAATTGAGACTCTGTCATCAGTTACGTTTCTGTTTTACATGTTTTTGTAGTCCTGCAGTCTTGCTTCTGACTCGTATTACTTTACTCACACAATACTGAAACAAGCATTGTCAAATAATATCATGTTTCATTATTCTCGGTATAGAGAATTATAGATCAAGGGAGCACTCTCGACTAATTGGAGCATTCCTTTCCCCTTCACGTGAGACACTCCTATTCTGTAAAGAGCATTTCATGCGCAGATGGCCTCTGGAAGCTGGCACGTTCTGGGAACAGTTTTTTTAACATACGAACATATGAAGAAGTCAGCAGAAGAAGGCCATTTGGTCTATCAAGTCTGCTCGTACTGCAGGGCCCACACTTGAGCTAATGTCCCTGCCCTCCCTCCCCACTCCTCCCATCTTCTCTAGCCATGATCCTTACCTTGCCTTATGCCTATCCCAGCCTCTCTTAAAGCTGCCCACTGTCTTCATTGAGATGACCTCTTCCGGCAGCGCATTCCAAGTGTCCACCACCATCTCTGTGAAGAAGTACTTCCTGACCTCCCTCCTAAACCTCCTACCCTCCAGATTAAGACTGTGCCCCCTCGTGTTATGGCTGCCACTCAGCTTAGCAGGGCTCTCCTTATCAACCTTATTTTATTCCTTTCAGCAATGCGTGAAGCCCCCTCTCTCCTCTCTCTCTCTCTCTCTCTCTCTCTCTCTCTCTCTCTCTCTCTCTCTCTCTCTCTCTCTCTCTCTCCTGTCTTCCAGGAGTACATGTTCAGTGCCCTCAATTTCTCCTCATATGCCTTACCCTGCTTACCTGCTATCATCTTTGTAGCCCTCCTCTGAGCCTTCTCCAGCAGGTTAATGTCCTTTTTTGAGGTGTGGGCACCAGTATTGAACTCCATAGTCTCAATCAATAATACATCATATATAATATATAATATATTAACACATCCCTCTTTGCCACTCATTCCTGTATTAGAGTGGTTTCACATGCCTTCAGCTTGAGCCAGAACATCTCAGCTTCACTCTGCTGTTCTTGTTCCAGCTGAACATGCATGAAACCGCTCTTATACAGCAACAAGTGGCTCCGGGGGATGTAGTAACATACATGATACATAGGTGACTGTGTGTTACAAAGTTTGTTTTATATACCCTAAGTTTCTTTTCACACAGACATGATATTGTCAACAAAACGATAGCAGATAACTATGTGAATAATGTGTAAGCGCATTAAGAACAAGGGATTTTTCCCAGAAGCCAAGGAAGAGGTTAACGAAAGATGGGGCCATAGCCTCCCCTGTGGCAGTTCCACAGGACAGTAAGTAGTGGGTGTTAATACATTCAAAATAATTCTGTTTCAGGACAAATTCCAGATCCTCTAGTATGAAAGGAATAGAGAAGCTGTCCTTAAGGGTGTTATGCTGTAGAAAGTTCTCGCAGGCTCAGATACCAGCATTATGGTTGATGCAGGTATACAGGGACTCTACGTTTACCCTCAGCCATATGTAATATAGGCCTCATTCAAATTCATCAAACTTGTCCAGAACATCCATAGTGTCTTGGAGACAGGACCCCAAATACGTCAAACATTTTTTTTTTTTAAATCAATAAATTTACAAAGATTGTCAGAAATGGATCCCATCCTGGACAATATGGGACATCCTGGAGGCTGTGCAGTCACTTATGGACTTTGGGGAGGATACAGAATGTTGGAATCTAGGATTCTTTATCATTGGGATTCCCTTCATGAAATTAAACATTATACACCAGCTTGGGTGCTCAACTGGCCATTATTTCTTAAAAGTTTCATATCTGTACATCTTCATCTTTTCACTCAATCCTTTATTTTCTTGCATTTTATTGACACATTATTTACATCTGAAATACGATCCTTCAGTACATCCATATAATACGTGCACATTTCCATTTTCTTAAGCATTCCTATCATATTCCATATACACCAAAACAAAGTCTATCCATTATCTTCTTTTCCCAGCCTCATATTTGTACTAACTCCCCTCATTTTGCTGACAAAGCCTGTCCTTCCATTCTTTTGTCTTTCTGGGCTTGGATGTCTACCCAACCCCCCCCCCCATGTTTGGTCCTTTGTAGTGACAACCCCACGAGGTGCCCAACACAGCTGGATGTAGACACAACCCATGCCTAGCAGTTTTACCATGCTGTGCCCCTGTGGCCCCTAAGTCCTCTCCCTGCACCTCTTCCCTCCTCCCACCCTCCCCACCTTCTTTCTCCCATTTCTCTCTCTCTGCTAGCCCCATACTGAGAAGACAAATCCTGGTTTTCTGTTGCCCACTCACTGGCAATCCTTTTTCCTTTTTATCCTTTCTGTCCTCATGAAAACCACTGCCCTCACTTGGCAACCATCCTCACCTTCATATCCGATGCTTTTCCTTTTGTTGCCCTCTGTTGGCAAGCCAGACCTTGCTATCTCCTTTCTTACCATGTTGCCCTCTTTTGACAGCCCTCCTTTGATCCCCATACTTACCAATTTCCCATTGCCCTCTTTCAGTGACCCATAAAACTCACTCTGCCCCCCACCCCATTTACTTTTT
The DNA here is from genome assembly GCA_016271365.2 of Neoceratodus forsteri. Taxonomy (NCBI): domain Eukaryota; kingdom Metazoa; phylum Chordata; order Ceratodontiformes; family Ceratodontidae; genus Neoceratodus; species Neoceratodus forsteri. The sequence continues at coordinate 205,131,696 of CM028138.1, forward strand.
GATCCTCTTTCCTTACGTCATTTTTAGGCGGGAGGGTGGGTAATTCAGAAAATCAGTAAACCTTAACATATATACCCCTATCCCTGTCTGCCAATCATTCATCTTCCCCCCACCCAGCTCTCCCTGTCTATGACTCCCTCTGTTTCCCCTCCCCTTCTCTTACCAATCCTCTGCCTTCCCTCTCTCTGGCATTTCACTTCAGGAAACCCTGACAATCCAGGCTGCCCTCAGAGGGGCAACCCCCTTTGTCATTGGTATTCCCTTCGTGAAATGAAACATCATACACCTGCTTGAGTGCTCAATTGGCCATTATTTCTTAAAACTTCTGTATCTGTACATCTTCATCTTTTCACTCAATCCTTTATTTTATTGACAAATTATTTACATTTGAAATACGATCCATGCATACATCCATATACATACACATTTCCATTTTTTAAGCATTCCTACTATATTCCATATACACTGAAACAAAGTCCATCCATTATCTTCTTTCCCCGGGCTCAGATGTGTACCTGACACCTCTCAATTTACTGACAAACCCCGTCCTTCCATTCTTTTGTCTTTCTGGGCTCAGATGTCTACCCAACCCCAAGTTTTAGGCCTCTGGGGTGACAACCCCACGAGGTGCCCCATATGACTGGATGTATACCCAGCCTGTGCCAAGTAGTTTTACCACCCCATACCCCCTAAGCCCTCTACCTCCACCTCTTCTCCCTTCCCAACACCTTCTTCTTCCTCCTCCTTCCACTAGCCCATCTCCTGCAATTGCAATGGACAATGGGCTTACCCTCCATTATGATCCCTTTCTTTTCCCACTCTTCCAGTGCCTCCTCCAGCTGAAGACTAAATAGAACTATGCCAGGATCTGATAAATGTAGCCCATCATGCCTATAACAACCTGCACAGTCATATGATATCTCCCTATGTGACACATATATATCCCCCACCATTTTCTTAGTTATCCTCTTCCTAGCTTTCTCACTCTCTCTAATATCCCTTGCTTGCCATCATACCCTTCTTGGTATAATTTCTGGCACCCTGTCATCACCCACTGGCCACTGAGCTCTAACCTTCTCCACATCCCATTTTATTTCCTGCAATAACTCCACCCATGGCCGCTCCCCACATTACTGGCCCCCAAATGCAGTAATAATCAGGCCTGGGCCACTTTAGTTTTAGATCTTCCACCAGAGGTAACAGTTACACCCATCTCATCCCATGAACCCCCTTTCAATGCACTCTGACTTCCTCTGCTGCCCGCCACAGCTGTCTCCCACCAAGCCTTGTTGCAGTTCTTCTGTCTGCCCAATACATGAATGAATGTCCCACAATCAAAATGCTCCTCTTGTGAACTGTATCTGAGGGGAAAACAAACAAAAATTAATTTTTAATTTTCTTGATATACATTTTATAGCAGTTCGAATGCCATCTACCCACGTCTTTGATCTCTGCAACTGACCGACTTCGAGCCACCAGTCTCAAGGTCCACCAATCCAGAATGAATGTGATGAAAACCTATCTGCTTTCTCTCCCAAAAACTCCATGCCTTTCTTTAATTCTGCTATCAACTGATAGCAGATGACTGGAGCCCCATCCCTGTATATAAAGAAGCTGCCTGCCATTGCCAGCCTGACCATCTTGTAGTCTTCCAATACCTATACCACACACATGCTTCCTGCTTGTCCACTCCTCATTACCACCTTTGCCCCCTGCCCTGTCTAATCCATCTTGGACCTGTGCAACCATATCACTATGCCCTACTACCCCCATTACACCTCTCCCCACTGTAAACCCCCAACCACATCCTGTGTTTTTTACTACCACCTCACTTACTCTGAAAGAGTCTTAGTACATTACCAAGAACACCACCATGAACAAGCAAGCCTCATAAACCGAATGGCAGATATTCTTTAAGATTCATAATAGTCAGCCCAACAACTCACCCACTACAGGCTTCCTAGTGTCTATTGTTTTCCCTTGCAACCTTTGCCATCCTTGGAATATTCTCCTAACCACCAAGGTTATGCTGAGCTCACCCCACTCTTGTAAGTTGCATAACACCCTTATTCCTGCTAAATCTATCCCCATCGTAGAGTGCACCATCCCTCTTCCCATTTTTGTGCTATGAACTTCATGACCTGACCCTTGGTAACTGGCCCACTTACCTCCATCCCAGAGCACTGTCGAAACTCTTGGAATACTTTCCATGCCCCTTCATATGCCTTCAATGTACTCACAGACCAACAGCTTCTGAGCAGCAACTGGGGTCTTTCCATCCAATCTCCTAGAAGTGGGCTGGGATCAACATTCTCCTGGCAGCTGCCCTGGGGACCAGTGAACTGAACCTGTCCAAATGAAGAAAGAAAAGGCTGTCAGTCTCTGCATTTTTAGCACCCTCAGTGTGTCTCGCTTTGAAAGATAGATTCAGCCTCAATCCTTCTAATCCTAGCTGCTTCACCACCCTAGTGACCGTATCCATGGACCCCCCCCGCCTATTTAACACACTCCACAATTACCCTATTATCACACCAAAACACTGTCTTCTGAGTTCTTAATCACTCTCCCCAAATGGTCACTGCCAGTCATACCAGAAAGATCTCCAAGAATGTGATGTCCCACAGCAGGCCCGTTTTCCCATTCCACTGGCCAATTTTCCGATATCAATTCCCCTTTAAAATATGCCCCCATCCCCAGCACCCCCACCACACCCATGTATAGTTCTACAGTAAAGTGTTTTGAAAAACTATTCCTCCTGCCAAAATATGACCTAATTTAATGTTGTAGAAAATGCTCCCAGACTCCCAAATCCTGTTGTATCCCTTTTGAAATATCCACCCAATGATGTGTCAGCTTTGTCTTATCCATGGCCCTAGCCAGCCTAAGGGTGAAAACTCTCCCCAGTGTAACTGCCTGGCATGCAAAGTTCAAATTACCCAAAAGCTGTTGCACTAATGCACTAACTACAAGGAGGCAGTATAGTGCAGTGATTTAAGGCTCAGAGCTGCAAACCTGGAGACCAGGGTTTGAATTCCACAGTCCCTACTTGCGTACTGTGTGACCCTGAGTAAGTCATTTAACTTCCTTGTGCTCCCAGTTTGCACCTGGAAACAAGCTTTGGCTTAGTGTGCCTTTCCTGGTTAAACAATTTCCCCTTTCCCTTACAATAGAACCCTCCACCTACTCTTCACCAGCATGATCAGCTCCGTTAACTTTGCTACCTTATTACCTGGAAGCCAGAATACCCACTCCTCCACATCCACCTCAGTCACCAGCAACTCTAACTTGCGCATGGGTCCCTCTGTCTTTCCTTCCATCAAAGGTACCCCCAATGTGTCACACATCTCCCAGAAACCCCACAGCCTCTCTGCTGCTCCATTCTTATCCTAGACTATCAAAAGAAAGTCATCTAAATAGTGAACCACTGCCTTGTCCCCATATTGGTCCCCAAAACCCCACTGAAGCCAGGTACTAAATGTCTTGAAGGTGGCGCATGCAATAGAACACCCCACTGGCATTGCCTTATTGAAGTAATATCCACACCCAAATTTGAAACCCAGGAGGTCCCAGTTCTCTGCCCTTATCAGCAGCAGCCAGAAGGGGCATGGCTGACAGAGATGGACATAGAAGCTCTATGTCCATCTCAGTCAGCCACGCCCCTTCCACCACTGGAATCATTTCTGCTGCCTAATCCAATGTTGCATATGACAACCTTTTGCTTGTCCACTATCGAATCAATAACTGATTCCCCCTAAGGTTGCGAGACATGGGGAATCAGCTGATACTCCCCAGGTTGCTTTTTGTGTATTAACCCAAAAGTGACACTCTTAGCTCAGGAAAAGGGGGTGCTTCGAATGGGCCCTCTACCCTGTCCTCTGCTATCTCCTTCTCTATCTTCTTCTGGACTGCCTCCTCATTCCCTTTAACTGAGCCAAAATTGCTTGCCTCATTGCCTTTCTTCCCCCCTTTGTAGTGTAGGCTAAACCCCTCCCCCAAAGCCATCCATCAATATTCACAGAGCCTCCCTATCCGTATACCCTTCAGTCCACTCCATTAGGATCTCCATCCTAACTGGTGTTCCTGCCATGCAAAAACCCCTCTTCTTCCCGGCTTCCACCCTTGATTTATTGACCTCCTGTGCCTGACCCAAAAGCCTCTTTTCCACTGAAACCCCCCCTTCTACCACCTGCCACCCCTCCTCTTGTCCCCCCAAAACTCCCCTTAAAGTGTTGCCCCTTCCCCCAGGTCTGGGACCCAAAACTGTCCCCCATGGCCCTGGATCGAGATACCGGGTGCAGGCCAGTACACTTTGAGCATACATTACAGAACTTACAGTTTGCACCAATTACAGTTTGCCTTATTGTACCTCCAACAGTTTTTTTTCCTCATGTATTCTTTGTGCTCTTTTTCCAGGTCAGCCCTCATTCACATCCGTGCTCAGAGCCCCATCACCCAGATTTCTCTTAAGACTTACCTCTCTGAATCCCCCACTTTGCCCTTAAATGGCAGGGGTGGTGGGGAGTCTCTCTACCCACCAGGATTTCAATTCTGGAGTCTGGGGGTGCCGGAGTCATCGAGTGCAATGCCTGTGGAGGCTGCCAGTCATCCAATGCTACAGGGACCATTTTCCATTTTTCTCCCCTTGGGGGACATAGTGTGTGCTGACATCAAGGTGGGTGCTGTGACAGCTGCCACATCTCCCACCTTCTTAAGCTTGGGCTATCTGTCCCTCAGCTTCCACCAGGGACCAGCCTAGTGCTGAACTTGTCCCCTCTTCCCCCTGGAGTAGGAGAGCAGTCCCTGGGACTCTCCAGTCTCCTCCCCCCAGCTGACCCTCTGACTCCTGAGATCGCTCCCAACCCCAGGTCATCAGCACCACAAGAGGTAGAGCTACTGCTGTACCGGTGGGCCGGCCTGCACCACCAGATTTAAATTTGATTCACTATCCCACATTTTGATCCAACTAACCCCAGTAGGCAATATAGCACAGTTGATTAAGGCTCTGAGCTGCAAATTTGGAGACCTGGGTTTGAATCCCACAGCCCCCACTTGCATACTGTGTGACCCTGAGCAAGTCACTTAACTTGCCTGTGCTTTCTGGTTGCACCTGTAAACAAGCTTTCAGCTTAGTGTGTCTCACCTGGTTAAACAACTGGAAAAAAAAAAAAAAAAAAAAAAAACAACGAACCACCCCCGGTGTGCCCTGTCATTTTGCGAAGCCACAGGACAGAGTGTGTGGTGTCCCAATGCACATCGCCATGTAATGCAATCCTTTTCCTGAACTTCTCATCATATTTTAACCACCCATACCCCTCTTTCATTTTGTACACATCCCATATGATCGCTGAATACATCAGTAGAGTTATGGCCAGCTCTGGTTGCTTCTCTAACATAATCTCACTAAAGTGCATAAACCCAGCTACCCACGCCTCTAAATTCTTGCCCTTTTAGCTTTATTCCTCCATCATCTTCCCCACTAATGCTAGTGCCACAGCCATCTCTGACTTCCCAATTGTCTCCCTCTCCTCATCTTTTTCGCTGGCTCCTTGTCCGCCAGCGAAAATATGTCCACATATTCCTTTTTCCATATTTTCTTTTTTATTGATTGTGGCACATGGTCTCCTAGAGTAATCCCTGGTACTTCCCCCTCTCCTCCCCTCTTCCCATTCCACCCCCTTACCCTGTCCTTGCCCTGGCCCCCTTTCCCTTTTAATTCTTTCAGTGTCTTTTCCATTTCCTCTGAACCTTTTCCTCCCTTTCTTCAATGATTCCTGCCAAATATTCCTTCAAGCCGGGGGACGGAGCTTGTCAGCTAAGATGATGGCAGCATAATTTGTACCTAGAGCTCCTCTGGGGAATAGCTCTTCATTCATCCTCAAATCCATTTGAATGCAGAAGGTCAAAACAGGATCGGAGGAAGCTGGAGAAATTACCCGCCTAAAAAGTAATTTTCTATAAAAATCCTTCAAGAAAATCCAAAGTCATACCAAGTAACAACTTGGGAAAGTTCATCAAACTTTGGGCCCATTGGCAGCTGTTAGACCAGTGGGTGAAGTTAACAAAGAAATTGACAGCAACACGGCTTGAAGTGGCAGTGAAAAAAACTTACATGGTACCTGTGTGTGGCCTGGAGATGGCACAATACATGGCCTTCCCACTGGACATGGCAAATATGGCAATCGAGCTACATAAAATATCTGCACAGCTAAAGAGAGTTTTGTCTGACACAGCAGAGCTGAAATCCACTACTACACAAACAAACTTGAACTTAAAAACCTTAACGAACAGAATGTCTGTGACAGAGCAAGTGACACGGGCTCATGAGAACATAATACAAGATCATCAGGGGCAATTAAGTGTACAGAGGCAAACAGACAATCTGCTCTCCAAAGTTGATGATCTTCCGGTGCAAGAATATTCATATAGTCTGCGTCCCCAAGGGAGTGGAGGGCCAGGACATGTCATCTTTTCTCCAAGCTGCCTTGCCTCGTATGCTTGAGCTCCCAATCAGGTCAGTGATCGAAATCAAAAGAGCCCACCAGTCTCCTACCCCCAAGCCTAAGTGGGAAGAGACCAAGGCCAATTTTATGTAGGCTCTTACAGTACCCAGTTAAATATAACATTCTCAGGGTTGCCAGGGAGAAAAGGAGATTGCAATGGGAGGGCACCCAAGTCATGATATTCCACAACTACTCTCTGGAATTGTCAAACAAATAGAGAGCATATAATCAAGTTAAACAGCAGTTATACAATATGGACATCCCAACCTCTGTTATATACCCAGCTCAGCTCAGGGTCCAGTTCAAGGGTGAATTCCTCACTTTCAACAACCCCTCTGAAGCTGAGCATTTTCTGAAGGATATATTGTACAAAAGAACCAAACTATATCCCTCCGAGGTCCTCGTACAAACCTCATGGTGCTACTGAAATCCCAATGGAGACCACACTACAGGAGGCAGAACTCCACATCCCACCTAGAGACTCTGTTTCAACAAAGGTGGATCAGTGGCAACCAGGGGACCGGGGATGGCAAAGGAAAACAAAGAAGCATCTAACCCCTCAGGAGCAGTCCTCCTGAAGAACCCATTCCAGGAGCTTCCAGAGGTGGAACCAGACATTGGGAACAGGCAGCAATTTTCCCACAGACACCCCTGTGAAGCAAAGCTGCAGGTATGAACCACAGAAGGAACTGACCCCTGGACCACTCAACTTGTTCCATGAAACAGTCTTGATACCGGCTCCTGAACACGAAGAAATTAGCACCGCAGACTGGACAAGTCTGGAGAATGAATGGGAGGACTGCATAGAAGATCAGGGTGAAATCGAGGCTGCCCTCAGCAGCAACGTCAAGGAACTCCACATAAGCCCGAAAGCATGGAGACCTGGACCTGAAGAGGACAGTTGCAGGTCCTCCTGAAGCAGGTTTTCATCTTATGGATCTGTTGCCAGGTACTTTTGGGATTACTGTCAGGTCAGCAGGGAGAATGCAGCTGCATTATTTAACGTGGTAGAGCAGGGCGGTGCTCCTGCCCAGCCTCCTAACTGACACAAACTACAGCCCATTAACATAAGAAGGTCCTAGGGGGATACCCTCCTAAGCTGCATGGTCCCAACATGGCAATATGAGCCACAATGGACAGGACCTCATAATCTGGGGATTTAAGTGCTTGAACAGGCTTGGGGAACACACAGACTGCTTGGGGGTTGATTCCTTGTTCAAGCATGGAGCAGCACACTAGTGGATAGCGCCCAGTGAGATAAACTTGGTGACTGTACAGTACCAGTGCTAGCGCAGCTTCTGCACTCTGTTTAAACAGTTAACAGTTAGAGATTTGCATAGTTAAAATGTTTATCCTCTACAGGTACAGTTCTTGTTTCTGGAGGAATGTTTATGTTGGGAGGGGATAATGTGTGAGTTGCAGCTGAAAGAACTGAGTTGCTGAAAGATATGGCTCCTTATACACCATGAACAGCTGGCTTATACCTTGTATGAGATGAATACATGCCATGTCAGAAGGAGTGACCCGCTACCCTGGCTACTGCACTTGCGTTGCAGATGAGGGGCAAGGGGGCATAGGAGGGAGCGAGAAGGATGCTTGAGTTCTCCCCACCACCAAATAGGTGCAAAGAGCTGTATCTGGAAAGCAAATGCTCCACCAGTCACCCCTCCCTCTGGAAGGTAAAGTGGGGGAGGGGGGAGCTGGGGGGTACAAGTTGATGAGTTATGTTACCTCTCTCTTGAGTTACACCCCCCAGCACATAGATGCAATGGCACAACAAGTTAGTAGGGAGAACACCACTTCCCCCTCCCCCCTCAAATGAAATGGAAAGCTGGGAGAAGGAGGAAGTGGTTGTAATGAAAGGGGCCCTTGTATAGCCTAGTTGTGAAATGTATACTTTATAATACCTATCCTAGTGACTGGTGTTCAAACTGGGGCTAATGTTACAACCCCAGGGGACACTAAATAGTGGTGAAGTACATTAAAAGTAGTAGGAATCACCGCCATAAGGTGGAACAGTGAGAAATATATATATATATATATATATATGAGGCAAAATACTCCGTTTAATGCATTAGTTAGGGTTGTTCCACAGTGACAAAAGTGAGGAAATTCGCTGTTAGGGTTGAAAACCCTAACTCCGAATTCACCCCCCAGCACCACACACACAGACACACACACACACACACACACATTCAAGTATGGAGGAGGACCAAGTCAACACAACCAATGACAGACATCCAGCAGCAGGTGACAGAAATAACAAACAATTGTCTAAATGTACTACGAGACATCCCCACCCACCTGACCAGGTACTGCATGCTCAGTGGAGATCAACAGCAAAACTGAGGCCATGTACACCAAATGTACACATCCCTGATTGCAGCTGCACACAACGTACCACACTTAGTAGTTGCATGGCCTTACCTACCGATGCCCCACACCAGACCACACCACATGTGGTGGGCCACCTGAGCAATAGTGTTCAGCAAAACCAAGGAGTTGTACAGGTATAATATCTCTGATTATAACAAGGGTTTGAGAAATGCAGCTTTCTAATTGACTGTAAACATTGTAACAGCCTTAAGTTTAGTTTTTATTTACATACATGTAGAGCCTAACCATATGATGAACATGGTTTAATGTTGTTTAAAAAAACAGTTTTATTATGATAACAATAAGCCACTCCCAGGTATTATGGTAATGGTCAGTTTATCACTGTCTAGCGACATGTGGCACTCGGCTATGCCTCATTCAACATTAAACCCCTACAGGGTGATTAACAGACCATTTAACATAACTGTTGGTCATGCCTTATTGCTTAATTGTCTTTATGAGTAGATACTCTCCCTCTGCTAGGCACTGCAGCAGCTTTGCAACACAGTGTCCCACCCAGTTACACCATACACTGTCTAGTTACTGGAGAATGGCTGTGAATATGAACTCATGAAGATGAACAGTGTAACTTGATCATTACAGTCATCAAAACCGTAGGTGATTATAACTGACAGAGTCAGTGATAGAGAATAACCCTGCTGTCCTAGTACACTTACCCCATTGTGAGTTAAATCAATACTAAAAGACATTCTGTTTATATTTACACCATACCTACTTGATTCCTGTTGTACCACAATTAACATAGTTATCACTTTGATAGCATCAGTGACAGAAGTGTGCAAACCCAAACACTAGGCATACAGCCTGAGTATGAAACAACTGTTTAAAAAATTACACTGTGTCCATAAGTGGCATAGATCACTCATTGCAACAATAGTAAATGTATTACTATTTGAATAAGTTAGTCATCACAGATGCAATGAGATTGTCTTTATCAGGTACAACATACTCAGTAAGTGCCTACAGGAAAATCTATCCTATATACATCTCCGATACAGGTACGTCATTGTTGGCTCAGTAGTGCTATGATATTTAGAAGTTGCTTGGCCTGATCCATGCAATTACACTGTTTCTTACAAAGAATACTTACTGCATCTTTAGTATTGAAACACACTGAAGGTCTATGTATGTACATCAGCAGTACACCTTCATCAGTAAGAATGCATCTGATACTGGCAGTACAAATTTCACAGCGTTGAACAGGCAATGCTTTTCCATATGTTTACATCACCCTCTCTATCTTGAGTAAACCATTGCAGTAAATGTACTACTATGTAAATCACCTACTAAATGTAACACTAGTTTTATCTTGAGCATGCTAGTGCTTGTAGTTAATTTATGTACTTCTCTTAATTAATGTATACTCACTAGTGTTAAAACCTTTCTATAACTGCCATCATGCACCTTCAGCATTTATATTGACTAACGGCACAGTACCAGTTGTGGTGTGGTGTGGGGCATCGGTAGGTAAGGTCATGCAACTACTAAGTGTGGTACGTTGTGTGCAGCTGCAATCAGGGATGTGTACGTTTGGTGTACATGGCCTCAGTTTTGCTGTTGATCTCCACTGAGCGTGCAGTACCTGGTCAGGTGGGTGGGGATGTCTCGTAGTACATTTAGACAATTGTTTGTTATTTCTGTCACCTGCTGCTGGATGTCTGTCATTGGTTGTGTTGACTTGGTCCTCCCCCATACTTGAATGTGTGTGTGTGTGTGTGTGTGTGTGTGTGTGTGTGTGTGTGTGTGTGTGCTGGGGGGGTGAATTCGGAGTTACAGTTTTCAACCCTAACAGCGATTTTCCTCACTTTTGTTGCTGTGGAACAGCCCTAACTAATGCATTAAACAGAGTTTTTTGCCTCTAATTTCCCTTCTTTTTGAGAATGATAACGAGAAATAGTGAATGTAATACGGCGGCAGGAGCGCGGGGCCCAAAGAGCCCCGCGCTCCCGCCATATGATGTCTTGTGGCATAGTAACAGGAGCAGCAATGCAAACAGAAATGCTAACAGTGGCACACATGGGAACACAAGCGTGAATGAGAACAGAAAGGGTAATGCACACAGTGGCATAGACGGGAACAGTCTGCCACGTGATGTGTTGTCACATAGTAACATGGTGCCTGCAAACGGAAATGTCAATGGGCATGGTGACGCAAAGTGAAACAGAAAGAGAAACAGTACTGTAGACACAAATGGCAAAAAATAACAGAAATGCAAGCGCAAATGAAAACGCAAAGGATAACGCACATAGGCCCCGCGCGCCCCGGCACGTAATGCAGCAGTTGGAGCGCGGGCCCAAAGGGCCCCGCACTCCCACCACATGATGTCTTGTGGCATAGTAACAGGAACAGCAACGCAAACAGAAGTGCTAACAGTGGTGCACAAGGTAACGCAAGCGCGAATGAGAACAGAAAGGGTAAAGAACACGGTGGCGTAGACGGGAACGGTGTGCCACGTTATGTCTTGTCACATAGTAACATGGTGCCTGTAAATGGAAATGTCAATGGGCATGGTGACGCAAAGTGAAACAGAAAGAGAAACAGTACGGTAGACACAAATGGCAAAAAAGTAACAGAAAGCAAGCACAAATGAAAACGCAAAGGATGACGACGTGGTGCGATGTCAATGGTAAGTGAAATGGCATGGAACTCAAGCGGAAAGGGCAGTGGTAACAGTAATGTAAGCATACAGGCTGGTTTTCCCCAAAAACTGAATAGAGAAAGACAGTGAGTACAAAGAATGTATGCATAATAATGGGTATCGGAGCAGAAAATGAGGACTTGGAATACTAAATAAGTTATATCTCAGGAACCGTACGACGTAGAAAAAAAATTTAAAAGTCGTATGATTTATGACTGTCCTGGCTAGTTTTGTGCTGGGGGCTAACAATTTTTCTGACTAAAAGTCCGTATCTCGCACCGTTTCCGAGATACGGGCCCTGAAAGGCACGGCGAACGCCATAATGTTATCCTATGGGAAAAAAAGAGAAGTTTGGAGCACCATAACTTTGCCTCCTGTAATATTTTTTCACCAAACCACTGAAAGGCACATCTGTGGGCAGTTGGCTGTCTTCCCTCCAAATTTCAGGAAAAAAGACCAAACTGTTATTTTGCAGCAGGGATCCAAAGGATTTCTGTAATGTGTCGAGTGCCATAATGTTATCCTATGGGAAAAACCGTCAATTTTGGAGTGCTGTAACTTTGCCACATGTAATATTTTTTCAATACAACACTGAAAGGCACATATGTGAGATGTCAGCTCCATTCCCTCCAAATTTCAGCCCAAAACTCCCAACGGTTCTTTTGCAGCGCAGTGCCAAAGAATCGTTGTCACTTTCCCACAGATGGAAAACTACTGTCGCAATTTGCAAAAGCTTTCGCAAAAAAGTTTGACACTTTCGTGAGCACGAAAGTAATTTGTGAAAGTACTTTATCCAGAAATTTGAAAAACATATTTCTGTGGTGTTTTACCACAAAATAAAGACATGGCAAGCATCCTCAGGGTCCGACTAGGTGAATACAAAAAGAATTAGGTTACTAGAGGGTCCCAAATTTAAATGCCAACCATTTTTCTGATCACCAACTGAAAACAAAATGGCTGATTTGCCAAAGTAACAGGCCCATTTGCGAAAGAAAAATGCATTTGCGACACTGTCGAACTTTTTGTTAACTTTTCCCTTTGACTTATAATGGGAAACTGTTTTTTGAATAACTTTTGAACTGTTTAAAATTTTTTCACGAAATCTTCAAAAGACATATCAGGGACCCTGGCCACATGTTCCCTGAAGATTTTGGGCTGGTCGCGCAAACTGTACGACCTGTAGGCGCGACCGTAGAATTCCAGAAAAAGCGTAAACGCGCACACAGATCATGCTTAATAACTCCACAGCCGTATATCTGACCAGTACAAAACTTTGGCAGATCTCAAGGCCTATGGTTCTTGATTATGTATTCCAAATTTCAGCCAAATCCATGAAACGGTTGCAAAGTTATTAAGGTGCAAAATGTTGGGGTTTAACATAGAAATGGCTCCTCAACCCTAACTATGGTAGCACTACCGTGCTACCATAATATCTATTGCCCTCCCCCATGGAGAAGTCCTCTGAGATCCCAGGCAAATCCCCCCCCTAGGGGACTCGGTCCAGATTACCAACCAGAGTATCCTCTCCTCACAGAAGGTATAAAAAAGAATTATGCATTCTTACAGTGCAACTGTGATGACGTTAATATGTTGGTTTTCTTCCTTAAAGATAATTTGGAGCATATTAGCTCCAAATATTGTTATGCATAAGGTATATGTTCCAGAATGGTTCACTCAGAAGGAGCGAGTTAGCTGACCCAAGCTAGCAAGCCCACAGAGACAAGAGAAAAGAGTATATATTGATCAGACAAAATTCACTTCCGCAATAAGGTGTAAGATCAGTACACGAGACAGACATGGGGCAACTAAGGGAAGAGTACTTACAAGGATTAACCACAACAAGGTACCTAATTCATATCCCAGATTGTCTCAGAGAGGGTTAAAGGACGAGGCCTTCAGCTGAGTATACCACCTTAGACCTCCATGGCATCAATAGCGCCGGTAGTGGCCACCACGTGGAACATGACTGTAATCTTCTGATTCAAATTGTCTTTTGCAAGGTATATCTTCTGTTACTGCTTTATTTTTCTCTGTAGCAAAGTGTTTCTTACAGGGTATATCTTCTGTGAAATTATTACAGGTGGTGCTTTACAGGTTTCACAGTTTTATCTGTCATTAGGATAAGCTTTCAGGGCTACTGGATTTGTTGTTGGCTGATTGTTTCTGCTCTTACCTCCTTGTTTCTTTCATCCGTGGTTCTTCTTTTTTGGCAGGGCAAGGGCCCAGCCACCCACCCCCATCCCAAACCAACTCACACTACACTCCTTTTATAGTATAGCACAGTCATAACATTTCCTGTAGCAAAGCAGGAAGGGGTGGATCAGAAGGGTATCCACACAGTGACCTAATTTACAGGGGCACTAGTAATTTAACTTGTTATAACAAGTTATACAAAAACAAACAAACAAAAACACAAAATCAAACTTTTGCTTTCATTTTCTTCCTTCTAATTACTCTGACCAGGTTAAAAACCCAGCAACTTACCTGGAATGGATATCATTAACTGCAGGTACTGTGGAACACTTTTCAGAAGGGCAGTTTTACGGGATTTAGGACACTGTCCTACATGCTGGACCATTGGAGATCTAAGGGCTCGGCTCCAGACAGCATGGGTAAAGACTGCATGCCTCAAATTGCATATTCAAGAGGAAATATATTGTAAGAACCACCTGCCATTTCCCCCAGCATCCAAGAGAAGCACCTCGACTGCAGAGGGTAGTTGGTCCGGGAGGATGGCAGGTGGTTAGGAGGGGCAAATCAGGTGCCCCATCACTTGGTGTTCTCCAACATATCACCTCCACAAACCATATAAAAACTACAAACAGGTATCTGCCTCTATCTCCGAAATCAAACAAAGGGGCAGAGGACACTGCAGAACAGAACACTGCAGCACAGGAGCTAGCACAACAAAACTCCCCCAAAACAGGAACCAAAACAAAAAAAGCAAAAAGGAAATCCAAAAAACTTCTGATCATAGGAGACTCCATGATTTGGGGAGTTGATACATATCTCCAGTCAGGGGGTAATGGTCAGATGTCTCCCAGGTACATCAGCGTGGAGAGACACTGACCTCATTGCTAAAATTGCTCAGGAAGCAGGAGAAAACATTATGTCCTGGTACACATAGGGACTAACGATCTCGACAGCCAGTCAGTTGTGGAGACCAAGGAAAACCTGACCAGGCTGGGTGACAAACTATCATCCATTTCATCCGGCATCACCTTCTCTGAGATCCTGCCAGTCTGGGAGAGGGGGACAGATGGATGGAAGGTCAGAGAAGGGGAGATAGGGGAGCTAAACATGTGGCTCAAAGGCTGGTGCCAGGAAAAAGGACACAAATGTGTAGGGAACTGGCAACAGTTTTGGGAGCAAAAGTTCTTTAAATTTGATGGACTGCATCTGACTAAGGAGGGAGTCAGTGCATTGGGGCAGAAGTTTGATGTCTTTGCAGAATATTTAAACTAGCGAATGGGGAGAGGGGTGCAGCACCCAATACGCGAATGGAAAGAATACCCCTCCTCCCTCAGCTAGTGGTCAAACAGGAGTTCAGAATGTTTGTAGTTCATTTGCATCACCAGGTAAAGAAAAAGGTCCAGCTCCCTATACGATGTACTGGGGAAATGCAGGACCTCGCCCAACAACTAACACATGGAAATCTGACAAATGGAAAATCATGTACACAAATGCTCACAGTCTGGGAAACAAGATCCCAGACCTGCAGGCAATAATGACAGAGGCTAAACTGGACATAGTAGCCATTAGCGAGACATGGTTTACCAGTAACCACACTTGGGATACTTCAGTACCTGGCTATGTACTGTTCAGAAGAGACTGAGGTGCAAAAAGGAGGGATGGAGTGGCCCTTTATGTCAATGAAAATATCAAAGCTACAGAAATTCAGAATACACGTAAGGAGCCAAAAGAACTGTGGGTCACCCTGGAAACAGGAAATTGGACAGCTATACGAACTGGGGTTTTATACAGGCCTCCAGACCAGGGGGAGGACATAGACACATTACTGTTAGAAGATATACAAAACAAGACAGCTAAAGGGGAGGTTCTGATAATGGGAGACTTCAACATGCCAGATACAGATTGGTCAATACCAGCAAGGGCATCTACCAGAACTAGACACATGGTGGATTCCCTGCAGGGGGAGGGCCTCAAACAACTGGTACTACAACCCACAAGAGACAGGGCTACCCTAGATTTAGTACTGACTAACAGGGAAAGGATCACAGATCTCCAGGTATAAGGTCACCTGGGAGCCAGTGACCATCACATGGTACGGTTCAATTTGGCCACTAGAACAAAATCATCCCATTCCAAGGCAAAAATATGGGACTTCATAGCAGCTGACTTTGATAAGATGGCCAACAGAGATAAGCTAGCCCTGGCAAAAAGAAATACTGGTGAGAGGATACAGGCAAAGTAGACAAGCATTAAAGATGCAATACTTGAAGCAACATCCCATTGCGTTAGTGAGAAAAGAAAGAGCAAAAGAAGAAGGAAACCACTTTGGTTCTCAAACACAGTAGCAGAAAAGATCAGAGCCAAAAGGCTGGCCTTCAGGAACTATAAGGGAACAGAGCAGGATGAAGATAGGGAGGCATACCAAACTTCCCTAAGGGAAGCAGGGAAGGCAGTAGGGTAGACAAAGGCCTAAACCAAGGAAACACTAGCACAAACAGTAAAAGGAGGTGACAAGACTTTCTATAGATACATTAGTGAAAGGAGAAAGTCCAGAGGGGTATTGCTAAGATCAAAGGGGATAAGGGGGCGTGTGAGGAGGAGGACCATGTAAAAGCATCTATCCTAAATAGATACTTCTGTTCAGTATTTACTGAAGAGAATGTAGGGCAGGGCCCACAGCTCTGCACCATGAACACAGGGGGGAGGGAGGTGTGCACTGGTCCCTTCACAAAATAAAGGGTCCTACAAGAGCTCGATAAGCTCAGGGTGGACAAGGCAATGGGACCTGATGGCAAACATCCCAGGGTACTAAAGGAGTTAAGGGTGCAAATAGCAGAGCCATTATCAGAACTGTTTAGTGAGTCTCTGAGCACAGGAGAAGTCCCAGAAGACTGGAGAAGGGCTCATGTGATCCCACTTCACAAGAGTGGTAGTAGGGAGGAGGCAGGGAACTACAGACCAGTCAGTCTTACCTCAGTAGTGGGCAAGATTATGGAGACACTCCTTAAGGAAAGGATAGTGCAACACCTGGAATCCATAGCAGCACAGGATCCAAGACAGCATGGGTTTACAAAAGGAAGGTCCTGTCAAACTAATCTCAGATTTCTTCGACTGGGTAACCAGAGTGGTGGACCAAGGGGGAGCAGTTGACGTTGTCTACCTTGACTTCAGCAAAGCTTTCAATACAGTTACACATAGAAGATTGATTAATAAGCTGGGTAGGCTCGGGGTGGGTCAGAAGTTGGTCAACTGGGTGGCAAACTGGTTGAGGGGCAGAAAACAGAGAGTGGTGGTAAATGGTATACAGTCAGAAGAGATGCAAGTCACAAGTGGGGTACCTCAGGGATCAGTCCTGGGGCCAATCCTCTTCAATATCTTTATCAGTGACATTACAGATGGACTGAAGCGTAAGGTTTGTCTGTTTGCAGATGACACCAAGATCTGCAACAGAGTAGATGATCCAGATGGGGTGGGCAGAATGAGAAGAGATCTGGATAAACTAGCAAAATGGTCAGAAGAGTGGCAACTGGGGTTTAACTCAAAGAAGTGCAAGATCATGCACATAGGGAAGAGAAACCCTGAAGCCACCTGTAGGCTGGGAGGGGAGTTGCTGGCAGTCACAAGGGAAGAAAGAGACTTGGGCGTCATCATCACTGATGATCTGAAATCATCCAAGCAGACCTCTAAAGCAGTAGGTAAGGCTAGAGGGATGTTGGGGTGTATTAGTAGGGGTATCACAAGTTGGAAGAGGGAGGTAATAATCCCTCTTTACAAGACACTGGTTAGGCCCCATCTGGAGTACTGCATGCAGTACTGGAGGCCACACCTTCACAAGGACATTAACCAAATTGAGGCAGTCCAGAAAAGGGCAACCAAAATGGTGCAGGGACTGCATTAGAAAACATATGAGGACAGATTAACTGAACTCAATATGTATACCCTAGAACAAAGGAGGGAGAGTTCAAGTTCAAGTTCAAGTTTATTGCAGGAAAACTCCATTGAGCAAGCTCATTCACAAGGAGGTCCTGTGACATAAACACTTAAAGTACAAACACAGATAGGTAATAACAGTATATACATGAAATACACGTTACATGATACAGGCTGGATATACATACAAGGGTACCACATAGGGTGACCGCAGGTGGTAAACATTGATATGAGACAGGGAAGCGACTTATAGATGCATACTGATAAATGAAACATGATGACTGGTGTGATTTGATTTAATCAAATCAAATCAAATCAAATATACAGTATTTTGGTAGCTAGAACAAACAACAGTCTACAACTGATATGGGAGGGAGGAGAGATTTGATAGAGTAGCAGTGAAGCGTAAGCAAAGATAAAGCCAGGAGTAGAAGGGGAAGAGAAAGCAGTTAATATGACAAATCAAATTATACCTTACCAGTGGATAAATATGGCACACATGGGGAAGGAAGATACTTAATGACAGTTACAGGTGTCTTTTATTTTGGCTGAACTTAGCGATTTGTAGAAGTTTATTGAAACTGTGCTAGTTAGTTTCAGTACGGTTTGTAATTGGTTCCAAATGGAGGAAGGGCATATGCAATCATACGTTTACCAAAGGAAGTCCGCGTCCTTGGTATGTCAAGCATAATAAAGTCAGATTTTCTTAACGAGTATGCACTATGTGAGATACTAATAAGGGAAGAGAGTAGCTTGGCAATTTCTGCAGGAGCAGTTTAAAGTCCATAGCCCAGCATGGAGCAGGCGTCTAGTAGTAAGGGATGTCCAACCAACAGCTGCATATAAGTCACAGTGGTGTGAACGGTAAGGGGAGTTGGTAATGAACCGTAACGCATGGTGATAAAGGATGTCCAGTTTACTTAGATTTGCAAGAGTGGTAGAGGAATAGATTACATCGCCATAGTCGAGTAGGGGAAGAAAAGTGGCCTGTACAAGCTTGTTTCGAGTTTCAAGGGGAAAGGGGCTATTTCTTAGAAGAAACCTAACCTTTCTTTTAACCTTCTAGAGACATCTTCGATGTGGTCACTGAAAGATAATTTATTGTCGATCCAGATACCTAGATATTTAAATTTGGTTACAACTTCCAGAGGCTCGTTTAGCGTTGTGACAATGAAGTCTTGGGCAAGAGTATTGGGGGGGCCTGAGACAGCACTGCGGGAGAATATCATCGCTTTAGTCTTCTTGGCATGTAGCAGAAGCTTTGCCTTTATTAAATTATGCTCAAGTTGTGCGAAGTCCGCTTGAAGCACTCCCTTGACTTCAGATAACGATGAACCAGAAGTATACAACATAGTATCATCTGCAAAAAGTGCAGATTGGACGTAGATATGTTAGCATCTAAGTCATTGATGTACAGAGAAAACAAGATAGGGCCTAAGATGGATCCTAGGGGGACTCCTCTTGCAACTGGCAAAGCAGCAGAAAAAACCTTCACTTTACTTTTGGAATCTTCCAGTTAGGTAGCTAGAGAACCACTGGGTGGTATGGTATGTGGCACCCAACTTTGCAAGGCAATTGACCAATAGTTTGTGATCAACAGTATCAAAAGCTTTGCTGAGGTCAAAAGACTGCACCAGTTACCTTCTTAGCATCTATAGCAGAGATCCAATCATTGGTTACTTTTGCTAGTGCAGTGATTGTGCTATGATTAGCCTGGAAGCCAGATTGAGCTGGGTTAATGAGAGAGAAGGTTTCCAAGTGAGATTTTAACTGAATATGGATCAGTTTTTCGAGAACTTTAGAAATGATATGATTGAAATATTCAGACACCTTAAGGGCATTAACAAGGTGAAAGAGTCTAACATGTTTTAATATAAGAACAAGCATTTGTCAATGCCGAATGCTGATTGCGTTAGTCTGTTGAGCTCACTCACTGCCCCTCTCTCACTCACTCATTCCATTTCTGCCAGCGCTGCAGGCTGGACTTTTGTACTGGGCTCCTGCCTGCATTGCCGCCTTTTTCTGCCAACAAAGAAATCTGCAGCAGTCACGATACAGCTCCATTGAGCTTGCTCACTCCTCCTGTCTCATTCATTCATTGTGTTTCTCCTGATGCTGCAGGCTGCCCTTTTGTACTGGGCTCCTGCCTGCATTGGCAACTTTTTCCGCCCAAAAAGAAATCCACAGCAGCCCTGATAGAGCTCCATTGAGCTCACTCAGTCCCCCTGTCTCACTCACTCATACTGTTTCTCCCACCACTGCAGGCTGGCCTTTTGTACTGGGCCACTGACTGCACTGATGTTTTTTCTGCCCACAAAGAAATCTGCAGCAGTCCTGACAGTGCTCCGGTGAGTTTGCTCGCTCCCCATCCCTCACTCGCTCTCTCTCTCTCGTTCTGTTTCTCCCAGTGCTGCAGGCTGCCCTTTTGTACTGGGCTCTTGTGTTGGGACCTTTTTCTGCCCACAAACAAATCCGCAGCAGTCCTGACAGAGCTCAGTTGAGCTCAGTCACTCCCACCTCTCACTCGCCCAATCTTAATCTGTCCCAAACACTGATTTCCCACAGTGACCGCATTATTCTGTGCCGGAACTGTGAAAACACATTTCAGTCAGGATTTGAAAAATGACAGCTGTACTGCTCATAAGGAGGTGTGAAAAAATGCCAGTGTTGAAAATCTGGAGTGACAATATTACAAATCTGCTAAGTTACAAGGGTGCATGGAAAGTGCAAAATGCACACTTATAACACAGTCATTTGATGGGCTATCATCACCAAATTTTCAACATAGGCATTTAGGACCTCTGCTCATGAACAGTATCACTGTCATTTTCTTAATCTGTCCCAAACAGTTATTTCCCATAGCGACCACTCTATTCTGCACCGGAAGTGTGAAAACACATTTTGGCCAGGATGTGAACAATGACAGCTGTACTGTTCACAGGAGGGTGTGAAAAATACCAATGCTGAAAATCTGGCATGAAAATATTGCAAATTTGTGAGAGTTACGATTATTAGTAGCAACTACTGTATGCAGCTAAATAAAACAGTCATTTTGGATTTTTCACCAAATTTGCAACATAGACTTTTTGAGAGCCCACCTCATGAACACTGGCACTGTCATTTCATTAATCAGCCCTGAAAGGTGATTCCTCGCAGTGACCGCAAAATCACCTTCGGGGCTGATTAACGCCATGGCAGTTCCATAATTCATGACGAGGGGTCCCAAAAACCCCATGGTGAAAATGTGGTGCCAAAATTCCCAAAAATGACTGAGATATGTATTAAAGTTGGAAAAAAATCATTTATTCCATTATATAGCTTACCTGCATTTCCTCAGTTCGCAGTCAGCTTTGAAGAGTGCAGACATGTTCCTGGTCCACCAAAGATCATTGCACCGAGCTCCGGAGGTAAGAATGGGGTGAGATGGGGGGTGGGGGAGGCAGGGTGCACAGTGGGTGAAACAGGGTTGAGGAGGGGCAGCGAGACCATGGGGACAGTTTCCTTTTACAGAGTAAAAAAAAAAAAAAAGACATTCAGGACCATTTTCTATTTTACAGGGGCATGTGGCACACTGGGGTGGGCTCCCAGTGTGCCACTAGAGTCTTTCTTTGGGGCGGCAAGCTGTAGCCAATGGGGGATTGGCACCCCCATCGGCGCACAACAAAAAGGGGGTGACATTATGCTGACGGGGATTGGGCACCCCGTCAGCAGACAATATAAGTGGGGGGTTTACATAATGCTGACGGGGAGTGGGCTCCCCCATTGGCAACATATACATTGGGGCATTGGGGCACTGAAGCTGACAGGGATTGGGGCCCCCGTCGGCAAATAAACACGGTGAGGGGGGTTTAATATTGTTTGTGAACATGGCAGCAAACCACTGCCATGTTCACAAACAATATCAGTGTGTCCAGCTCCTGCCCTGCAATGACTGGTTGCTCCCTCATTGCAGCGAATGGCTTACGCTGCAATGACGAGGCAGCCCCGATTGCAGTGGCTAAATTTTTACAAGTTGGTGGCATACTGGCTGAGCTAGTGTCAGCAGCAGCATGCCATGGTATTGGGGGACACTGGACAAACCTTTAAAGGCTGTGAGGGCATTGGCCACAACAGTGCCGAGCCTCCACAACCTGCTTGTGGAGAAAGCTGCCGCAATATGTTTCTTGCTCATGCATGCAATCAACATAAAAATAGCAGGACAAGAGGACACAGCATGAGATTAGAAGGAGGCCGATTAAGGGGTAATGTGAGGAAGTTCTTTTTTACAGAAGGGGTGGTGGATACATGGAACAGCCTACCTCAGGAAGTGGTGGATATGAATACAGTGCAGAGCTTCAAACAGGCATGGGATAGGCATAAGAGTGCAATACAGATGAGTATGAATAGATAGGCCATTGACAGAGCAAAGGCCTATGGCACATTCATAAGGTAGAAAAATAAATAGGCAGACTGGATGGACCTTGCGGTCCTTATCTGCCATCAACTTCTATGTTTCTATGTGTCTATGACAGGCCAAAACTCTCCCACAAAAAGGAAAAAAAATACTAACTTGTCTGAGACAACTAGGGATGCAGGTGGTATTCCTCCAGGAGACAAAATAAATGGCACTGAGGCTCAGAAACTGATCAGGGAATGGGTGGAGTGGAAAGCTCATAGCACAGTCAATAAAGCTAAGAGGGGAGTTTCCATTCTATGTCACAAAAAACTGGGGTGGAAGTCAATGCTACAAAAATCAGATAAAGAGGGCTGATGGATTATAGTCAAAATGGCTACCCCTACAGGTCCAATAATACTCGCAAATGTGTATGCGTTTAACGATGACAAACCTGCCCTGTTTGATTCAATGTCGCAAGTGTTAATGGACATGTCTTATGATAACCCTGAAATCCTACTGGAGAGACTGCAATGTAGTCCTGGATCACCTCCTGGACAGATCTAACTCTCGGGTAGAGCCCCATACACATTCACAAAAAGCACTCAAAGAACTGATGGATCTGCATCATTAGTAGATACATGGAGACTCACACACCCAGACACTAGGGATTATACATACTTCTCATCCACTAACCATATGGCCAGCAGACTGGACTACTGGATCTCCTCATCTAGGATCATGGGCAATCTAGCGGATGTCACTATTGCCCCTCTATACTTATCTGACAATGCACCAGTCACCACGAGTTTCATGGTGAAGCCCCAAATGACTGGTTCCCCAACTTGATGCCTGGACCCGCTGCTATTGCAGGACCCAGAGTTTCTGCAGTGGATAGGGACAGAAGTTAGAAATGATTTCATAGACAACCCCCCAGGGTCTGCCACCCTGGGTATGACATGGGAAGCCTTTAAGGCTACCGTAAGGTGTAAAATTATGGGTTTCACAGCTCCCCGCAGGAAAGTGAGGGATAAAGATGCAGGCCTACTAGAGGCGGAACTTAAGAGGCCAGAGCAAGAATACAAAACAGATCCCAACAGGCTACAGGACTCTAGGCTATTATATGAACTGACATCACTTAGAAGGCACCTAAACTGGTTAGCTACCAGGAAAGCCGAGTTACAAATCCATAGAATTCAACATAGGTTCTGGGTGGAAGGGGAGAAGGCTGGGAAACTATTGGCATTTAGATTAAAAAAAAGATAGGCAGAAAGGCACATTCTACAGCTGAAAAACAAACAAGGATTACTCTGAACCTCCCCCTGTGGGATAAACGACACTATGACTGACTTTTATAAAGCACTGTATACCTCACAGGGGAGCTGGGATAAGGTCACAGCCACTAGCTTCATTGCCAACCTATCCTTTCCAACAATTACCCCTCTCCAGAAGGAGGAACTAGATGCTCCCTTCACAGAAAATGAGATAAAGCAAGCAATAACGCTAATGGCCCTACACAAAGCACCTGGAAGTGACGGCTTTCCCATAGACTTCTACTAACAGGTTATGGAGTTGGTGGCAGGGCCCTTGCTGGTGATGCTACAGCAGTCTTTCCAAACTAGAAAGCTTCCTGGCACATTATCAGAAGCAATAATTACAGTGCTACCCAAAGAGGGGAAAGAGATCTGGCTCTACCTTCCAGTTATAGGCCCACCTAATTAATTAACACTGACAGAAAGATTGTAGCCAAAATCCTAGTAGCTAGGTTTGAACTGCTACTACCCACTGTCATTCACCCATCCAAAGTGGGCTTTGTGTGGGGTAGAATCAGCTCAGACCATCTCAGAGCTTTTATCTCCCTGTTTCAGGTGGCGGCAGACCTCCCCTTCCCAGCAGCAGCCATCACACTTGACTTCGAAAAAGCCTTCGACTCAGTCAAATGGGAATACTTGCTAACAGTGCTAAAGCAATTTAACATTGGAGAGGGCTTCTGTTCCTGGATCTGCATGCTATACACCAGCCCGATGGCCAGGTTACTGACCAACAATACCCTCTCTGAGTCCTTTTGTCTATACAGCGGCACCCGCCAGGGCTGCCCCTTATCTCCCCTATTATTTGTGTTGGCCATAGAGCCTCTGGCTGCAGCAATAAGGAAACACCCAGAGACAGGTGGCATTCAGGTAGGCACCAAAGAATTCCATGCAAAACTGTATGCAGATGACTGCTTTATCCTAACTAGAAACCCTACAACCAGTATACCACACATAATAGAAACTCAAAGCCTTCGCGAGTATATCAGGCCTAAAAGTTAACTATGGGAAATCAGAAATATTACTCCTCAACAGGGCAGCCTCCTTGGAACTGGCCAAGAGGACAGGGTTAGCATGGACCCCTTACGCTATCAAATGCTTGGGAATAATTCTCATCACAGATTTACAAAACCTGCTAACAAAAAACTTCCATCCCCTCCTGCTTAAACTCAAGCGCGGGAAATGGACAGGTGGAAAATGCTTAACCTATCATTAGTTGGAAAAATCAAAGCCATCAAAGTGATGATGGCCCCCAGAATTTATTACCTTTTGGCCCACATCCCTTTAGAAATTCACAAAGTATGGTTCCAAAAAATAGACACCATGATTGGTAGTTTTATATGGGGAGCGTCACCCCTCAGATATAGCAGGGCTAAGCTAAGAGCTCGCTGGGCAAGGGGGGTGGTTGGAACCTTCCTAACTTTCAACACCATGCATGAGTGTTTCAGGCAGCCAAGATGTGCAGACTTCTGCAGGGTACAGAGGAAAGGTCCCCAGCATGGACAGAAGTGGAGGCAGCAACTCTGCAGGATACGGCCTTTAGTACTTACCTGAGCCATCAGTTGCCAGCCCAGTACAAAAAGTGGCTAACGCTGAAAGTGACCCATGCTGCATGGCATAAAACTGGGAAGCATACCCATAGATGCCACGGGTCGGGGCGGCCTCACGCCACTATGGAACAACCCACACCACTATGTGAGCAATAGCCCAATAAAATGGAAGGAGTAGGAAGACAGGGGGGATAACTAAGGTAAAGGACTTAATACTTCCAGATGGACATGCATTAGAATCCTTTGAGGGGCTTCAGAACAAATTTAGCCTAAGCAAACATGACTTCTGGAGGTACCTTCAGATTAGGAACTTGTATACAGTATGATCCAAAGATAAATCCTCTTCTGGCACTTGTAAGGTACTGTAGGTCAGAAAGATAACACACTCAAACTGTTGTTGCAGAGTTGGGCTAAGACCAGTAAGGAAAGGGAAGGGAAGATACAAAAACTACTGAGGGACTCTGCAGGTGACCCCTCCTTTCAGGCCAAATTGCAATGGCAAAACATGCTTCAGTTGCAAATCACAGAAGAAGAGTGACACCAGTGCTGGATTTTGGCATGCAGGGCATATAAAGACCAGTGCAGCCTCCTGATTCAAAATAAGACCCTCCATCTGTGGTACAGAACCCCAATGAAACTGAAAATCATGGGGATCCTGCAACAGGATAACTGCTGGAGATGTAACTCAGCTGAAGCAGATCTATTACACATTCTGTGGGAATGCCTTCTGATTGTCCCCTTCTGGGATAAAATAATAAAGTGGTGCTCACGAATCCTCCTGGCCACGGTGCCAAGCTCAGCAGTGCTCTGTCTGCTAGGTCCCATGCAGGGGAGGCCCTGTCTGTCAGGCCCCCAAACGAGGTGGCTACTCCAGGTGGCAGTAGAAGCCAAGAGGTTGCTGCTGAGAATGTGGCATACCGCCAACATCCCCACATAAAATTAGTGGTTACAGGCCTTTGAAGCGCTGGCTTCACACACCAGATTGTAACAATTAGAAACAAATTTGGTTAAGTTCCACTGTGAATGGGACCATTATGTCAGGTATATGCAAGCCAGGGCAGCTGGTAATCCAATCCCTTTCCACAAGTATCTACTTAAACCACGGGATTGCGTGGCAGCCATGGTTCAAATGACAACTTAACCTTGGTTTGGCACATCCTGGCAGCAAGAATCCAGCAGGTATTGTATTAAAAATCGGTGACAAAGCTGGCTCGGTGGTGCTGAGGGTTGAGGTGCTGGACACCACACCTCATGCTATGCCGGCGACCCGGGTTTGGGAACGGACTCAGGCGCTGGTCAGTTGGTTGGAGTGGGTTGAGGAAGGAGTGCCCATGAGGTGCTCTACTCCCCGGTTGAATGGGTTGGGTCTGCTCAGAGTGCTGGCGACCCCCGGTGGAGACCAGGGGTTGCTGCAGAAAGCCAGGCAGCATGACAACAGCATGGCCAATGCAAGCAGGGTTGCCTTGCACCAGAGCATCAGGGCATGCCCATGCAGAGGTGGGGAACTAGCATAGAACAAGGTAAAAAGGCGGCTTTGTGGGACAGGCGATGGCACCAGGCCCCCATGCCCTCCACTGGGTTCTCCTTGGTTGGCCTTCCAGTTCCTTCCTCTGAGCCCACCTGCAGTCAGAGTCTGACTTACAAGAGAGCCCGCAGAAGTGAGGGCTACCCTCCCCAGGTGGGTGAAACTGGGGGTGCTGACTGCAGGGTGTGGGGAGAGAGGAGGCACAGACCAAGCGATCCACAGGCGGGCAGAACAAGGACTGGATGCTGGAGAGAAGGTCCCACGAGCCATGACAGGAGCGAAATAGAAGTAAAAAAAAAATCAGTGACAAGTAATCTGTGGAGAAATCGGTTCCGAAACACCTAGGGTCCAATCAGGTGAAAATGGAAGGAAATTGGTAATCCAGTTCAGTTTTTACAGGTATCTTTATCTTTTTCTGACAGAACGGCAGTTATGGAAACTGCAGGTCCAATTGTTGACAGTGCATCTGGGGGCAATAAGGACAGCTCGAATTACATGCAGCAGTCTGAGCTGGCCCAAATAAAAGGCATGCTACAAGCCATGGCAATAAATCAGGATATAATCAAAGCTGCAGTGTGCAATATAAAAGTCACTGTTAACTCCATGAACACCAACTTAGAAGGACTTAGTCACAGGTTAACTGAAGCAGAAAACAGAGTGGCCATAGTTGAAGAAACCGTCACAAGGCTAGATGACTACACTAACTTTTATCACTCTCATATTTCCTTACTGTGGCAAAACTTAGAAAACAGGGGTTGGCACAACAATCTTCACTTCATTGGGATACCAGAAGGTGCCAAGGGTCACAGCATGTTACACTTTTTACAAGACTTTATCCCTAGTGTACTTCAGCATAAATGTGGATGGGCACTGGAAGTAGAAAGGACACACAGGTCTCTAGCCCCTAAACCTAAGCAAGGGGCCCCTTCCCAACCAGTAATTGCTTATTTCTTGAGGTATACAGTAAAGGAGGAAATTCTGAAGCTGGCTAGGAAGAAGAGATCCCTTATGTGGAATGGTCATAGAATGCATATATTTCAAGACAACTCTTCAGAGGTTGTCACTCAAAGAAAGGCATTTACAGAGATCGAGGAGTGCTTCAACAGCTGAAGATCCCATACAGAGTAAATTATCCTGCAACCTTGTTAATTAATGTGAATGGGGGCACACATGTCTTTAAGGACACCTCCACTGCTTGGGGTTTCATTAATATTAGGCTAAGGAAAGGCACTGACAACAGCTCACAATTTGAATCTGGCCAGCGTTCTGAGGTGGAGCCGTTATGCTCACTACCATGACAATCCCCAGAGAATACAAAGCACCTCAAGATTCCAACAATACAGGCCTTAGCCCAAGAGTCAGGGGGAACTTTTCAGAAATAGCACAGAAGAAAGAATGGCAGGGCATGAGCAGAAAATGCAAGGGTCTCATCAGAGAACGGCATATGGAGTACCATAAAGGTTCCACCTTCATTTCCAAAGGTTTGCATGGCAAAAAATCATCTCCAGTAAACAAACTCCATGACACTCATTTCTCTTTGCAAGCTGGTAATGACAACTTCTTGTCCTGGGGTAATATGGATGAGAAGCCAATCACAGAAGGGGTTGCACAAAGCCAATCACAGGCCAGCTCACTGGTTCACCCAGAGGAGCTTCCCCAACACAACATGCTGCTGCAGGAACTTTCTGGGCTTACAAATACTGGCTGAACTTTCAATACCAAGGGCTTAATCCAAAGAATATGAGGTTATTTCTGTTGTGGCAGGTAAGCCACCTAATCTCATAAGCAGTTTGTAGTCTTGTGCTTTTTACAATGATGGCATTTTCTTGATTTATTTACTATTTGTCCTTGGAGCTACTTGATGGATTAACGCCGGGATGGTTGTTTGACTTTGCAGTACATCTATACCATGCTTTGGATAAACAAACACTGGGCTTCTGGAACTACCCGCAAGTTTAGCTAAGACTTGTTCCAGCATGCATGTAGTCACTTCTAGCTATTAGTGATTTAATATGCATTAGAAATAAAGTGGCAACTCTACTAATGGTCATGTTGGTTACTGAAATAACTATACTCTGTGGGTGAGTCAGGAGTCCTAGTCTAATACTTATGCCAGTATACAATGTTACAGGTTTTACCCTCCAGGATTGTACAATGTGTGGAGTAATTTTATTGTGACATCATATGGTGTCTGTCCTTGGTTTCTGCTTCTTCCTGATTAACACCTACCTAATGGTGTAGAACTTTCTGGTTTCCTTTCGGCTCTTTGCTGAGCTTGCAGAAATCTTTCCTTTTTGATTCCTTCCTTATTCCCAATCTTCTCCCCCAGTTATTGTCTGTCAGACTTTTTTTGGTGGGGGGGCAAGCTCTAAGTACTTGGCTTCATAACATTAAATAAAAGATAAGTAGGTCATAAGTTCTGTGTGCTGACTTAGGTTTGAACAACTTACAGCAGAATGGTGATATCTGAGCTTATATGGGCCTATATGGTGGCTGCTGGCAAAATACCTAAGTGAGCAGCATGCAGGGCCAATCACCTTTCAACTTCAAATACCTTATGGAGACATAAAATGCTTGATGCCTGACATTGCCTTATAAACGTGGGAAGGGTGCCGGATCAACTTGTGTTACTTTGCCTTTGAAGTACAAGAATAATCACATAGGGTAAAGTTGCTTCTTCATGGTCTCTCATTTAATATGTAAGGAAGTGTTTAAACACTGTAAACCCTGTAGAAGGAAGCTGCCCGGGGTCCAGTGTAACTACCACCTTATGGGAAATCACAGGGTGCATGATGAGGGTATGGAGATGAGTGCCATTGGGAATCCCCTGGCTTACATTTCTCACAGCCCTGATCCAGCAGGTCACATAAAATATTTGCATGTACCACCTTATATGGGGAGTATGCAATCTAGTTTCAACTACTGTATAGTTAACTTTAACTTTATCTTTATCTTGTTTGTTCCAGTTAATGTTATTCTTCACCAGTCACAAGCTTGGAGTAGCAAGGGCCACTTATTTAGCCCTTATTATGTTGTCTTGAGCATGCGCAAGAGACAAATTGCCATAACTTGGAATACCAGGTCTTGGAGGTGCGGTCCTGTAGTGGCCAGTGGCACCACTGCTTTTTCGGGCTGGGCTCTGTGGCATGAATTAGATTACTCACTGTCTATGACACAAGTGCAAAAGCATGCCACCACCTTGAAAGGATTTAGCCACTGCAATGAGAGAGTGCCCCCTCATTGCAGGGTGTGTCTTCTGTGGCATAACTTTTCGATAAACATGGCGAAGCCATCCACCTCTCACAGTCCCCATAACAGCCAATGTCAGGGGTGCCCAATCCCCCTGTCAGCATTTGCCCTCACCAGGTCATTTGCCAATGGGGTAGCCCTATCCCCAAAACAAATTTGTTGTGAGACGAGGGGGTGCCCAATCCCCCTCAGCTCACGCTGCCTCCCAAAAGCACACTGTGCAGCTGACAGGGGTGCCCAATTCCTGTCAGCTCCAGCCCCCATGAAACACTTAGTTATGCCCGCATGCTGGGAGCCCTCCCCAGTGTGCCCAAAGCGTCCCACATTGCTGTTTTTTTTGTTTGTTTGTTTTGTTTCCCCTGTAAAAACAAAAAACGGTCCCTCATGGTCTCTCGTGCCCTTCCCCAACCAACACCCACCCTTTGCGCGCCCACCTCCCCACACCTCATACTTACCTTCAGAGGCCAGTGCGACGATCTTTGGTGGACCAGGAACATGTCTGCAATCTTCAAAGCCGACCGCGAACTGAAGCAATGCCGGTAAGTTGTATAATGGCATAAATAGGGTTTTTTCAAGGGAAAATACTTTTTGGTCATTAGAATGTGTGGAATATATGCACCTGTAGCATCAATTTGAATTTAACTAAGATTTGATTAGTAATTTTATAATATTACTTGGAATATCTATGTGGGTTTGTTTTCAACAATTCATTTATGTAAGGAATCTTTATTTAAATAGTCCTTTAAATATTTTTTATGTAACAGTGTATGTATTTACTTATTTATGGGATCAATATGCACACTTTTTGTATTGTTGCCCTTTTAACACCGCACGGTAACTGATCAAACTTGAATTTGAAGAATCATTGTATTTCTAGTTAACTGTTTTCCGCTGACCGGACCAAATTGCTTTGCGTTGCTAGGAAGGGTCATTTGCACCTGATATTTAGCCTATATTGAAGAGTTTTTCACTCAAAGCAGGGGGGTCAAGTTGTGGGCTAGGAGTACTGTTTGGTGGTACTTACTCCACTGTTTATTGCACTGCTGCACTTTTAAGATGGTTACGTTGTCTCACTAAATAAATTACTTCAAACCTGCATCTAACTTGTGTGCACTGCAGTCTGTTTTTACTTCAGAGGCACACCAACTGACCACATTGTATGGCCTTCTTTAGGTAGGTGGAGTGTTCACTATTGGCCTTCAACAGGGTATTGCCAGATGATTTACAATAAGTTTCTGTGGTTACTGATGTGCCCTGGTCATCAACAACAGTCCAGAAAATGCAGCACTGTCTACATTTAATGTAGACATAACAGTGAGAACTGTACATATTGTTTATTGCTTCTGTTTCAGATTTCTTTTTCCCTCTCTTGTGCCTTCCTTCCTTTTAAATGCCATTTCTTCCATCTATTAAAAATCTTTTTAGCCCCCATCCCCCCTTTTTACCCTTTCACCACTGTTTTTCCCCTTGTTTTCTTCTCGCTAGCCTTTGCCTCCTGGCTTTTTCTACAGCATTTTACTTTATAGACTGCTCTGTTCTGTTGGCCCAAAACTATGTAACCAGAATTGTATTCATTTGTTTTCCATTTTTTCTCTAGATCACCTTCCCACAATTAGTGTGGGTAACTAATTTGATAGTAGTGCATCTTGATTAGTCTAGGATGTTCTCAATTATTTGATACATGATTTTAATCACTTATTTGTGTGTTCACTACATCATTATACATTTGAGTACTTTTGTACTGGCCCGTTGATTGATTGATTGATTGATTTTTGTTTACTCTTTGGTAACTGGGTAAGGCCCACTGGGCACAAGGCCCATTTACAGGGGTGAACCAGTAGCACTGGTGAGGTTAAGAGATTTGCTCAGGGTGAAGGTGCACATGTGGCCAATGAGAGTAGTAGCCTTTCCACTTGCTTCTGATTCCCACTTGAGAAAACAGTTTATTTTAGTGGTGTTTCACCCCATACTTGGTCAAAAATTGTTTTACTCCATGTCACAGAAGAGGATGTATGGGTATCTCATAGCAGTCAGAGGAAAATCTATCCATTCTACAAAGCAATCAAGAAAACTCTGCCAAAGATAATGGCAAGCCGTGGCATGGTCATGGAAAGCCCTGACAAGACACCAGAGGTCCTGGATTGGAGGGTCTCAGAAAATTTTGGAAGTTCTAACCCCAAGAATAGAAGTGGTGGTCTCTAAACTGGATAAACTTGTGATCAGTTAGAGCAGCAGCAAACCCAGATGCTCAAGGTAAAGTTACAAGCATTTGAGCTGGAGGACACTATGGCAGAGCTCACGACTTGGCTTGCTCAGCTTGGAAGGAGATTGTTACTTTGAAGGACAGCGTGGGTGCACAGGAACATTTTCAGTGCCAAAGTAATCATTAGATCCATGGCATTCCAGAAGATGTAGAATTAGCAAACATGGAAGGGTTTATTGGGAAATAGTTGGTGCAAGTGCTCAAGTTTAGTTGTAAACATGAGCAAATTAAATTTGATAGAGCCCACAGCCCGCTGGTGCCAAAACCTCCTAAAGATGACCATCCACAGCAGATTATATTGAAATTACACTGTTATCCTGATAAGCAGAAAATTCTGTCTGCTGCACACAAGGTTGATCCATTGAAATATGTAAACAATCCGGTTACAATCTTCCAGGATTTCTTCCAGACAGTGAATATAAAAAGAGCGTCTTTACCCAATTATTATTATTATTTTTTTTTTTTTTTTTTTTGCTCAGTTCCCCACCACCTCTGCCCAGTCAGGCAGAGGCTCTTCAGCCCTTGCTTCTGCTCACTGGCACCCAGCCCTGGCTTACCCCCCTCGGGCAGGGCTGCTGGGCTGGCTCCCCCTCCCCAGGACATTCAATTGCTAGCCCTGGCTTACTCCCCAGGATGGGGCTATGGGAGCAGGATCCCCTCGATGAATCTTTGTCACAAAGGAGTGGTGGCGGAGGCAGGAGCATCATACAGGGGCCACATTTTATTGAGGATGCTTGGCTTTCCTCAGATGCAGGACATGCAGTGACCTCAGTGGGCACACCCAATGTCTGTCCCACCTCCCATGATGTGTGGCCTCAGTACCTTGTGACTTCCCAGCCTCTGCCAGGGGCCACTAATGTGCCAAGAGCTCACATCCCCCCAGAGAAGGAGAGTTGCCAGATGGCACTCGATCCTTCTCCACCCCGGTTGGCCCTCCGACTCCTGGGTCTGTTCCCAAACTTGGGTCATTGGCCTCGTGAGTGGGCTCCCTGCCACTGCGCTGGCGGGCCAGCTTTACCCAGTTATTAAATGAGCTCAGGCAACATAAAGTAGTCTTTCATTTTCTCTAACCTGCAGTGGTTAAGATAACACATGAGGGACAGACCTTTATTTTCTGGGATGCAGAAAGAGCGAGATCCACCCGTATACAAATGGAGCTAAATTCTGAAATAATTGCTATGGGACGATCAGTGAGATACTTTAATCCAGAAACAGGAGGAGAGACTGTGTGTTTTTGTGTGGTACCACTTCTTTCTCATCTGCTTCATTCTGAATCTTGGTTTCCACCCTGAGAGAGCCCTGTATGTTATACGGATGATGTAAATTCTGGGATTAACTCCCTAGAATGAAACATTTGAGAGGACTTATGGCTTTTGGA